>JAAGEH010000226.1:15807961-16040555 GCA_011751065.1 Lasiurus cinereus | reverse complement strand
ACCCCCTTATGTCAACATCACGGGCCCCCAGATATGATGCACTGGGAGAAAAATTCTGAGGAACTCAATTGAAGAACATCCTATAAAACTCGAACCAGCACTCTTCAGATCTCTCAAGATCATGAAAAATAAGGACAAGACTAAGGAACTGCTGCCACAGACCTATCAACTAGAGTCATGAGAACTAGTGCCAGCTGGGATCCTGCACGGGATCCTAGAACAGAAAAAGACCATCATGGAGAAAAACTGGTGAAATTAAAGTAAGTACTTTGGTTAATAAGATAGTGCCAAGGTTAATGTCTTAATTTTGATAAATTCTCTGAGTATGTAAGAGGGTAACATAAGGAGAAGATGGGTGAAATATATAAGGGAACCCACCTGAACTATTTTTGCAACTCTTTTATAAATTAAATTCCTAGTAATGTTTTGAGATCTCTTACCATGTTGGCTTCCAAATTGTTTCCAATAATTTACCCTCCCACCACCTGTAGGAGAATATCTATTTTATCACATAAATAACACACAAACTTTTTAATGTCTGATAAACTCATCAGCAGTAATATTTTTAAAATACATTTCCTTAGTTATGAGCATAAATGAACATCTTTTAATTCACTGGCCATTTGTACGTTCATTTTGGTGAAATACCTTTCCATAGTCTTTGCCCACTTTAAACTGGAGTGTTCATTTTGTTGATTTGTAAGAGCTCTTTAATATTAAAGATAAACTAATTTTTGGTCTTATATAATTTTTTTCTCAATTTTTCCTTTGTTGTTTGACTTTGTGAAGTTTTTGGCTGTTGGTGGTATTCTTAAAATAACCTAATCTTGTCCATCTTTCATAGCTTCTGGACTTTTTAAATTTAGAAAGACATTTCCTACTCTGAGTTTTGAAATATATTTACCCATATACCGTATCTCCTCTCAACATATCTGTGATTTCATATTTATATTTAAACTAGAGACCCAGTGCACAAATTCGTGCACCAGTGGGGTCCCTCGGCCTGACCTGTGGGATCAGGCCGAAATGGGCTCTCTGACATCCCCCAAGAGGTCCCAGATTGCAAGAGGGTGCTGGCCACACCAAGGGACCCCAGCAGTGCACTATGGGGGCCGGGGAGGGACACAGGAGGTTGGCCAGCTGGGGAGGGACCTCAGGGGAGCTGCAGTTCATGTCCAGCCCATCTCACTCAGTCCCCATCAGCCGACCACAGCAGCAAGCTAACCTATCAGTCAGAGCATCTGCCCCCTGGTGGTCAGTGCATGTCACAGCAAGAGTTTGAGTGACCTTAGCATATCATTAGCATATTACACTTTGGTTGAACAGATGATTGGACACTTAGCATATTAGGCTTTTATTATATAGGATCTTCCTCCACTTAGAATTTTTAATGTAAGGAGTAAGGAAATATAAAGAATAAGACTTTATTTTGTTTTTTTGTAATGGCTAGCCAATTCTTTCAGTACCCTTCATGCAAGAATATTTTTTTTATTTTTTTAATATATATATTTTATTGATGTTTTACAGAGAGGAAGGGAGAGGGATAGAGAGTTAGAAACCTCAATGAGAGACAGACATCGATCAGCTGCCTCCTGCACGCTCCCTACTGGGGATGTGCCCACAACCAAGATACATACCCTTGACGGGAATCAAACCTGGGATCTTTCAGTCCGCAGGCTGATGCTATATCCATTGAGCCAAACCGGTTTCAGCCATGCAAGAATATTTTTATCTAGTGCCTTGAAAGGCTATGATGGCCATATACCTAATTCCCTAACAATATAATTTTAGATGGGATCCTTCAATGGCCTTTTGTTATTCCAGCAGATATGCCAGTGGGTGGATATACCTTCAGTCTGAAAACAGACTCTGGATTCGGTTCTCACTTCAAGGGAAGTGTGCAGATGACTGCTTAATAATCTCCATCCTTACATCAATCAATACAAAATTTATTGCACAACCACCATGATGAGTCAGGTGTTAGGCTAGCACCAGGCAGCTCAGGGTGGTGTTAAGAGAACAAATACTGAAGCCCAATGGCCTGAGTTGGGTCCTGGTCCCTCTTAGCAGCTACAGGAGCCATTTGTGCCTCACTGTTCTCCTCCGGTTTTTGAGGATCAAATGAGTTACGATCTGAGAAGTGCTTAGCACCACTTCTGGCACACAGTAATTGCTCAATAAATGTTAACCATTATTATTATTCAAGGTGGAAAGATGAATAACAAATTATTTCTAGATCTAGTCTTTTCCTATATGATGATGAATATTTTCCTCCCACAATCAGCCTACTTAATGGAAACCAGCCGCCCCCATTCCTCCTATTGACTCTTCTGTCCACTGTAGCTGTAGACACTTCCATCACCTGGGGCTAACTCACAGACGTCCTACACAGGCCCATCACATGAAAAAGGGGGTTTGGGGAGGCCCTCTCGGTGGCCCAGGGCTCTGCTGGCTGGTGGGGATGAAAGGGGCCACATGCTAACCTGACAAGCTCAGGAAAGCCTTCGAGGTGGCCTTGCAAACTCAGAGACTGAAGTAACCACAAAGAGTGGTCTGAGCCCTAGGCTCACTGGATATAGTGTCGGCCTGTGGACTGAAAGGTCACAGGTTCGATTCCAGTCAAGGGCACATGCCCGGGGTTGCAGGCTAGATCCCCAGTAGGGGGCCTCCAGGAGGCAGCCTACCAAGGATTGTCTCTCATCATTGATGTTTCTATCTTTCTCTCTCTCCCTTCCTCTCTGAAATCAACAACAAAAAAAATTTTTTTTAATGGTCTGAAATTAAAACTCTAACTAAAAGCACTTATGGTGGGTAGTCATGTCCTAGGCCGGTATCTTCCCTGGCAAAAGCCAATCTTTACTTTAACTAAGCCTATTGTCTTTTTGCATCTATGATAATATATCGTTGGAATGTCAAAGTAATTATTCCTTTCTTTCAGACTCCTCCAAGCACAGGCACAGCTCTGAGGAGACCATCAATGCTCTCACTGACATTGAGGTAATTGTTAACTGTTAACTACCCCACACCCACCTCAGTAAAAGAAGTCTGTGTCTATCATTTCACTTTTTATCCAGTCCCAGAGGTTTCCCTGCTTTGCTCTCTCCCACCTCCCTCATCCATCACCGATGGCGTTCACTTAACACACTGCCGTCTCCTCTGTGGATGGTGATGTAAAAAAACAAGGTGAAAAACCACCCTTCTCCAGAGCATTATCTGAATTCCTTGAGATTCTGTTTTCCAGCAATTGTCAACAGTTTGGCTTAAATAAGCTCACAGAAATTGTGGACAGGTTTAAATGTTTCTTATGGGAACACCAGGAAGGTGTGCAGCTGCCCAGCGGGAAGTCTGTCAGGAGGCCTGGGCTCCGACAGACACAGGGCTGCCCGGGTAAGAAGGGGCCCATGCCGAACCCAGTTTGGCTCAGTGGATAGGGCGTCGGCCTGCGGACTGAAAGGTCCCAGTTTCGATTCCGATCAATGGCACGTGCCTTGGTTTCGGGCACATCCCCAGTGGGGGGTGTGCAGGAGGCAGCTGGTCGATGTTTCTCTCTCATCGATGTTTCTAGCTCTCTATCTCTCGTCCTTGCTCTCTGTAAAAAATCAATATAATATATAAGAAAGAGGAAAAAAAAGAAGCAGCAGCAGAAGAAGGGGCCCATGAGGAGGGAAGGCCCAGCACTCCTGCTTCAGGCCTGATTTCTGGGACTGTGGTAACCACTGCTGCGGGGCAGAAGGGACAGACACAGGTGAGAAATGGCAAAGACCGAAAGGACTGCAGGCAGGAATTCAGAGCCAGAGCTAACAGCTGTCTAAGACGATAACCACTCGCCTTTCCCAACCTTAAACATTCGGGCCCTGAGGAGGCCATGAAAGTGGGTGGGAGAGATGCTGATATTCATGTTCACTGTCCCTTAGGCTTCAGCTTGTGTTCTGTCTCGTATTTGATTACTGGTATCTGAACGCGCTAAAAAAAAATGATTAACCTTTGATTACCAAATCCCTGCGACCCCCGGCTCCCCAGCATGAAAGTTATGTGCTCCTGTACTGAAAGTCCCCTGGTAAATTGGAAAAGGCACATACACAATGCAGATTCTTCCTGACTGGCTTAATTTTAAAACTCTGGTCTAAATTTGGTTAAAATTATTGTTGGCTTATAAGACAAAAATTTTTATAAGAGAACAGAGACCTCTTTTTTTTTTTTTTTTAAGAAAAGCATATGAAAATGGGCAACCTGCCAAATGCATCAGCGCCTTGAATCTCCTTTCACTTACCCGTTTTCACAGAGGGGTTTTTAGTCATATGGGCAAATAGAAAGGAGCAAGCAGATCAGGTTAGTTGTTTGGCCACGTCACCAAGGCGGGGCAACTGGGCTTCTGCGAGCAGTGGGGGTGGAGTGGGGGTTGGGGGGAGGGGGCCCCCTGCACCTTTGTTCTTTCTCAGAAAACGGAGAAAGAACCCTGGAAGTTCAGAAGTCCCGGTGTGAGCAAACAGATCTGAGAATACGCCCAGAGGTTGGTGAAGTACTTAGTCACCAACACATTTTTGAGAGTTTAAAATTATTCTCCCCTGTCCCAAGGATGTGTCCAAGTCAGGTCAGCAAACCACGGCCCCGGCGCCACAGCTGGCCCGTGTTGTAAATCTAGTTTTACTGAACACAGCCATGCCCATTCAAGTATTGCTGACGGTTGCTTTCTGGTTGCCAGGCAGAGGTTGAACAGTGGAGACAGAAATCTCTTAGGGTTATTATGAGGATTAAACCAGTTAAAGTATTTATTATCTGGACCTTTAGGGAACGTTTGTCCATGTCTGCTCCAAACTAGGAGTGTTAATAATCAAGTCCATGGTGTTCTCCTTACATTACTTTAAAAACGTACACAGAATCTCCTCCTCTCACTTTCCAGGCCGCAATCCTATCTAATAAAAGGCTAATATGCAAATCGACTGAACCGTGGAATAACCGGTCGCTATGACGCGCACTGACCACAAGGGGACAGACAATTCAACACAGGAGCTGCCCCTGGTGGTGAGTGCACTCCCACAGGGGGAGCGCCACTCAGCCGGAAGCCCAGAAGCTGGGCTCATGGCTGGCGAGTGCAGCAGTGGAGGCAAGAGCCTCTCATCCAACTCCCTGCAGCCGACTGATGTTTCTCTCTCACATCCGTGTTTCTCTCCCTCTATCCCTCTCTCTTCCTCTCTAAAACCCATTTGAAGACATTAACGTGCATATTTAGTGTTATGTAGTGGAAACAGCAAAAAAAAAAGATGGATGAGTGAAAGGAACCAAATTCCATCCTGTTTTTTTCCCAGCACTTGGGATTTTCTGAAGAAAGGCCGCCTCCCACAGGCACACAAAGCCTGTGGCTCAGCAAGGGCGCCCACATTTTTCCTTTAGTTCAGGAGTCAGCAAAATGCAGCCCGAGGACTGAATGCTGCCAAACACCTGTTTCTGCACACAGTCCCAAAAAAAGCTTAGATTTTAAATGGCTTGAAGAAAATCTAAAGAATAATACTCATGACAAGTGAAATAACAGAGATCTAGATGTGACAGGCTAGATCCTCCAGTTCTGATAGTGCTGAAATCAGAGAACTATACTTAATTTTTTTTCTAAATCACTCATCCTATGTAATAAAAGGGCAATATGCAAACTGACCAAACGGCTGAACGACCAGTCGCTATAATGTGTACTGACCACAAGGGGCA
Source organism: Lasiurus cinereus (assembly GCA_011751065.1). Classification (NCBI taxonomy): domain Eukaryota; kingdom Metazoa; phylum Chordata; class Mammalia; order Chiroptera; family Vespertilionidae; genus Lasiurus; species Lasiurus cinereus. The sequence continues at coordinate 16,034,855 of JAAGEH010000226.1, read as the reverse complement.
GATGCTCAATGCAGGAGCTGTCCCCTGGTGGTCAGTGTGCTCCCGCAGGGGGAGCTACGCTCAGCCAGAAGCCCAGAAGCCGGGCTCATGGCTGGCGAGTGCAGCGATGGTGGTGGGAGTCTCTCCCAGTGGTAAGGATGTCCTACTGCCTACTCAGACCCACTCCCCATCAGGTAGACAGCCCCCGAGGGCTCTCTCAGACTGCGAGAGGGTGCAAGACAGGCTGATGGACACCCCCCTCCCAAATACACGAATCTCATGCACCAGGCCTCTAGTTAGTGTATAATTTTGCCTCTTCTAAAAACTTGTCAAGACAATACTTTTTTCAATATATTTTATTGATTTTTTTACAGAGAGGAAGGGAGAGGAATAGAGAGAAAGAAACATCTATGAGAGAGAAACATCGATCAGCTGCCTCCTGCATACCTCCTACTGGAGATGTGCCCACAACCAAGACATGTGCCCTTGACCAGAATCGAACCTGGGACCCTTCAGTCCACAGGCCAATGCTCTACCCACTGAGCCAAACCGGTTTTGTCAAGGCAATACTTTTAAAAACTGGAAATAACCAAAGTCCCAGCCCAACTGAGCCTCAAAAGTCTGCTGCCCTGGCCAATGTCACATGGAGCAGAACCACTCAGCTGAGCCAAGCAACCTACAGACCCCTGAGCAACAGTTTCAAGTTTGGAGGTGATTTGTGACAGAACAATAGAAAATCACAATACAAACTGTTGCCCTGCCCAGTGTGGCGCAGCTGGTTGAGCATCATCCTGTGCACAGAAAGGCTGCCAGTTCCAGGTCACCCAGTTGATTCCCAGTCAGGGCATATGCCCAGGTTTTGTGGGCTCAAGTTGGTCAGGGTGCATGTGGGAGGCAGCAAATCCATATCTTCTGTTGTTCCTTCTCTCTCCCTCTCTTCCTCCTCTCCTCTCCCTCTCCCTTCCTCTCTCTAAAATCAATAAAGATATGTTTTAAAAAACACAAACTCTCAAGTAAAAAAAGTTCCAAAATATTAAAAGGAATGATACATACAAGCTATGTTGAGAATAGAATGTATAGAGGAAAGAAAGAGTAGAAATGAAGCTTTCGTTTTTTTTATTTTTCACAATCTTTTTCTCCTCAGTGAGCATATTTTTAATACAAAAGCCAAACAATAACAATAAAGAATTAACATGTGCCCTAACTGGTTTGGCTCAGTGGATAAACCACTGGCCTGCAGGCTAAAGGGTCCCAGGTTTGATCCCGATCAAGGGCACATGCCTAAGCTGCCAGTAGGGGATGTGCAGGAGGCATCCAGTCAATGATTCTCTCTCATCATTGATGTTTCTATCTCCCTTTCCCATTCCCTTCCTCTCTAAAATCAATGAAAAAAAATATATATATTTTAGCAATTAAGATATAAGGAAGATATACAGGACATTGGTAATATTAGCCGGTTTTGAAGCTATATTTTTGGCATCCCCAGATTAAATCATGGTATTTTACAGCTTTCCCTAAAACAAAATGATTACGCCAGCTGTATGTTCATGAATTAGAGAACAAAACAGAACTCATTCAAACAAATTCCACAGCTCTCTTCTGTGCTGGAACCCATCACTGGGGACACCAAGGTGCAAGAAAGAGCTCTATCTTCCAAGGACAGACCCAAAGGAGACACGGCTCCCCATCTGGAGCTTTGGGCAGGTGAAGGAGAGGAGATGGAGTGCAGTGTCTACCTGGGCACCTGGCAGTTACTCCCAGCTCTCTGGAATCGTCTGGAAAGGGGTAACCTTGGTGTCTGTCTCCTAAGACAGGTGTGGAAATTAAATGTCATCATTCAGTTGCCACCAAGTAAACACATGACCATTTTTTAGCCTCAGTTTATTCGTTTAAGAAAGGGGGCAAGATCAGTTGTATCTGCCTTCATGGGATTCTTCCGAGAAGCAAATGAAAGAATCACCTGAGGCTAAAGTAAGAAAGCAGCTGTCTGCAGCAGGACTCGGGCATCCCTAAGATTGCAGAAGATGCTCCAGAGCCGAGGAAGGGAATCCCGAAAGTTACATTTATTTTTACCCAAAAAGCAGGATAGCAGCTATGTTCTAGTGATACAAGCATGGCATCTAATAACTTAAATTATACTATGTATGTGCTAATTATGCTGATTATTGTACTGTTACATTACACTAATTTTACTACACTACCGCAAAATACTAGCTGCTAGTAACAGTAGAAACGGACCCTGCCTCCTCACTGAGCCTCTCTGTCCCGGGTCAGGCACCACCACCCTCGCACGTGCCCGCGGTGCCCCTGTGCCCTCAGGACTTGCACAGAGAAATGGAATGACATAACTAAACTGTCTACGGCCATACCACCCTGAACATGCCCGATCTCGTCTGACACAACTAAACATTGAAGAGGATATGAAACTTAATGATTCTTATAAAGAGCACAAATTAGGTTACACTCATAAACGCAAGCACAGGCAAACACAAGCCGGTTTGGAAGGTCCCTGCTTCTCGCCCAGAGTCAGCTCTGCCTGAGCCACATCATGAACCAAAAGACTCTGACCTGACCAGAACAGGGCCCAAATAATCAAAATTCAAGAAGCAGTATCTGAAATGGGGTTTTCCCTCTACTGATATTAACAATGAACCCAGCCCTAAGGTATATTGGGCCTTGAGATACAAGACAACAATAGCACAGGTATTTGTATGGGGAGAGCTAAAGGTTATTTCACTGAGATATAACTGACATATCCTCTATACCTGTGGTCGGCAAACTCATTAGTCAACGGAGCCAAGTATCAACAGTACAACGACTGAAATTTCTTTTGAGAGCCAAATTTTTTAAACTTAAACTTCTTCGAATGCCACTTGTTCAAAATAGACTGGCCCAGGCCGTGGTATTTTGTGGGAGAGCTACACTCAAGGGGCCAAAGAGCTGCATGTGGCTCACGAGCCGCAGTTTGCCGACCACTGCTCTATACTAATAAAAGCATAATATGCTAATTAGACCGGATGTCCTCCCAGACAACCTTCTGGACAAAACTGGGGCTACGAGGGAAGTCCAGATACCAGGTGCCAGAGGGAAGCCAGTGCCAGCAGCTAGGGTAAGGAAGGCCTACTCTTGCACAAATTTCGTGCATCGGGCCTCTAGTATAATAATAAAAGCTTAATATGCTAAGTGTCCAGTCGGCCATTCAACCAATGAAAGCGTAATACGCTAATAATATGCTAAGGCCGCTCAACTGCTCGCTATGATGTGCACTGACCACCAGGGGAAAGACAGTCGACCAGTAGTTATGATATGCACTGACCACCAGGGGGCAGACACTCCAACTGGTAGGTCAGCTTGCTGCTGGGGTCTGGCCCCTCGGGATCGAGTGAGATGGGCCAGACATGCCCTGGAACCCTCCTGTAATCACTCCCACATCCCTCCCCAGGCCCAGCATTGCTGGAGTCCCTCCGCCTGGCCTGCGCCCTCCCAAAATCCAGGACGCCTCGGAGGATGTCAGAAAGCTGGTTTCAGCCTGACCCGGACCAATCCGCAGGCCAGGCAGAGGGATCCCACTGGTGCACGAATTCATACACTGTGCCTCTAGTAACCTATGTAAGTTTTAGGTATTAAATATTTTTTACTAGTGAGAATGATAAAAAAAAAATTTGGAAATCACAGCACACTATAAAATGTATCATTATATAAGATTTTACATATATATTCTGTTAGGCACTGGTCAATCTTCAAAGATCTTATTTGGGAAGAAGTATAATGAACACAACCCTGAAGGGTTTTAAAGAAAAATAAGATCAAAATGTAAAAACCTGACAAGGCATGCATTTTTTTTGTTTTTTATTTTTTTCTGAAAATGCAGGAAATTTCTGTGTGAAGCTAAGCAGATTCTCTGGGAATTTAGGAAACACTTCTTTAACTTCAAGCTAAGTCTCTCTTTTAATGTATTTCATCAGTAACTTGTACGTGTAGAAAACTGTCACAATCAAAGAATGCTTTTGGGGGGCAAATGAACTACGACTCACACTTTGCTAAGGTGAGAGAGAGCAAAGGCCTCCGAAGACCATTCCTCTCCTTTCGCATTTGCAGCAATCTGGATGGAACTGGAGAGCCTTATGCTAAGTGAAATAAGCCAATCAATGAAAGAAAAATACCACATGCTCTCACTCATTTGTGGATAATAACGAACATTATAACCTCATGAACAAAAAGATAGATACAGAGGCAGTAAAGCATCAAACAGACTGTCAAATTACAGTGGGAAGGTTAAGGAGAAGTGGGGTAGATAAGAGATCAACCCAAGGACTTATATGCATGCATATAAGCATAACCAATGGATACAAGACACTGGGGGTTAGGGCATGCATGGGAGTGGGGGGGGAGGGGCAATGGAAAGATGTGTACACATATAATACATTAATTTAAAAAATTAACAAAGTGGGGGGCTTGCGGGGGAGGGGTTGATTACCCCCCCAAAATTTTTCTTACCCCAATTATGGGTATTATTTCTGTTAGGTCAATTGAAAAAGAAATGAATCTTTTCCTCAGGCAACTTATTATTTTCTAAAGATAAACATAGTAACACTAGTACAACTGAATTAAAGCCCAGGGCACAGGGGCTCTCAGCCCTTATCCCAGTCTCCCTCCTCCCTCCTGGTCACCCCAGGCAGTTTGAGGAGACAGGGGGGTGGCCTTCAAGCTCCCTTTCACTCAAGTGCCCTCAAGGAGCCCCCCTTCTCTGCTCATCACAGCCTGCAGGTGACACTCCACCTTCCAACTCGCCCCTGTAGAGGCGGTTTCCCCAGGCTCTGCCAGCTACAGATGCAGACACAGAAAGCGAGCTGGAACAAGCAGGGGATGTCAGCAGGGTCAGCAGTGCCCTCTCTGCTCGGGGAAGGTGGCCACGTAAACAGACTCAGGGTAGCCCTGGGCCTGACCAGGTGGTCAACCATCTTCACTGAGGTTTCTGCGTGCCCCCCTCCCCGCCCCGAAAAAAATACATAAATGCAAAACCTTTGCATTCCCCACCAACAACTGGACCAGCAGTCAGAAAGCAGATGGCATCCTTAGCTCCTGACAGCAACCTCACTGCACCTGGACCCCTCCCTCGCTCCCCAGCACTCCTTCCTCTCATCCTCGGGTGAGCAAAATGAGCAAAACCGATAGGAAAAAAGTGCGATCACTTCTCCACAGGAGAGCAAACGATGTCTTGAAGAGCTAACCTTTCCCCTTTAAGCATCTTAAGAATTCAGGGTCTTTTTCACCGGGTGACACCTTAATAATTGAGTGCTGGCCTAAGGACAGTAAGTTTTAGCAAGTTGCTGGTTTCTATTTACAAATAAAGTAACTTTCCTCTTCCCAAGAGCCTGAGCTTAAGTTTTGATCTTCGGAGGACAGGAGGAGGAAGAGGAGCTAGAATGCCCCAGGCCAGCACAAGGACCTCCTGGAAATTACCACTGCTCTCCAGGTCCCACACTCCGAAAAAATTCAGAAAATACTAAAACTGCCTAAATTTGAGTCAATGGGATTGGCCATAAGCCAAACACCGCGCTGTCCCTCGCCAGCGCTGTTAATACATCTTCCATCCGGCTGTGGGACGTGTTGGCAATCCGCCCCGAGGAATGTCCCTCCACATTTGCCTAATTTCAGGCCGCGGGCCTTCGGAGACCCCAGCCGGACAAAGGAAATCTCGAAGGACGCACAAGTTGAAGGCAAATTTAGAAACGGGACAGCTGCACGTGGCCAGCAAGCATCGTCAGCGCACTCCGAATATATAATCCTGAATCTTCAGATCCGCTAGAAAGACCATTTATCGAAATAGGTTATTTTCCCCACTTTGCTTTACCAAAGGAAAAAAACAACACCACCACCCACGTGAAACATAGTAAACAGGGTGTAAATACAGAGTATATAAACCCCGGAGACCCTCTTCACAGCAGCAGAGCGAAAGTTCTGCGGCTCCTTCGGTGGGAAAGGCAGGAGGGGGCCTGGCGCACCCCTCACCCGGGCTCCACCCGGGCTCCGGCGGCGGCGCGGTCCGAGGACCCGCTCACCTGCCGGGGCGCGGCCGCTGCCAACGTGGGCACCCGTGGCGGCCGGGCGCGCCGGGGCGGGGAGGCGGGGGGACGGAGGGGCGCGGGGAGGGGAGGGGCGCGGCGCCGCCGGCCCTGCCTCCGGCCCTCGTGCCCCTCGTGCCCACGAACCTCGCACCAGGGCGACTCCGGGGACGCACGCTTTGGGCTTTGGAGGCTGGCGCGCGTGATCACGCGAAGAACAAAAAGAAAGGCCCGCAGCGTCCCAGACCGGCCTCCGCCAGCCGGGGCAGGCGATCCTCGCACGGCCCCCGGGCGCCGGGGGACGGAGCCTGGCGGCGGGTCCCGACCGCCCCGAGGCGAGGGCTCCGGCGCGGGGAGGCGCGGGGCAGGGCCGAGCCGACTGCGGGAGGAGGCTGCAGCCGGGGCGTGAGCCGGGCGGCGTCTTCCGGGACCGGCACCGGGTCCCTGGGGCCGAACCCCGGGCGGAGCAGGGACGGAGAGAGTGAGCAGCCCCAGGGCGCCGGGCGGCGAAGGGCGCGCCGGGGAACGCGCGCCAGACACTCACCTCCGGCCGCGGCTCGGGCGGCCGCTCGGCGCTGCAAGCCCGGCTCCCCGGTCCCCCGGCCGCTCTGCCGCCGCCGCCGCCCCCGCGCTCCGCCCGCTCCGCGCCGCGCGCCTCCGGCCTCCGCAGCGGCGAGTCCCGCCCCCGGCAGCGCCCGCGGCGCGGGGAAGAGGCGGTGCCGCGAGCGCACAGAGCGAGGCCGGGCCGCCGGGGCCGCGCCCGGACGCCGGCCACACGGTGCGCGCGCCCGAGCCGCGGCCGCCTCTGGGCGGGAGCCGGGAAAGCGGCGCGGCGCCCGCCTGGCCTGCCCTTCTCTTCCTGGGGCCCCGGGCGTGCCCTCGGGACGCGGCTCCGACTGCAAATGCGAGCGGTCCCGAGGCTTCTAGAGGAGGCGGGTAGGTGGGACCCGGCGGCGGAGCCAAGGGTCCTGGCGAGTCAATTCCTCCCACGCCCCCTGCACTCCCGGGAATTTTCCGGAAAGCGGAGCCACCCACGCCCAGCGCCACACACCTTGTGTCCTTCAGGGGGCCAGGCCCACGCTGCTCCGTGTAGAGAGAGAGGAACCAGTGAAAAGTAGATGTTGGGGGAGGAAAGCGTTTGTTTTGTTTTGTTTTTTTCGTGTTTTTTTTTTCTAATTCCACATCCATTCTGGGTTGGCCCTAATCTCCTCCCCTTGACTGTTATCTCTCAAACCTAATTTTTGGAACTGTGGCAACTCCGACTTCTTTTGATAGATTCCATGAAGGTATCCTGGGCGCATGACAGTTAGGAAAGCACTGTGGGGTCATACCTCCCAGAGTGGATGCCACAAAACTAGGGTCCTCTGGGGTTCCTACACTAGAAAATTCTACAGCAGCGGTTCTTCACCCTGACCGCACGGGGCAGAATTAGAATTATTTGGGAGCTTTTATTTTTTTTAAATAGATTTTATTGATTTTTTACAGAGAGGAAGGGAGAGGGATAGAGAGTTAGAAACATCGATGAGAGAGAGAGACATTAATCCGCTGCCTCCTGCACGCCCCCCCACTGGGGATGTGCCGGCAACCAAGGTACATGCCCTTGACTGGAATCGAACACTTTCTATTAGTTTTCTATTTGCTGCCCCAACAGTTCACCACAAACCTAAATCAGTCAAAAACCACACCATTTTATAAGTCAGAAATCTCAATAGGCTGCATTCCTTTCTGGAATCTCTAGGGATGACCCATTACCTTGTCTTTTAGGATCTCTAGAGGCTGCCTGCATTTCTCAGCTGTGACTCCCTTCCTGCATCTGCCAAATCAGTAGCATCTTTCTCAGCCTGCTTCTGTAGTCACATCTCTCAGATCCAGCTGGGCATGGTTCTCCACTTCTAAGGAACCTGAGATTATACTGGTCCCACCCAAATAATTCAAGATAATTTCCCCACCTCAAGGTCCTTAATTTCATCACAACTGTAAAGCCCCTTTTGCCATGTAAGGTAGCATTCGCAGGTTCCAGACTTTAAGGTGTGAATGTGTCGGAGGGCCATGTTTCAGCCTTCCCACAGACCCCTAACCAAGGCCGGTCCTTTACTCTGTTTCTGGAATGGATAAAGGGATAATCAAGGACTGGAAGTATTGATATGCACCTACCTCTGTAATGGTTCCCTAGACCTGCAGGACTGGCTCCTGCTTTACTCCTCAATTTGTCCTTCAATCCTTAGAAGTTCCCCATAGCCTAGAGCTTGCTAGGATTAAATGTAAGACTTCACAGGACAGCATCAGAGTGGTATCAGAACACATGGTTTCTGACAACAGAAACAGCCTCTCTCATCTACGGAAAAGGGAACTTGACTAGACAGATGTCAGTGTCTCACAGAATCAATGGTAAGAGAGAATCCAAGATGGTGGCATAGGTAAACACCTACACTACTGCCTCGCACAACAATTTCAAAACTCCAACTAAAAGACAGAACGGACATCATCCAGAACCACAGGAAAGCTGGCTGAGTGGAAGTTCAACAACTAGAAGGAAAGAGAGGGGCTCAAGGAGACCCAGAGGAGCTGCAAAAAGCTGAGGTACAGAGACGCGCGAGTGGAGAGAGCGGGTGCCCGAGTACTGGCTGGATTTCTCTGGCGGGAGGGAGACGGAGACTCTCAACGGCATTGAACCCCTTATCCTATGACACTAAACCCCAGATCCAGCCAAAACCCATATGGGGGGAGTTTGGACTGTGAAAAGGGAGAAGTGCACAGAAATTTAGGGGAGTGGCAAAAGATCAGAAGTCTGGTGACACGCACGGCACAGTGCGCAGAGGACCGACTGCTGATTGTGCCGCTGGCTTTCACGAGTAGGCGGGAGACAGACCCTCCCAACTGCGCCACTTCTAACTCCACTAAACCCCAGTTTCAGGCGAAACCCTGGGGACCCAGACTCACATGGTCCCGGACCGCAGGGGAGCCAGAGTGACAGCAGTCTAGAGGTACTGAAAGAGTGCATGCACACACAGAGACCGCTCCAGCAATTACTCACAGTCACATGAGACTCAGGGGCCATGGAGGGCAGGGCCAACTGGAAGGCAAGGCGGTCCCTTAAGCCCTGAGACTCCACCATCCCAAGCTCAACAAAGAGGCTTCTGCAGTTTTTCAAGTCTGGTATCATAAGGCTGAATCCAACACAGAAGTTCTCACAGCATAGTGAAAATGCTGAGACAAGGGAAGGGATCACAAACAAAAGAAATGGAGGGCAAAAAAACGACTGTATAGGGAATTCAAAACCATGTTTATAAGATTTTTCAAGAATGTTCTAGAAAAGTTGGATAAAGTTAGCGAGACCCAAGAGGAGATGAAAAAGAACCAACTAAAGATGGAAAAGAACCAACTAGAAATTAAATATACACTGACTGAAATAAAACATATTATACAGAGGCCTAACAGCACACTAGAGGAAGGCAAGAATCAAGTCAAAAATTTGAAATATAAAGAATCAAAAAACACTCAACTGGAAAAGCAAGAAGAGAAAATAATCCAAAAATGTGAAGATAATGTAAGGAGCCTCTGGGATAGCTTCAAGCCTACCAACATCAGAATTATGGGGGTGCCAGAAGAAGTGAGAGAGCAAGATACTGAAAACCTACTCAAAGAAATAATGACTGAAAACTTCCCACATCTGGTAAAAAAAATAGACTAACAAGTCCAGGAAGCACACAGAACCCCATATAAAAGGAATCCAGAGAGGACTACACCAAGATACATCATAATTAAAATACCAAGAGCAAAATACAAAGAGAGAATATTAAAAGCAGCAAGAGAAAAACAGTTCATTACCTACAAGGGAGCACCCATACAACTGTCAGCTGATTTCTCAACAGAAACGATGCAGGCCAGACAGGAGTGGCAAGAAATATTTAACGTGATGAATAGCAAGAACCTACAACCAAGAATACTCTATCCAGCAAAGCTATCATTCAGAATTGAAGGGCAGATAAAGAGCTTCACAGAGAAGAGAAAGCTAAAGGAGTTCATCAACTCCAAACCAGTATTATATGAAATGCTGAAAGGTATTCTTTTAGAAGAGGAAGAAGAAAAAGGTAAAAGATAAAAAATATAATAGAATCAGGAGCACAGAAAGGGAGTGGACTGATAATTCTCAGGGGGAAAGGGGGTAGGGGTATATAGGGAGAGACTAGACAAAAATCATACACCTATGGATGAGGTCAACGGGAAGGAGGTAAGGGTAGAGGGAAGGGTGGGAGCCAGGTAGAAGGGAGCTATGGAGGGGAAAAAAGAGAAACAAATGTAATAATCGGAATAATAAAGATTTAATTAAAAAAAAAAAAAAGAGCCGAGACCGCTTTGGCTCAGTGGATGGAGCGTCAGCCTGCAGACTGAAGAATCCCAGGTTTGATTCCGGTCAGGGGCATGTATCCTGGTTGTGGGCACATCTCCACTGTGGGGCGTGCAGGAGGCAGCTGATCGATGTCTCTCTCTCATGGATGTTTCTGACTTTCTATCTCTCTCCCTTCCTCTCTGTAAAAAATCAATAAAAATATATTTAAAAAATTTAAAAAAAGAATCAATGGTAAGAATTAGTGTCATTATAATTGATTGATTTCCAATCCATTTGGAAAACCTAGGCAGCAGAAAACACCGCAAAAGTGATTCAGCAGAAAGAGTGGGTGTGGTTTATCTGCCACACTCTGCAGCAGCTTTAAGAAACAGGGTCTTCAATCCTTTGTAACACTGGCTCAAGATACAAATTGTCAGGAACGAGCTTCTAATTGGAGGAATTTGATTCCTCCCTAGTGCTAGCAGGGATAACCCCTCTGGTTTCTCTAGTGGGATGTGGCCACTAATTTTCATTCATCAAAGCAGGCACCATAGGACTTTCCTCCAAGGAAGAAGGATGCTGGTAGGTAAAAAACTAGCAAATGTCCCCCCCACAGCTGAAACCGATTTGGCTCAGTGGATAAAGCATCAGTCTGCGGACCAAAGGGTCCCAGGTTTGATTCCGGCCAGGGGCATGTACCTTGGTTGCGGGCACATGCCCAGTAGGGGGCATGCAGAGGCAGCTGATCGATGTCTCCCTCTCATTGATGTTTCTAACTCTCTATCCTCTCCCTTCTTCTCTGTAAAAAAATCAATAAAATATATATTTTTTAAATGTCCCCCTACAAATATCCTAAGAGTAATTCAAAGAGCTTGGGGGAGACAAAAGTCATATCTATTTAGGAAAATTAGGAAAGACTATATGGAAAGTGGGTATAGAATAGGACTGTCATATAGAAATAGAATTCAAGTCATCTATGTAATTTAAAATGTAGTAGTAGCTATATTAAAAATAGTAAGAAGAACCGAAACCGGTTTGGCTCCGTGGCTAGAGTGTCGGCTTGCGGACTGAAGGGTCCCAGGTTCGATTCCGGTCAAGGGCATGTACATAGGTTGTGGGCACATCCCCAGTGGGTGGCATGCAGGAGGCGGCTGATCGATGTCTCTCTCTCATCGATGTTTCTAACTCTCTATCCTTTTCCCTTCCTCTCTGTGAAATATCAATAAAATGTATATTTTAAAAAATAGTAAGAAGAGCCCTGGTCGGTTTTGTTTAGTGGATAGAGCATCAGCCTGCAGACTGAAGGGTCCCAAGTTCAATTCTGGTCAAGGGCATGTACCTTGGTTGCAGGCACATCCCTAAGTGAGGGGTGTGCAGGAGGCAGCTGATTGATGTTTCTCTCTCATCAATATTTCTAACTCTCTATCCCACTCTCTTCCTCTCAAATAAATACAGATATATTTAAAAAAAGAAAAGTTCCATCAAAGAACACTTTAAAAGAACCTATTATAGCCAATCCCTATTCTTGCTGCACTTACACAAATTATCATACCAAACTTAATGAGAATAGGCTTACTTTAAAAAAAAATAGTAAAAAGAAAACAAGTGAAAATCAGTTTAATGTAATTTATGTAATTCACTATATCCAGTATATTATCATTTCAATGTATAATCTATATATATATATAAGCCTAAGCGACCGAATGACTAGTCGCTGTGATGCACGCTGACCACTAGGGGGCAGACACTCAATGCAGGAGCTGCCCTTGATGGTCAATGCACTCCCACAATGGGAGTGCCACTTAGCAGACTGCAGGCATCAGACACAGGGCTCACCTCTGAGGAGCACAGCTGTGGCAGTATAAGCCTCTCCCAATCGGGACTGACTGACTGGGTGTGAGCCTGTGGCAGGTGCAGCAGGCCAGGATGAGCAGGTACAGTAGGTGGCGTCAGACTGTGGGTTTTGGCTGGATCCCCACAGGCCAGGCAAGGGACCCCACTGGTGAATGAATCCGTGCATTGGGCCTCTAGTTAATATAATAAAATGTTAATGAAATACTTTACATGAAATAAAATGTTTAATGGAAAATTTTAGTTTCACTTATTATTTAGCCAATCTCCATGTTTACATGTATTTTCATATTGTTGGTAAGTTATCTTCAGAGTACTATGTACATTCTAAGAGATTGGAGACTTTCATACTTATTGACAAGTTGCCCTCCAGAAAGCTATACTAAGTAATAATTCTTCTAGTGCTCTAGACCATATCATCTTTTTAAAAATAAAAATGAACGTATTGACTTTAAGGGAATAGTCACTTCATAGTGGTATCCTCTTACAGTGAGGGGGAAAATATAAGTGAATAAGATACTGTGTCCATCACCTAGTGTATTTGTTTGCATAAGCAGCAAAGCTGTCTTAATACAGCCCGTTGGTGTGGCTCAGTGGTTGAGTGTTGACCCATGGACTAGGCGGTCATGGTTTTATTCCAGGTCAGGGCACATGCCCCAGTTGTGGGCTCAATCCCCAGAAGAGGGTGTGCAGGAGGCAGTTAATTAACGATTCTCTCTCATTATTGATGTTTCTATCTCTCTCTCTCCCGACCTCTCTCTGAAGTTAATAAAGACACAGTTTTTAAAAAGCTATCTTAATATAGTATCTCAAGTGAGATAAGCTGAGATCATGCTTTATAAATGGTAAAACTCTAAACAAATAAGCATCATCTTTACTACTGCTTAGAGCCCACAAAGGCATGCTGTCAGATAATGATCAGTGCCTGGTCATTAAGGATGGGGGTGGGACGGATCTAAATAAGTTACCACATCGTAAGTATAAAGCTCAATAGATAAGGTTGTTTCGTGTTTTTAAAACCTCCAGACTTAGTTCAGCACAAAAGGTTTACGTTATCTTCCTTTTTTCCTTTCTGCCTTTGATCCATGTGTATTTCAAATGCTTTAATTAGTGTCACCCGAAGGTCTGTTTTATCATCATCCTTTGCCTCCGGTGACATGATAAATAATTCCCTTTCTCAAGATCACAATGTCTATTTCTATTTTCAGACATGACAGTAATTAGGTCATTTGTCTTGGTTTTGGACCTGGTAAGAGACCGAGCAGTTGCTTTTTAATTGTCTCATTCCTCTTAATCATCATTTCTTAATAGGAAGTCACACAAATTCAAAACTAGTACGCTTCTTATCATCATGTGATTGTATCATTCAAGTGTTAATTTTCTCATAGTAATATTGCAGATTACTATATTTTTATTATCTCATAATCCTGATTATATTACATACTCTTTTAATGAAACTGTGTACCCATGTGTATCTGCAACCCCTAATCTTATTTTTTTAAATATGATTTAGGTTGATTTTATTACCATTCTGGAAACAGATACAAATTAGAGGAAAACTAGAAGCAAAATTGGCACAACAGATTCTCAGTTTCATGATGCATTAAATTTGGAGGCAATTTATCATAAGTTGGAAAAGTTCAAGAGCCCTTAAAGAGAGATAATTTTATTTGAACATCTAGAAGAAAGATAACGCATCTGTTACTACCCTAAGTAGAATTGAGTTCACGAATTCATTTTCAATAGTAAAACACATGGGTTATTGAGGGATTGATTTAAAAATTTTTACTTTCTGCCCTAACCAGTTTGACTCAGTGTATAGAGTGTTAGCCTGCAGACTTGAGGGTGCCAAGTTTGATTCCAGTCAAAGGCATGTATTTTGGTTGAGGGCACATCCCCAGTAGGTTGTGTGCAGGAGGCAGCTGATGGATGTTTCAAACTCTATCCCTCTCCCTTCCTCTCTGTAAAAAATCAATAAAATATATTTTAAAACATTTTTTACTTTCCAAAATAATTTGACACGTGAGTCATTGTATCTGCCATGATGAGATTGGTAGCCACATTTGGAACTCTCTGTGGGCACTTCAATAGCTGCAAAAAATTTATCTTCTCTGAAAAATTTCTGGGCATCGAGCCCATGGCCCAGTCATGTGCCCCTGACCAGAATCGAACCTGGGACCCTCAGTCCACAGGCCAACACTCTATCCACTGAGCCAAACCAGCTAGGGATGCACATTTTTTTTTTTTTGTAGCTTAATCTTGATGTAATATCCTATCATCTATGATGCATTCTTTTCATGGGAGTAAGTTGTAAGTTTAGCCTACTCTCAGGGGACACAAGGGTGCATCCTCTAGGAGGTGGGTCTCTCTGGGCCCTCACAGCGGGTGCTACCTTTTTCATCTGTGAATGAAAGCCATTAGAGGAAAGGTTGGTAGGGAACTTTAAAAAAAGGCACCAGGCTGAAGAAACCATCAACAAAACAACAAGAAAGCCCACAGCATGGGAGAAGATATTTGCAAATGTTATCACTGATAAAGGTTTAATCTCCAACATCTACAGCCAACTTATACAACTTAATAAAAGGAAGATAAATGATCCAATAAAAAAATGAAAAATAAACCTAAATAGAATCTTTTCGAAAGAAGACAGAAGGAAGGCCAAGAGACACATGAAAACATGCTCAAAGTCACTAATTGTCCCAGAGATGCAAATCAAAACAACAGTGTGGTACCATCTCACACCTGTCAGAATGGCAATTATCAACAAATCAACAAACGTCAAGTGTTGGCGAGGATGCAGAGAAAAGAAACCCTCGTACACTGCTGGTGGGAATGCAGACTGGTGCAGCCACTGTGGAGAACAGTATGGATTTTCCTCAGAAAACCAAAAATGAAACTGCCATTTGACTCAGTAATCCCATTCCTAGGAATATATCTCAAGAAACTAGAAACACCAATCAGAAAAGATATATGCACCCCTATATTCATAGCAGCACAATTCACCATAGCTAAGATTTGGAAACAGCCTAAATGCCCATCAGCAGATGAGTGGATTAGAAAATTATGGTACATCTACACAATGGAATTCTATGCTGCCATAAAAAGAAGGAATTCTTACCATTTGCAGCAGCATGGGTGGACCTGGAGAGCATTATGTTAAGTGAAATAAGCCAGACGATGAAAGAAAAATACCACATGATCTCACTCATTTATAGAAAATAAAGAACATTATAACCTCATGAATAAAAAGATAGATACAGAGTCATTAAAGCACCGAACAGACTGTCAAACTACAGCAGGGCACCTGGAGAGTGTTGGGGAGGGAGGGAAATAGATCAACCAAAGGACTTGTATGCATGCTTATAAGCACACCAATGGACACAAAACACTGGAGGGAGGGGATGAGGGCATGCAACAGAGGGTAGGGGAGGCTGGGGGCAGGTCAATGGGGGAAAAAAGGATATATATGTACTAATATATATAATATTTTAAACAATAAAAAATATTTTTTAAAAAGGCACCAGGCTGTCACCACTTGAATGCACTACTCAGTCTTACAATCACTAAACTAGGGACAACCAGATATTATTTGCCTTCTATGGTGAGGCATCACCTAGTGAATTTATTCTTTGCAAAAAGAGGTAGCCTGAATATAATCAAGCCCCTGCAAACATCCAATTTACAAGAAATATGGATGATAGAAGAATAAGTTAAATGACCTACTGAGGTACAAATCTAGATTGTGGAAACTTCTACAGGACAATGGGCCAATTTCTTCACTAAGTCAATTGCAAGGGGAAAAAAAAATGAGGAATTGCTCTAGATTAAAAAATCTTTGAGAGACCAAATGCAGTCCTTAATCTTGCATGTATTCTAAT
Source organism: Lasiurus cinereus (assembly GCA_011751065.1). NCBI lineage: Eukaryota > Metazoa > Chordata > Mammalia > Chiroptera > Vespertilionidae > Lasiurus > Lasiurus cinereus. The sequence goes on along the minus strand of JAAGEH010000226.1, from coordinate 16,018,752 downwards.
TGAAACAGACCAATTGGAAAAAAATAGTTTTGAGACAACAAGGGGACTTCAAATATGGAAAAATAGATGGCAGAAAGGAGATTGAATTTTTCTTGGTATAATAATGGCAGTGTGGCTATGAAAGAAGATGTCGATACTTTTTTGAGATGCATAACAAAGTATGTAAGGATAGTATCTTAGATCCGAAACCTAAGACTTGCTTTAAAATAGTTCAGCATCCACAGCAAACACAACAATAGGAATAGATGAAATGAGTGTGGTAAAATCTTAAGTATTGCATGTAGTTTAAACAGTTTCATCATAAAATGGGAAGAAAAATGTCAGGACTAGATGATTTTATTACTAAATTCTGGCAAGACTTTAAAGATCTAGCTTTAAAATATTTGTAATGTTATTTAAAAGGCTATGGCCTCAAATAAAAAGATGAAAACTCCCCAGTTCATTTTATTTATTTACTAGAGGCCCAGTGCATGAAATTTGTGCATGAGGGATGGGGTGTCCTTCAGTCCAGCCTGCTCCCTCTCCAATCTGGGACCCCCCAAGGGATGTCTGACTGCCCATTTAGGCCCGATCCAGGCAGTCGGACATTCCTCTCACAATCCAGGACTGCTGGCTCCCAACTGCTCACCTGCCTGCCTTCCTGATTGCCCCTAACCACTTCTGCTTGCCAGCCTGATCACCCCCTAACCACTCCCTTCCCAGCCTTATTGATGCCTAATTGCTCCCCTGCCAGCCTATTTGCTCTTAACTGCCCTCCCCTGCAGGCCCGGTCACCCCCAACTTCCCTCCTCTGCCAGCCTGGTCCCTCCAAACTACCCTCCCCTGCTGGCCATCTTGTGGTGGTCATCTTGTGTTGGAGTGATGGTCAATCTGCATATTACTCTTTTATTAGGTAAGATAGAGGCCTGGTGCATGGATGGGGGCCAGCTGGTTTGCCCCTGAAGGGTACCCTGGATCAGGTGGGTGTTCCCTTGGGGTGTGGGGTAGCCTGGGTGAGGGGCCTGTGGTGGTTTGCAGGCCAGCCATGCCCCCTGGCAACCCAAGTGGAGGCCCTGGTATCTGGGATTTATTTATCTTCTACAATTGAAACTTTGTGTCCTGGAGTGGAGCCAACCCTTCTGCTTGCATAGCCATTGAAACTTCGTTGCCTTAAGTGGAGGCCTCTGCCAGCCAGGCTTTGCAGAAATCTTGGCTTCCTCCATCGCCAGAGGCAACCCAAGCCTCCCTCCTGCTCTCTCTGTGGCCGTAGCCATCTTGGTTGGGTTAATTTGCATGGTGGCTCTGATTGTCTGGTGGGTGTGGCTTGTGAGTGTAGCAGAGGCAAGGTCAATTTGCATATTACTCTTTAATTAGATAGGCATTATTTACTTGTTTGTTTATTCCTCACCCGAGGGTATTTTTCCATTGATTTTTAGGGAGAGTAGAAGAGAGAGGGAATGACAGAGTGAAATATCAATGTAAGAACAACACATCAATTAGTTGCCTCCTATATGAGCCCAGACCAAGGCCTGGGCCAGGTACATGCCCTTGGCTGGAATCAAACCTGGGACCCTTTGGTCTGCAAGGCCGACACTCTATCCATTGAGTCAAACCAGCTAAGGCCCCTATTCATTTTATGAAGGTAACACAACTTGTAAACCTTTTTTGATAAAGTATAATATGCATGATAGAACTACAATTGTTGCCCTGGCCTGTTTGGCTCAGTGGATAAAGCGTCGGCCTGTGGACTCAAGAGTCCCAGGTTTGATTCTGGTCAAGGGCATGTACCTTGGTTGAGGGCACATCCCTAGTAGGGGGTGTGCAAGAGGCAGCTGATTGATGTTTCACTCTCATCAATGTTTCTGGCTCTATTCCTCTCCCTTCCTCTCTGTAAAAAATCAATAAAATATTTTAGAAACAACTTTACAGTCATTAAATGTATGGATTGAGGAATTTTTGCATACTGAACATACTTGAGTATATAGATTTTAAAAACCCAGAATATTCTGAGAACCCAGAAACCTCCCTCAGACCTATTGCCAGACAGTGCCTTCTGCTGAAGATATCCACTATGATGAAGCCAAATCTGATTTTAAAAATTGGTATAAAAAATGAAAACCACAGAATAACTTCTCTTATATAGAGGTGAATTTTTAAAATATTAGGAAAGAGAATCTAGAAATATATTCTAATATCAACACAATCACAATCACATGTTCTTAAGAATTTTAATTGCTCACCCCTTTTTCTTGCACTCCCTCTGGTTTCTTGCTAATGAATATATTTGCTAGTAGTTTTTTCAGTAAAGGGTAGTAAAGTTTCTTGCTCTTCTATGTTTTAACAAGTATTTACTTTTTAAAGATTGACAATTATTTCCCTCAGGATGTTGAGTATATAAAACTTTCACCTTCTGACTTCTGTTGTTAGTGAGAGTTTCACATCATTTTGTTATTTGTCATCCATTTTCTCTCTCTTGTAGATTATATTTTCTTTTTTTTTTTTTTTGCTAAATGCTCGTCAGTTCTGCTACAGCATTTCTAAATGGAGATTTACTTTCTTGCTAATCGCTCAGTGAGATTTTTCAATGCAAGTTTTCATTGTGTTTCTTCATTTCTAGAAAATGATCAGTCATTTTTTCTCCATTCTCCTTATTTCCTTCTGCATCTTCCCTTGGATATATTTCTGAACTTCTCATTTTACTCTCCATTACCCTTAACTTCTTTTATAAATTCCTCCTTTACCTTACAGTGCTACCTACCAACTCATTAATCTCTTCTCTTTTTCAGATAGATCCAGTATACTGTTGATATAATTTATTGAGGATTGTCATTGTTTTATTTTCAATTACTACGTTTTTCACTTCCAAGATTTCCAACTTGTTCTTTTTAAAATCTTCCCATTCTTGTTTCATAGATGCTATTTCCTTCCTCATTTCTTTGAGCTGTTAACATATTCGAAGTTCTCAAATTTCCTCTATATCCTCAGGTGTTAATTTTCCCATTTGTTGAGTTTACCAACTATTTTTATGACAGCGGACTTTTTCACGTGCTTAAAAATTTTATAGAGCTATTCTCACTTGTGTTCTCCTTCATATACACCCTAGAAGGTCAGCTTGGATCTTTTACTCCATATTAGTGGTTTAATTTTAGACCTTATGTGCATATCAGATAGAATCAGGTCTATGTTCCATGGTGCATGTGCTTCTTAAATTTTTTGTGTGTAAGTTCAAAATTCTTAAAAGCAAAATCTACGTCCAAAATATTTTCAATAAACTACATATTTCACTTAAGAAGTTAAATTTGGTGGAAAATCAACTTGAGGATAAATGACCAAAGATCTTCGAACTAGTGGGGGGAAAACAGTATCAGATGTCTCCTTGCTCTCTACAAACCTCTTCTCACTGTTGTACTGTATTTTTGCAAATACATCTGAAGTTTTGTGTTTCCACTTTGTGATCCCCTTGTAATATTTCCACTCCAGATCCCTTAGATCCAAGAATTGTTTTTCTGAAAAGAATCAGATGTTCAAAGAATCACATGGTGTCATTTAACCTTCAGCGATTCAGAGGTGTTTCCTAACAGAATAAACCTTTGATTAATTTGAGTCTCCTCCCTTCCAGTAGAAAGCCGTTTCTAAATCTTTACAAACTAAGGGGGAACCTATGGTGCCCACCTTATGTATTAGGTGGGTCCTGACAGCAGAGCTGGAGAGGAACCTGCAGAGTCATAACAGGTAGAGAAAGTGTCTCATTTGGTGCCTGGAAACAAAGAATGTGCAAATGGAAAGACCTGCAGAGCACTGAGGTCAACAGGGGCAGGATCCTAATGAGTGTTGAAAACAAGGAGGGAGATTTAGCAGAATTATTTACATTTCTAGTGTCACTTCCAAGATGCTGGTATAAGCCCTGAGCTAGCATTTGGCTCTTTCCCCTTCTCTTTCAGACAAACCAGTGTGGAGAGTCATTAGTAGTTGCAATTTCTTCAAGAAGCCAATGAACCACAGCCAAGATATACTGCATATTCCCCTACTCAGCAGCCGTTTTTCTTTCCCTTCCTTTCAATTCTTTTCATGACTAAATAAATTGTAAACTTGGGGACGGGAGGAAGCAAGGCCTAAGATAGGGGACTGCATGTAAAACCAGAGGCCAAAGAGCCAAACTGAGTTTGGAGTTTAAAGAGAATAATTGGTACAAGCAAGAAGCAGGTCTATTTCTCATGGGTAATTTTACCATACTCGCTGTTGGGTAATTTTTAAGAAGGTCACCTATGGCCCAGGTACTGCCCCTGCCCCAATCAAGCCTCCATTCCTGGGAAGGGCCTGAGTTTCCCAGGGTTTACCTGGTGGGAAGTCTTTATATATACACACTAGAGGCCTGGTGCACGAATTTGTGCACTGGGGTTTCCTAGGCCCAGCCTGTGCCCTCTCACAGTCTGAGATTCCTCGGGGGATGTCCACCTGCTGGCTTAGGCCTTGCTAAGCTGGCAGTCAGACATCCCTCTTGCAGTCCCAGGCTCTTGAACTCTGGGGCTCTCATAGTCCTGGACCCTTGCTCCTTACCACCCGCCTGGATGCAGGTCCTGTGAGCCCAGCTTCTGGCTGAGTGGTGCTCCCCATGTGGCAACACACTGACCACCAGGCAGCAACTCCTGTGTTGAGCATATGCCCCCTGGTGGTCAGTGCATATCATAACAACTGGTTGTTCTGCTGTTCGGTCAATTTGCATATTAGGGTTTTATTGTGTAAGATCCTGTTCATGTCTGCAGTGGAGACCAGAGCCATGGACTGTTCCTTGAGCCATGGTGTTCAACAGCCCATCCCCAGGATCAGTTGCCAACTTTCAGGGAATATGACAAGATCTTGGGAGGATTGGCGTAGCAAGAACTGGTAATAGAAGAAAGGACAGGAAAGGGATATTTGGCAAAATAAGGCCATAGAATTGATTATTTTGATTACTAAAGAGCTTTGCATTTTAATCTGTGCTAAACACTATAGGTTAGATCAATCAAGACCCATTTCCATTTACCATTGCTCCAAAAAAATTAAGATACCTAGGAATAAACCTAACTAAAGAGGTAAAAGACCTATAGGTAGAAAACTACAGAACACTGAAAAAAGAGATAGAGGAAGATGTTAACAGATGGAAGAGCATACCATGCTCATGGATTGGGAGAATCAACATCATTAAAATGTCCATACTACCCAAAGCAATCTATAGATTCAATGCACTACCCATTAAAATACCAACAACATATTTCACAGACCTAGAAAGAATTCTTCATAGATTCATCTGGAACAAAAAAAAAGACCACGAATAGCTACAGCAATTCTGAGAAAGAAGAATAAAGTAGGTGGGATCTCAATACCAGATTTCAAGCTATATTACAAAGCAACTGTTCTCAAAACAGCCTGGTACTGACATAAGAAAAGGCACATAGACCAATGGAATAGAATAGAGAACCCAGATATCCACCCAAACCACTATGCTCAACTAATATTTGATAAAGGAGGCATGAACATTCAATGGAGCCAAGATAGCCTCTTCAATAAATGGTGTTGGGGAAATTGGACAGATACATGCAAAAAAATGAAACTGGACCACCAACTTACACCAAATACAAAAATAAACTCAAAATGGATACAGGACTTAAACATTAGAAGGGAAACCATAAAAATACTAGAGGAATCCACAGGCAGCACAATCTCAGATATATGCCGAAAGAACTTCTTCACTGATACTGCTCCAAAGGCAATTGAAGCTAAAGAAAAAATAAACAAATGGGACTACATCAAAATAAAAAGCTTTTGTACAGCAAAAGAAACCATCAACAAAACAACAAGAAAGATCACTGTATGGGAGAACATATTTGCAAATGTTATCACTGATAAAGGTTTAATCTCCAAAATCTACAGCCAACTTATACAACTGAATAAAAGGAAGATAAACGATCCAATAAAAAAAAATGGGCAACGGACCTAAATAGAACCTTTTCGAAAGACGACAGAAGGAAGGCTAAGAGACACATGAAAACATGTTCAAAGTCACTAATCATCTGAGAGATGCAGATCAAAACAACAATGCGATACCATCTTACACCTGTCAGAATGGCAATCATCCACAAATCAATAAACGACAAGTGTTGGCGAGGATGTGGAGAAAAAGAAACCCTTGTGCACTGTTGCTGGGAATGCAGACTGGTGCAGCCACTTGGAGAACAGTATGGAGTTTCCTAAAAAAACTAAAAATGGATCTCCCATTTGACCCTGTAATCCCACTCTTAGGAATTTATCCTAAGAAATCACAAACACCAATCAGAAAGGATTTATGCACCCCTATGTTCATAGCAGCACAATTTACAATAGCTACAATTTGGAAACAGCCTAGGTGCCCGTCAGCAGATGAGTGGATCAGAAAACTGTGGTACATCTACACAATGGAATTCTATGCTGCCATTAAAAAAAGAAGGAATTCTTACCATTTGCAGCAACCTGGTTGGAACTGAGAGCCTTATGCTTAGTGAAATAAGCCAGTCAATGAAGGAGAAGCATCACATGATATCACTCATTTGTGGATAATAAACAACATTATAAACTGATGAACAAAAGGATAGATACAGAGGCAGTAAAGCATCAAACAGACTGTGAAATTACAGCAGGAAGATTAAAGTTAGGTGAGGTAGATAAGAGATCAATCAAAGGACTTGTATGCATGCATATAAGCATAACCAATGAACATAGACACTGGGGGGTTGGGGTATGTCTGGGAGGGAGAGGGGGCAATGGGGAGATATGTATAAAAAATTAATTTAAAAAATAAAATAAAATATAGTTATAAAAAAAAAGACCCATTACAATCTTCTTCTGCCTTTCTCTACTGTAGGGGATGGAAAGGTCAGAACTCTATTCACTAGCCTTCCTTGCAGAAAGGATTACTAGTGGTCACAGGTCTGGACAATGAAATAGAAGAAGTCAGCTCAGGATGTGTGTTCTGAGAAACTTTGCTTCCGACTCAAAGAGAATCAAACTAGACAAGGTGGGCCTTTGTCCCATCTCCCTCTTCCAGCTTGGAATGTGGTCATAATTCCTGGATGGGAAGGAAGCATATCTTGGCCATAAAGACAAAAGCCATACCAAAAAAGATGATGGAGCCAGACACTTCAATGACATCAAAACACTGTTCCCATCTTGTTTGTCCACCTCCAGACTTCTAATTACATAGGAGAAATAACCCCTATTTTCAGTCAAACCTACTCCTAACCTACCGGATTTAGACTAAGCAAGAGTTGCTCAGGCTGAAACCGGTTTGGCTCAGTGGATAGAGCGTTAGCCTGCGGACAGAGAGGTCTCAGGTTTGATTCCGGTTAAGGGCATGTATCCTGGTTGCAGGCGCATCCCCAGTGGGGGGCATGTGGGAGGCGGCTGATTGATGTCTCTCTGTCATCGATGTTTCTAGCTCTCTATCCCTCTCCCTTTCTCTTTGTAGAAAATCAACAAAATATATATATTTTTTAAAAAAAGAGTTGCTCAGAAGCTAGGAGAACAATGGCAGCATCACTCCCTTTTCCTCCTCTAGTGCTTGGTGCTAGTAAAGGTATGTTCTATTCTTCCTTTGGTATACCAGGAGTCCTAATATTTTCCTGGACTGAGTAGACTTCAGGCACTAGCTGGCTGATGATAGTAATATTGGGCAATGTAGGACAGTAAAGGGTGAAATGTTTCAATATCAATTAAACCTAAGGAATTACTGGGTATTTCTCATATCGATGCCTATCTGACTTCAAGCATATTCCTTGAACAGACAGGACATGCCTCAGAAATTTTATATCTAGGATCTCAAAAAATGAGAAACTGAGTCAGAGTGTAAAAGGGCATACGAGAGACCTCCAGGGGTTAGACAGACAACAGGCAATCTATGCATTAGGAGGGACAATTCAGCCCCTGTGGGTGGCAAAGCCATAAATGTTCAAGACCTATCAAACATCCGAAGCCTTCAGCACTTCTTCAGTAGGCTTTTTACCAGTTCTTATTAATCCTCAGCACTTTCCTGGCTTTTTCCTCTCTGGTTTCAAACTTTAGTTGTGCAGTTTTGTGGATTATGTAGGCCATTCCACAGTTGCCTTAATTTCTACTTCTGCCTGAAATCCAATACACTTGCATGATTCTAGCAAAGGAATTTGAAACCTGTGTCAAGATATCAATATAGGGAGTGAGAGCAAAGATTCTCCCAGTATCTTGGACCAAATATTGTATTGGTTAGAGTGATCGGTTTACTCCTTTAAATTTGTTCCCATCTCTCCCACTACTTTTAATATAAAAGTGTGAAGTTATAATATTTGCTATGCAAATGGTTTTATCTTGGGTCAAGAACCTATTTTAGAAAAGTTTGAATATTTTATATAATTAATTTAATCTATTTTTATAGCTACACAGAATAACAAAATATTACTTTCCTTAGATTACATAGGAAAAATGGAGACCTTAGGAATAGTCTCTTTTCATTATTACTTAGCAACATATGTTTTACATATTATTGACTTTCTCCATGTGTACTTTTATGAGTAGTTATTAAAGTATCAGAACTGGAGAGTTTCCTTCTTTTTGTAGAGATGTAACAATGGGAAAGAATAAAGGTTCACGAAAAAAATCTAAAAAAAACCCACCCTCAATTGAAGGAAAAATCAAAATATATAAGAAAGATAAGTCATTATTCAGTAAATACATGACTTACTTCATGAAATAGTAAACAAATAGTTGTGGGTGCTTTAGAGTTCAAGTTGAACTGGCTCATTTTAGAAAAGTAAGTTTACACCTTTTTGGGAATGAGTATGAGATTTGATCCTGAAATGTTTGAGAAATCTGTTCTCCATTTTTCATTGCTTTTACATGTAGCAGAGCACCAAAACTCCAATATTCCCATCAACCTATATTTGATACTTCCAGCTCTAGAAATCTAGGCAAATTTTCGAGTAAGATTTCCACTCTTTTTCTCCCACCATGTTTAGATTACCTGGTTCAATTATTGAGTATTCAGTAATCCTATCTTCAAATAAAAACTTGTCTGCCTTCACCTTGGAAATGCTTATTCTGGATAATTTTCCGAGACTCGAAAACTTCTTCCGTGTAATGCCCAAAAAGTTGGTGTCACTGAGGATAACCTCATAGGGAAGAGTGTGCAAGGGAGCAGGGATCCCAGGTTGAGCAAGTGTCTCCTGGGATTTCCCCAGGCTGTCTACTCCAGTGGGCGAGCCTGTCAGTAAGTTGTGGTGTAAGAGTTCAGTCATCGATGGTGGCTTCTCCTCTTTTCTAATCACCTTGGGCTTGGAAACAGGTGGGGACTCTTCTTCCAAATCCGTTTCGCTAGCAGCTGACGTGATATTCAGGGTTTGATTAAGTATTCTCCGTGCTTTAGTTGGTGACATACCAAGAGTGTTTAGGTGATTCGATTTTTTGCTCTCCTTATTAACATTCTCAGCCACTGCATATAATTCTGGCAGCTATGGGGGAAAAAAGTGGGAAGTCATGAGATTGATGAATGGCGATTGCCTGGCAGATGCGCAAACCCTAAAACAAAGAGCATAATAGGTAATCATGCAAACAGAAGCATCTATCTTTGGAAGATATTGTTGCCTAGCTGAGCCAAGTCAATGGTGGCAATGTGGAACAGAGACCAGTTGGACAAGTTTCAGATTCATTCCCCCAAAGAGGTAGTATTTAGACACATCACTGAAAGGCTGCATTGCAAAATGAGCCTGGTTTCCAAAGTCTTTAAGACTCTAAAATTCTGTGAGTTACCATGGAGAGACCCAGTTGTGGGGGTTTGCGAAGTCTGTTTTAGGGGAGGCTACATTTTTTTTAACAAAAAAGAAGAAAGGGAGCCAGATCATCTAGATATCAAAGCTTCATCCTGGCGACTGAGGGGCTTGGCATATTTAAGAACACTGTGCAATCGAAGTGTAATTGTCCTTTTTAACTGGAATATTTTACCAAAGCGAATGGCTACACTTGTGGAGAGTTTGGGAAGAATTGTTGGCAGAAAAGACAATAAATGTCCCCCTGAGAGTCCCCCTTCTCTATCTAAAATCCTGTATTAAAGGAATAACATTTTATTTTCTAGAGCATTCTGCCTGCTAACTCCATTATTCCCAAGAAGTTTCTTAGGTCATTGAATTGGAAGGCCCAAATGGCCAAAGCAAGAGCACAAACTTGTGTCATTTAGCCCAGCGCGGTTTCCCTTCCATTCTAGTCAAGAGCAACACATAGGAAGTGGGCTGAGCTGGCCAAGGGCTCTTTCAAACGCATTACCAAGAGCACAAACACAAGTCAGCAGTCAGGATCCCCTGCCCACAGAGGAGCTGTATTTTCCTGTGCCAAGGAAGGGAAGTCACAGAAGTGGAATGTCTGTGTTCTTTGCCCCCCCAACCACGGCATGCCACCGGGTACTTAATAGTTCTTCTTAGAATTCTTGAAAGCACAGTTTCCTGTGCGTGTTATAGCATTAGAAGGACATACCGAACACCTGGGAAACTCGGCCTCCACATCATCTTTACTTGAATCATCGTCAATATTGGTGAACATTGTGCTGGGATTTTACTCTCTAATTCCTAAAAAATCAATATGAAGAAAGATGAAACGAAGGAGCAAACGTCAGATAAAATACAAAGGAGAGGGTAACACCTTTTTTTAAAAAAAACAACAACATATTTTTATTGATTTCAGAGAGGGAGAAAGAGATAGAAACATCAATGATGAGAGAAAATCATTGATCGGCTGCCTCCTGCACCCCTCCTCTTGGAGCCTGAGCCTGCAATTCAGGCATGTGCCCTTGACCAGAATTGAACCTGGGACCCTTCAGTCCGCAGGTCAATGCTCTATCAACTGAGCCAAACTAACGAGGGTGAGGGAAGCAGTTTTTAAATCTTCTTAACTTTGTAAGTGGGACACTTTAAATTTTATACCAATTCAATTTTTCTTTTGTTTTCTCTTTACTCCAGGTCTGCCAGATTAATCATGTTTCAATGGAATATTTTCTGTGAAACACTTCAAATTCTTTTTTTTAAAATATATTTTATTGATTTTTCACAGAGAGGAAGGGAGAAGGATAGAAAGGTAGAAACATCGATGAGAGAGAGAGACATCGATCAGCCGCCTCCTGCATGCCCCCTACTGGGGATGTGCCTGCAACCAATGTACATGCCCTTGCCAGAATCGAACCTGGGACCTTTCAGTCCGAAGGCCGACACTCTATCCACTGAGCTAAACCGGTTTTGGCACACTTCAAATTCTTATATGATATATATGTTCGGGCATTTATTACTAGTTCAATGAATCCCACATAGATTTTTCTTTGTCTTACATATTTTTATTTTCCAGGTAATTTAAAGAAAAACTTACACTTCTTTACCCAGGAAAAGTATTTTTTTATTGGAAGAAAAATGCTAATAATAACAATAATTAACATTTTGAAATTATTTGCTTTGGGCCATAAATGATTGCAGGCATTTTACAGATGGAATTATGTTTAATCCCTTTTTGAGGGGTTAAAAATGAACATAAAATCTATACAATTGGTCTCATCAATAAGTGGCACCTAAGTCCTCTCCCACATTTGACTCTGGGCTGGTATTACGCTTGCCTTTACCTCTGTACTTGCTATTTTTTATATTCTCATAACCTAATCTTCAGAATAACAACATTGAGCTTCTACCCTGACTGATGAACCAAAATTGAAATCTTGAAAGTAAGAGTGAGTTCTCAATAATCAATTCTGATGCAGTTTTCACAGCCTTCATCTTTATCCACCTTAACTCTTAACCTTTCATTTTGAAATTGATTTTAAAAAAAAGTATCTTCTCTAGTCTTCCCAAACTCATTGCAGTGATTCTGATAAGAAGCCTAACTGACCTCATCTTTGAGTGGCTACAAAGATCCCCTACAGGTTTTCTTGCCTCATGTTGCTGCTGTTAGTAGTAGTAGTAGTAATAGCAGCAGTAATCTATCCTAAATCACCTCTTTACCCAGCCATTCATGAGTTCATTCTTCAAACTTGACTCTTTATTCCTTTTAGGATAAGAAGTAAAAATTTTTTTTTTTTTTCAGAGAAGAAGGGAGAAGGATGTAACGGAGCGAGTCCCCACAAGACAGTAAATTTCTTTTTTTAAAAAAATATATTTTTATTGACTTCAGAGAGGAAGGGAGAAGAAGAGAGAGAGAAAAACATCCATGGTGAGAGAGAACCATGGATTGGCTGCCTCCTGAACACACACCCCCCACCACCACCCCGGGGATTGAGCCTGCAGCCCGGGCATATGCCCTTGACTGGGAATCGAACCCAGGACCTTTTGGTCCACAGGCCAATGTTGCAACACTGGCCAGGGCAAGATGTAAATTTCTTGACCAGACTTACAAAGACTATCCACAATTTGCTTCTTAACATTCCAAATATTTACAAATCATATTTCTATGTCACCACAAGGCCATACATGTTCTCTCTGTTTCAGCCAGTGGGGACAATTCTTTTTTTTTTCTGAAACAATCTTCTGTGCTCATATGCATTCTTCATCGCATCTGTGTTCACTCTGACTCCCCATTTAAGCAAGCAGAATGTTTATTTAATATCTCTTTTATGTCAGTCTAAGTAAGAACATAATAGAACTGAAGAGAAAATGGAAATAAGCATAATGATAATTAGGTATTATGGCAAACAAAAGCAAAATTGGAACAGGAAATAGAAATAAGGTGGCTAGGACAATTCAATGGGAAAAATAATGTATTTTTTTTTTTAATAAATGGTGTTGGGACAATTGGATATCCACATGTAGAAGAGTGAAGTTGGACTTCTACCCTAATCCATACACAGATTAACTTAAAATGTATCCTAGACCATAATAGAAGAGTTAAAACGAAAAAAAAAAAACAACTCCTAGAAGAAAACATAGGAATAAACTTTCATGATCTAGCTTAGGCAAGGATTTCTTGGATATACAACCGAAATCAGAAGCAAAAAGAATAAAGAAATACATAAATTGGGTTTCAGCAAATTAAACTTCTGTGCTTTAAAGGACATCATGAAGAAAGTAAAAATGACAATGCACAGAATAGAAGACATTTACAAGTCATATATCTGATTAGGATTCATATTCAAATATACAAAGAACACTTACAACTCAACAGTAAAAATACAAATAAATAAATTCAAAAATGGGCAAAGGATTTGAATAGAGATTTCTCCAAAGAAGATATACAAATGGCCAACAAAACATGAAAACGTGCTCAACGTCATTAGCTATCATGAAAATGCAAATTTAAGCAACAGTTGAATATCATCTCACTCTCCCGAGGATGGCTATAATAAAGACAGATAATAATGGTTATTGGCAAGGATTTTGAGAAATTGGTACCTTCATACATTACTAGTGGGAATAAAATATGGTGCAGTGACTTTGAAAAACAGTTTGGCAATTCTTCAAAATGTCAAACATAGAGCTGCCATATAACCAGAAGATTCATTCCGAGGTATATATCTAAGAGAAAACACATGTCTACACAAAAACTTGTACATGACTGTTGATAGCAGCACTATTCATAACCGCAAAAAAGTGAAAATAACCCTCGTGCCCTTCACCTGATGAATAGATAAACACCATGTGGTGCATCCATACAGTAGAATACCATTCAGTGATAAGAAATGAAGTGTGTTGCAATATGATAAATCTTGGAAATTTATGCTAAGTAAAAGAAGCCATCCGCAAAAGGCCAGCTATTGTATGATTGCATTTACATGAAATATGTAACATTAGCAAGTCTATAGAGACAGAAGGTAGATTAGCAGTTGCCTGAATCTGGGTGCAGAGAGAGGAACGACTGCTAATTGTATGGGGTTTCTTTTGGGAGTGACACAAATGTCCTAAAATTGTGGGGATGGTTAGTGAGTTGCACTGTATACTTTGAGTGGGTGAGTTTTATGGTATATAAATTATTTCTCAATAAAAATGTTTAAAATGATTTATAGAGAAAATGATAGGTATAAAGGTTGGGCTAAGGAGATATAACATATTTAATTGAATATACCAAAGAGGGGGGAAAACAAAATCCTGGAAAAGAAAAAAATTTAAAATTAAAATTCAAGAAGGTTTGCCAGGGTCAACAGTGGTCCAAAAATAGTGAATGGAAAATTCCAGAAATAAACAACTCATGCGTTCAACTGCGTGCTGTTCTGAGTAGTGTGAAGAAATCTTTCGCTATTCTGCTTGTCCCCATGCGCTGGTTCTGGGGAAGGGGAGAGGAAGCTTTCTACTATTTTTCCAGCTCCTCCTCATGTGGACTCTCATCTTTTCCAAGGCTGTACACTCTCAAGGCTGGATATAGGGCAAAGGAGGAGGAAGGACGCCAGGCGTGGGGGGAGCAGATTCAAGCCAGGGCCATGCATCTGTGGGAATGTGGTGCGGAAGGAAGCAGGCACAAAAATGCAGGGAGAAGGCAGGGCTGTTTGTGGAGAAGGCCCCAAAGGAAGAGGGAGATTGTAGAGGCACAGTCCCGACCAGCTGGGTCCAGCTTTCTGGGACCTACTAGAAGGGATGACGGTCTCCCGGCCACCATCTATCTCATCTCTTGGCTCTGGCCTTTCCTGTCTCTCTCCACTGCCCACTTCACCCCACCTCTCCTTGCCAAGCCCATCCTGGCTTCCTTTTTGCTTTTTGTGCTTTTTACTTCATGGTGCCCATTATTCATCACTGCACTTACCACCTGCTCAATAATCACCTGTTTATGTGGCCATCTCTTTCACGAATCTGTGTGCCTGGGAGCAGGGGCTGGGTCCCATTCATCCAGCAGCCTCATGGTCTCGGAGGATATCTCCCTAATGCTTAGTAAGTTTTGAGTAAATGAGTACCTCTCCATTGTGACATATGAACATCCTCAAAGTCATAAACAGCTGTGTAACATTAAGGGTCAGGGGATTATCTTCCTGAATGAGGGAAATGGATAGAGAGTGGAGGATGGAAAGGTAATTTTTAAAAAGTGAATATTAAATAGCCCAGCCAACATAGCTCAGTGGTTGAGCGTCGACCTCTGAACCAGGAGGTCATGGTTCAATTCCTGGTCAGGGCACATGCCGGGATTGTGGGTTTGATCTCCAATGTGGGGTGTGCAGGAAGCAGCTGATGAATGAGTCTCATCATTGATGTTTCTGTCTCTTTTTCCCTCTCCCTCCCTATCTCTGCAATCAATAAAATATGTTTTATTGATTTTTTACAGAGAGGAAGGGAGAGGGATAGAGAGCTAGAAACATCGATGAGAGAGAGACATCGATCAGCTGCCTCCTGCAAGCCCCCAACTGGGAATGTGCCTGCAACCAAGGCACATGCCCTTGACTGGAATCAAACCCGGGATCCTTCAGTCCGCAGGCCAACGCTCTATCCACTGAGCCAAACCGGTTTCGGCTAAAAATATATTTTAAAAAGTGAACATTAAATAGCTAAATTGTGCATATAATTTCTAATCAGGTAGTTGTTTCTACTCTAGATATGGGCAAGGTGCAAAGGAGAAATTGAGGCAATTAGTCAGGAGACAGACCTGTGCTTCCTGTATCTGCCTTTATGATACCTTTGGGAGTGGGTGCGGGGCTGCATGGCCATGCTGACGCTCTAGGAGCCCACCAGCCGTGTTCTGCACCATTCCCCACTCTTAAATGGCTCCCCTTTTGAGGATTTTGTGGCAATCATTAAACACTTTGCCAAAACAACCACCTTAGGTCAAAAGAAGGGCCATGTTGCCCTAACTGGTTTGGCTCAGTGGATACAGTGTCGGCCTGCGGACTGAAGGGTCCCAGGGTCGATTCTGGCCAGGGGCGTGTACCTTGGTTATGGGCACATCCCCAGTGAGGAGTGTGCAGGAGGCAGCTGAATCGATATTTCTAACTCTATCCTTCTCCCTTCCTCTCTGTAAAAAGTTCAATTAAAAAAAATATATATATATATGAAGGGCCATGCAAGACTTTTCCCTCTTTTTGTGTCCCTGAGGTGTCAAACATAGACTTTCAATTTGAAAACACTCAGGTTCAAAAGCATTGGGATAAAAATGACTGGTGGGACCTCCGAGTCGCCTGGTTCTGCAGGCTCAAGCAGTGGTGGCCGAGCTGGGGACCTCGGCCACTAAGGAAGCTAGTAAGTGGAAATGGAGTCCCCAAGATGTTTAGTATTTCAGAATACCGAGGAGAAATCAGCCCTTAGAGCTATAGCCACCCGCTCCTGGCCTTCGAGTTGTCATCTCAGGATGGCAACCTGGGTATATCATGCTGGTCAGAAACCTTGAACACCACGAGGGCACAAATGGTCACGTAACACAATCGGGCTCTTCCAGAGGTAAATACTTTGCAACCCTGGCACTCAGAGGGCAAAGCAACAGCATGGGTTGCAGCTGGGCCTGGCTGGGTGTGCACATCCTCCGCCTCCTTCCAACCTCCCCATCCCCCAACCCCTGGGATGTTGGAACAGAATCCCCAGTGACTTACACCTTAATGCTGGAAAAGTGGGTACTTTACAGTGATCAGTTTGAGAATTACTTGTTCCTAGAAGTAAAACCATGAAGTAATGTACTAAGACCCTAAAAAAAAAAATAAGGGCTGTAAGCTAGGTACAGCGCTCTAGTCTTGGGGAATGTTGGATCCCGTCACCATTAGTAAGAATCCTCAGACTAAGCCTTCAACTAGGATTTCGCAGGAGAGCCAGGGAGGAAGTTGACCTCATCCATCCCATAGTTAACCCCCAACATGGGCTGAGCATCTCAAAGGAAGCTGAGGGCGGGGCAGATCTCCAGCCTGGCTCTCCCTCTGAGGTCTGGTGCGGTCCACCCGGACCCACAGATTTGGCTCAATTAAGGCAGGTTTCTCTCCACAGGAAGTCTCTAATCAGCTACTAAGAGAAATACAATTTCTCTGTACGATTGTATTTGTAGTACTATAGTCATTGGGAAAAAAAATACAGCAAATTTCGCCCCCGATTTTAATATGGGACAATAATTCCCTAATTATGTGGAGATTCATTTCCATAAACTCTTGCTTTGGTGGACAATCCATGGGTAAACTACAGCTGTTCTGTGCTCTTAACTCATCCAATCTCCCCACATTTTGAGCTGGTTCTGCAGAAGGGAAGCAGGCTCAGAAGTGACCTCATCTGTGCCAGGTCATCAGGCTACAAAGTGGCAGAACCCACGGTTCAAATTCAGGGGTAGCTCCCTCCCAGACCTACACCTTTGCATGCCAGCCTCCCATGAACTGCATCAGGCCGGCCGAATTTGCACTCACTGCAGGCTGATGCTGTCTCTCCGGCCCAGGCCACACAGGGCACTGATGGTTAAAGAGCTCTGTAGGCTGTTAGATGGCAGGGAAGGGCCAGGCGGCTTAACATCACAGGCTTTGCATTTCCTGATCTCTGAGGCACCAAAACAAGTCAAGAAGCTGTTTTTTTTTTTAAGGTATTTCCTGCTAAGTGAGACCTAGAAATGTGAGGAACATCTGACCTTGTAGGGATTTTTCCAACCCCGCTCCACCCTTTCCTTGTTGATAAAAAAAAAAAAAATCATTCTGTGGGTCCTGAGACAGAGGGCAGCGGCACGCTCTGTGACAGTGGCTCAGCACCCCTACCATTTCACGGGGTGTTTAGCCACAGTGGCCCGAGCTGTCCAGTCAGCACCTTGATGTGGAAGAGTGGGCTTTTAATTGTGGTAATCCATCGGTTCTGGCTCTGCTTCTGCATCAAGAACCCTCCACAAAGCTGATGGTCTACCTGTCACACAGGACACCCGGGGTCTGGAGTGGAGCTTGGATGAATGGACACAGAACACGTTATGGATGCTAACGGCCATAGGAATCATTTTGCCAAAACACTTCTGATATGCCTGGTGTTAGGTGAATAGCACAGAAAATGATAGAGCTCGTGTCAAGATGCTTTCAATATTGTGCAAGAGACAAAAACAAAAAACCCCACAAAAAACAGTACAAGTTTTGCTAATGTGGGTAGCCAAGAGGTGCAAAATCATGGCCTTGTCGGGTTGGTCTGTTAATGGAGTCCCACTGATTTCACCTTAGCCTTCCTCAGACGGGTCCCTCGCTCAGGTCCTGCTTGGTTTTGTAGTAGCTTCCTGCGCTCCACCTCATCACACAGCCTTCTCCAAGCTCCACAGGGCAGTCCGGCTGATACTTCCAAATGCACTTGTTTTAACATGCCATGTGGCCTCGCTGCTAGGAACATGGGGCTGGAGCCAGATGCCATGGGCTGTCATCGACTTGGCCATGTACTGTGTTACTTTAGCCAACTACTTTATCTATGTGCTTTAGGCTCTCATCTACGCAAAAGACAGAAGTCAGACCTACTTCACTGTGTTGTGAAGATTATATTAGAACAGTTCTGGGCACGTAGCAAGCCTGCAATAAACGTTAGCTATTAGCAACACTTACCATAATTTCTTTATTGATGTCTGCCTCATTTGTCAACTCAAAGATCTTTGAGGTCAGAGACTGACTGTCTCTGATCATCTGTGAAACCTCAGGGCAAGTGGAGAGCAGGTGCCCATGAATATGCCTGAAGCGAACCGTTTAAGCACCTTTTTGGAGGTGAACACAAAACTCAGAAGACAGACCTGAAAAAGCATTCCAGGTAGGGACAATGACATGTGAGAATGTCTGAAAGAAATCTGTGTAGGAGGCTGGAGAAGCAGCTTCGATGACACAGATGATCTTTTTTTTTTTTTTTTTGACATGGATGATCTTAAAGTGAGACAGGGAGAAAGACAGTGTGAAGAAGAAAGGAAATGCTGGGGATGTGGAACCAAGAGCAACTGGAAATGGTTGTGTCAAGGTCTGCATGGAGAACACAGAAACTGAAATGCAACAGCATCAGGTGGAGAACATTCTGGCCACAGGGAGAGCAGTTAGAAAAGAAGGTAATTATTCATAAGTAGCTATAACAGTTATTATTCCCAAACCCATCTTCCTTAAAAAAAGAAAAAAGGCATTTTCATGATCACAAAGAGGCCACAATTTTTTATTGACAACTCAAATAACTACATATATTCAGTATTGCACAAATTATAAGTGAGTTGACAATTATATTAATATAAACTCATGAGCATAAAGCAACTGCTCTAGGTTTTGGTGCAATTTGTGACAGGTACTTTAGTAAATACAACAAACATCAAGGAATTTAGCTACTTCAATTCTTAAGACTTGGCTTTCAAAAAAAGCATATGGCATCTCATAAAACACTATGTCAAGCTCAGAAAAATTAAATTACAAAAGAAACACTGTGAAAGAGAAAAATTGGTGACAAAAATGTTGGGTTCAAATATTTAAAATTTTTAGCATTTGGACTTAGGATCCAGAAAGCATATGCATCCTGGGAACTTTAGGAGACCCCCGTGCTCTGCTACATTCACTACATTCCAAAAGGGTGCTCTGGGTTATGATGTCTTGCCTGCAGGTATAAACCACTGCTTTATACTTTGAAAGTATGGTCATTCACATAGAGGGGTTTACAAATAAGATACTTCTCACTCAAAATAAAAATATGATCTCCTTCAAATTACACAGAAATCTTATCAAAACATCAATCAGCTAGGAAGCCTGACCGCCCATTCACCTTCGCTGCCTGCCTTGGTGCTCCGGGCTGGCCTGCCACCTGCACGGAAGGGGAGATGTGAGCAGTTCCCGCGCTGTATGTGCAGGTGCGCACAAGCCCTCCTCCTTCCCTGGGGTTTTCCTCCCTAAGTTCCCGATTGCGGGGGGGGGGACTAGATGGCTTGTAGGAGACCTTTCAAATAAAAGGATCTAAGGCAGCTTGAGATCCCACCTTCAGCAGATACTGAGAGTGGCCAAGAAAATGGGTGAAAAATGGTGGGATCTCCATTTCTTACCTTTTGATGCCATCACTCAAAACCATTTTGCACTGTATTTCAAGGAAATCTTTGACACTTTCATCTAATGGCTGATGCTGCTAAAGGGTAAGGAAATGAGGCATCTGACAGTGAAATTTTGGATAAAAATGTAGAAAGGCTGAGCCAAGTTTGCGTAGAAAAACAATGCACCACCATGTCAACCTAGCAGTCAGGACTTTCTGCCTCTGAATTTTAAGAACCATCAACCTGGTCTAGAGATGCACATTCAAGCCATTCAACGAAGATCCAGAGTGTACATCTATTAAAGGACATGTTTCCCAAAATCCACCCAGGCTGGCACCTTGCGTAAAATGGTTCTAACAGAAAGGATGCAAGAGAATTAAGTACAGGGCAGGATTTATTTTTCTTTACAGATCAGAAAAATGACCCAAAGAGAATGATGGCTTCTCATATTTTGTCCCCTAAAAAGAAGACAAATACCACTTCTGAAATCTAACACTCTGGCTTCATTTTCAAAATGCATCAGTTTATTTTCCTCATAAGGCAGCCATGCATTGTCAACCTTAAGCACGTGACAGTTGCGATTTCTTCCATAGCTTTCCTGGAGCTTACAGCCAGAGCAGTCCTGATGAGTCAAATATTAAAGCTTTCTCCACAGCCACATGTTCCTTTGATGTTGGGGTTATTGAACACAAACTCACTGGATAATTTGTCCTCAACATAGTCCATTTCTGTTCCTAAAAGTGTTAGCTGTGCTTTCTTTTCGATGAACACTCTGACTCCTTGGGGAGAAGAAAACACATGTCATATAAAGCCTGCACACCACCAGAACCTGCAGAGCCAAAGCTCAAGAAAGCTTTAAATAGTAACACTAACAAAACCCAGACAGGGCGCTTTTGAATCTCCCATTGTTTCCTTTAAGGGATTCAGTGCTCAGCTTCCTGTCTCCTTTCTACACAATAAACTATGTAAAAAACAGTTATATTAGGTCAGAAAGTTGTACCAAGCAAATTCCATGACAAGTCTATGTAAAACTAGAATTTGCCTTTCACTATATTTCACCCATTTTTCAAATTTGCAACATAAAGAAAATGTGTATATTCAGTGAATTTTGTTAAGATGGAGACGACACATTTATGAAAACCCTGTAATGCCATCTATATACACGACACACTGCCACACCTAGAGACACATCAGACTGTGGTAGAATGGGCTGGTTTAAGATGCAGCAATTCTGTTCTTATGTGCATGGACTAGAAAACTGGTAATAACATAATCCATAGTAATTACGTAGGCAGAAGTCAGCATCTTCATAAATAAAATCAGTTTAAGAAAGCTTCTTTTTTTATAAGAAATTGAGTCATTACTTAAATATAACCATACATATTTATTAGATCTCCTCTTCTTTAAGGTAAAAATTTAAAGTTTAAGTTTATGTACTGATTTACAAATAAAATATTAACAGATACATTTCTTGGTTAGTCAATTCAATTTAATAAAATGAACTCATACTAGGAATCCAAGAAAGCTAGTTAACGGCACCCTTCTGATGCACAAAGCCACCACTGCAAAACCCAGTGCACTGAAATTCCCCCAAAGCTGTAGCACTCTTTGTTTCAAATAGCTTAATCAGATTATTGCATAGGGGCAGGCAGTGGGGGAAAATATAATTAAAGACCTGAAAATCTTAATGTGGAAATTTAAATGGAAACTATATATAGAGTTCTTAAAAGCATTACTTATTTGACATATATGTAAAACTGCTACTTCACACAGAATAGTCAGTTCATTTTGAAGTTTTATCATCTTAAAAACTTTTTGCACAGAATAACCTTTCATAATTGAAACAAATAAACATATTTAACCAATAATCTACCATAGCACAGCCTCTGCTGTAAATCTAATTGAATTCAAATGTTCACTAGGCCACTTACTAGCTCTGTGACCTTATGCAAATTATTTAATCTTTCCATGCCTCAGTTTTTCTTACTGGCAAAATGGGGACAATATGGTATCATTCTCATTTGGAAAGTCTTTCAAACCATGTCTACCTCAGAGTGAACATTCTATATGCCATTCCTACTATTATTATCACACATTTTAGGCAAAACAAAGTGCTCAGAAAAAGTTTAATACTCACCATCTTGAACAACTTCTTCATCAGAATCTCCTTTTGTCTTTGTATATTCTAGAGTGTAAGAAAGGCCATTACAACCCCTGGTTCGGACACCAACTTTCACGCCTACCTGAAAAATAATTGTAAATATAAACTTAATTTTAACATAGTACAGATTAAACAATCAGATTTAAAAAGTCCTGGTTATATGATATTATTCACTTCTTCATTTCTTCTTAAGCTAAAAGATATATATATATATATATATATATATATATTATATATTAGATTCCTGGCTATAAACTAGCCCTTTAGAAAGTATAAGTGGAATGAGAAGCAAGTATTTTAAAATTTTACTTATTGTATAAACATCATTATGACACTAAGGGGTGGCCCAAAAAGAAATCAAAACTAATTATATACAAAGAAAACAATATCGAGGGGGAGAAAACCCAAACTATAGTCACTGGGAATAACAATGTAAAGGAAAGAGTTTTAATTAAAATAATAATAATAATAATAATTTTTTTTTAAAAAAAAGGAGTAAGAAAAGTATCTGATGGCAAAGATGACAACTTAAAAAAAACAAACTTGCTGAAAAACACTTCTGCTCCAAGTCATCTTGTGAGATGTTCTCAGGAAGTTTCCCTATGGTTAGGTTCGCCAAGGTCCACAGGGCTGGCAACCATGCTGCCTCTAGCAGGGCCTTAATTCTATGGCAGAGCTGTGCCAACATTCTCAAATACCAGGAAGCCAAAGACTGATGCCAACAGAAATGGAAGAAATTAAAAAATGACTAAACAGCACTTTTAAAATACCAATGCCTACCTTAATGAATTTTCTAACAATGTCTATAGAATTTCTATTCTTGGATCCTGTTTGCTTTTTTATTTATGTATACAGCAAAAATATCATCATAAAAAGTATTATTTCACTAAGAAGATGTTGATTCTTGGAAAAGCAGCAACATATGCTTGCTTTCGGAAAGTGATCATGAAGTAGGAAGACACTGGTGAAGAGTGGGAGTTAGAATGTCAAGCTGTCTGGGAGTTCTGATGAGCTGAAACATTCTGTCCTCAAACAGCAGCAAGGAGACAGAGCCACAGATTTATTCACCTTCAGAGTGCCGGCTTAGAGAGTCTCAGAGGTAGTTTAACATCTTCAGCATGACAAATACACAATAAATTGTCTAGCTGAAGGTAGTCTTTATCTCTGTAGACAGGAAGAACCAAGCAAGCAGGAAGTCCAACCATCGGAATGGATCTAGACACTTAAGCTGTATGTGAAAGTACAGCTTTAGATAACTGAAATTTGGAAAAGGGATCCACTTTGCCACAGTGACACCTGATGAAGTGCTTGTTCAATCCTTTTCATGT
The DNA here is from genome assembly GCA_011751065.1 of Lasiurus cinereus. NCBI lineage: Eukaryota > Metazoa > Chordata > Mammalia > Chiroptera > Vespertilionidae > Lasiurus > Lasiurus cinereus. The sequence goes on along the minus strand of JAAGEH010000226.1, from coordinate 15,995,397 downwards.
CACCATGACTAAATCTACAAAGTTAATTTTTTGTTTCATTTGATGAATTTCTATTCTAGTCACTAGGAGGAAGGTGCTAGAACTCCCATTGTAATAGGACGTTGTACAATGGAATCTAGAAATAACTCTATGGTGTAATCAGTAAATGTTAACAGCCTTGGAAGTAATTTACAGTATTCTGTAGGCAATTAGCAATGCAATAAGATTAAGATTATGTACACACCCCTTACTCATCAATTCCACACCTAGGAATATAGCCTATGTATATGCACCAAGTTACGCTTACAGGCCTAGAACAATGGGCCTGACATTAAATATTTATTGAATGACGTTTGTGGCAGCACTGAGTGAAAACAACCCCAACAACCTTTAATATGGGAGGAATGGTTAAATAAATCAAACTTGTTCAATGGATTATACTATTAAATGCAGCCAGGAATAACAATGAGGTGTATCTTTATGTAAAGACTGGAGGCCAGGTGCACAGGTGGGGTCCCTCGGCCTGGCTGGCAATTGGGGCTGATGCAGGGAGGGGCTGGCCGGCTGGGGTGAGGAACCGTGGGAGGCTGGTCCCAGCAGCAAGCTAACCAATGGCTGATTGTTCAAGGAATTGGACTCCCTCCTCCCTCCTATCTGGGTCTGGGGTGTGGGTAAACCAGATTTGGAGCTGTCTAGGTCCCAACAGCAAGATCTGGGTTAGTGTGCTTCATAGCCATAGCTATGGTCAGTCATTCTGGTTGTGATGGTTGCTTAGGCTTTTATACACACACACACACACACACTGAATGGCCAGATTATTACGATCTCTGAACGCATAATAACCTGGCCACTCAGTGTGTGTGTGCACGCATGCGCGTGCAGGCGCATGTATGTGTGTGCGTGTGTGTGTGTGCGGACACACACACACACACACACACACACACACACTAGAGGTCTGGTGCTTGAATTCATGCATGGGTGAGGTCCGGCCTGCTTGGCAAGGGACAGGATACATGGGTGGTTGGCTGGCCTGTCTGCTGGTCAAACTCCTGGTAGAGGGGACAATTTGCATATTAGAGATCATAATAATCTGGTCACTCAGTGTATACTAGAGGCCCGATGCACAGAATTTGTGCAAGGGGCTTGGCTCTTGCAGCCATGGCGGCTTGCCTTAGCCCTCGCAGCCCCAGTTTCATCTGGAAAGTTGTTCAGCTGTCTGGTCTAATTAGCATATTAAGCTTTTATTATTATAGATAGCTATGAAAAGATCTTCAAGCTCTTTCATTAGGGGCAAAAAGCAAAGTGTAACTACAGCATATATGGTATGCTCTCACCTAAGCAGGAGAAGAAATACACACATACAAGCTTAACAAGTAGAATTGAGGCTAGTGGTTCCCTTCAGGGAAATATTTTTGATTGTCACAAAGGAGGGGTGAAGTGGAGTCCCTGGCAGAGAGTACAGATGACACTAAACATCCTGCAATCTAAACCCAAAAAAGAATTACACAGCCCAAAAACATAGTGCTGAGGCTGAGAACGTACCGATTTTTTCCAAATGACACTAAGAAGTTGCCTCCTCAAAGGGAGAATGATGCTGAAGTGCCTGGGGTAAGAGAGTGACTTCCTTTTCACTGAGTATCCTGCTGTATTATGTGGATTTAGGGAGTGTTTGAGGTCTTGGTCTCTGGCCATTGCTGTCAATTTGGCTCAAATAAACTAACCCCTAATTAGTAGAAGCATACTATTTATCACAAGACAAATTCATTGTGAAAATACAACTTCATTTTTTTTACTAAGTATTTAACTGGTTTTACTTACATGTTCAGGCTTATCTTTAAGCAGTTGTTTTATCTTGTTTACTGCTGAAGGTGTCTGAAAAATAAAAAGTTAAGTTTTTAGCTACAAAATTTGCATTCTTCAAAGTTTTATGTATTTTCTAGTCTTTAAGACTACTCATGTCTATCTGTAGCAAATTCATGTGATGAATTTATGTTCCATTCTCACCAGGGTACCTTGTGGAATTTATACAAAAACATATGAATTGTACTTAATTAAAATAAAATTTTATTTATTTTATTTATCTATTTACATATCTATCTATCTATTTTTAATCCTCACCAAGGATATGCTTTCATTGATTTTTAGAGAGGAAGAGGAAGAGAGAGAGAGAGAGAGAGAGAGAGAAAGAAACATCAATATGAAAAAGAAACATGGATTGGTTGCTTCCCATATGTACCTGGACCAAAGACTGAATTCACAACCTAGGTAAGTGCCCTGACTGGGAATAGAACTTGCAACCTTTGGTGTATGGGACCAATTGAGCCACCATCCAGGCCTTAATCATTCTCTTTATTTTTAAAAAGTCTTCTAGCAACAGCCTTTTCATCTTGCTCCCCCCAGTAAAGGTCCACTCCCTGTCATAATCTCTATGGTACTATCTACGTACATCACAAATGTAATCTTTCTGGGCAGCATCTATTTTGTGCTCCTTCTGTATGCCCAGCAATAAGCACATTGCCTAACACACAGAAGGTGCTCAAAAGCAAATGGATGAATCAAGTTAGCTCCTGGGAAAGCCAATTTTCAGGTATTTTTCCTGTTGATTAACTCCAATGTTCTTTCTGCTTACCCAAAATCTATTTCAATCCATCAAAATGCAAACCTAAATGAAAGAGTGCTACCATCATCAAATAAACCGAGTGTCTCTCTCATCTCAGTCCCAGCAATGTTCAGATCCTCAAGTTGGCTTGCCCGGCCAATGTGGCTCAGTGCTTGAGCATTGACCCAGGAGGTTACGGTTCAATTCCCCGTCAGGGCACATGCCCAAGTTGTGGGCTGGATCCCTAGTAAGAGGGCATGCAGGAGGCAGCCAATCAATGATTCTCTCATCATTAATGACAATTCTACCTCTTTTCTTCTCCCTTCCTCTCTCTGAAATAAATACAGGCATATTAAAAACAATGTTAAAGTTGGCTTACATCAGTATTTTAGGGTACCTAAGCTAATCAGTAATAGAAACAAGAACTGGGAGGAGTTTTTGGGGAGAAATGCTTTTAACCTAGTCCAGCGGTCCTCAAACTAAGAAAAACATCACAACATACTGCATGTGTATGTATCACCGACTCACTTTCTTGGCTATTAGGGACAAAGTCTGTTCCAGGGCATTACTGGTCTACCACCTGGCTGTGTCCCAGCCCATTACTTGGCTTATGTGGGTTTAACAGTCCCTCTTCTTCAGGATTCATGAAGAGCATTTAGAGCAGTGGCAAATAAAAGCCAGCTGTTGTTATGAGGATGAAATCATGTCCTTCCTACTTTATTAGCTCCTCTAGCTGGCAATGCTGCGCTGGTCCTCAGTTTTTTTGTACGAGCATATGCCTGGTTTGTGAAATCCCAAAGCGTGGACATCATGACCTGTGACGAGGCAGTGGCTCTGGCCAGAACTCAAGCCTGTGCCGAGGGAGCAGACCCAACGGATGGCCCCAGGGCATGCTCTTCTGCTTTGCCCCGTGGGGACTCAGTCAGATGAGGATGGTGAAGCAAAGTCTGCACCCAAATTAGAAAGGTCATGAAACCAGTTCAGAAGGTCAAAACTAGCATTTTAAAACCCAGGAAACAAACACAAAATAGAAAACAATGCATCTGCAGTTGATAAACATGCAGTGAAACTTTGATTTCAGTTATTAATATACTATATATATATGTTTGTGTGTCACTATAAAAACAAAACAAAACATATTACTACCAGTGTCCATAAATGACTACCAATGTCATTGAAAAAAAAATTAAACAAATCACTACCAGTGTCCATAAAGGCCCTTTCTCACTGTTTTATCCTAACAGGAGGAAAGCAGCTCAACAAGACAGGGAATAGTAGCCAGGGGAGAAAGAAGGAAATCCTGAAGAGAAGAATTATGGCTTTTATTTATTTTGGAAACCATAGCATTCCAACCTCAGTTATAGAAATATTAATGAAAAAAAAGTTTAAGTGTTCATTTACCCTTCTAAATGACTGAAAATAAAAACTAGCTGCGTAATTTTTATGGTTATACTTCCCACAAGGCCTGAAGAATTTACTCAAATTATTGTCCAAAAGCAAAAGATAGCTGATAAATTACACACAAAAAGGCACAGCCATGGGAAAATATTCTTTGGAAGTACAACCCAAGGTATAACCTTGGTTAAAGCTGGTGGGTCAAAGGTATAGAGGGCACAACACTGTGTGAAGTGAACAAAACACATGCGAGGGGACTGAACACTAAGCTGTCAACAAGCCCCAAGGTTTTTTTTTTTTATCTCCAAGTGACTCTCTAAGTGACCTAATTTAGTTTTACAAAATAATATATTTCCTTTTTTTCCTCAACTCTTAGTAAAAAGAGGAACCCTCAATTTTTCTGTGTCAGGCAAATCCCAAAAATCCCATTGGGAGAAGCGTTATAAGGACAGATACCCTAATTTAGTACTCATTTAAGGGGAAAGATACAGTTCTGAAAGCGATGGATCTGGTTTTCAAAGCAAGTCAGAATGACTAAACAGGGAACATTTGGGGCTGAAAGAAAACTTCCTGGCAGAAGCTAAAGGGCCCACTTTGCTCTAAGTCTATTTGCATTCTTCAGCAACTTTGCACTTAAGTAAAATCAACCTGGGAAGTAGTACAAAAGCTTCAACTAAACAGCAGGCTGCAAGCTAGCAGCCTTCCCATTTCTCTGCATTTCTCAAGAACCCCATGCCTTTCCAAGAAACTTATGTACAATTAATGACTAGGTCACTTGAGATTTGGTTAGTGAATTAAAACTTAAGTGATTCTTAAGAGGTGGTGGTGGAAATGGGGGACATCTGTAATACCCTCAACATTAAAAAAATAAATTAAAAAAAAACCTTAAGAGACTCTTAGAACTCAATGTAATATAACGATGGTTTTTAATCTACTCAGACGTCTATCACAAGAACAAGACATTCTTTCAAGCGAAGGAGTATCTTGGGTTGAGATAGTTTGGCCTTTTTAGAAAAATATTCCAGTTTGTTTTTCGTGTTAAAATTATGGAAAAAGTTAACTGTTAAATGATGCATTTTTTTTTCACCTACTTCATGGCAACATACTTTTACCCAATGCCAGAGGGTTTCTCTCCTTTGTAGCAAAAACTTTTCATTTTCAATACTGTGTTTCCCACGCAGGAGCCATGTCCTCTAGTCCTTGTGATTCCAAAACCTTAGAATATCCGAATAATCGATGGCATATCCTTGAAACGTGAAAACAGACTTGGTGGTATGGAAACAAGTAATATAGAATATGATGTAAACCACTAATTCGTTATAAAAACGAATTCTTCTGCCTGATCACGACTTCCTTCTCTTCGTAAACAAGGAATTTGCTGGTCGCTGGCATGACACCGCCTGGAAGCAATGATTCCACTTACGCACAGTCACCTATTTTCCGAGTACCCAGGGGATATAGAAATACTTGGACGAAGTCTTCTCCTCGGCCAGAGAGAGGGAGATGTGTGGGTGAGAAGGATGCTGATCCGGAGCTTCCCAACGAAATCAATCTTTCCAAACTGCAGATGCCACACGACAGACAGACAGGGTTTTCCTTTGGGGACGAAATGTTTTGGAACTACGTACATCGCAAGGAGGACGGCTGGACAATATGAATGCAGAGCGCCACTGAATCGAACACTTTAAAATGGTTAATTTCCCTTCGGTTAACGCGACCCCCGTCGGGGCCGGCGCCGGCGCCGCGGTGGTGGAGCAGCGGCGCGTGCCCCGGCGGCCCGCGGCGCGTGTCACACCGTTCGCCCGGGGCCCGCTGTCACCGAACCGGGGGGAAGGAACCCCGCTCCTCTTTGTTCTGCGTGCAGGAGGCCTCGGACGGCCGGAACACCGGGGGGCGGGGGGGGTTCCAGAAAGCCTGCGCTCACCCCGACACCAGGAAGTGACCCCCGAGGCCCGGCAGCCTCCACCGCGGCCAGCGGGTGGGCTTCTGGGAACACGCACTCGCACTGCCCATCACCGCCCCCACTTCCACCGAGGGCCGCCCGCCCGCCCGCTTCCGCCCTCCCCCAGCACCTCGCGGGTAAATTCTGGCTGATTCACCCAGCCCTGCCCCGCGCCTGTCCCGTTCGACCTCTAAACCTGCGACCTCTAGCACAGCACCCCCAGGCCCCCCAGGGGGATCCTGGGCGGCAGGCAGGCCGCGCCGACCCGACCCCGGGGGTCACGCACGCACAGCGCCCCTCCCCCGCCCCCACGCGGCGCGCGGCCCGATGGGAAACGTAGTACCCGGGGTGGGGGGCGCCGGCTCGGGCGGGGCAGCCCCTCCCGGGTCTATTTTCGCAGCAAGGATGGTTGGTGGTGTGTGTGTGTGTGTGGGGGGGGTTGGAATGGAGGACGCAGAGCTGCAGCGCGGCTGGGGCCCCGCCGCCCGGACGCAGCGCACCCCGCCACCGCCACCTCCCCCGGCGGAGCGGAGGTGAACCAATGTCACGGGCCAGGCCGGGCGCCCGAAAACTCACCAGGGTGAGGGCGGCCCGGGTGGCCTGCAGCTTCCTCTTGCTCACAGCCCGGACGGTGGCCCGGACTAACGAAGCCGACATCCTGGCCGTCCCGGTGCCCTGATGTCTCGGGCCGCAGCTCCGCTGCCTCAGCCTCTCTCCATGGACACAGCGGCGCATTGACGCCACAAGCTCCGCCGCCCGCGGCCTCAGGCCTCGCCCCGCCCCGCCCCGCCCCGCCATCATTGGGCGGGACATGTGAGTGACGGGCGGGGGGCGGGCCCGTGGGCGCTGACTTGGCAGGCAGGCCCCGGAGACAGGTGGCCACCCGGGGGCACTGGGCGTGGTGTGGGAGCGCGGCGGAGGCCCGCGGCGGCCCTGCGGCTGGAGGACGCGGAGGCGCGCGGCCGCGGGCCCGGGACGCCGCCGAACAGCGCGCCCAGCTCGGGAGCTGGTGCTCTCCGGGCAGGGCGATTGCGAGGCCCGAACAGCTGCAGAGCTTCGGTCTCCTGTTTCGGTGCAGCGGAACCAGCTGTTTCTCCGTTTTTTGGAAGAATGTCTTGTTCTTCTTTTGGAGCGTAGAATTGCCGCAGGGTCGTGGGATGAGTAAGGAGCCCCCGAACCTGCGTGCTGGACTCGTGGGAAATGTTGCAGGAGGGAGCCAATGCCGTTTTCGCTTTAGGTGTTGATTCTGGAACCCGGCCGTATCCCAAAACGTGACTGGTCGGCTCTGTGGGTGCGCTCACATTTACAGTGCTGTCAGGCCTTGCCGTGGCTGCGTAGGGGCCCTGCCTTTTCATTCTGCCGGTTAATTCCGCAAATATTCCTGAGCCCCAGGCACTAATAGGAAGCGTGGCAAACAGAGGGCCCAGGGAAGAAGGAGAGATCCTGGTTGGACTGACGTTCTGCAGGGTTAGCAGATGGGAGGACATCAGGACAGACGGCCATGTCTCACAGAAGTGCTGGAAGTAAAGGGGGAAGAGGAGGAGGGTAGATTCTTGGTCAGGGTTTTGATGAGGAAAGAACCAATCAGGGCAGCGTGTTTGCAGCCTAGTTTATTTTTAATACTCTAATTCAAGCATATTAAACTTGCAGCCTGTGGGCCGCATGTGGCCCACAACGAATATTTTTGTGGCCCAGCCAATATAATGGTAAGAAACGTTTTAATAAACATTTCATTAACTTTTTATAATATCCTCTTAGACTAATTATTAGAGGGTTTGTGTCCCTCAGCCCAGCCTGTACCCTCTCCAATCTGGGACAGCTGGAGGGATGTCGGACTGCCCGTTTAGGCCTGATCAGGCCTAGATGGGCAGTCAGACATTCCTCTCACAATCCAGGACTGCTGGCTCCCAACTGCTCACCTGCCTGCCTTCCTGATTGCCCCTAACCACTTCTGCCTGCCAGCCTGATCACCCCGTAACCACTCCCCTGCCAGCCTGATTGATGCCTAATTGTTCCCCTGCCAACCTGTTTGCCCCTAACTGCCCTCCCATGCAGGCCTGCCCCCACCCCCTACTGTTCTCCCCTGCAAGCCTGGGTCCCCCCCAACTGCCCTCCCCTGTTGTCCATCTTGTGGTGGCTATCTTGTGTCCACATGGGGACAGCCATCTTGTATGTTGGCGTGATGGTCAATCTGCATATTACTCTTTTATTAGATAGGATAGAGGCCTGGTGCATGGGTGGGGGCCGACTGGTTTGCCCTGAAGAGTGCCCCAGATCAGGGTGGGGGTCCCCTTGGAGTGTGGGGCAACCTGGGTGAGGGCCTGTGGTGGTTTGCAGGCTGGCCACACCTCCTGGCAACCCAAGCAGAGGCCCTGGTATCTGGGATTTATTTATCTTCTATAATTGAAACTTTGTAGCCTGGAGTGGAGGCCTGGGTCAGCCAGGGCATGCAGAAAGCTTGGCTTCCTCCATTGCCGGGGAAACCCAAGCTTCCTGTCCTCTGTGGCTGCAGCCATCTTGGTTGGGTTAATTTGCATACTCACTCCTGATTGGCTGGTGGGTGTGATTGTAGGTGTAGCAGAGATATGGTCAATTTGCATATTACTTTTATTAGATAGGATTCTGCTGTATATTCCTTCCAATGTGTTCTTTGTGTTATGTCATTATTTCAGACTGTTCTTTTTTCAGTTACTATATCTTTTCTTTTATGCTATTGAGCATTTTTTACCATTATTACTATGATTCATATAAATTTCTTATCTCTGCTTCATTTCTCTCTTCTTCTGGAGAATTCTCTAGTTTTTTCATTTGAAGGTTTGTCTCATTTTGGCTTTCTTTTTAGGTTTGTGACTATGTATTAAGTAGATCCTCTACACCTCTCAATCTTTAGTGCAGGACAGTGTTAAAGGCTGTTTCTGACTAATTAGATCAGGCATAGACTCAAAGCCTTCAGAGACCACGTCTGCCTACAGACTGATAGGATTCCAACTTTAAATGCCCCCCAGTTGTGGTGAGTTATTTTCAATAGGGTGGGGCAGTTTCTTCAGCTGGACACTAATTCTTATTTTTAATCTCTTAAGTGGCCTCAGGGAAAGGTGTTATCCAATAGGGTGTGTCCAGTTTCCCCCGAGGCAAGGCAGGTGTCTATGTGTGAAAGATGTCCTCTGCTGCATGAGGGAATGACTCTGCCCAGGAAACTTGGGGTGTCTGCCTTCTGAACTCTATCTCTCCGAGTCCCCATTCCCGGCTTCTGCTCTCACAGCTCCAGTCCACTTCACCCTCCCTCTGCTGGAGCATAAGGTGGTGATTCCATAGGGAATTTTGTGTGTTGGTCCTTTTAGGGGGTGCTTGAATTTTCAGCTGTTACACCCTGGCAGACAGCACCCTGCTGCTTTTCACAGCTAGATGTTATATGGGTACTCTCCTCAGGTTTGGTGATCTCTGTTGGGAGACCCAGCTTGGGTATTAGATCCCAGAGTTCTCAGTGGCAACTCCCTACACCTCAGATCTCTCTTCAGAACTTCAGCTGTTGTCTGTGGGTGCCTGGCCAGCCCTTTCGAGCCTTCCCCCCTCCCTCCTACCAGTCTCTATGTGGTCTCTGCTTTGTCATTGGGTATCAGGGTTCTCTCCTGTGAGTTTTCCATTGATTGTTCAGGAAACTTTCCTGTAGTTTAGTTGTAATATGTTTGTTCCTGGGAGCATGTCTGTGCTGCATCCACTTACTCTGCCGCCATTTTTAATCTCCTCTCATTGCCTATTATACATTATATATATATGCAAATTGTCCCCTCCGGAGTTTGATTGCTTGCTATGACGTGCACTGACCACCAGGGGGTGATGTGGACTGAAGGAAAGCCATGGCCAGCAGCCAAAAGGCCCTGATCAGCCCTAATTGCTGGCCAGCCCTAGGGACCCTACCTGTACATGAATTTTGTGCACTAGGTCTCTATATAAAAGCCAAGTGACTAGAACACCAGAACAACCGGTCACTATAATGTACAGTCAACTGGCCCCATTGGGGGGTAGGGGTAGCTCCTCCCCCCACCAGCCTGGTCCGACTGACCCCCATTGGGGTGGGCTGGTTGGACCTCACCCATTCACGAATTCATGCACTGGACCTCTAGTTATTAATAACAAACTATAATGTTTTCGAATGACTGATTACTATAATTGTGTTGCATTCATTTCATGTGCCTTACGTTTAGACACACCATTTCTCTCCATTAATACTAGCAGCAAATATTTTAGCAGCCAATTAGCACGTCATGAGTCTTGGGCCTGATTTGTTTGGTGTGAGCAACAGGAAATATTTCGTGTTTGAAGAGCAAGAAAAATAGGTTTATTTGCCTTTCGTTTATTAATTTATGCAGTTATTCAGTGTCTGCTAAGTTAATGTTCAAGAAAAAGTATTATTAAAATGTTCTATTATTTTGTCAATGATTACTCATTGATTTCAGTCCTTCGTATTCAGCAGGTCTCTATTGAAATAAACCTATGTCTCTATGAAAATTGAAGCTTTTGTTTTTATTGCAGCCCACATAAACTTAAACCTTGTTTATTTGGCCCATGTTAGCCTTTGAGTTTGACATTCTTGCTTTAGAGCCTACAGGATTGGTTAGAAATCCTGTTAAATAGTCCCCTCTCCCTGCTACTGAAATGTAATTGCACTGACAATAAGAGAGTGTAAATTATTTTTTCCCTAACCTCCAAAGCTTAGAAGAAATTGGGCTTAGGAGACAGAAGTGTGGTGGGATAGTAGTTGGGTGATTTAGGAACAAGGTATTTTACTTCTTTATGTCCTTCCTCCTACAGGTATTGTGAAGATTAAATGAAAAGCCCTTAGGAGTGCCTGGCACATTGCAGTGCCCAGTAAAGGTTGCTAGTTAATAATGGATAGAGATGCCATACATTTTGAAACTATTCTGTGTGACACAATGGTGGATGCATGCCATTATATATATTTGTCTGAATGTACTACACCAAAAATGAATTCTAATGTAACCTAAGAATTTTGGGTGATAATGGTATGACCCTTTAGGTTCTTGGATTGTAACAAATGTCCTACCCTGGTGCAGGATGTGGATAGTGGGGGAGGCTGGCTTGTCCGGGGTTATGGAAACTACTTTCTGCACAATTTTGCTGTGAAAAAATGAAGTTGATAAAAATGTAAAAAAAAAAAAGTCCCTGCTAAGGTGACTCAGTTATGAGCATTGTCTAGACATCCAAGGTTTCAGGGTTCAATTCCTAGTCAGGACACTTACCAGAATCAGCCAATAAATGCATAAATAAAGAGGAAAAAAAATCAATATTTCTCTTTTCACCTCTAAAAATCAAACAATAAAAAAAGTCATTTTAAAATGTAAAAATTGATTTGTTATCATTTTTATAAATTAAAATATCACACAGTTGTGTAGCACTTTACAGCTTTTAAGAGAACCCTTAGCACACTGTGTCACAGTAGCCTCACAACTTTGAACTGTATAGGACAGCCATTTTACAAGCAATGCTTTAAACTCCAAGACTTTGAATATAATTCACCAGATGCTATTCTAAGTCTTCTGATTCAGAACCCTGTGTACATTGAACATCCTTCTTTAAGACACACTTAGTTTTTAACTTGGTTAGGCGTTTTGCATGTTAAGTGCTAAATCACAAAATCTACTTGTCATTGGTTCAGTAATACCTAATGTTATTTGAAACTGGAGCAGGTCCCTTACAATGGATTTAAGAGAGTTTTCATGAGTAAGAAATATGTGTACTCCTTTATCTCAGAGCAGGAGCTGTTCCGTGATGTGGAAATGAGGCGGGGTGGGAACTGTTAAAGGAGATTGCAAGCTGTAACCATCTTTAGATGTCTACTAGTATGGTAAGAACTTTCAATAGGGAAATGTTCAATATTGCACCTGAGGATTTAATTTCAGGGTTCTAGACATTTAAAATGTAGTTCCCTAATAAGACCTCGCTTGATCCTCACTCCACAGTGGAAGGGCAGGTATGATTTCCGCTTTATATGCAGGGAAATGGAACTGCCAAAAGGTTAGGAGGAGTGCCACACTCTTAGCTGGAAAACTGGCAGAGCCAGATCCCCTTTAAGTCTAGAATTTCACACAGTGACGTTTGCTAAAGTCTTGACTGCTACCCATACACACCTGCTTTCAAAGTAAAAAGCATGTAGCATATTTTTAGTTTTATGGAGGGTTGTTAAATTCTGTATTTGCTTCAAAAAAACATTTTTTTTTTGGCCTGAAACACTATGAACCCTTTTGACCTATCTACTCACAAATGTTCCCACTTGAGAAATATTAAAAACCCCAGAACCATTTGTGAAATACATTTTAAGATGAAAAAATAAAATGAAGTTATCTCAGAACAATTAAATAACATCTTTGTGCACATTGTTGATACTGTACACACTGAGCAAGAGATTTGTAAGTATTGATTGGGATTATAAAAATGGATTTCATATTTTTGTTTGTTCCTGAGAGGAAAAGAACCCCAGTAGTGGGGCATTTGCAGAGCCTGTTAAGAGACCAGCTGCATTCAAAAGATAGCTACGCTCAGGGAACTAAACATGATATGGGACAGATGGGGCGTTGAGGAGGAGCTAACACTAGCATCCAAATGAAGGAAGCAAAAACCCAAGGGCAATCCATTTTTCAGCAATCCATTTGCTGGCAAATATTGGTCACTGTCCCACTGGGAGGGCTCAAAATCAAACTAAAAGCATAGTACACTGGGGTAGAATCTATGTTGGAAATCAGAATAGAATGCAGGAAACTTTCAACATCCTTAAGAGGATGTAAGAAAACATGGTTTCTATGAAAAGGAAGACAATGAAATTAAGCTAAAATGAGAGGAAAAGCAAAGTGGGTGAAAATAAGTCAAGAAAATTAGAAGTGAGATGAAAAAATTTAGTTAGAAATAGCAAACAACAGAATGACACTAAAAAATCAAGCTAGCCATGTGCAAGTTAAATTTGAGAAGTTTTCCTAGCAGATGGAAAAAGATGAGAATATTAAGACAAAAGGATGTTTGAGGAAAAAAACACACATATACTTTCTCAAATTAATTGAGCCCTAGCTGGTTTGGCTCAGTGGATAGTGTCAGCCTGCAGACTGAAAGGTTCTGGGTTTGGTTCCGGTCAAAGGCACATGCCCAGGTTGCAGGCTCGATTCCCAGTAGGGAAAGTGCAGGAGGCAGCTGATCAATGACTTTGTCTCATCATTGATGTTTCCATCTCTCTCCCTTTCTCTCTGAAATCAATATATATAGTATAACCTCATATATCATATATCATATGTGTGTGTGTGTGTGTGTGTGTGTGTATGTGCGCCCTGGCTAGGTTCCTCACAAACCTTGGTTTGAGTGTCATCCCGAACACCAAAAAGTTGCGGGTTCAACTCCTGGTCAGAGAACAAATCTAGGTTGTGGATTTGGATCCCAGTTCGGGGCATGTATAGATGATGGATGTTTTTCTTTCTCTCTTTCAAATCAATACAAAAAATACCCTTGGGTGAGGATAAAAAACAAGAATAAAGAAAACTTGGGTAGGGAGATACATTGGATTCAGTTTTGTTGAGAAAAAAGTCACTGACACAAAAGATATAGGAATAAACACACAAGCTTCAAAGCAGAAAAAATAAAACCTGCAATTTAATCAGGCTGGCCCTCAGACTTCTGCTATAATGCCAGAAGACAGCAGCATCAATAGGCTTTCCATAGAAAGTCCGACAAGAACTGTATGCCCAGTCAAGTTGACCTTCATGCATGAAGGCAAGAGGAACTCGGAAGAGCAGCAGCTGAGGCAAGTCATGTAGAGCAGAGTTTCAGCCCAGGTTGCATAATTCACTTAATTTATGAGTTTGTATTCATTCAAACTGAGTAAGGATCACTAATTCTTTCTATCACAATTCTGAAGTTAATTTCTACATGATTCTCCTTTAGCTGGAATATGTTTTCAAGTAATTTGTTTAAAAGAAGGGCCATGGGTATATTTGTTTTGAGTTCTCCCCTATCTAGGAATGCTTGCCCAGCAAAAACCCTCTGGTACCTCCCCTCTATGTATTAGTTCTCCTAAATCTGTGCCTAGTTGTGCATTCGTAGTGCTTGCCACACAGTGGGTGTCAACGAACACCAGTACAGTACAGTATAAGCACAAGTAAAGAAAGCAAGAGATAAAGAGGCTCAGATCTATACTGCTTTCTCCCAATCTAGTTTCCTTCATAAAAGTTAGGACTCTCACTAGAAAGGGATGTGGAAAAAAATTACAGGTCGAAATTCTGCTTTTATTTCAAAATCAAACTGAAACATAGTTCTGACCATGTACTACTTTTGAAAGGCTTTTGAAGTTACAGAAACAGTTTTATAAGGGTTCCAGTCAGACCCAAAATGACACCAAGCAAATTTATAATTGCTTCTTTAATCTGCAGGGATTTTTTTTTAAGTTTTCCATCCTAATTTCTGAATATCATAAAAAGTAAGAAGCACTTTTATTTGTCATTTTTCCTTTGAAAATATTTTTAGTAGCAAACAGGACTACTTGTTTTCCTCACTTCATTTTTAGGAGCATAGTAGATATATGTCAACTTAATTAAAATTAGAGAGGGAAAATACCAAAAAGCCTCTCATTGGCTTTGCTCATCCATGGAAGACTCACATAAACAGGTAATCATGTTCATGTTATCACTTCTTCTACAAATATCAATAAAATAAGGTTTGTAAATGGTAAACACAGTTGTAGCAGTTCACACATATTTGATATACTTTCACATAGGATTCAGTAAACAATAAAAAATATAACTTCCCCTCTTCAAAACAAAAAAGGGATTTATAGGAAAGAAAGGATTAATTTCTTGGGGTTTATCAGCACACCTTTTTAGTGTGATTTGAAAGATTTAAAAACCATGAAATTGTATTCACTGAATACTGGCTCATCATTACTTTTTTTTATAAACCTGGCTTAAATACATACACCATGGCTTTCTATTAAAATCCTTAAACTATGAGGATTTGTGGTAGGTAAGACTACATTAAAATTTTTTTTTCCTTATTATGAATTTCATTCAGTTAAAAAAAAAAATCTGACATTTCCCTTAAATGTTAAGTTGAAGCCTGATCTATGCTGCTGAGTCCTGTACAATGAACCTAATTTTCAGAGTGATTAGGAATGCCCGAGTGGCCATTTAGAGCGCTGCATTTTCCTTCCCTCATGATTCCTGCTGGGTCCTCTTCACTGAGGCTTTTCCCTGAGTCATATATATACTGGAAAGGCTACCTAGAGGAGGGGAAGAAACAAAACCCAACATAAATGAAATGTCTCACTTCATTAAGAAATCTGTAACATTGCTACTTATTGTTAATTATTCCCAGAAACTTTTTACACTGGAAATGGTCACTTGTTTTGAATTAAGTAATTAGGCTAGATATAAAAATCCTACAGCATATGAAATGTGATCTATTAAACATAAGCCTAGTCAAAGTCTTTTTAGAGTGACATCATTTTAATACAGTTTCAGAAACAAGGATTACTAATTAAAACCACACCATAGAACAGTTGATAATATACTATGTTGTAACCTAAACGATTTGACTTCTGAGCGCACACACACCCTATAGAACCTCTCACCTATAATCAAGGACAGTCACACAAGAATGTGCAGAACCATGTTTGTAACAGCAAAAAATCAGACTCAATTTAATGCTCATGTACTAGGTAATTGATACATACAATATTCTGAATTCATATGATGGAATACTATTAAAAATACCATAAATTTATATACAGCAATATTTTTAAAATACAGCAATATGTTTAAAATTTAAAAATCATTTTGTTAAATAGATATGAAAAAGCAGGTTGTAGAACACTTTATACAGCATGATGCCATGTAAATTTAAAAATTCACCAGGGGTAATATGTTAAAGGATACATATGTATGACCTTTCACAAAGAATTGAAGGAGTCCTCAACTCATAATAATGGATGCCTCTAGAATGGAGGAGGACATGTCTTACAGAATGGACCTGGGGGTGGTAGTAAAAGGGTACTTTCACTATTTTAATCTTTTATTTAAAAAGAGATTATAAATGTGCCCTGGCCAGTGTAGTTCAGTGGTTAGAATGTTGTCCTAAGCACCTAGGGTCATAGATGCAATTCCCAGTCAAGGACACATACTTAGGTTGCAGGTTCAATTACTGCCTCCCCTTCTCCCCAAGAAAATGATGGAAAAATATCCTTGGGTGAGAATTAACCAAAAAAAAGAAAAAAAAAAAAGATTGGAAATAAAATGATGCTATTTCTCTAGTAGATGGGTGGTTGTCATATTATGCGTATCTCTTTATATTTTTCCCAAAATGTTAAGAACCATTCTTTTCTAATAGTTTTATTAATATATCACCTAAACATGTAACCTCCTATATCTTTCTATATAAAAGCCCAAATGCAAAGTATCCCCTTGGGAGTTTGGGAGTTCATTTGCTTTCTATGATGTGCTCTGACCACCAGGGGGCAGCAAAGAATGAAGGGAGGCCCCGGCCAGCAGCTGCTAGGGACCCTACCTATGCACTATTTTGTGCACTTGGCCTCTAGTATAAACATAAATCTCAGCATACCTGAAGATACTTTAAAACTAATATAAGTAAAATATAAATGAACACCATGAAATTCAGAAATTGTGTAAGCATGGACTTGAAATCAAACTACAAAAAGAAACAAACAAGCAAACAAACATCTGTATGGCAAAACAAATCATAAATGAGGCTGAAAGAATAATAAACTGGGGATGGAGGTGGTGAAGAATGTTGTAACACTTTTGATAAAGCATGAATGAATTTCTATGTAGAAAGAACTAAAAACAAACATGACTACTATGATAAAAAGTGTGAAGATATAACATGAAGAAATACAAATGAAAACATGTACAAAAATGTTGAGTTCAATGGTATAATAGAAATTCAAGCAGATTGACAAAAAAGAGTAGCTCAATGAAGTGAGGGTGTGGGGAACAGGTTGTGAATGACTCTCTGGAATTGCCAATCATAAATTGGCATTATTGGTACCACTGTTGAAAGGTACATACTTTTCAACCCATCACTCTAACTGGGAATTTATCCTGAGGATATATATACCTAGACAAATATCTTTTACAGGGTTTTATATATATAGTGATCTTCAAACTTGGGTATATGTATTTCTGAGCTGACTTAACAAGACAAGTGGGGAAGGGGTGTTTAGAGAATTGCTTGTAGCCTTTCAATTTCTATCTGAATTCTTCCTGAGAATGCCTTCATGGCTAAGGCTTTGGACAGGTTATTAGAGATCATACCAATTTTCCTTTCCAACTCCCCTTTCACAATTCTTTTCCTACTTTCACTATAACACAAAAGACAGGCATATCTCCTAACCATCCAAATCTTAATGTGGTACTTTGCCCTGGTGTGGAAAAACCTGGAGGCAAGAAGGCAAAGAAAATGATGAATGCAAATGCCTCTAATAAAACCCCAAAGTTTTAGTTTTTTGTAAAATTACATTAATAGCTGATATCATCATGAATAACTTCTGATATTTCATTACTATATAATTTTTTGGTCATTTAATGAATGAAAAATAATTAAGAGTCATTGTTATAATACATTTTCCATTCCCAAACTCTCAAAAGAATTTGTATTATTTTTAATTTGCTATCATAAAGACTATTAAGTTTTCTTAATATTTACCAACCATAAAAGCAAACAAACAAAAAAATAACAGATAATAATGATAAAGAACACTGTTTTCATTCCTGCAATAGTAGTGTTGGTCCTTAAACAAATAAATGCACCAGAAAAAATCCCATCTGCTCATTAAATGACAGTCATTTTTAGTATGTAAACATAAGTAATTTTAAATCCAAATTTGTAACATTTGCTTGATCAATCACATTGTTTTAATGGTTGTAAAAACAACTTAGAAATGGTGAAGTAGGGGTCAATAGGGGAAAAAAGGAGACTCATGTAATACTTTAAACAATAAAGAATTAAAAAAAAGAAAAAAACAACTTAGAAGAAAATATTATACTTTGGAACTTAAGAAAACGCTTAAAATTCCAATTTACATAAATATTTTTATTTCAGACTAGAGGCCTGGTACATGAAATTCAGCCCAGCCTGCTCCCTCTCTAATCTGGGACATCCCTCTCAATCCAGGACTGCTGGCTCCCAACTGCTCCCCTGCCTGCCTTCCTGATTGCCCCTAACTGCTTCTGCCTGCCAGTCTGATGCCTAACTGCTCTCCTGCCAGCTTGTTTGCCCCTAACTGCCCTAGCCTATAGGCCTGGTCAACCCTATCTGCCCTCCCTTGCAGGCCTGATTCCTGCCAATTGCCCTCCCCTGCTGGCCATCTTGTGGTGGCCATCTTGTGTCCACACAGAGGCAGTTATGTTGTGTGTTGGAATGATGGTCAATCTGCTTATTACTCTTTTATTAGATAGGATAGAGGCCTGGTGCATGGGTGGGGGACAGCTGGTCTGCCCTGAAGGGTGTCTTGGATTAGGTGATTGCTCCCTTGGGGCGGCCTGGGCGAGGTGGTTTGCAGGCGGGCCATGCCCACCTGGTGACCCAAGCGGAGGCCCTGCTAGCTGGGATCTATCTATCTTTTACAATTGAAACTTTGTAGTCTGGAGCAGAGCCAAGCCTTCCGCTGGCTCCATGGCTGTAGCCATTGAAACTCTGTTGCCTTAAGCGGAGGCCTGGGCCCACCAGGGTTTGAGGAAAGCTTGGCTTTCTCCATCACCAGGGCCAACCCAAGCCTCTCTCCTGCTCTGTCTGTGGCTGTAGCCATCTACATAATTTGCATACTCGCTCTGATTGGCTGGTGGGCCTAGTGGAGGTACGGCCAATTTGCATATTTTTTATTAGATAGGATAAGTATGATAGTGATCAATAAAATGCTTGAATTCTATTATAAAAATATATCATCCTATATAATAAAAGCCTAATATGCAAAATGTCCCCTTGTCCAGCAGTTTGACACCAACCACCTGCAGCCCCTCCCTTGGCTGGCTCTGCCCCTATTTGGCCCCCCCATCCCGAATGGGCCAGCCAGACCCCACCTGGTGCATAAATTCATGCACTAGGCCTTCAGTCTTAATATAAAATTTTGTGGAAGTGAAACAAAGATAGTCAAGGAAAAAAATGAAATGATGTAAAGTTTCTGCAATAATATTTATATTTAATTTGATATATTTAAGGCTGATTTAAAAGTTGTATTTATAATGCCAGTCTTTATAATCCGCCAAACTCCCAGAAATTACAAAAGCTTTGCAAATATGATGAATAATTTAGACATCAACTTAAAAATACAAGGGAAATATATGAACTTTTAACATTTTGTGAAAGAGTATGAAATCAAAAAATGTTTTGAAGACATTGGTATATCGTATATTTAAAAACAGTCCCTTAATCAGGAATGATTAAAGAAATAATAATATAGTGATACACTGGAATAGCAAGAATACTGGATATCTAAAAGGATGATTGACATTCACGGGTAATAAGATCTCTCCACACTGTTTCAAAAAATACTGGCATGGCTCAGAGGTTGATTGTCAACCTGTGAACCAGGAGGTCACAGTTCAATACCTGGTCAGGGTATCTGCCTGGGTTGCAGGCTCGATCCCCTGTGTAGGGCGTGCAGGAGGCAGCCAATTAATGATTCTCATCATTGATGTTCCTGTCTCTCTCTCTTCCTCTCCCTTCTTTTCTGAAATCAATAAAAACATATTAAAAAGAAAAAAAATTGTACAAATACACATCATCATGAGGGAGAAAAGATACTCATTAATCTATTTACTAGTACAGCATGTTTAATTTTGAAGATTTTAAACCATGGAATTAAAGTGGAATAAATGAAGAAACAGGTAGTTCCTTGAGAAAAGTAATTTCCTTTAAAAAATGGGGAAGGATTAAGGATCAGAAATATGTTAGGTTCTTGAGATTCACACACTGAATAAACTGTTATACGTAATTATGCCAGAGTAATTAATTTATGCAAAAAAGTCAGTTTATAACTACACTTCTCTAATCTCCAAATACTCTTATTAAGAAGCTTGTCTTGTAAGATAAATTACAGCAAGGTTGATACCTCCTTTTAATTACAGTAATAAGAACGGTTGCCCTAGCCGGTTTGGCTCAGTGGATAGAGCGTTGGCCTGCGGAGTGAAGGATCCCGGGTTTGATTCCAGTCAAGGGCATATACCTTGGTTGTGGGCACATCCCCAGTAGGGGGTGTGCAGGAGGCAGCTGATTGATGCTTCTCTCACATCGATGTTTCTCTCTCTCTCCCTTCCTCTCTGTAAAAAAAAAAAATCAATAAAAATATATTAAAAAAAAAAAGAACAGTGATAATTTATTGAGTAATATATGCCTGATACTCTACTATGGGCTTTAATATATGAAATTAATCCTTATTGCCCTATAAGATGCAATCCCAATTAATTGATAAGGAAACTGAGGTAGAAAGAGGTTCAAAACCTGCTGAGGTTAATACAGCCAGTAAATAGTCGGGCTGGATTTCAAACTCAAGTATATCTGATTTTAAAAGCTCATGGTGTCAACCTAAGAACCAGGAGGTCATGGTTTGATTCTCAATCAGGTCACATGCCCATGTTGCTGGCTTGATCCCCAGTGTTGGGTGTGCAGGAGACAGCTGATCAATGAATCTCTCTCATCACTGATGTTTCTCTCTCTTCCTTCTTCTCTGGGGGAAAAAAAGAATGGAGACAGGTATTAAGAGAGGACAGGGAACGTGGCTGAGTGGTTACTATAAACTGGGTACATTTTCTCAGCACCCAGAGAGATAAATGGTGCTACTGCAATTTTATACATGAGACATCTGGAGCTCAGAGAAGTTAACCTATTTGCCTAAGGTTAACACAGCTAATGTGCAAGAGTAGGGGCTCTCCATATCAACAAGCTCTGGTGAAATTTAACACTACTTATAATTGAGACATTTTATATTCATAACAACATATAGAATCTGGGTAAGTTTATCATGGATAAGTTTGACAGTCTTAACAGCTGTCATGTACTTACTTGAAGAGTTTATCAAAAAGGATAAATTTTAGCTACCTATAATGTTATTTATATTTTTCTGGTATCATACTAAATTTTTTTTTCTGTAGTAAATTTAAGTTTTACTAGTACAGCTGCTCAAAAAAATTGTGTCAGTTTCTTACTTAGAGGATAATTACAGAAATCCTAATTTATTGTCAATTGGTAATGCCATTTATAATGTCTAACATCTGTATTCCTCCAGCACTTAAAAAAATTATAATAAAATTCTACTTTCAAGATGTGTAAAACCTTTAGCAGGAACAATGTTGACATAGCCCTGCAGAAATACCAATGAATCACCACCCACCACAAACCTCTGCTCTGTTCTGGCTGTATGCAGGCGCTGTTATAAGTGCTTTGACATGGATTTCTCAACATCCCTACAAGTCAGGTATTTCTCTTATTATTACTTAGAACAGATGAGGAAACTGAGGCAAATGGAAGTAGGTGTCTCACCATTACAAAGCTAGAAAATATTCCATGCAATCTGACTGCAAAGCTGATGTTCCTAAGACATTTTATCTTTGGCCAAATGAACATCTAACCTAAGCAAGAATCAGTATTTTTCCTATGTAACATGTTTTGGAAATGTTTGCTCAAGGCTGACCCTTAAAAACACAACTCTTGGCTTGTTTACATATGCTAACCTTGTGACCCTCAGACTCTGAGGATCTCTGAGAAACAACCCATAAACTTCGGTGGAATCTTGTTTCCCACAGGCTTTCATTTGTTGAATCCAAGTTGCTTCCAGGGGCAGCCTGTCAACTTCCTTACCCTTCTTTCATGGCTGCTCTCATTGTCAATCAAATCATCTCACAATAGGCTCCGTTTTCGTTTCACTTCTGTCTATGTGATTTTGGGGGTTTTCCCCGGTAGTACTTTTTTGGTTCACAAGTCCAAGCATTCTACTGAGGACAATTATAAAACTTTCCCAGCTAACACCTGCTCCTGAATTTTCTCACTGAGCCTCCTGTGTCTTTACCTTTGATACATTCCAGTCCTCTTTTGGGTAAGGGTGGCAATTCTTTGAAGCTTTGTGCTTCTCTTTGAATCATCTGGCCTCACTCTGTATACCAACCTCAATCCCCATGCCTTTGAAATTTTGATTGTAAAAAAGTTCTGATGCTATTAAAAAACCCACCACCTATCAAGTTCACGGATCATAAAAATAAATGCCTATTTCTTTATATATGAGATAACTGACCTTGGCCCCGACAGAAGTGGAAAATAGTTAAATAACTTAACAATCCCATTTACTTTTCTCCTGTTAACAGTCAATCAAACATTCCTCACTGAAGGTTCCTTAGCCTTCCCAGGTGAGATCACTGTGCCCTAGCACCCGGCGGGTGAAGCAGGGAAGAGTTCTCTTTACTGCAGGATTTAGGAGGCTGCTGAAGATCTGAGTGTTACTTCTCAGTAGCTGACATTTATGGGAGACAGACTCTTCACACTCTGTAACTAACACAGGCATCTCTCCAACTTAAAGGCAAACAGTTGTTTGTGCATTAGCAATAATATGACACATAAAAACAGCATACAAAATGTGGGTTGACATGATGTGCAAAAATGTCAGGTCACCTTAATGAAGTTTTAAAATTCCAAAAACGTTTCTCATAAAGTACACAATCAAGTTCAAAAGACTACATTTGCTTATATAACTTCCCTCCTTTAAAACCACTTTATTGAACAAGATGAGAGAGAGAGAAAGGAGAGAGGAAAGGAGAGTAGTGAATGACTGACAGACACTTTTAAGCAAAGTTACTAACAGGCCAGGAGTCAGAATGTTTGCATCAAATTTATAGTTTCATCTCTTCATACCAAAAAAGCTGAAAAAGTTAGTACATTAAAGTTATTTTTATTTTTTTGTTTCAATTTCCTACCTTCCATTTCAAGATTCAAAAGCACTATTGACACTCTAGAACAGCGGTTCTCAACCTGTGGGTCGAGACCCCTTTGGGGGTCGAATGACCCTTTCACAGGGGTCGCCTAAGACCAGCGGAAAATACCTATTTCCCATGGTCTTAGGAACCAACACACTGCTCCTCGGTGTAGCAAAATGTAGCAATGTAGTTTACTGTTGTCATATGAAGACTGTTACCCCATGCTACACCACGATTCAAGACAAAATTTCATTTATTTGTAATTAGAAATAAATATTTCACAATATATAATTACATATTGTTTTTGTGATTAATCCCTATGCTTTAATTATGTTCAATTTGTAACAATGAAAATACATCCTGCATATCAGATATTTTCATTACAGTTCGTAACAGTAGCAAAATTACAGTTATGAAGTAGCAATGAAAATAATTTTATGGTTGGGGGTCACCACCACATGAGGAGCTGTCTTAAAGGGTTGCGGCATTAGGAAGGTTGAGAACTACTGCTCTAGAAAAAGGCCTGCAAGGCCTTCCATTGTCCCCTCCCTTTCAGCACTGTCCACAGACCTAGGGCCCTGACACTTGGTGCCCATAGCTGAGGTCATGTTGCCTACAATTCCTCTCCCAGCATTTCTCACCAGAACTCCCTGTAATCATGTTTTTCTCCCTTGCACGCCAAAGAAACAGCTCTTTTCAAAGTCGCTAGTGACTTCTGCATTGCCAAGTCCCATGCTTAATTCTCAGTCTACAGCTGCAACAGACCTATGAGCGGCAATTCTCACAATTCCCTTCTCTTTGAGGGATTTCCTCCATTTTAATTCCAGGACCCAGCTCTCTTGCTGCTTCTGCTCTCTCACCATTTTTTCCATCTCCTTTATTTTCTACCTGAGTCTCTAAATGCTTTTCTCTTTTCTACTGGAATTTCCTTTCTACGTGATCTCACTCAGAGCCAGGCCTTTAAGTACTATTACACACTGATAATACTCAAATTTATATCTCCAGCCTAAACCTCTGTTCTAACTGCCAGGCTTGTAGTATATCCACTTGGCTACTTGGCATCTATATACAGAGATATCTAGCTAGTTTCTTAAACTTAGGTTTCTAAAACTAAATTCCCCCTCTCACTCCCCCAAAATGCTCTTCAACAGAGAAAATTCAACCTCTATTCTTCTGGTTGCTCAGGCTAAATATCATAGTGTCATCTCTGATTTATACTTTGTCATCCAACCTTCAAAAATCATGTTTGAAGTGCTACATTCAAAATAAAGTTCTCATTTAATGTCATCGATAGGTACTACCAGATCCAGGCCATCTATCCTGGCCTCACCTCTTGCCACTCTTTCCTGCTCATTCCACTTAGTGACCCTAGAGGACAAAAACTGTTTTTAGCTGTGTTGTAACAGTCAACTCCAATTTGCCATGACTTGCTCCTTCCTTGATTCTTTTGCTTAAATTTAGAAGTTACTTTATAAGAAAGGCCACCTCCCTCTCCAACATTCTCTGCTTCCTTTTTCCTGCTTTATATTTCTTAACATCTGTCACCACACGAAATGTTTATGTATCTCCTCTGACGAGAATGAGAGAAGAGGCTTTGCTGGTTCAATACTGTATCCTCAGTGTTTAGACCCATGCCTTGGGTGGATGGGAGTGGGCCTTAAATATTTGTTAAAGGGATGAACAAATGACTTAGTGAGAGAGTGGAGTTCAGACCAACAATTACTTTCTTTCCTTACTTTGGGGCAGTGAATAATCTCTATGAAGGGATTACACTGTTGACAACACAGTGGCAATTTCAAAGCAGAAACAAAAAGCATGGAAGAGAGAGAAATAATTCAAGACTATAGTTTCTTCTCAGGGATGGTATAAGAATCACCAACAAATTAAAAAAACCACACAGGCCCAAGCCTAATCCTTGAAGAATCTGATTTAGGAAATGAAAGTGAGGCACGGTAAGTTCCCCAGTTGATTCTGATATCCAATCCCTGTTAAAACCGCTTATTCAAAAGAAGTATCTCAAAAGGCATGTGGTAACTATGCAGTAAATAAAATAATACACATTTGTTGTTGTTTTTAACCCACATACCTGACTGGGGACTCAAAAACATAGTTGTTTTTTGTTTCTTTTTGTCTTCATGTAAAAGCACTGCCTAAAAAATGAAATACACTGGTTTACAAAATTGAAAGGAATAGCATTGGAAAGAGCTTTAAAACTGCAACCTTATCCAAGGAGAGCTGAAAATAGGCATGTGGGTGGCAGAACTTTACAAGTTACTGAAAAGCAAGACACATATGCAGGGATCTTTAAAGCATGCCCTGCAATCCCTGGCACAGCAAGCCTTCTCACCACACTGTGCTGAGGGCAGAGGGAGGGAGCCAGGGGGTTAGCCAGAAGGAAGGAGTCAGGGCCCGGGCCTGCCCAGCACCTCGAGGACCTAGCACAGAGCTGCTAGTACCCAGTAAAGGTTTGCTGAATAGACAGATGCTGCAAGGCCTCTTGCTTAGTTTTGAGCTAGGTTTACCTGAACAAATGTTTCAGTTGGTCTCAAAGTATTAGGTGAAGAAGGGGATCCACATACCCAATGTGATTTAAACATACCTAAGAAAGAAATTGGCACTTTTTGTTCCTACTTTAAATTGATAGCAGTAGCCCTGTTTTCAAACTTGCACAGAAAGATCGTCTGTTGATATGACAGAAGCTCCACTGAATATACTGTGTGGACAAAATAATAATGTATTTGCAGAAACGAGAGGGAGCAGCATAACTCTTTGATAGGAAGCAGCAGCTAATTATTTTTCATTGCTACTGGAGTAAATTCACCACACTCCAGCCCCACTCTTCCCTTATTTCACTTTTATAATATGATTACTTGACTTAAACTGTACATACTGCATTCTGAAGTAAAGACTATACAGATTTTCCTTTGGTTGGATTATACCCACTTTCCCACTTTCCCCCGAGGGTGTTCCCTCTCCCTCTGATTTGCTGCTGTCCCAGCCTGACAGAATCACTGCTCTAACTGTTTTGAGGGCTTCCCTAGTAGATAACTTAAAACTTGCTTCTAGCTAGAAGGAAGCAATCCACCCATGCTGGGGACCACAGGGGCATTCCTTCACCAACAGCATTGTACCAAAAAGGAACACAATGACAATGTGCTTCGAGCTATTAGTAACACAGACCTTGAGTTCCTCTGAATGGTTGGCCTACAAAAATAACTGTGGTAAAACTTTATTACATCTTGTCTATACTGTTTACAGTTTCCTCATCTGTAAACGGGGGATATCAATAACACCACATTTGATGGGGCTGTGGTGAAAATTACATGAAATAACCCATGTAGTTAAAATAGTGCCTGGTCTATATTAAGCACTCAATGAATGTTAGTTATTGCTAATATTTTAAGTTCTTTTAATTATATTTATCTCATATAATCATAAAAGAAAATCATTTTATTCTGGCATTTGTCCCACATTAGGGCAAAAGAGCTTGAGTTTGTCTGAGTTCTGTAGATGTAGGGCAAGATGTATCTTTAATAAATGTTTTAAACCCTGTTTTAAAATCAATAATTAATTTAAAAATATACTCCTTTGCATATAAAGCTTCTTGTTGGAAAAAAAGTACAGGTGATCTATAACTTTCTTGTCTTAAAAAGAAAGAGACAAAAAGAAAGAAAGAGACACCACATTGCTGGTTTAATGAAGTGGGGAAGAGGTTATTAATGTTCCAGGAATAATAAACACTGGAATGAACACTTTAAGGAAACTATCAGCAGTGCTAACTTTTGTATGCTATTCACAAACATATACAATTGAGGACAGAAATAGGGTACTATTTTGATTAAAAAAATGGTCTTAGAGTTTCTTTTCTAAACTAACCATATTTCATCCACATTCACAGGTTTATTCTAAAAAAGTGAGTGTATAAACTGCTTATACATACACAAAGATACCCTTACTCTTACCAGTCTGTTAAAAAGGTACTTTCAATGGATATTTGAGCCATTTAAGATAATATGTTAATTCAGATTCAACAACTTAAAGAGGCAAGATAATGGATGATTTTGAACTACTGACTTATGTTTTTCCTCATCATAATATTGTAATCATCATACATATTGCAGAAAAATATTTAATGATAAAATCCAAAGAGAAACTCCTCCATAATTCTCCTCTGCAGTTAGAACCACGATTAACCTATTTCCTTCTTTGTAGTCCCTTTTCCACACATGTGCATGTTAGTATTTAAATAAAAATACCTGTGGCTCAGTGAACACACAGTTTGGCATCCTGAGTTAACCTGATGCCTCTTCCATGGCTGGGCAGTGCTTCAACTTCAAAAGTGTCCACACTGAGTAGCGAAGCTCAAGTTATGGTTTGCTTTATGGTCACTTAGGCTACATTTTTTAGGTATTGGGGATGACCAGGTTTTCATTTTTTTGATAATCTTATTTAAAAACTCAACCAAATTACTTTCATAAGCTTCTAAATAAAACCAGGAATTAAGTGTTTCAGACTTATAAAAGATCAGAATTAAAGAAGGGGAGGGAATCTCACATTTTTTAAAAAAAATCCTTTTGAGTCATTGGATTTGTTGAAGAAACAAATAGTACAGAACTCTAAAAAGGAGATTTCCCTTGAGATGTGATTGGGAACATCAAAGTGTGACTGGTGTGCATACCTGGAGAGCCTTTGAACTGCGGGCATTCCTTTTTAATGTGCCCCTCTCGTCCACAAATAAAACAACGTTTTTCTCTCAAGTCTTTATCATCCTGTCTCTTCCACTTTTCCACCGGTGTCCTGAGCATCTTCTCTCTCCCCAGATCGACAACTGCCTTTGCCGGCTTGGCTTTCTGAGGCGTGTACTGCACAGGCCTCTCCTCTTTTGATGACACCTCCCTCTCTGTACACTTGTTTTGAACCTCTTTGTCATCTTTGCTTCTTTTGTCTTTGTTCTCAGGGTATCTTTGGTTTAGGGTTTCTTCATCTCGCCGTCGCCTCACTCTGAAGAAAATGATATAATACTGGTAGAAAAAAAAAATCTAAATAGAATTCTAACAAAATAAGACAACTCCAGGTTTAGGAACTAACGAGAAACAGGGCATTAGAGGGCAACCTCAGAATTTAACAAACTTAAATCTATTTTTTTTCTACTAAGAAGCAACCTCAGGGCTTAAGGGTGTTTTTTCTTTTCATTTTCACAATTACTCCAGTGCTCTAAAACCAGTTTTACAATTAGTGGAACTCCTTGATATAGATGTAATCCTTATCCTTGGGGTGATTTTTTAGAACCTTTCTGGCCTGCTTAGCATTCTTTACTTCTTTACTAGACACTGGAAATTTGAGATGTGAAACTTTAAATACATTCATTCACATGCCTAAAAAAGGGACTAGAAGGAAACAGGTTCACAAGCAAGTGACGGTTATATAAAGAGATTTAGGGTCTTAAAATATTAAAGTTATTTTTCCTTGCCCATGACCAGTGACTATTATTTGAGTAAAAAACAAATATGTACTAAATAAGAGCTTTAAATGCCACATGATGACCTATTTTATTTTTGTTGTTGTTTTTGGTTAATCCTTACCCGAATATATTTTTCCCATTGATTTTTAGAGAGAGTGCAAAGTGGGGGAGAGAGAAACATCAATGTGAGACACATTATTATTATTATTATTATTATTTTAAATATATTTTATTGATTTTTCACAGAAAGGAAGGGAGCGAGATACAAAGTCAGAAACATCGATGAGAGAGAGACATTGATCAGCCGCCTCCTGCACGCCCCACAGTGGAGATGTGCCCGCAAGCAAGGTACATGCCCCCAACCGGAATCGAACCTGAACCTGGGACCCTTCAGTCCGTAAGCCGACACTCTATCCACTGAGCCAAACCGGTCTCGGCGAGACACATTATTGGTTGCCTCTCATACATATCCCGACAAGGGCCAAGGATCCAACCTGCTACCCAGGTACGTGAACTTGACCAGGTATCAAACCCACAACCCGCTGGTGCCAGGGCCGATGCTCTAACCACTGAGTAACACCAGCCAGGGAGATGATAACCTGTTTTTAAATGAGCATATTATCATCCAAGTAAAGTACCACTACCACCCCAAACAATACGTATGTTCAAAGTGAGCATTCACTTTGTCCCTCTGTCCTCCTATAAACAGAAGAAAGCATGATCACCAAGCTGAGAAGGTCACCATAGCAATATTAAGGTGTACAGTGAAACTGTGTACAAGTGAAAGGGTGTTAAGAGTCTGAGACATTGTCCATGAGTCCCAAACCCAACATGGCACACCTCAGTTATTGTACATTAGAAGTGTAATTGACATCCTGAAGGAACCAATTTTACTTTTCACTGACTGAAATGATTGTGAACTTCTTACCTCTGCAAAAGGGAAGCATTTTGTTTTCCTCTTTTCAATCCTAGCTGGAGAGGTAGATAACCAAATGATTGAGTAATGATTAGAGTCATGACCATAATTAGGAAAAGGGACCAAGCCAGAGAGACTGTCACCGTTACATTGGAGTCAATTTTCATTATCTGTAGGTAAGGCTGTATTTTAAATCACCTCATTTTCATTACAAAAAATCTTAAATTTATGTGAGAATTGCTGAATTGCCCGAGTTTATTTTACATTACAACAGAATCTCACTTAAAAACTGGTACATTAAGAGCATAAAATCACAACCATCACTTTTGAACATTTACTTACTTTCTCCTCAAAGGACAGTCCTTCATGAAGTGTCCAATTTTCCCACAAATTCGGCAACATCTGTCATTTGGGGCCAGCTCTCCTTCAGTTAGCACATCTGGATCAAAAAAGTACTCCTAGAAAAACATAAATATATACAAACATGAACTATTACTATGAGATCAAAACACAAACACTAACCCGACAGCAATCAGGTATCTTATATCTCAACATCAACATTATCATGAACTTAATAAATATTATTTATACTGATTAATTACAAATCTAAAACCATTATGAGGTCAAATCAGGATAATTTTACTTAAACTCCAATTTTATGTAGTCCTTTTCATCACGCAGTACTGTTTATCCTTAACCACAAAGGCAGCTTTTCCCCAGCACTTCTAAATAAGAGCAGCAGATTCCCCAGAAGTCAGCTGCCCCAGGACTTGGGGAGAGCTGATTCCAAGTACAAAGGCTTCGCTGCTCTATAAAAAAGAAAAGCTAACATCTAATGAATTGAGGAACATGATTTGCAAATACAGATTACAGAGAAAAAGGAGGCTATATGCTGTTGCTTTATTTCAGTGGCTTTTGAAGGGAAATATCAGCAGAAAGGAAAGACAATGGTCTGGACTTTAGTCTCTTAACCAGTAAAATTAAGGTGGGGACCCAGCAGCATCAGCATCACCTGGGAGCTTATAAGAAATGTAAAGTCCTCCTGAATCAGGATCTGCATTTAACAAAATCCCCAAGTTGTACATTTAGACAAGTTTCAGAAGCACTGACAGACTACCACAGCAATATCTACAACTATATGTACACATGTAATCAAATGCTGAATATGGTTAAGGTTCACTAAAAGTGTATTCAGAAGATTAACGCAGAAAAATGATAACTTTATTTTAAATATAAAACCCTCTAGCTCTGCTCTAGCTGGTGTGGCTCAGTTGGTTGGAGCATCATCCCATGTACTGAGGGGCTGACAGTTCGATTCCCAGTCAGGGCACATACCTCGTTTCAGGTTTGATACTCAGACAGGGGCAACCGATTGATGTTTTTTTCTCTATCAATGTTTCTCTCTCTCAAATCAGTAAAATATATTCTTGGGTGAGGATAATAATAATAATTTAAAAACCCTCTAGTTTCTAACCCTCTTTTTTCTCACTGAAATACGTTATCTTTATAATGTAATTTTGTTTTGTTCTTAATGAATGCGGCTCAATAGAAAACTGAGCATTAGTTTATATGAGAATAGGCAGTTACTCTTTTGCAAGTATAGCAATAAACAAAGGAAAATCTAGAATTCATATGGATGCCCTTAAGCATGTGCAAACAGCTTGGCTAGGCTGGCATGGAGCTCAATGTTGGTGGCACAGCAATGCCACCTATATGTGTTACAATGAAAAGCAGCACCAAAATTATAAATCTTCTCAACCAAACTCTACCTCTGGCTATTTCTCCCATATTCCTAATGAATTGTCTCAGAGCTGGGATGTTTTAGAAAGAGTTTTTAGGGATTTGTGTTGTAATTGTTCATTTTGGTGGCTAGACTCACCAGATATTCAGAGTATTTAAGTTATTACTGAAGTAATGTGTACAGATTAAATGTTCAACATGGGATTTCAGAATTGTTTTTATTTTTTTATGTCCAATAGATGCTTACCATTTTTGAGGGGTAGTCTTTTGGAAATCCTTTGACTGGAATACCAAATACTCTTCTACCATTAATAAATGCTTTCATTATAAAATTGGTCACTGAAAAGCAAAGAGTAAGAGCTCAAGTAGGTGAATTAAAGAGATCATGTGAATATTTATAAACAAAGTTAACTTACTTTTCCTTGATAATCCAGCTCCAAGATTATGATTCAAATCAAAGGGATCTAAGTAAAAAAACAAAAGAGAATAAGATAACCAAAAAGAAAATGCCACCATTCATACAATAAATGGTTTATATAACAAGAAAGCGTTAGACAATTTATCATTATTAAAAGTATTAAATAACTACCTTTTTAATAATCATTAAATTTGTTAGATAGTTAGGTAACATATATTCCCAAGTGTAAGGCAAGTTTTTTCTCAAAAGTGTCCATCAGAAAAGAGGGTGTTGCTTTATATGAATTCTTATAAAATCTTTCACATGAGGAGTTGCTTTATTTTGAACAAGAAAATACTATTTGGAGAAAACTAACATTAGCCTGACATTATTTAATGCTAGTTTTTGAAGGCATATAGAGGTCGCAAATATATTTAAAACATTTTAGAATTAAATGTTCCCGCCAATTAACAAGCTTTTTAAAGGTTACTTTAGAATATAATTCATCATGGATATCACAGAATGCATTCATATGATAAATTAAAACAAATACAGGCAATAGCTACTTGGATCTCAACTTCGAGTAAAAGCTTCATATAAGCATTCCCATCTGATCTTTAATATTTCCACTCAAGTATCTTAGATGAGTAGATATCTGTTGTGTTCTGAACACTATTTGTTAGATGATCCAGAAAGTGATAGGAAGTATAGAAAACTGCTGATGTCAAAGATATATGTGGGATCTGAATAAACTGGTTCATAAAATAAATGGGCATAAATCATGCTTTCTAAATCAAAATACTTTATAAATGATTTAAAATAAATTTACACGTATAATTCATAAGTGAAACCTAATATGTAGATGTTTAATTATTTAATGTAAATCCTTAAAAACATATTCAAGAAAGCAAAAGACACAACAAAACAAAACAAAAACCACTTCAAAAATCTTTTTTTTGGGTGTGTAGGGGAAATAGAGGGAATCAACCATTGTGATTTGGTTTCCATTTTACATATTTTCACATTATAAGACTATCAACAGGTAGGTGAAAGTTTAACCTAGAGCAGCGATTTTCAACCCGTGTGTTGCCACATGAACTTTGAAAGATGCAATACCTGTCTTAGTCAGGGGGACTGATCTATTTTCCCTGAGACTGTCAAGTAAAAATATGACAACAGCCAACACAACAATAGCCATTCAATGTGAATGAGTCAATTTATTTTTTGCCAAATCGACAACAAAAATATATTTTTTGGTGTGCTGCAGAATTTTAGTAATTAGTTTATGTGTGCCATGAGATGAAAAAGGTTGAAAATTGCTGACCTAGAATAACACATTATTTAGGTGATATGACTCCTGATAGGTAAAAACCATCCATTAATAGCAAATAAAGATGTTGAAAATTCACTTGTATTAGGAAGGTTTTTTGTTTTTTAAAAAAAAATATATTTTATTGATTTGTCACAGAGAGGAAGGGAAAGGGATAAAGAGCTAGAAACATCGATGAGAGAGAGACATCGATCAGCCGCCTCCTGCATGTTCCCTACTGGGGATATGCCCGCAACCAAGGTACATGCCCTTGACTGGAATCAAACTTGGGACCTTTCAGTCCGCAGGCCGATTTTCTATCCACTGAGCCAAACCGATTTCAGCTTATTAGGAAGGTTTTAAAAGTCCCACGTATTTTGAAGCTGGCTTATGTCTACTGTGACTTTCCTTATTCGCCACTAAGTGTTCAATGATAGTAAAAGATCTATCATAGTGACCAAAGATGTAATGTGAGAGGCTCCACATAAAGGCACCAATCATTTAAAAATAAGTGTTTAGGTGGGAAGCAGATGCCTCCACCTGATGCAGACAGAAACAGGATGGTGCACTGCACACCCCAATCAGTGGTTCCGGGCTGCCCTCCTAATCCAAACTCTATATTCTATGAACTTTAAGTTTTAATTTTATTTGTACCTTCAATAACAATGTATTTTGAGGTCCACTGTTTCTTAAAAGTTGTAAGCAGACTTTTTCTTCTGATGCTAATAACATGTTCTTTAAAATCAAAGTCCTCTGTGTAGAAACGAAGAAGTCCCAACCAGAGCTGCCCAACAGATTCTGTATTATTTCCATATTCTGGCCAATAGGTGGGCTAGAAACAGAAGAAAACAAGGGATATCATGTCCTATAGTAAAGTATTAATGCCAATATTCACTTATATCTTATCAAGTAAATATGGACTTATTTCTAATTAACTAGAGTTTAAATACACAAAATACGTAACTACAAAACTTTTCTTTTACATTTTAAAATGCCACCTACATGAGTTTATTAATCTTCAGCCTATGATTTGGGGATAGGGAAAACTCAGAGTTTTAATATCAAACCTCAGAATGCATGTTAGTAGAAGAATCTTGAAATAAACTTTAATTTTAATAATTAAAAGTCTTTCCAAGCTGTGTACAAAAATTACAGAGCAAATATTCGTTTATTTGGAAAAAACTACCAAATTATTTGAAATTATTAGGCATTAAAGGACCTAGATATAGTCCCTAAAAACTCACCTGGCTTAAAAATATTTTCAACTTAAAGGAAGCATTTGTATATGCTAGTTGTTTATTTACTACGATAATACAAATAAATATAGCAAATGATAATATAGTTGTTGATCATCTTTCTATACTATAGCATAGAATAGCTAACTTTTAGTCAAGGATGTTAAGAAAAAAATCTTTACTATTAAAATACGTACCAGTTCATCTATTTGATCAAAAAAATAAATATTCCAGCCATCAACAAATATTTCAGGTTTCTTTTCACCTTTGTATATCTGCAATTAATTTTTAAATTATTAGTATGGATTACAAACTTAATGCACTGATACAAAAATTTTAGAAAAATAGTTAAAATTTTAACTACAAAACTAGAGAATTTTTTAAAAATATATTTTAATTGATTTCAGAGAGGAATGAAGAGGGAAAGAGAGAGATAGAAACATCAATGATGACAGAAAATCATTGATTGGCTGCCTTCTGCACACCCTCTCACTGGGAATTAAGTCCATACCCTAGGCATGTTCCCTGACCCGGAATCAAAACATGAGCTGATTCATAGATCGATGATCAAGCACTGAGCCATGCTGGCTGGGCTACAACCAAAGAATTTTTGAGAAGGAAGAACGCTCAAAATATCATCCAGCTTTACAGATAAGAAATAGAATTTATTTTATTTTTTAAAATATATTTTATTGATTTTTTACAGAGAGGAAGGGAGAGAGTTAGAAACATCGATAAGAGAGAAACATCGATCAGCTGCCTCCTGTACACCTCCCACTGGGGATGTGCCCGCAACCAAGGTACATGCCACCCTTGACCGGAATCAAACCTGGGACCTTTCAGTCCACAGTCCATCGCTCTATCCACTGAGCCAAACTGGGTAGGGCAAGAATTTACTTTATTAATACCTCTTGAAGGACAGGAATGACTGGTGGATTCCTCTGCTGGAGAAAATATAGCACCATAAGTGTGTATGCATATGATGATAAGCTGCCTCTGGATGCATCACCAATATCACACATCTGGAAGAAAGGAAAACGAGGAGTATAAAGGAAAGATTACCAATGTTTTCTGCTTGCAGCTATTCTATTAACACTAAAAGTAAGTGCTTCTATGGGCATTAATATAATAATTACATTTTCAAATGCTAAAATATGCCAACAAAACCAAATAAGAAAAAACAACAACAACACACAACCCCAAATAAAAGACTCAACAAAGCAGTGGAACAATCAGTCATAGCAAGATCAGATAAACATGTAAAATTTAAGACAAAATTTTAGCTTGCTGAGTAGGACTTCCCGAATAGTTAAAAGAAGCTTTTGACATGGCTAGTCTTTTAAAAAAAAGAGAGATGTTTTCAACAAGGTCTGAAGATACAATAAAATTTCCTGATAAGGTAAAACTGAAAGCATACTCACCTTTGTAAAAACTTTCATGGTATAGCATAAGTATTTCACTCTGGGATCGATGGCTGAATAAGCAGCTAAGAGCCTTGTGTTATGAAGGGCCTGTTAAAAAAAAGGAAATGATACTATAAGGCTATCATTTAGAAGAAAAAGTTTTAAGCTAGAATATTCTGAAAAGAATATTCATTTAAGAATAAACATACTTAGACTAAAACTAATATTTCTTCCCCCCAAATAAGCTTTGATAATTTAAGAGATAATAATTAAGAATTGCAAATGACATTTGATTTCATCATTTAAATTATGTTAATACTAGAGGACTCAGTATGCACCAGTGGGGTCCCTTTGCCTAGCATGCACTCTCTTGCAATCTGGGACCTTTGGGGATGTCGGACTGCTGGTTGCAGGAATCGGGCCGAAACAGGCAGTCGGATATCCTGAGGGATGTAGTAGTAGCAGAAGTGGCAGGTGGCAGGGAAGGAGCCCGAGCCCAAGCCCAGGCAGGGTGCTGCACCGTTCCCGCTAATCCTGGCCCCGCTGCTCGGTAGCGCTGCTGTGGAGACGGGAGAGGCTTGCACTGCTGAAGCTGCACTTGCCAGCCATAAGCCCGGCATCTGGCGCCTAATAGTCAGCTGAGCAGCACTCCCACTGTGGGAGCACACTGACTATCAGGGGACAGCTCTTGTGTTGAGCATCTGCTCCCTGGTGGTCAGTGCACATCATAGCGACCAGTCAAACAGTCACTTAAAAGTTATATATATGTGTATACATATATATATAGACTAGTCGCCCTGCCCACGAATCCATGTGCCAGTAGCTCTTTATGGGGCCTGGCTGCTCTGTGCCTGCTGCCCAGAGGCTCTCCACAGTCCAGAGGCCCATCCTCGGCCAGGAGCGGAACGCTTGCCTCGTTGCTGCAGTGACAAAGTAAGCATTCTGCCAGGCCGTTCACACAGCCTGCTTTTTCAGTGGCTGCCCTCCCAGGACTTGGGGACTCCAGTGGGGCTGAGAGGACTGGGCGCTGCCATCTTTGTGATGAGTGACAGTTAATTTGCATATTATCCTTTTATTAGATAGGATTTCCTTAGTGTGAAAATTTCTAAAAAATAAGGGCTATAAAATAATCAGTTTCCTGAATATAATGAACAACCTAAATTGATGAAAAAAATAGATCCAGAGATATAGAAACACTGACCAGACCAGGGAAACCTCAGAAGGAAGGGTGTGTGTGTGTGTGTGTGTGTGTGTGTGTGTGTGTATTTAAGAGATCAATCAAAGGACTTATGTGCATGCATATAAGAATAACGAATGGACAGATAGTAGGGGAGAAGATGAGGTCATGGAGCACCTGGGGAGAGGTCAATGGGGGTAAAAAGGAGACATATGTAATATTTGCAACAATAAAAAAATTAAATAAAATAAAAAAAATCAGCTTCCTGTAAGTAGATGGATGATTCCTCCAACCTGCCCTGGCATTACCCTTAGGGGCCAGAGAGGTGCCATAAAGCCTTGAAACAAACCAAGTATGAAACCAGATACACACACACACACACACACACACACACGCACACACTCTCCAAAATTAAAAGAGTTCAAGCCAAACAAAAGTACCTGCCACTCTGACCTAATTTTAAATGAATATTAATATTAACTTAATTTTCTGTTATATCCCCAGCCTCAGACCACTGCCAGGCACAGAGCAAGCACTAATAACTGCTGAAAGAATGAATGCAATGAAATGAATGGCTTAATCTCTCTAGAGAAGCCACTTAGAAGGTCTATCTTACCAATGTGTTATACAAACTGATGTCCACTTCCAGACCACTTCTCAAATGGTAGAACTTTACAATTGGCACCTTTGCTGTTGTAATAGGCAAGATGTTTCTCAGACCTAGGTTGAAACAAGAGAATATTACTAAATACAGCTGGCCATGGAAGCTCTTATGTCAGTCGTTCTCAACCTTCCTAATGCTGGAACCCTTTAATACAGCTCCTCATGTTGTGGTGACCCTCAAGATAAAATTATTTTCGTAGCTACTTCATAACTGCAATTTTTGCTACTGTTAATGAATCTTAAATATCTGTGTTTTCTGATGGTCTTAGGCTCTACAGCAGCGGTTCTGAGAGGGGATATCCTTCAGGGCGGCGGGGGAGAGGGGTGGGAATTCCTTTAGGGGATGTCCCTCAGTCCAGCATGCACTGTCTCCAATCTGGGACTCTTTGAGATCACTAGCAGTTCTGAGGGAGGGGTGTCCCTCAGCCTAGCAAGCACCATCTCCAATCTGGGACCCCTCAAGGGATGCCCGACTTCCTATTTAGACCTGATCCCAATGGGCAGTCGGATATCCCTCTCACAATTCAGGACTTCTGACTCCCAACTGCTCGTCTGCCTGCCTGCCTGATTGCTCCTAAATGCTTCTGCCTGCATCACTCCCTAACCACTCCCTTGCCAGCCTGATTGACGCTTAACAGCTCTCTTGCCAGCCCGAATGCCCGCAAGTGCCCTCCCCTGCTGGCCTGGTCACTCCTAACTGCCCTCCCCTGCAAGCCTGATTGCCCCCAACTGCCCTCCCCTGCAGGCCTGGTCCCTCCCAACTGCCCTGCCCTGCTGATCTTATCACCTACAACTGCCCTCCCCTTCTGGCCATTTTGTAGTGGCCTCCTTGTATCCACATTGGGGCAGCCATCTTGTATGTTGGAGTGATGGTCAATTTGCATATACAGCGGTACCTCGAGATACGAGTGTCCTAACATACGAGATTTTTGAGATACGAGCTGTCGAGCGAGCGATTTTTGCTTTGAAATATGAGCAACAGTTGAGATACAAGTAATCTCGCGGATCGGCCGGCTGCACATGACCCACCAGTTTACCTCGACTCGAGCATCTCATAGTTTCCCACGCCTCAAGGTTACGGAACGGATTAAACTTGTATCTTGAAGTACCACTGTAATCCTTTTATTAGATAGGATATCAATAGAATATGTATATAAACTTAACTTTATTGTTATTCCCACTTTACAGATGAATAATTAAGTGCTAATAATGAGGTTGAGTGACTTTCTGAGATCATATAGCCAGCAACTGGGGAAGCCAAGATTTAAAACCAGAAAGTTTAATTCTAGATCCCCCAACTACTTTGCTAGACTGTCTCCAAAGTAGACAGCTTTTTCTCCACCTACTTTCCATTCTTGAACTTCACACTGTTAACCTTAATGACACTTATAAGCCTATCCTCTAGGACTTATTCACAGCACATCATCCTGATTTATTTTGTCCCAATGGCTACTTTTTCAGTGTCCTTCCTTAATTTCTACACACAGAAATTAAGGTGTAATCCTCAACTTCTCTAAACAATTCCCTTGGCTTCTCTACTTTTCTCTTTCTTGGCTTCTCTACTTCTCTCTCATTAAGGTTTTCAATGCTAAATTTCTATTGTGCTCTACAATCCTGATTTGACAACTCCATATTTTTAGTTTCTTATTAGAGTGCTACCTGTTGGAGATTATACTTTCATGGCAAACTAAATACCTCCACACTGGTGTTCTCTGCAAATATTCCCATTTCCCAAATAATCAGACTTTAGCCTGAACCCTTATTTCCTACTTGTAGGTACCAGATCTAAGACATTTTCCTTTGGAATCTATGATCTTTTCCTTTTCAGATCACTTGGACCTGGATAAGGTCTTTCTGCTCTATCACTGAGATTATACCCTCCAACAGAGGCAATGCTAGTTTCCTAAAAAGCTCAAGTTATGTTTTCATTGGGTTCCTCCTCTCCTGCAGAAACTTCAGTGGCTTCTTAGCACCTACAGACTCTACTTCCTCAGTTTCCACTTGAAACTCCTCTCTAAATGCATCAATCTTCTCACTATTCTCCAAAATATATTACATTCCATTTTAAGGAAAGACTTCTCTTCCTATTCTTTTCAAATCATATTTGTCATCATTTAAGATCAGAACCAAGCCATCTTTTCCCTAAATCTCTCTTATGCAACGATTTTCCATTCTCTCCTCAGAAATTATTTAATACTTACTAATATTAATAAGACACCAATTCTGCAAATATATTATAAATAAGCCACGATGCTGTTTTATTGGCATTAGTAAATTCTAACTATGCAAAATATTGATTTAGCTCAGTGGATAGAGCATAGATAGGTCTGTGGATAAAGGGTTCCAGGTTCCATTCTAGTCAAGAGAACATGCCCAAGCTGCAGGCTCCATCCCCAGTAGGCAGCCAATCAGTGATTCTCTCTCATTATTGATGTTTCTATCTCTCTCTTCACCTCCCTTCTCTGAATAAAAAAAAAGGGGGGGGCACGGTCCTTAAAAAAAAACACGAAAATATATTCTTACCCCTCTCTCTCTGCCTGCACCCTCTTCTTTAGGCATGTCTCTTTCTTTCCTTTTTCTAAGCTCCAATGGCCATTCTTTTGCCTTGTAGCTTGTTTCCTGAGCCCATGCAGCCCAACTAGCTCACTTCCTCCATGGCTCATTTCTACCTCTGTGATTTTCTAAATAAACTTTTGCTTGTAAATAAATAAATCTATTTCCTTATCTATATTTATATTTAGGAAAAAATTTATAGATACCTGAATGTTTTTTGAGGACTCTGGCCAATTCTTCAATAGTTCTTACACAGTCCAACCCCTGTAACAAAAATGGCATAAAGTACTGAACCAAAAATGGAAGATAGGTTTTTAATCCAGTTATAAATAGTTTCTATTACCTTCAGAAATAATGAAATTAATTTCAACTCCTTTTTTCCCCCTTTAAGGTGAGCATTAATTAGTATACATAGCAAGTATCCTAAAGATACACTCCTCTCCTCCAAATACTGCCTACTTACTAATTGCTTTTGGAGGCTCAACAGAGGCTGAAATCGGAGCCTCCAGAAAAGTCTCTGAACCAAGTGAGGACCTCCATTTTTCCCTCTGGGTAATTATGTCACCAAGTACCCTATGTGCCAGCATAAATAAGAGGGAGTTTCTATGCCCTAAGTCATTCTGGGTAGCCCTTCATTATAGTAGTTTCATTAAGAGCTGATGAACTGCTGTGGAGAGTGATTAAGCTCAGGTTATTTTTCTATAGGACTAGACAAAAATATAATGTACAAAATGAAAGTCATACAGCAAATATAAATATTTCTAATAGATCATACTTAGAAATATTTCGGCTGACCCTTTCCAACATAGGTTGCTTTTTTGAAGGTTATATATGTCCCACAATACACTGAAATTTTATTTTATAAATGCCTTCAAAACTAGTTTATAAATCATGTAAAAATTCCATCTTGATGATGTACATTAAAGTCATTCTATGTATCAATCCCAGTATTACTTATCTACCTTATTCACTAAAGTTGGGCTAGTTAATTTGGCTATTTCCCCAAATCAGATACATTCTCAAAGACAGACTTGAAACTAAGAAAAGATATAAAAAGATCTTGGGCAACAGCAGTATCACTCAGGTGGATATACAGTATTTGGACTGTTGCTAAATATCTTTTTAAGAGTAGCGATTTGGTACTTCTCAGATTTTACACCTTTTCACAGTATTTTTATTTCATTTTCATCAGAGCTGGCAAACTTTTTATTCTGTGGATCATATCGTCTGTTTTATCTACTCAGTTCTGCAGTTAAGAATGAAAGTGGCAGTAGAGTATACATAACTAAAGTAGTGTGGCTATGTTCTAACGAAATTGTCTTTTACAAAACAGGCAGTGGGCACAGTGTTTGCTGACTCCTGACATACATAATCCAGGCAATCTCCTGAAGCAGAAGGACCAGAATTACCATTTCCATTTTGTAGATTATCAACCAAAGACCACATGTATAGGGACTGATAAAACCAAGTGTGTTTTGAATCCAGGTCACTAGACTACAAGTTCAGCACTCTTATCATTATACCACATTACTGCTTTCTAATCTAAGCCTAGCTGCTATGCCAATGGGACACTGGAGAGGCTGGCATTGCTTTCCAGAATTCCCAGAAGTTACTTTCAAATTCACTTTGTACTCCAGGTTGAAAGTATAAGACTTTCCAATCTTTACATCCACTCTAAACTTCTTATTATATTTGGTCAGACAGACTGTGTCCTGATAAATTTTGGAGAACACCGAGCTATACTGTCAGTCAAAGTTATCAAATCACACTGCCACAGCAAATGGAAGTTTATGTGGTCACTGTACCTCAGCAGTTTCAAGTCCATTAATTGTCATACAGACGTCAAGATCACTCTGTTTGAACCCAAATCCATTTTTGGAGGAGCCAAACAAGCTCAATTTAGTTCCTGTTAGGGATATATGAAAAGTAATAACTAATTACCTGATTACATTTAATTTTTGGATCAAAAGGTCCCTCTCATAAATCAAAACACCCAGTTAACTATCCTATATTAATCACCTAATTATGTCCTTATTAATCAGTCATTTATTATATTTTTCTCTCAAACTTTACCTTAAATAAATACAAGTTCTACATGGCATGAAAGATTATCAAGTGCCACTTTCTTCTTAAATGTAAGGATACTGCCTGGTCAGTGTGGCTGTCATTGAATGTTGACCTATAAACCAGAGGTCATGGTTCAATTCCTGGTTAGGGCACATGCCCAGGTTGCAGGCTTGATCCCCAGTGAGGGGTATACAGGAAGCAGCAATCAAGGATTCTCTCTCATCACTGATGTTTCTATCTCTCTCTCCCTCTCCCTTCCTCTTTGAAATCAATAAAATAAAATAAAAATAAATAAAAAATATAAGGACATTTTGAGGAAAATGTGGATCTCCTAAACATATTTAATACTGTAAATAGACTTTTTAGAGGTGTGAACTTTGACTCTATAGATAGTCCTCAATGAAATTCACTTTGAGGCATCTGCTAAGAGAAATCCTACAGGCAGCTGTCTTCTCTGTTGGGAAGCTAGGACTGAGCCGACCAATGGCCACCCTAGGCACACCATACACTGAAGCCCTGTTCCCCATCACTGCAAGATTACGTTCTCTTTCTCAAAATTAACGTGATTGTAACACATGGACGCTTTCTGAAGGAAGGTCACGCTATCCTTCTTTTGTTAAAGGTAAAAAGTTAGTTACCTGGAAACTCCTGTCTTATGAAACTTTCTAGGTTTTGGCGAATATGTTCACGAGCTTGATCTTCTAAAATAGTTGGGGAAAAATCCTCTGTTTAAAATAAAGAGAAACATTCAGAAAAAAAATAATGTTCA
This sequence comes from Lasiurus cinereus, assembly GCA_011751065.1. Classification (NCBI taxonomy): domain Eukaryota; kingdom Metazoa; phylum Chordata; class Mammalia; order Chiroptera; family Vespertilionidae; genus Lasiurus; species Lasiurus cinereus. The sequence goes on along the minus strand of JAAGEH010000226.1, from coordinate 15,952,822 downwards.
CATTCTCTGAAAACTATATGAAACCTAACAGGCTTACAGAAAAGAAACCAAAAAACCCCCCTACATTTTGTGTTTTCTCAGTAGAAAGCACGTAAAATAAAGAGGGTGCCTTAAAAAAAAAGATTCTATTACCAAGAACTGCTTCTGAAATGGAAGGTAATCTGAGAAGCACTGCATTTCAGAGACCCAGGGTTCTCTAAAGGGCAGTCTTCAGGGAACTCTCCCAGAGGGGCACACAAAAGTTTGTGAGCATGTGTGTGTGTGTGTGTGTGTGTGTATACACATACATATATATGTATATATATATATACACATACATATATATGTATATACACACACACACACACACACACACACACACACACACACACATATATTCAAGGATGACCTACAATTTCCTTTTATAGGTTATAAACTCCAAAAAGGCTTAAAAAGTAAATCACGTGTTAAGAATGATCATCTTTTAGCACACAGACACCTCAAGATGTAGCACCATGATGCATCCAGTTCCCTAAGTAGCTGCATCCCTTTCTTTTAAAAGATTCTTCTTAGTAGAAATTTAAACCTCTGCATACCAGTGCTTCCCAAAATCAATGCTTCTTAAAGTGCTGTTATATAGACTATTAATTACTATTAACCAAAAGTATTCTATGCTCAATTTTGGAAATGTGGGATTAAGGAGTTAAATAAATTCTTCACCATAACATTTATCAAAAGCCTTTATTATGCTACTGTGCCCTGTGCACTCTGAGGGAACAGTAAGTAGTTATTCCCTACTTGACCAATAAAACAGTTATCACAAAACACTATTAACTGTACCTAGAAACACATTTTAAGAAACACCACTGGGGAAATGATACTACTCTAATATTAAGCCTTTAAAGATCCTCCTTCCTGTCTTTAACAATTATTTATTACTAGAGGCCTGGTGCACGAAATTCATGTACGGCTGTCCCTCAGCCCAGCCTGTACCGTTTCTAAACTGGGACCCTTTGAGGGATGTCCACCTGCCCATTTAGGCCCAATCTGGGATTTGGAGTAGACAGACCATTGAACAAACAGCCCCCTTTTAATATAATAGGTCAAATAGGAGCCTCTATATAGTAGTGGCTCTCAACATATGGGTTACGACCCACAGGTTGAGAACCACTAGCAGGGTCACCTAAGACTATCAGAGAACACAGATATTTACATTACAATTCATTAACAGTAGCAAAATTACAGTTATGAAGTAGCAACAAAAAAGGTTGGGGGTCACCACAACACGAGGAACTGTATTAAAGGGTTGTGGCATTAGAAAGATTGAGAACCACCCCCCTGTTAGCCTGATAGACGTGTAACTGCTCCGCTGCCAGCCTGATTGCCCCCAACTGTCCTCCCCTGCAGGTCTGGTCACCCCTAACTGCCCTCCTCTGCCAGCTCAGTCACCCCTAACTGCACTCCTCTGCTGGCCTGATTGCCCACAATTGCGCTCTCCTGCTGGCCATCTTGTGGCAGCCCTCTTGTGTCCACATAGGGGCAGGCATCTTTGACCCCATGGGGGCAGCCATCTTGTGTGTTGGAGTAATGATCAATTTGCATATTACTCTTTTATTGGATAGGATGTATCCCAAATGGAAGAGGAGACAAAGAACATTGGACACAATGGGAAATGGAACAGACTTAGTCCCTAGAAGGGACTTAGCTAGAAGGTTAGTAATTCAGGAAACTCTTGAGAAAACATCAACTTAACAAATCAAAAGAAATGTTAACAACTTACTATAACACTGGATACAAACTTGATCTAGGATATTTGTAAATTTAGGTGTCAATGGTGGCAAAGGTTCCAGTTGGATTCTTTTGAAGTCATCAGGGCAGTCCTTCTTTAGATGACCCTCTCGTTTGCATAAACTGCACACTACTGTAGGGGACTGCAGGAGGAGGGCAAAGCAAAACAAGACTTAAGATAAAACTTTATTTGCCAAGTAAAGGGGCTCTAATCTTTTTTTTTTTTTAAGTACACAGTCTACTCTTCACATTCCACAGGAATCCTCCTATATAATAAAAGCCTAATACGCTAAGTGTCTGGTCGTCTGACTGTCCATTCAACCAAAGCATAGGCTAATGATATAGTAAGGTAACTCAACCGCTCTCACTATGATGTGCACTGACCACCAGGGAGCAGACGCTCTGCATAGGTTAGCTTGCAGTTGGGGTTCGGCTAATCAGAACTGAGACAGGCCAGACATGCCCTGGAGCCCTCCCATGGTCCCCCCTGGCTGGCCAACATCCTGTGGTCCCTCCTGGGCCCTGATTGTACACTGGTGGGGTCCCGTGGCCTGGCCTGCGCCCTCTCACAATCCAGGACCCTTCGGGGAATGTTGTAAAGCTGGTTTTGGCCTGATCCTGCAGGCCAAGGATCCACTGGTGCATGAATTCGTGCACTGGACCTCTAGTGAAAATAAAAAGTGCAGCCATTCCAAGCTATCTGAGGTGAGGTCAGCCGGATGGCATACTCAAGAGGAAAAGGCAGTTATTTTCACTACCAACAGAATTCCCTTTCTCCTGTGCAAATTTCCATGAGACTAAGGAGGGAAGTGGACCAGAACTGGAGTTGTAGACCAACTCATTAACCACTACCAAAATGGGGAGTCCCTGTCCTAGTATATAAAATTGTAATCTCATGTATTACAACTGTTTCAAGTCTCCTAGTTCTATGTCTAAGACTGGCACTGATTACATACCTTGCCTTTGGTGAAGGTGAGCTTACTAAATTCATAGAAGAAGTTAGATGGATCCATGGCTGAATTTTCTTCACATGCATTTTCCTCCTTAAGACTGATTTTATTAAGTTCTGTTAGTAGAGCTCCATCCACATCTTTTCCACATTCTTTCGAGTCTTCATACTTAGCCTTGCCTACCTCCTCATCCTCTTCAGATAGGGCATCCTCATCCCCTGATCCAGTGTAGGCATTGTTTAACCCATCTTCATTAGCACCATTGTCATCCTCTTCTTTTTGGGTAACACCTTCCTCTTCCTCTTCATCAGAGTGAATGACTCCTGATGTCTGGCCCCGTCTTAAAGGGTCAAAGTGGCTTTGAGAGTCTTCTAGTTCATGAACATCTAAGCTTTCTTCATCAACATCTACGTTATTATCTAAAGTAGCAAATCCATCGCTTTTTTTAGCTGTAGAGCTTTGGAAACCTTCTACATCCAAAGTACAATCTGTCTCAGTATTTCCTGTGCTACCAGAGGTGAGAGGTTCTCCATGTTTGCTATTGCTTAAGTCTTGAGCATCAGCAGTCAAAGAATGCTTGCCCTCCCTTCCATTTTTTTCTTTCTCAGCTTTATTTCCAGTTTCTCCATGGTGTACATTAACATCCTCATGATCATCACCAGTAACTTCTACTTTGATACAATCTGTGTTTTTCAGGTGGACACTGTTGTCTGTGCTTCCTGTTCTCTCTGCTGGTGGGCTTCCAAAGCTTTCAGCAGTCTCTTTAAGAGTAACTGGCTGTAACTTGCAAGTATTTGCAGCTGAACTAGGAGCACTGGGACCCTGAACAACAACTGAGTTTTTGAGTTTATCATTATTTGCTTGTAAATCTGGATCATGCTTTGCTACTTCTTTAGAACGTTCTAAAGAAGTACACGTAACAGTACTCAGAGGCTTTGGAAGGCTAGATTTTGTAATTTTGTGTGGAAGAGCAAAATATTTATAGGTTGTTCTTAAACAATGAAGTATGTATTCAAACACAGGTTGACTATTTAGGGTTCTTGCCACATTCCTTTTAACAGAGTAGGGATCTGGAATAAAAAACAAATCCATTGCATACATTTATATTACATATTTTTAAAATTAGCCTGCTATGGATAAATTTAGACAACAAATGAGTAATTATAAAATTCAGCATGTATCTTATCTATACTTTTAAAAACTTGGAGTTGGGGAGTAAGAAGATTAGAGTTTAAGAACAAAAAGAAGTGTTTTCTTAAATATCTGCTCTATGAAGAGAAACCATTCTGTTCTGAACCAGTACCCCTTCCCTATTTTGTTCTATGATTATGAAGGTAAAAAATATGTCCTGAGTGTGGCTCTTGTACCTGGGGAAGTAAGGGCTTTCTAACCAGGTTCTGCTGAGTGCTCTGCCTCCCTACTCAGCCAGGCTGTGTGGTTTGTACAGCTTACCTCCACTCTTCTGCCCTGGGAAGCCCCATCACTGAACTGGCTGAGCTGAATTCAGGGGCGAGAGGGAGGCACCAGGAGGAGACACCACTTCTCTCAATCTTTTCTCCTCCCCTAGACTCCAGCAGGTTAGGCAATTGGCCAGAAGAGCTGAGCCAGAGAAACTGCAGGGGAGGGTTTAAAAAGGTGAGATCCCTATGACTGAACAAAGAATTTATGCAAAATGCAAAAAAAACACACAAAAAAACTCTCTTATGCAATATAAAGCTTGAAAAAAATCAAGCAAAAATAAGAGAATTCCATGTAGGAGATTCTTTAAATTATTTAAAGGAGGAGAATTAAGATTTCTAGAGAGGTTTCAACTGCCTGACTTTGAAAAGCTGAGAAGAGCTAGTCTATTTAATGAAGTCTATGGGGCACAACAGTGTGTATTTTATTTTATTTATTTTTAATCCTCACCTGAGGATATGTTTTAATTTTTTTAAAAATATATTTTGTTGATTTTTCACAGAGAGGAAGGGAGAGAAATAGAAAGTTAGAAACATCGATGAGAGAGAAACATCGATCAGCTACCTCCTGCACGGCCCCTACTGGGGATGTGCCTGCAACCAATGTACATGCCCTTGACCGAAATCGAACCTGAGACCTTTCAGTCCATAGGCCGACGCTCTATCCACTGAGCCAAACCAGTTTCGGCCTGAGGATATGTTTTAGAGAGAGGGAGGGAGAAGGGGAGGAAAGTAGGAAAGGAGAGAAAGGTAAGGAAAGACAGAGAGAGAGAGGAGGTGGTGGGGGAAGAGAGAGAATGAAAACCATCAAGGTGAGAGAGAAACATCTATTGGTTACTTCTGACCAGGGACTGAACCTGCACCTAGGTATGTGACCTGACCAGGAATTGAACCCGAAATCTTTTAGTTTATGGGATGACACTGCAACCAACTGAGGCACCCGACCAGGGTCACATCAGTGTGTCTTTTAAACAATGTTTTCAATTAAATGAGCCTCACTAGAAAAAGTGTTTTCATTAGTAAATTCTAAATGTTACTGCAGATATTCCAAAAATAACTTATCTTTTTTATAGTGAGGAATCTAACAAATAATGTTATTTTGCATGAGAAAAAGTATTATCCTCATCTTCTGTAAAACTAAACAATATCAACAATTCATGAAATGACTCAAAAAAATACAGAAGTGAGGATATTAAAAGAAGAAAGGGGATTTGTACATCTCTGGGAGAAAACTTTTTAAGGGCTAAAGTTTTTAAGCAATTTACAAAGAAAACAAGGACTCAGCCAGCCATTATTTTAGTTGCTTAAGTAATTAAGATGCACTTATTGCTGCACTTAAAAAAATACATTTCAAAACAAAAAGTTTGGTTACTTGTAATGACCCATCATAATATATCCAAGATCCTATCTATTTCACTTTTGAGGTCAGGCCTACCTTACATGTAGGAACTGAAAAGAGACTGAAATAAAAAGCATGCTGTTAGATACCTTAAAAAACAAAAAAGGAATTAAAGATAAACATTTTGGGATACCTTCGATGGCAATGCGCTTTTTGGGCCAATCCTTTGATTCACGAGATATCATTTCTTTGACTCGGATACTTATCACTAAATCAGCCAAATTAAATTCTAAAGCATAGAATCGAAGCATTTCCACCCAGAGCTGCCCAACTGGCACTGAAGGCTGGTGTTTTAAATCAAATGTTAATGATACCTATTAATCGCAAAGAGAAAATACAGGTATTTCAGATGTCAGCACAATTTGAGAAATTAGCATTCAAAAGCATGAAATTTTTAAAAATCCTAAAAACCTTAGCAAAGATATGAATTTGACAACCATTTAGATAAATCACATTCTACTTTTAATGTTGCTTGTAGAAAAATAGCATTCTTTCACTACACTGGTGGGATTAAGAGTATTTTAAAACCTTGTCATCATCATAGGAATAGACAGGCAGTTAGTTGTATGTAATCAGACAGTACTCCTAGTTTTGAAGTTTTAATGACAGGTGGAGAGAACTGTGCATCTATTTCATTGAGCTCTCCCTGTTTCTGCTGCTGGAGGACACCTTTACAATGTTATACACAGAAATGGGCGGCAGCTAAAAGCATAGAGCAAAAGGAAAAATGCTCCTCTCATTTGCTCTGAAAAGATCATTGGCTCACTGAATGTGCCAGTAATCTTAAATTAATTTTGAAAGTCAAATAACTCTCTATATCAGCTATTATTGCTAGTTTTACATTCACAGATTCTTGACAAGTTGTAACACACTGTAACGTAATTAATTGTAAAACACACAGGACTTAGAATAGGAAAAAAAAAGTGTCCAATACTAATTCTGCCACTTCATAGTTCTTAACTGATCTGTGACTTAGCTTCTTCATTCTCATTTGGCAGTATAGCACAGTGGCTAAGAGAACTGGCTGTGGAATGAGACACACTTAGGTTTGCAATCCCATTCTGCCATGTACTAGCTGTGAATGATCCTAGTCAAGATATATAAGCTGTCCAAGCCTCAGTTTCCTCATGTGAACAATGGGGATCACAGTACCCACCTCATAGGGTTGTTGGGAGGATTGAGTGAGAGAGTGTCTGAAAAGAGCTTAGCACAGTGCCTGGCACACATGTTCAAAAAATGGTCGCTATCATTATCTGCAGAGTAGGGATGATACCACCTATAACACAGGATAGTTATGAGGATTAAATCAGAAACAAGGGAAAGCAGAAGTGGTTGCTCTCTGTATTTTTTCACTTAGATAAAATCTTTAAGTACAAGAAATCCATTTATCACTGAAACATAAAGTCACAACTGTAAGATGCTGTTAAGAAGTAATCTAGTTCAACTCCTGTATGTTACAAGAGAAGAAACTGAAGCCAGAGAGTTTACGTGACTTGTCAAAGGTCCCACTGCTTGTCAGTGGCAGAATGAGAACAGTCTCCCATCCCAGTACAGTGCTATTTCAATCACACCAAGCAATTTCGACAGTTTAGATATCTCTTTCAGAAGTGGCAGCATGATTACTCTCTCCAAACCATAAAAATGTAAAGACACAGTCTTTAATTGGACTTATAGTAATATTTTTCCTTCTAAGGTATAAATTTGTTCCTGATTGCACTTTATTATATCAAGCTTCAAAACAAGTGGCAGAGTATTTTAATAACTACTACATCTCAACCACAAAGGATCTATCTAATAAGACAAAGTCATCCGGTGGATTTATAAAGCAGACCTGCTTGAAAAAGGAAGTTGTCTGGGTCCCAAACTCTATATAGTTGAGGACACAAAGAAAACCCCCTGAAATTGAAAGCCTTATTAAATTTTACCTCTTCATCCATGTGCCTTATTCAGCATTACTAAGGATTTTTAAGCATCTCAATGTAACGACTTGGTAATCCTGTACTCTGGAACTTAGGAGACCTTACATCTATCTAAACTAGTGGTACTTCAGTGATTTTTTGTTGTTACTATCATTGTTTTTTTTTAAGTAGAGAAACACTTTCTTTTTTGGCACTGAGTTAAGCATTCAATAAATCAATGACCCTATGAGAGGGTACCAATATCATTCCCATTTTTAGGTGAGGAAACTGGGGCCCACAGAAAGATTATGTCACTTGCTCAAGGACACACAAGCTAGGAAGTGGGAGAGTTGGGATACAAATACACATATTCTGGCTCCACAGCCTGTGCTCTTATCCACTATTGGAACCATAAATAGGACACAGATAAAAGTGTTGCTGTGCTGGTGGCAGCAGAGAAAGACAGATTCCCCTTTCCCTTCACCCCTCCAGGATTATAGAAAGCAAACTGGAGTACCTATGATTCACCACTACCTCCTCTTTCTAGGCATGGACTAGAAGAGTGACATGACCTACTGGTATAAAGCTGGTTTTAAAATTCTGGTCTCAGAAGTAATTGGTGGATATTATTATCATGTCATCCCCAAGGTTAGTTATAAGGTTGTGGGGTCTGCCCCAATTTGGGGCAAAATCCTATTCTTTTCCTTTTAAAGTATATTTTTGTTGATTCCAGAGAGGAAGGGAGAGGGAGAGACATATAGAAACACCAATGATGAGAGAGAGAACCACTGATTCGCTGCCTCTTGCATGTCCTTCACAACCCAGGCAGATGTCCTTGACCGGAATCAAACCTGGGACCGTTCAATCCGTAGGCTGATGTTCTATCTACTGAGCCAAATTGGCAAGGCCTGAAATCCTATTCTTATTACTAGTATAGTTACACTGCTCAGATTTTTGTTTGAAATTCAAATGGCAATTCTTTCTTTGTGCATAAACTTCCCTGCTCACCCCTAATAGTATGGGAAACAAATTCATAGAATTACTCATTGTTATTTTAATCACCTGAGGTTAACTTTTCATCTGTTCAAACCTCATAATACCATCTAAGACCTAAGTACTTTCAGTATAGGTAGAGCTTTACTTTGAATTCTCTCTATCTTCCACAGGACCCTACATACAAACTAGACCAATAATTGTAAATCTAATGTCGTGAACTTTACCTTTTCTCACTACTCGTCTATTCAAAGGACTGCACAGACTAGGAAATGAAACATCAATGAAACAGTTAAGGTAATTGAGGAAAGAAGAGAGGACTGATTAATTAATGAACTCTACAATTAATGACAGAATTAAAAATAGATGGTAAAATTAAAAATAAGAGAGAACATACCTGTCCTGTTTTAACAGGTATTTTTTTGTGTGCCTCTTCTTTTGCTGGGCCTGCATCCCCTGTGGCATTATCAATGTATTCCCAGACCACAACATCTTTCTGAATATCTTTTAGGTTGAAGTTGCCTAGTTTATTTAATGAGAATCCTTCAATCTAGAGAAAAAGTAGGACATACATTATTATAAAGTAGGAACAACTTTATATCAATCAGAACACATTAATCCTGAAAGGAATGAAAAGATAACATTCTATGGTTCTTTAAAAATGTAAAAGGTATCAGTTATGCAATTTTTCTGAGGTATTTATAAATTTTTAAAAAATATATTTTTGAAGTAAAAAATAAAGTTTTTGATTTGCAAAGTGAATGATTTTTGTGAAATAACTCTTTAGTAAATAAGAGAAGGCAAAACGGCCCAGGCCCAAGGCCCCAAGTTCTACAATAAATCTATCTAAGAAATCCTTGCCTATCCCCAGGCTGCAAAAATTTTTCTCCTAGGCTTTCTTCTGGGCATTTTATAGTTTTAACCATGTCACTTATGTCTCTGATTCATTTGGAGTTAACTTCAGCATAGAATTAATGTTCATTTACGGATATCTAATTTTTCCAAGATCAATTGTTGAAGACGTTCCTTTTCCCCAATCAATTGCTTAATTGGGGGAAACTGCTTAATTGGGGCAAGTCATTCGAGTTTCAGATTGGAGTGTCACAGAAAGCATTATCCACTAAGAGTTGACTTGGTTCTCTCATTCTTTTTTCCCACCAGAGAAGAACAGTCTAGCAAAGATACCTTCTCAAGGCCCTGAATTCTTTCATTTTAGTACTAAAAACACAAAGAGAGCTCCCTTAGGCAACCTGGCACAAAGTGGACTGAAACTCCTTATTCCAGGACAGAGTTTATAAGGGGCTTATTCTGCTTTAGTCTTTATTCCTGGGTCTTGGCAGATAAAGCATGTTGCTTAATTCTCAATCTATTAAGTAAAGAAAAAACTCCTCTAGTCCCTCTATGTATCCATAGTAAGTAACTACTACTCTGGTAAATATTCCTTAAATAATGAGAATTCTACAAATGGTAAAAGGTAGTTAAAATATCCCAATGTACCAAAGTTAGCTTTTCACCAAGTGAGACTTTCTTTAAAGTAAGTGTACACAGACTTTATTAAGATAAATACCTCGGTATTAAAAGAGTTTAATTGTTCTTAAAGATAGTACTGAAGTATTATTCAAGAGGTGATTACTAAGTTCTGTATCAGTAGCAATTCTTATTTCAAATTATAAAACTATACCAAGAGACAGTGTGTACCAAATAATACATTTATTACAGATTCACATTCTCTTGTTTGAAACTCAGAATCATGTATTTCACAAGTGTTTTCTTCAATTTAGAATAGTTCTCCCAGAAGAGGATAGAGCAGTATATTGTAAAACAAATACATTAATATTTCAGTAGTTAAATATATGAGTATTCACAATAGGATAAATAAATTCATGTCAATTCTGAGTAGGTTTTTAGATTTTGAAATTATGCACAGGTATTGGGTGATCCTGTATAAAAGTCAATATTGAAAATTGAAGTTTTATACCCATGATCCTAGATAAACAGGCAGAAGGGGTTCTTTCCTCTGCTGAAGAAAGAAAACAGTCATCAGGGCAAACACATATGGTGGCAAACCTCCTTCTTCAGGGCGATCTATACTGCAAAGCTACAAATGAGAGAAAAGAGGAAAAGCTTTCATTTGTACCAACTTGTTATATAATTTGGTCTAAAACCTATCAGTCACTTCTTTTCCTTGTATTACCTGATTTACTCATCAAATAAAACACCACAGTGACAAAATGTAAAACCTCCTTATACTTTTGGAGCAACCACATACTGTCTTTTTGAGTAATAGCTTTAATTTCAACATTTTAATCTTGTTAACTACACATATTTGTAAAGGGTCCTAAAATACCATTTACTGTTTCATTTTTTTCACATCCACAGTAACCCATTCACTTGGTTACAACACTTGTATATGAAATCAAAACGATGGTTCAATTCCAAGTGTAATCCCTCATCATCCTAACTTACTGCCTTGAAAATGCGTAAGTCATCAGGGGAGAGAATGTGGGCAGATTCATTAACACTAACAAAAACAACTTAAAAGCATGGTCTAGCCTGGCCAGTGTGGCTCAGTTGGTTGAGCATTGTTCTGTGCCCCGAAAGGTGGCTGGTTCAATTCCCAGTGAGGGCACATACAGAAGGTAACTGATTGATGTTTCTCTCTCTTTCCCTTCCTCTCTGTGTGTAATCGGCCGAGGACTAAAATAAAAATAAAAAGGATGGACTATTTTGTGAGAAAGTAGGAGGTAGCTTTTAAAAAAAGGATACTGTAATTATCAACTTATCCAGTTAAGAGTGGGGGTACTCTCTGTTTAGCCTTGACACAAGTCACAGGAACCATATGCACTTTTTTTAAAAAAATATATATTTTATTCATTTTTTTACAGAGAGGAAAGGAGAGGGATAGAGAGTTAGAAACACTGATCAGCTGCCTCCTGCCCCCTGCCCCCGACACTGGGGATGTGCTCGCAACCAAGGTACATGTCCTTGACCGAAATCAAACCTGGGACCCTTCAATCTGCAGGCTGATGCTTTATCCACTAAGCCAAATCGGTTAGGGCTATATGCATCGTTACTGCTATATATTAATTAGTAAAGCTTTGAATTTTTCTCTATAAAGCACCTGCACAGCAACTCATTTTTGTAGTCATGATGGGACCTTACATCTTGGGGCAATGTTAAATGCTCTACTGGCATTTTAATTGTGATACTGTATTTAAAACATTATGAAAATGTAAGCAAGGCTAGAGAGTGGCTTTCATTTTTTGGAGTCTTTGGGTATATTACTGAAAATGAAGCTTTTCTCAAACTTTAATGTGCCTTATAATAACCTCATAAAAGTACTTAAAATGTAAATTCTTGGGCCATATGTTCTGGGATTTGACTTGCAAATCTGATTTATAATATGCACTATAAATCTTTTGAGCAATGCTACTATACAGTGAAACAGAAACAATGAACTGTCCTTTCTGTGCACATTAAAATTTCTGTTCTGCCCGAGCTGGCTGGTTTGGCTCAGTGGACAGAGCATTGGCCTGTGGACTGGAGGGTCGCAGGTTTGATTCCAGGCAAGAGCACATGCCCGGGTTGTAGGCTCGATCCCCAGTATGAGGCAGTCAGGAGGCAGCCGATTGATGATTCTTTCTCATCACTGATGTTTCTACCTCTCCTTCTCCCTTCCTCTCTGAGATCAATAAAATCTATTAAAAAAATTTTTTTTTGTTGCAATATTCAGATGTCTACTCTCTACGTGTTTATTATAAATATGCACCCAAACATTTGATTAAATTAACCATATAAAAATCAAAGCATACTGCTTATGCATACACAGAATGTATTCACAAACTTAAGCAATTGACCTACCTTTGCCCAGTACCTAAATGCAATCACCAAAGGAACCAGCTTTGGTTCTAGTTTTCCAAGGGCAGATAAGTGATTTGTTGTCAGACAAGCATGTTCATTTCCTGCACTCACTTTACAAAAAAGACCACTGGTCAGGGTCAGGGATGAGGATAGGAAGGAAAAAGAGAAAAATAAAAAGTGTTATATAGGTATTAGGTATCTTTTATGCCAACAACTAATTTACATTGATAGTAAGTACTTTAAAAATGAAAATAAAGAGAAAAAAAAAACACACCCCAAAATTCACTAAATCTTTATGGGTTACTTAAGAAAGTGTGTTATTGTTGTTGTTGTTTTTTAATAAAAAAGAAAAAAATAGGGTAGCCATTTTCTGAGTAAATTTTATTTTCAGAACTATTTTGTGTGGAAATGAAAATAAGAAAATGCTATAAAATATTTCAAATGAGAGCATGAATTCCTATTTGTAAGTATAAAAGTGTTCTCCCAAGAGTTGAAGAAATCTGCCTAGAAAATAATCATTACAGTCTATAAACCACCCACTTATAGTACTGATAGTACTTCCAGATGGAGGGGAGAAATACATGGGTGAAGTCATCTAATTGCTATTTAGCAGTGCTAAAAATGCTGCTAAAAAAGATGGCAAAAGGTGATCTGAGCAAGTAACTGATGAAGTTGTGTTTTACCATGTTGAAATGGGTCAAAATGCTACCTTCCTCTATTTTTTCCTTTTAAAAAATTTTACTCTTTTCAAAATTAAAGTTACCTTGGCATCAATTGCCATAAGTAGGGGAGAAAGCTAATAGTAAGCCTAGGAAATTAATCACATAAAGACTCTATCATTCTAGAAATTAGACATAAGATTTAGTGAAGTATAGGAAAAAAAAGGTTTAGTGAAATACACGTGCTTTTGGCAAGTTGATATTTAATATATAAAAGCTTAAAGAAACAGACCTTTTCTTTTCTTTGCACACCACCATTGGCACCCTAGCATGAAAATCTGCATCAACATCAATAAAAGAATCTGAAAAAAGAAGACAAAAATGTTAAGTAGGTTAATTATACTTTTGTTCAGAGAACTAGATAAAGTACAAATTCCAGTTGTGATTTATCTGTTCAGCCTTTTTCAAACCATTATAGAGTAAAGCTCCAAGATGACTTGAAAAGGAGAAAGTATTACATTCAAGAATTAAGTAATTATGTTCATTTAAAACCCTTATTTTGTAAAACTATGTTTGACTGAAAATGACTATATTATTGAATTAGACTATTTAAATATTATATGAATAACATAATTAGAAATATGGGTAGGCTATTCAAACAAAATTGCTGCAAAAGTTTCTAAAACATGGACAACTGACAAATCTATCTGGGAATAAACGTTTGTTGATTCATTAATCAGAATTGGGTCACACCTATTTGCCACCAGAAAGTATTAATTTAAACCACTGTATAAAGCAGATTACCCTTTAGTTTTACCGGCAAGAGTAAATTTTACTTATTTTGTGTCTTCTTAGACTTGGTCTAAGGTTCATTTAATCTTTACAAATTGTGACATTATTATCAAGCTAAATAATGACTTCCGATTTTCCAAGTTTCAGAAATGATATATTCAAATTGTAGGCAAAAGAAACATTTAAAAGCAAAATGTAGAAAGAATATGGTCTCACCACTGTTCTTTAAACATTCCTGAACAAGTAGGAGAACATCTGGCTGAGACATCTAGAAAATAGATCAATGAATACATCAAATTATCGGTAAGTACTTTTGCTTCATTGAGATGATATACAGTCATCTGAAATTATCCAAAGAGTAAAGAAATTAATCACTATATTGGTCAAGGACAGAGAAATGACCACCAAACGAGGGTGAATATGGGCAAAGGAGACGTACTACACAGTTAATTCCAAACTAATTCCTGAGTTACTTAGCCTCTCAGCAAATCTCAAAAGTTGTGGCTACAAGTTGACATAATGTAAAAATATTACCTCTCACTCTATGAGACTCAGTGAATATTTGCTAAATGAATGATGAATCAAAATAATTGCTGTGCTGATAAATTACTAATCAGAATTTAAGGTTAAAAGAATAGTAAAATCTATTGATCAGCTGATCATGGAGCAATAGTATCTGGGATGGCCAAGAATGAGATCATGAAATAGAACATCTGTGGGTGGATTTGTATTTGAACTAGCAACCCAGGTAAATTAAATTGACACAAACCATTTATACACTGGGCTATGGTAACCACCAGTGGTTAAATGTATAATCTACTAAAGTGCATTCCAGTTTTAAAATTCTAACTCATCAAGTTGAGTCATATTTAAACCAGAAAGCTAGGTCAGGTGTGGTTCTTCAAAAGCATAATTATTCTTGAGTGGCTGGGGATAATAGGAGAGGATAAAAAAAAAAAAGAGCATAATTATTTTAATAAAGTAGGTGTATAAAAGAAGAAACCCAGAAGCAAATTAAGCTTTCAGGTCATAAAAGTTATATATCAACACTGCTTAACATCTAAAATTCCTTCCTGTACTGGAAAGCTGACTTTACCAAGGTAATTTAATCATTTCAAATTAACTGAACCTAAATAGGTTCACATGGTAAGAATAGCAGTATTTGACGTATGAAAGATCTAAAGAGTAAAGTAAGTATGAAAAGCTAGAGTATTTGAAATAATACCCTAAAACTAAAGACAGGCAAAAGAACATAGAAATAGAAATTTTTGGGAAAAATGCTGCCACTATTATACTTAAATGAGTCTGAAAATCTCTAAACTATATTCATATTTGAAATATAGCTCACATTCGAAAAAAAGAATTTCTATACCACTCTATGAAAATTCCAACATTTAATTTTGTACTTACAATGGCTGGAAATTGAATGTCAATGTTTACATCCGAATTTTTGAAACCCATTTGGCTAAAGGATGACCCATATAATCTTAGAGAACAATCTAAAAAAAATGTAAATAAATAAAAGTCATAAGTAAGGTAAAATTTCTTGAAAGTTATAACAAAGCACCGTTATTTCAGAAATAGGACCATCAATTAAAACTATACACAAAAGCAAAACACTATTCAAACCTGGCATAAACAAAGGATAGAAAGGGTCATTTTTTGCTCTTTTTTTACTTTACTTTATTTTATAGGGAAGACTGCATTGACAGTGATTTAGCATAAGGACTACTCTTTTCAGTTGCAAACATATTTTAAAAAGTCCTAAATTATTATTTCATATTTTGTGCAAAAAAATACTACTTGCTATCATTTTTTACATGTTTAAATGTGAAAGTGAAAAAGAAATGGCTACCTTTGTTTTATATTTATAAACCTGATAGTATACTAAAGAATTAATGCAAACACTTCACCTTTTAGAAAGGCCACATAGGTGTAATTTACTATAAAGATTGTGTTTCTATAAACCAATAATCATAAAAATGACCTTCAGCAAGAAGTTTTTTAATAAGAATACTCATTTTGTAAACAAGCAGCATTTAACATAATATAATCCCTTTAGGAAAACTTCTGAAAAGTAATTATGTAACTGATACAATTTAAAACACTAGGCAACATGTGATTCACTTTTAAGAGAAAAGTGTGTATATGGCCTATATTTACCACTCAATGTTTTACCACTATTGTGGCAAAATTTTATCCTTTCTCATCAGTAAACTTTGTGAGTCCCCCTCACCCCCCACCCAGGTTAAGTCAAGTGGTATCTCTGGGCTTTAAAAGTTTCTCATGGAAAAAATACATTCAATTTTACAATGGAAGTCTATGGCAAAAAATATCAAAATTGTAAGTGACTTTTCAGGAACCATCTACAACATAAAGAATGAGGTCCCTATATAATGAAATGAGCAGATTCTCGGCCTTTATTTTTATGAAAGCATGTATGAATATGAATATGTAATGATCTTACTGTGGAGCAAATGTTTCTATGGGTAATACAGTAATAATTAAGACAGTGATTTCAACCCTAGCTATGCTTTAGAATCACTTGGGGAACATTCTAAAAAATAGTTTCCCATGGTTCCACAAACATAATATGGAGAATGAATTCACTAGTACATAAAATCTATTACATATTAGTTTGCAAAGCTCATTTCAGATATTATAAGTCTTTTAAGTGTGGTTAAATAGAACCTTTTCTGAACACAGATACGTGAAACTGACTCCAACATAATTCTCTTTATTTTAACTCAAAATATTTTGTCAATTTAAATAGGTAGAAAGGTAAACAAATATATATACAAGAGTCACATAGTACCTCACTAATATGGGGTATTTAATTTCAAGTACATGCACATAATGAAATTCATAATGAAAACAGGTTTATTGACAATGCATGTAAAAGTCTTTGCTTCCTCAGTGGAAGCGGGGGGTGGGGGAGGAAAGAGACAGGCAAAAAATAAAGATATGGCAAATCAATTTCTATTAGGTGAAAATTATTACTAGTAGGAAAAATGATTGCAGTACCTTTAGCTAGCTAAATAGAAAAACAAATCTAGAAAATACCTGGTAACTTGTGTTGGAACACATTTTCCATGATACGTTTAATTTCTAGTCTCTGTTCCAAGTTCTCATTGAGTAACCCAAACTCTTGTACAACTCTGTCAATGGCAATACCAATTGCATTTATCTGGGAGGGCGCAGGCGGGGGTAATGTAGTGAGCAATTCTTCCTCTTGCTTCTCCTTTTAAGATCAATGTTGAGATAAAAAAAATGACACACGTTTTTAACCTTTTACCATTTACCAAGACAACACTACAGAATATTCTTAGCCTTCCCTTTTACTTTAGCTGTTAGTTTTCATGTTATCAAACATTTCATCATGCATATAGAGTGATAATAGAGGGAAGACAGGAATAAGAAAAAAGTGCTAAAAAGAACATTAAAAACAGCAATGACAAGTTATTTTATTACTGGCATAACGTCATATACTTAAGTCCTATTAGTGACTTTGTTCATCTTCATTGTGTCCTTAAGGAAATTCATAAGACTACCCAGCAAAACGTGTCTGAGCAGCATAAAGTATTTTGGGTAAATTCAATAATATAGGTAGCAAAGTTATTAAGGAGAAGAAAGTCACAAAGACAAGAAATAACCACTGACAGATAAACATTTGTTTTGGTTACATTAAACTTACCTTAATGTTTTTCTTGTGCCTCTTCTCTTTGATATGCTTATGGGCAAATGCAATAGATTCAATGAAAACATCACAAAGTTTGCAGGTATACTTTGCTGTAGGGTAGTTTCTTGGTCGCTATAATTTAAAGAGATTTATATATATATATCCTCAAAACTATAGGTCAACAAAAATTAGGCAGAAAATGATTTCCCCTTCATTTTTAAAATTGTTAATATGTAACTGTCAGTCTATTACTATCCTAATAGTCATTTTTATTTAAGTAACTCATTATCAAACTGTCTATCACTTGTAGCTTCCAGTGCGCTTCAATACTAATAACCAAAGTAGGATATCTAATTCATCAAAGCACATATCCCCAATTACTAACACAGTTTAAACAAAACAAGGATTTTAACTAACAAATAAAAGATGTTACCCTTTTCAGCCTGTCAATGCAGTCCCTTTTCAATCGCTCCTCAGCCTGCTGTAAACCCAGGAGCTCCTTTGCTGAAAGCACAGACTCGTCGATGACAGGGCCTTCCAAGTCCCCGTCCAGTTCACTTTCCCCATTTCTAGTCCTCCGAGGCTTCCTAGGTCTGGACTTCTGCTTCTTGTCTTCTTAAGTTAGGAAAAAAAAATATATTATTGGCGATATTAAATAACAGAACTGACTAAAAAGCAGAATTTATACATTTATTAATGAAATCGTGTAATATCTGAATAATAACTGAACACAGAGCATAAGGAAAGGGATAGGCATGGATAGAATGCCTGAATACTCATTAAGCACCTCATCTAGATACATTAATCCATAGAAATAAGTGTATTTTTAAATTTATTTTTTATTTTTTAAATATATTTTATTTATTTATTTTTTAAAAATATATTTTATTGATTTTTTACAGAGAGGAAGGGAGAGGGATAGAGAGAAATATCGATGAGAAAGAGACATCGATCGGCCGCCTCCTGCACGCCCCCTACTGGGGATGTGCCCGCAACCAGGATACATGCCCTTGACTGGAATCGAACCTGGGACCTCCCAGTCCGAAGGTGGACGCTCTATCCACTGAGCCAAACCAGTTTCGGCAAAATAAGTGTATTTTTTAAACTTAAAAGGAATTCTACTTCAATCATATAATTTGATTTTATCATCTTTTTGGTATATTGCTGAAAGTATCCTCTGAAGGTGAGTATACCTGTTCTAATATACCTAATATTGTCATCGTAATATGTAATATACATGTATCTACTACATTCTAGTACTAGGGGCCTGATACACATTTGTGCACATTAAAAGGGAATTAGAGGAAATATTTTAATATTGCTATTTGCCCTTTCCCTATAATGGGAATGTCAGAGATGAAAGAAAATTAGTAAAATGTATATGAAAATCTCCTTCCTATTAGAATCTGGGGTGCGCCACAGGACCCAGTCTCGTCCCCACACACTGCTTGCACCTCAAAATTGCGTGAGACCCAGACCTGGCCAGGCCCACCACTGTCAAGCCCTGCAGGGTGGAGGGTAATGGTAGGGGGTTCCTTGGCCCTGTAAGTCTTGGCCTCAGGTTCCCTGTCAAGCCCTGCTAGGTGGGGGGCACAGCTTTAGGTCCCCTGGCCCTGGGTTTGTGTGTGTGGGGGTGCAGCCTCAGGTTCCCCATCAAGCCCTGCTGGGAGGGGTACTTCCCCTCCTTTCCCCCCCCCCCACAGCCCTCAGGTCCCCCGGCCCCAGTATGAGGGCTCGATGATCATTTGCATATTAGCTCTTTATTATATAAGATATTTGTAAATATACCTGTTATTCTAATGAAAACTATCCACATTTACTTTCATTTTCATAAGTGAACAATACCAACAGAGCACAGATGGTCAATAAATACATTTCCAAAGATTTCAGAAATCAACTACATTATCTGAAGTGAAAATTCAGTCTTCACATAATTGTCCCCCTACATTAATATCAAGAAGTTTAAGCCAAAATTTTATTTACTGAGGACAACCCTTTCCCATTTTATCTTTACTTTCATTTTCGTTTCTTCAATGGCATGCACACTGGATACATTTCAAAGAAACAATTAGCAGCTGAACTAAAAATTTTCTGCAAGTATAGACTAATTCTCACTTGTTTATAGACTGTGCTGTTCTACAATTCTTGTAATAAATTAATCTGTCACTTTTAAAAAAAATGTGTAACTTTTAACTTGTGAAACTAAAGGTGATTGTGGGATTGCTTTATAAAAAATTTGTCTTAAATAACTTTGATAACTTCCCTCAAGTTCTGAAAAATGAAACTATAACACATAGCAATTAAAGTTGAAATCATTTCTCCAATTAAAATTGTGATAAATGGATTGAATAGAGCTTCTAAATGGCTTATCAATAACTAGTCTGAAAATAAAAACCTGCAATGTCCTGCATAAGGAAATTCCTATCAAGTCTCGACTGGAACTTATATACTTGTATAGCAGGTACAATAAATCAGTTAATTGAAAAAAAATTGTCAGAAAAGGGAGATATAGGACCTTGATTTCACAAAAGCTACCTGCCAATAGTTCTACAGGGAAATCAGTAAGCACTGTGTTCAAACTACCATAAGATGAATATAGTGAAATTCTGCAATTTCTGTGCCACAGGAAGTGGCAGGTAAACAAAATTAAAGAAGTATTAGGACAAATACAGTTTTATTTTTAAAAGCAATTAACACAGACCAAACAAAATAGTAAAAAGTAGTCATTGGAAGAAAAAAATCAGTCTACACCTTAATACCTGCTTTTAAGTACTCCCCCTACTCCTAATTAAAATATAAATCTTTTATATTTATATTTGGTTTGCCCTAAACTTTTGAGATAGGCACTTCTTTTACTTTAAAAGTTATGTTTATTTTCATTTAATTTCATTACCAACTTTTAAAAATTGCATCTGATTTCAGTATTCAGGACAGAACTTTCTCACTTAGGCAAACACTCATTAGAGATTTACACCAATATGTGCAATACTCATTAAGAAAGTCCATATTAGTTCAAAAACACTAAGTGATATAGAAACAAATTCCTTTTTTTAATCCCTCCTTTCTTTTCCTACTCACAAAGACTGCTAAATATAACTATATTTGTTGTCATTTTCTAGAAAGAATGACTTCAATTTCCCTTCAGAGAACACAATTAACTCCTTATTGTTTTTATACAGAGAAGTAGATGGCTTCAGAAATTTTGTCTGATGTTGATGATAACAGCAGCGACCATTAAAGAGTATTTTATTATGCAACAGATGCAATGCAAGCAGTTCATATGGCATTGCCTCATTTAATACCTACAGTGACCCTGTCATGGATGCTACAATTACTCCCATTGTACAGATGGGGGAAATGCTGGTCCAGTAAAATAACTTGTGCAGAGACACATGACTAAATCAAAGCAAAGAGACTTGAAACAGAGTTTAAAGCATAGATGAAATTCTTAAATTCAGCCTTGTAACAATATACAAACTACAAAGAACCAATTAAAATCCTTTCTTGCAGCATACTCATTCACAACTGGAACAGACCAATACTGTTAAGGCAATATAATCTTATGAACCTCATAGGCCTGCATAGTAAAAATGATCAAATAAAATCTAGCTGTTGGGAATAAGGAAAGCAAAGCTGGATTTTGCTAAAAAAAATTTTCCGTAATTATTTAGACCAACTGGCTTATCCCAAGTTTTTTAGTAATATGAATGAATTCTCTATATACAGTATTCTAAGTTCCCATATTTTACTTGCATATGAACCATTGTTCCATTCACAAAGGACATGTGTATTTGAGTGGATATTTTCCAGCTAAGATTATTAATGGAAATGTCCCAATACGATAAATTGGCAACTTAGGATATTTGAGAGATGAAGTGTGAGTAGTAATGGAGAACTGAAAAATAGACAGTATTAAAAACAAAGCAACTCAAGATATTTTCACTACATTTTCTCACATCATTTAATAAGACCCTTCCTTATTAAGACAAGTTTGATTTCAGGAAAATTCCTTTTTAGGAATCTCTGAGTGTAGTGCAAAGTTTAAATTTCTCTCTACAGTGAGCAATGTTATACCAAAGCTTAATATTTTCTGAATGAATATTTTCAAGAAATAGAGACTGAAAAGACCCTTAATTAGCATTTGTGAAATGTACCTGTATTTCACAGAGAGAAAACACTGGAGCTTTCAATAAAAAAGACAATGAAGACGTATTTCCTGTTTAAAACCTCTTAAAATCAACTTCTTTTAAAATGAAACACAAACACATATAAGAGGTTTTTGATATGTAAACAGTCCCTTTTAATATCTTTCTGGTTGCAAACTGTTGATCTATAAGTCTTTCTTTTCATAAGGCTGCTCAATATCAAATTTTCTTTTCTAAAAGACCAACTACTGGTAACTAAATTAAAATGTCCATTTCCTACAGACACCGTAATACACAAATAATTTAAAATCATACAAACTTTTAAAAAGAAAAAACACAAATCGAAAGTCCAGAAATCGTCAATGCGTGTTCAGTTTCCCTCTGTCAGATTTCCGGTCCAGTGATGCTGAGTTAGCAGCCAGAACAGCACAGTACATTTCAGTTTCATTTCCTCATCTACCTTTCTACATAAACAAGTCTGGATAAATTTAACTTCTCTGAGCCACAACTTCCTGCTTTGTAAAACTGTGATTCTACCTTTGGTATATCACGACAGACAATTCCTTCAAGGTCTTTACAGCTTCAAGATTTTCGAAGATCTCTCCCCTCCATTCGATTCCTAATATCTCATTCTGTTTTGGCTATTTGATTCAAAGCATGTTCTTTTGCTTTTCCTATTTAAAAAAAGTATAAAATAACATCTTTTCTCCCATTTTATACTTTCATAAGACCTTCTAAAGATAGAACATGATGTTCTTCCTACTAAGACTTTTAAACGTACAGATGACAAATGTCCTACAGGTTAAACACACACACACACACACACCACTGTGAGATAATATGAAGGAGAAGGGCCTAGAAAGTGCCAACATTGCCTACCAGCATTTAAATTAAAAACAAACATACACTCACAAAACCAAACCTGTAAAAAGTGCTAGCTAGTGTGCAACTCATTCTATATGGCCTCCTTTCCTTCAGCCACACTGGCTTCCTTGCTCTTTCTGGAATGCACCCGCTCCGTCACAGCCTTTACACAGGGGTGAGAGTGGAGGACGTTTTCCTCAAAGATTCCCAGTGTTGGCTCCCTCACTACCTATTTAAAAAGTGTCAACCGCTTCTCCCTCACTCCCCCCCTCCCAGGCCCATCACTCCATTTCTTTCATTATTTTATAGTCAGTCAGAAAGTGCTTTAAGTTTTTAGGAAGAAATTGGCATAGTATATGTTTTTTAATAGGAAGCAAACCAGTAGTAATGGTGGAGATAAAGTGTTTAGCTGAGCTGATTTGGTAGTAGAGATGAGGAAGAACTACAGACTGGGAATATAAAGAAGACAGATTTCAGTAGTAAAATTAACAGGAATAATTTTGGTGGTGAAATTAGTAGGTTATAACTTCTTCAAAAGGGGAAGGGGAAAAGAACATAATTAAGTTGATTAAAAAAAACCATCAGGCAGCCCTGGCCAGTTTTTTCAGTGCTTAGACTTGGCCTTCAGACTGAAGGGATTCGGGTTCGATTCCAGTCAAGGACGTGCACCTTGGTTGCAGGCTTGATCCCTGGCCTGACCTTGGTAGGACTCATGTGGGAAGCAACCAATCAACTGTATGTCTTTTGCATCAATGTTTCTGTCTCTCCCCTTCCCTTCCACTCTCTTTAAAATCAATGGGAAAAATATCCTTGGTGAGGATTAACTTTAACAACAACAAAGTCAACAAACTTAATAGCCCATTTTTCCAAGAATAATTTTCTGAGCATACTTTGCATTTTCAGACTAAATATTAGTTTTATTTTTTTCTACAAATGACTTCACTTCATTTTAGTAATTAACTGTCCATTAAATAAAAATGTCCTGTTTACAGATATCATAGGTACAAGAACAAAATCAATTCACCTTTTAGAAAAATGTATAATCGCTGTGGGGTAATTATCAAACACATAGGGCACTCAGAATAGGCTTCTGGTTTGAAACTAAAAGGTAAAGCTTTTATGTGTATTTCTGACTTCTAAACTTAATATCTCTCAATACGTTTTTAAAGCTTACTTTTGAGGGGGGGAAAAAAATCCTGGACTACCTTCCTATCCCACTGTGGCAGGAGATATATGCAGACTATAGTGAGCTTTTATATCAAATAAGATTTTTAGAATCTTCACAGTCTGTCATTATATTATTCAAATACAAAACTGTGATACATGGTTTAGAAATTATATACACACACTCAGAAATTATGATATAATCTCCAGGAGGATATGATCACCCTCTTATGTAAAAAGCACCAAAAGAAAATATATTGACTAAAGTAAAATGAGCATCAGGGCAAAGGAAATTTTTTTAAGGGACCAATATATAGATGTATCACAACTGCAATCCTTAAATAATTAAATTAAATAAGCAGAAACTATGAAAAATTTGAACTGCATTGCTGAAAATAATGAAACTCATTTGGATGAAAAAGAAAAACAGACTTTGCTGACTTTGGATTGTGAACTTGACAAATTGCAACACATTACCTTGGCTTCCTGTTTCCACTTCTGACATGGTTTCCAGGCTTGTTGGTTCTTTATGAAATAGTCGCCTTACAGTTCTACAGCCTCTTCCGTCTTGCCGCCGATATGCATCTTCACTTTCTTGAAAGGGGTCTTTTCTTGGTCGGTTCAGAACAGGAATTCTAGGTCCTAGTCTGAATTCTCTCCAACTCTCTGAATTACCAGCAAGTTCATCTGATAGCCACCTCTTACTTGGATCTCTGTGGTTGTCATTTATCCAAACGGGTTGACTGTAAATTGGGTTTTTAAATGCATACGGATTGCTGGAAACAGCATATGGTCCTTTTCTGGGAGTATTCCCATAGTTCCCTGGTGTTATTTTTCTCTTGGGAAGGCCTTTTTCCATTTTATTGCTATGGCCTTTAGCATAATCATCCATTATTAAATAATCTTGTGGAGGGTGACCCCTTCTGAAATCCTCATCTTCTATGGTTCCCCGGTCTTTAGCACGCTTCACAAAATAAGGTTTTGCGGCATCTCCCATGGTCTTTGACTTCACTTTTCTTACTTCGCACCTGAA
Organism: Lasiurus cinereus; assembly: GCA_011751065.1. NCBI lineage: Eukaryota > Metazoa > Chordata > Mammalia > Chiroptera > Vespertilionidae > Lasiurus > Lasiurus cinereus. The sequence continues at coordinate 15,928,161 of JAAGEH010000226.1, read as the reverse complement.
AAAGAAAGCATTTTGGGGGGAAGTCAGATATAATAACAAGATATCATCCCTAGTGTGCAAAATACCACACGTATTGAACAAACCGAAGAAAAACCCCCCACCCCCCCCCCATTTCCATCACATTCCAATAACCAGTGTATTCCACTAGAAGTCAGGAGGCTTATCCTATGGGATTCATCATGAAAATCAGCACCTACTATTTAACAAGATTAAACGTGTGACTAAGGGAGGCTCCCTATAGTCTCGAGAACTGTAGTATTAAGAAATGTTACTCATACCAAGTTTTACTTAGATGACCAAAGCGCTTCTCTTAAAAAAAAACATAAAACCCTTTATCCCAAGCCCATGCTGTTAGAAAACTCCCTCAACAGTCTTTTTACCACTCCACGTTTCCGTCCCTCCTCCGCGTCCCGGGACCGGGGCGCACCGCACCCCCACTATTTATAACGAGGGCTTCCACCGCTGGGGTTACGAGGCCGCACCGAGGCTCCGCTCCCGTCAAAGGGGCTGGGTGTCCCACCAAGAAACAACTCCATCTACTCTTCCCCGATCTCCTCCTCCACCCCCAATAAGTTTGGTTTTTTTTTTTTTTTTTTTGGTCACCAATTGCAATTTCCCCCTTCTACGATCCCGCTCTGGCCGCCCCACCCCCCAACCTGCCTCAGTTTCCTCCTCCCTTTGGGGCCGGGGGCGGAGAAAGAGGAAGCGTCCCCGCACTCCTGGCCACGAAGCCGCCGTGGGTACCAGGAAGCAGGAAGTGACCTACCTCCCTGAGGAGTTCCGAGGTCCCCCAGGTTGGCCCAGGGGGCCGAGGCCGAGGGCTCCCACCTAAATCCCTTCGTCTTCGGCCCCCGCCGGGGTCTGGACAGAAAAGTGAAGGGACGGGCTCGAACCTGATCGCTCCGTCCCCGCCGGCCTGGCAACAGGGACCGAGGCCAGCGGAGGATGAAGCCAACGTAACTCCGGGGCGGAGCCCGCCCTCCGGTCTGGGGGCCCGAGAACCTAGGGGGAGACTCCCCCCCGGAGGCGAGTCTGGGAGGGACGCGAGAGGAGAAGACGCTCGAAACACTCACCACCTCCGCGGCGCTCCTCCGCCTCCTCCGGTCCTGGCTGGGCTCCCTCTCTGTGTTTTCTTTCGGCCCCACTTCCGGCGCTCAGCGCTGGCTCATTGTGCGCGATTGGGAGACGGGGGCCGCCCCCGCCGGAGAGCTCCGCCGCTCACGCCGGAAACGCGCGTCCTCCCGAAGGGCCGCCCGCCGCCAGCCCCGCCCCTCCCGCCTCAGCAGCGCCCCGCCCACTTCCGCCGCCGCCGCCGCCGTCGCCGCCGTCGCCGTGCGCCGACTCTGGGGAGAACGGGCCATCCCTCCTCGCCCGGGTCTCCTCTCTAATCGGGGGAAAGTAGGAAGGGAAGCTCTGGTTCCCCGAGGGAGACGCAGAGCCCGCGGTCGGCCGGGGTAGGCTCGGAAGCTCGGCTGGCCCCTGGAGGCTCCTGGTTGCTGGCCTGGGGTCTCCGTGTTCTGGGGACTAGGGTGCATACCTGGTTTCCTGGTAATTCCGAGTGATGTAACGTCTCGGGAGGTCTTAGTTGCCGGCCCTGTCGAAGGAAATGCCTATCCTGTTGAAGCAGCCGCTGTTCCCCCAGCTCTCAGTTTGGTCGAGGGCAATGCTTTGCTTTTTTTCTCAGATGGGGGACGTGTTCGTTGTACTTAAAAACAACACCGAACGGTGTTTTTAAGAAGATGTGCCATCTAAAAAGATGACCCAAGAGATGTATTCGAACTTGGGAACGAAAATTGCACGCCTGGAACTAGCAAACACCCCCAGAGCGTTGAGAAAATGTGATAGTTTTGATTGCTCTGCTTTAAAACATTTAGACAAATTCACGAGATCCTATGAGGCCTTGGACTTAAAATAACTATGAACCCGTAAGTACTGGCTACTGCCAGGAACTGGTCTGGGGGCTTTACACATATTAAGTCATTTAACCCATGCTATATCCAAATGCTTTGGTTCTGAAAAATACCTGGGAATCAAGCCAGTAATCTGTTTGACAGGCAGACAGTGCCTTTACTAGAGTCCAAAGGGAGCTTGGTAATACATGATTGCATTTATTAAGGGACAGTAGCGTTGCCTCGCCCAGTGGAGTAATTCTTGCAGACAAGAACTGGTTTAGGAAGAGCTCTAGAGGAGCAATAGAAGATACATCTTTAAGGATTTTAAAATATTTCTTACTTGCATTTTCTTAAATGCATCTCCAAAAACCTAACTTTTATTCTAAATTTAGTTTGAAGTTTGTTAAAGAGAAATAGCAGATCCAAAATGCAGTCACTGTGGTAGGCTGTGGGAGCCCCTTTCGATGTCCTGCGTGTTTCAGGGTTCTCGGTTCAGGGTTCAGGTTCTGAAGGAGGCCTTACGTAAACGTAATGAGAGACTAGAAAACATTAATTTGGCGATATTGGGGGGCCAGGCGGGAGCCTTCCTCTAGTGCAGTGGTTCTCAACCTTCCTAATGCCGCAACCCTTTAATACAGCTCCTCATGTGGTGGTGACCCCCCAACCATAAAATTACTTCCGTTGCTACTTCATAACTGTAATTTTGCTACTGTCATGAACTGTAATGTAAATATCTGATATGCAGGATGTATTTTCATTGTTACAAATTGAACATAATTAAAGCATAGTGATTAATCACAAAAACAATATGTAATTATATATTGTGAAATATTTATTTCTAATTACAAATAAATGAAATTTTGTCTTGAATCGTGGTGTAGCATGGGTAACAGTCTTCATATGACAACAGTAAACTACATTGCTACATTTTGCTACACTGAGGAGAGGTGTGTTGGTTCCTAAGACCATGGGAAATAGGTGTTTTCCAATAGTCTTAGGAGATCCCTGTGAAAGGGTCGTTCGACCTCCAAAGGGGTCGCAACCCACAGGTTGAGACCCACAGGTTGAGAACCGCTGCTCTAGTGGAAAGGGCTATCCTTTGCTCTGGCCTTTTTTCCCTTTTATTAAGGCTTTGGGACATACCCATAGCCTTTAGGCAGGAAATAACAAAAACAGAAATTAACATGAAACAAACAAGTAGAGGCTGCTTCAGCTCACAATGTTTCAACTAAACAGTGAGTGATTAGCTCTGACCTTTCAGAGCAATGAAGGTTGACCAGCCTTCTGGTTTCCTGTTTATATCCATTTAGTGAGAACAATGTTTGGTTTCTGACAGTAGGCCCCACCAAGACTTAATACTTAAACTAATTGTAGTTTCAGCCTCTCCCAGGAGTAGAATTTTAATTTAATTTGAAATTTCCTGATCAGCACTAATAAGGTAATATGCTCAGTAAGATCCTCCTTTCCTTCCCCGAGGGAAGGTGATCATACCTGAAATAATCCACTCTTTTACCTTTCTTGTCCTACCTACCATCTTTCTATCTAAAACAACCTTATATTTTGTGCAACTCCTTGTAGTGTGCCCTTCTAGTTACTAGATGGGATGCAGACTCACTCTTGAATCAATTAATAAACCAATTAGACCTTCAGATTTATTCAGTTGAATTTTGTTCTTTAACAAGAGTCATCTTGAGGATAAATGAGACTCTCTAAAACAAGATGCAAAATTTATCAAAGGATATTTACAATTAATATACTTCTGTCTATATTATACTGCAGTGGCAATTTAAATTGGTCATAGGGAGCCTTAAAATTAAGTTGAAAAGTTTGGTTTAACATTTTTTTTTAAAATGTTACTGGAAGGCCAAAACCGGTTTGGCTCAGTGGATAGAGCATCGGCCTGTGGACTGAATGGTCCCGGGTGTGATTCCAGTCAAGGGCATGTATCTTGGTTGCTGACACATCCCCGGTAGGAGGAGGGTGGTTAGGGGGGGCCTGATCAGGGGCCCCCATGGGACAGTTGGCTGCTGCAGTGTGCATCATAGCAACCTGTCATTCTGGTCGTTCTGTTGTTCAGTATACGTGTGTATATATATATATATATATATACACACACACACACACACACACACACACACATACACCAAGTGACCTGAACAACAGAACTCAGAAACTTTAAAATGTTTAAAATATTCTACCCTCTTTCACTATCTGCCTAAAGTTTTCAACATCCTCACAATGACTTTCTTCTCCCCAATCTCCCTTCCCCTCTCCCAAATTCTCAAGTAATTGAGTTAGAATACTTCCTTGAGTCAATTAGGGTGCATACAGCTTTGAGTTTGATATAAAACCTAATAGATGTGGAATGATGTTGTTGGCTGCTATTCATTCTCACCTTTGTCCTTCCTAAAGGGACTTAAATTTTATGCTGTATCCCATCCTTTTCACTTACAATAAAAAATATCCCCAGGTATTGCCAACCGTCCTTAGGATGGGGGGTTGGGAGGGAAGGGGGTTTGAGAAGGAAGGGGGGTGCAGGTAGAAGGGGTTAATGGGGGGAGATATGAACATCTGTAATACTTACAAAAATAAAGATAAAAAAATAAAAATAGAGTGGAATTTGATTAAATAAAAATAGTAAGTAGGAATATAAATGGCTCTAATCTTGAACTGTCCTGTTGTCCTTTGTCCCCTGGGTATGGAACAGGCTCTCAGGGGGAGGCATACTGAAAAACTGTTTGTTGTTTATCTGAAATTCAAAATTGACTGGCACCCTGTAATGAATGAATGAATGAATGAATGAATGATGTTGGCCAAATTGGCTATCTGCAGTATTTTCCAGAACCTTTCTGCTGGAGCTTGCACTCTAGGTGAGGATCCACCCAACAGCTATATGTATTGGCTGCTTGTCAGATTGTCTGTGCTGTTTTCTTGTAGTGACTGTATACTGGTAAACAGCTCCTTCTTCTCTCCTCGCTCCCATGTTGTATTTGAAAAAACGTCAAACCTACAGAAAAATGTCAAAAAATATACAATGAGCATCCATATACTAATTACATAATACACCAATTTTAACATTTTATCACATTTTTTCCTTTGTGCATGTGTGTATTTTTTGGCTGAACCATTTGAGAGTTGCAGACATCTAGATAGCTAAACCCTCAACCTTTAGTGTATATCTCTCAAAACAGACTATTTTCCTGCATAACCACAGATGTAATTATCTTACCCAGGATATTTGGACATGACACAGTATTATTTTCTAATATGCAGTTCTGCAATTGTCCCAATAATGGTATACTTTTTAATTTAACACTTATTTTTACTGAAGATTTGAGCAAGATTCATACATTGCATTTTTTTTTTTAGTCTTCTTTAATGTACCACAGGTTGCCAATTTTTTTCCATTCATGATGTTGACATTTTAGAAGAGTCTGCCCATTCTTTTGCAGTTGATGGCTTCCCTATGGTTCGACTTCATTAAACATTTTTTTTGACAGGAATACTATATAGGTGATGTATCACATCTCAGTGTAGCACAGCAGAGGACATATGAGGTGGCAATGTTTTTTTTAATGGTAAGTTTGTTCACTTGGTTAAGATAATATTTACCATATTTCTCCATTAGAAATCTTCTTTTTTTCATTTGAAATTAATAAATAACTTGTGATACTTTGGGCTGTGGGAATATTCTGTCCCCCTATCTTTCTCCAATGGTTTTAGCATCCATTAATGATTAACTCCTGAAATCAAATATTGCTATGTAGTTGTGAAATGGTGATTTTTCTATTTTTATCATCCCTCCTATGTTTATTATTTGGCATTCTTATATAAAGGAGAACTTGCACTTTCTCCCATGTTCTTTAAAGTTTTTAAGGCCAGTGTGAGCTCATGGATTCTATTTTATTAAGTGTGTTATAATCCATTCTGGTCAGTATCTATTTTGATGCTCAAATAGTTCCAAATTTGGCAAGTGGCAGCCCCTTAAACTGGTTCTTACATCTCCTTGACAGATCTTCCTCAGTTTTAAGCACTTCCCTAATTTCTGGCACAAGATGTCCCAGGTTTAGCTTAAAATAGGCATTTTCCCAACACTGTTTGGAAAGTGAAACCTGGGTTCCATGTGTCCTCATTGTTCTAGGCTAAAATTGCTTTTAGGTTCTCTCAATGGACAGAACTAGGAAACATGTTTTAAAAACCATTAATTCATAATGATAGCTCTAACTGATACCCAGTTCAGTGGGAGAGGATTGTTCCTCTCCTTGCACCATTCCATATTTGTGTCTTTGTTCTCCCACAATGAACTCTCTGCTTCCTCAAAACAGTATATTTACTCATTTGCTCAATCCTGCGGTATACACAAAGCAGTTTCAAAATTGCCTTACCATATTACTACCCAAAATAAACCTGCCAAGTAAAGTTCAAGATATTTTTTGTCCTTAGAATATATCCCACTGAAAGTGTATAGTCAGAATACTTTATGTTCAAAAGGTTTTTTGGATTCTTTTTTCTTTGCAATTGTAGGTCTTTCCACCCCTACCTCCAATCTTGTTGATTTAATTTAATTTTTTGAATATGTAAAATGCTAACATGATTCAAAATCCAAAGCTATATAGAACATTATGTTCAAACAGTTCCCCTTTCTATCTCTTCTATTCCATTTCCCCAAACCCCTTAGGTAACCAGATCCATTTGTTTTATGTTTATCTTTTCTGTGTTTTGTAAAAATAAATGAATATTTTATATAGTTATGTGAATATGTACAAAAATCTAGCATGCTACGTGTAATCTTTAGTATCTTTTTTTTCCCCACTTGATAATATATTCTGGAAATTAATTTGTCATTTCATGGAAATGTTTTTTGTTTTTTAATTTTCAGCTGTTTAGTTCTCCATTAAGTAAATGTACCATAATTTATACAACCAAACTCCTATGTATGGGCTTTTGGGATGTTTCAGTATTTGCAATTATAAATAATTCTGCAATGAATAACCTTATGCCTGTGTTTTCTTGTATTATCAGAGGTGTATTTTTAGGGTAAATTCCTACAAGTGGGATTTCTATGCCAAAGGGGAAATCTGCATGTAGTTTTTGCTCGATATAGCCCAATTCCTCTCCATTTTGTACCCACCAGTAGTGAATGAGAATGTTTTGTTTTCTAAAAATTTGTTTAACAGACTGTTTCTATAAGAGTTTACATTTTGCTAATGTGATGGGTGGAAAATGGCATCTCATTGTTTTAACATCTACTTCTCTTTTTATGACGAGCATATTTTATATATTCCTTTTCCTTTAAAAAGTAAATATAAAACTTTGGTGATAATACTTGAACTGAATCTTTTATCTGTGCTAAAATAAATTAAACAACAAAAATTTTTTTTCAAGGAATATCCCTCTGGGTAGTTTCATGTACACAAGAAATAGTTTTGTAATGGATCAGAGGACAATGACTTTCAAGATAAAGCATTATTTTGTAAAATATTGCAAAACAGATATGTGACGATAAAAGAAACATTATCTGAATAGAATATGTTTTGTATTTTTCTCTGCAATTTAGAGGAAGGTTAATAATAATATATTTGCTATTTTGCTCTCTCACGAAAGGTTCTCACTTTATTTTTTTAAAATAAATTTTTACTGATTTCAGAGAAGAAAGGAGAGGGAAAGATGAGAGGGAATCATTGATGTCTTGCCTCCTGCATGCCCCACACTGGGGATTGAGCCTACAACGCAGGCATGTGCCCTGACCAGGAATTGAACAGTAACCTCCAGGTTCATAGATTGATTCTCAACCACTGAACCAGGCCAGCTGGGGAAGGCTCTCACTTGACTTTTGTAGGGTCTTTTGGGCAAAAGTTTTTACCCTTTTTATAGGTGAGACTAAAGTTTGGAAACTTATCCAAGATCATGTGACTAGGAAGTGGCTGAGTCAGAATTATATCTCAGGCTATTTGATTTATAATCCAGTATTTTTAAAGTAAAGATTACTGAATTAATAAGAATTTATTAGTATGCATTGGGCATTTGTGTTTCAATGGTGGGTCAGAATTGATTTTTTTTTTCTTGTATGCTGATGGAAAATTCATTTAAAAATACTGATTATTTAAATAAAATAACTGAGTTAACAGTATTTATTAAATGTTGGTTTGTTGTGTTTTTTTCCCCTCTGATGTTGGGCTCAATTACTCAAGCTAAGCCAGATGGATAGTCAATGGAGATGCCTAGATAAGTGGGAATAAAGTGTAAACAGGGGTCTCATTTACCATTTTCAGGCTTTTTTGGGGGTGGGTGCAGATGGGAGTCCTGTTAGTCTCCCTTCAATGACTATCCACTGCTGTTAAAATAAAGAAGGACTCCATCTTGGGGTCCACAGTTTCTGAGGAGCCTGGTCCCTCCCTGCCTTCCACCTTCAGGTTGCCCATTCTCCCCAGGCTGTCCACACTTTGCCTTCTTGCAGTCCTCAAACCTGTCATCCCAGGCAGTTACACACATTCTTCCTGGGCTGCTTTTCTCTCCTTTTCTTTTTTCTTTCCTCCTCCTTCTCCTCCTCCTCCTCCGCCCGCGCCGAGGGGGGGGCCTGGTGGTGGGGGGCCTCCCCCCTCCCCCTCCTCCTCCTCCTCCTCCTCCATTTTTTTTATCTTTCTCATCTATGTGTTGAGCTCAGGCATCACTTATTGGGGAAGCTCTGGTCACTCTGCCTGGACCAATCTCTCTTATATTTTCTCCTCCTCCCTCCTTCCTCTCCCCCTTTATTCCCCTCCCCTTCCCTCCCCCTCCCTTCCCCTTTCCCTCTCCCTTTTCCCCCTGTTCTCCCCCTATACTTCCCCTCACCTGAGGATATTTTTCCCATTGATCCATTAATTTTTAGGGAGAATGGAAGAGAGAGGGAAAGACAGAAACATCGATGTCAGAAAAATACCTTGATTGTTGCCTCCTGTGTGAGCCCTGACCAGGATCAGGACTGAGGAGGAGCCTGCAATTGACCAGAATCAAACCCAGGACCTTTTGTTTTCAGGCTGATACTCTGTCCACTGAGCCAGACCGGATAGGGTTCTCTTACATTCTCTCTTTCTTTTAAAATATTTTAAAATTTAATAAATCTTTATTGTTCAGATTATTACAGTTGTTCCTCTCCCCCCTCATAGCTCCCCTCCATCCAGCTTCCACCCACCCTCTACCCTTACCTCCCTCCCATTGTACTCATCCATAGGTGTATGATTTTTGTCCAGTCTCTCTCTGCACCCCCACATCCTTTTCCCCCTGAAAATTGTCAGTGTACTCCCTTTCTATGCCCCTGATCCTATTACATTCACCAGTTTATTCTTTCATCAGATTTTTTATTCACTTGATTTTCAGATTTACTTGTTGATAGGTATGTATTTGTTCCTAATTTTTATCTTTATCTTTTTCTTCTTCCTCTTCTTAAAGAGTACTTTTCATACATCAGGAAGATTAAAGTTAGGTGAGGTAGATAAGAGATCAATCAAAGGACTTGTATGCATGCATATAAGCATAACCAATGAACATAGACACTGGGGGGTTGTGGTATGCCTGGGAGGGAGCGGGGGGCAATGGGGAGATATGTATAAAAATTAATAAAAAAAATTTTACTGTTAATCTCTAACAAAATAAATTTTTCTTTGATTTGGGTTGAAAATATTTTAAGAGGGGCCTGATTTCTTCAACATATATAATTATATGTTGTAAGCCATATGTATAATTCTATAGTTGTAGAGTAGTAATCTTATTCAATAGTATATCATAAATCATAACCATGGAAGAACAGATTTTAGTGCTTATAACCATGTTTTGTGCAATATTTTGAATTCTGGAATAATAAAGTCTGTTTAACAATGAAAAAAAAGAGTACTTTTCAGCATTTCATATAATATTGGTTTGGTGTTGATGAACACCTTTAGTTTATTCTTATCTGTGAAGCCCTTATCTGCCCTTCAATTCTGAATGATAGCTTTGCTGGGTAGAGTAATCTTGGTTGTAGGTTCTTGCTATTCATCACTTTAAATATTCTTGCTACTCCCGTCTGGCCTGCATAGTTTCTGTTGAGAAATCAGCTGACAATCATATGGGTGCTCTCTTGTAGGTAATTAACTGTTTTTCTCTTGCTGCTTTTAAGATTCTCTCTTTGTCTTTTGCTCTTGGCATTTTAATTATATGTCTTGGTGTGGTCCTCTTTGTATTCCTTTTGTTTGGGGTTCTGTGTGCTTCCTGTACTTGTAAGTCTATTTCTTTCACCAAGTGGGAGAAGTGTTCAGTCATTATTTCTTCAAATAGGTTTTCAGTATCTTGCTCTCTCTCTTCTTCTGGTACCCCCATACTTCTGATATTGAAATTGTCCCAGAGGCTCCTTACACTATCTTCATATTTTTGGATTCTTTTTTCTTTTTTCTTTTCCAGTTGAGTGTTTTCTGCTTCTTTGTATTTCAAAATTTTGCTTTGATTCTTGCAGTCCTCTAGTCTGTTGTTACATCTCTGTATAATATTTTTTATTTCAGTCAGTGTATGTTTAATTTCTAGTTGGTCCTTTTTCATCTCCTCTTGGGTTTTGCTAAATTTATCTATTTTTTCTAGGAAATTCTTGAAAAACCTTATTACTATGGTTTTGAACTCTATATCCAGTCATTTGTAGATTTGTGTGCTAGGTGTCCTATATGGCCCAGTAGCTCCACCTTCCCAATTACCTGAGGTGGACACTCTTGGTTCACCCCTTTGTGGACTGTGTGTACAGCCTTGCTGTAGTTAAGTCTTGATTGTTGTTGGTATCACTGAGGGGAATTGACCTCCAAGCCAGTTGGTTGTGAGGATCAGTTGTGTCTATGCTGGGAGAACTTCTGTGCTCGAGTCAGCCTTATGAAACAAGACTTGCAAAATTGCAAAAGCCTCTGTGCTCCGCTTGGATGGGGTGGAGTCTCACGCTGAGCAGACAGCCTTGGCTTCCCATCAGCTCTGCCCTACTTGGCCCCTGGGTCTCAGCCTCCTGCGGTAATCTCTGCCGCCCTCTCTGAGCGCACTAGTGCTCACGTGCCTCCAGACCTCTGCCTTTCAAGGATTCCCTGTGTTTCCTTGCACTCCAGGGACCCATACGAGTCTGGGTCCCCAGGGTCTTGCCTGAAACGGGTTCAGTGCAGTCGGAAGTGGAGTTAAGTGCAGTTGGGAGGTTCTGTCTTCCTTCCGTTAGAGAAAGCCAGCAGCATAATCAGCAGTCAGTCCTCTCTGCACACATTGGCGTGTCCTTCTCCAGACCTCTACCTTTCACGGCTCCCCTGAGTTTCCATGCACTTCTCCCTTTTCATGACAGTCCAGACTCCTCCCATATGAGTCTTGCCCGGAAGTGGGGTTCAATGCAGTCAGGAGTTTCTGTCTTCCTCCTTCTAGAGGAAGCCAGCCAGGCACTCCACTGCCCATCCTCTACATGCACATGTCTCCATACCTCAGCTTTTTACAGGTCCTCTGAGTCTTTGCGAGGCCCTCTCTTTCCTTCTAGTTGTAGAATTTCCACTCAGCCAGCTTTCCTGTTTTTCTGCATGATGTCTGTTTTGTCTTTTAGCTGTAGTTTTGACATTGTTGTGCGAGGCAACAGTTTAGGTGTTCGCCTATGCTACCATCTTGGTTTTCTTTAAAATATTTTTTATTGATTGTTTTCAGAGAGGAAGGGAGAGAGAAGAGTGTTAGAAACATTGATGAGAGAGAAACATCGATCAGATGCCTCCTGCACACCCCTTACTGGGGATGTGCCCACAACCAAGGTACATGCTCTTGACTGGAATTGAACCTGGGACCCTTCAGTTTTTAGGCCAATGTTCTAGCCACTGAGCCAAACGTGTCAGGACTATATTCTTTAATCATACCATGTACTCCTTCTTCATAGCACTCCTCACAGTTGCAACTTTACAAACGTTTGTGCAGTTACTTGATCAATGTCTGTCTCTTTCAGTCTGGCTTTGCTCACTATGGTATTCCACAGCCCAGCAGAGTGCCTGACACATTGTAGGAGTTCATCCAATATTGATAATGAATGTTGGTGTGTGTGGTTGCCTGCATGCCTGAGCACAGGCAGTTTCCTATGCTCAGTAGGCTACTTTAATCCTTAGCATCTTCTCTAGGTTTTATTTTCACCTTTCTGTATCTGCTTATGATATTTGGAGCCATTAGTAGATGTATGTTTGATTGCATTGCTCTCTAGCTCCTTTGTCTGCATGTATATCCTCTGTTTTGTAACCTGTCAACTCAGACACAAACCCCACACATACTTGAAACCCACTTCTAAGCTTCATGGGTTTAGGGGTTTTGATGAGAGGTTGAGGAGTTGTCTCCTCCATCACAACACAGTCACCCATCATTTCATGTGCTCTTCTTTCTTCTCTTTTTTTCCCTCTTGACTCTTCTTCCTCTTCTTCTTCAGGAGTGTCACAGGCAACTCATCCTATACTGGGTGATTTTGTAGAATCCATGGTGCCAGCCAACATCCATGACCCCAAAGGTATTCCCCTTTTCTAAGTGGTCCTTACCCAGGCCTCTTCTCAAAAAGGGTAGATCTTGTGCAAGAAGAATTGTAGTGCCAGCTACTAAAGTAAGTAATAATAAAAGGATATAGTTTCATTATCTTATCTTAGAATGAGATAATTGCTGGTCAAGTTTGAAGGATGTCCAGTGCCCTAGCCTGTTTGCCGCTCTGTTGACTAAAGAGTTTGCCAACCACTGGGAAAGGGGCTTAACCGCAAGGAACAACATCAGCCTGTAATTATTGGAATCGAGAGTCCAGGTCAGTGGTCGGCAAACTCATTAGTCAACAGAGCGGCAAACTGTGGCTCGTGGGCCGCATGTGGCTCTCGAGCCACAGTTTGTGGACCACTGCCCTAGCCCATGCCACTTTGAGAGAGATTGGTGGAAGGGAGGGTGAGAGGAAGGGTGAATAATGAAATGCTTTCTGTACTCTGAGATGCATTTCTCCTACTGCAGTCCGAGCATATGTCCTTCCTAAAATTACTTTCCAGACACTTTCTTCTCTCCCATTTCTACCCTTAGGCAAAATAACAGAAACAATTGCAAGAGTTCCTCTGAGGACAGATTCAGGGCAGGGCATTTGAATTTCTGGAATTACCAGGTAGGATCAGTTCAAGGAGTCCTGACCTTAATATGTCATCTTTCTTTCACAAGCAGTTAAGTGTGTCTTAAGTTTTCAAAGTGGTTATTTCTGCCATCCTCAGTTCTTTTCAGGCCTTGTTGTATTTCTTCACCCAAAGCAATCTTGTACAAATTTCACATGATGATGTCACTTTAGAGTTTGAGGTTTTAGTGCCCATACCTTGAGAGATTTAGTTTCTGTACCAGGTGTTCATAAGTATGAGCCTGTCATCCCACTCCACACCAACAGTCACTGAGCACGTTTCGTGTGCCAAGAGCTGTTGTATGGTGGTTACCTGCCTTACTTCATTGTTACTTACAACTGCCCTTTGATATAGATTGACAGACATACCATTCCCATCATATAGGTGCAGAACCTGGGACTAAAGATAAGAAGCTTGTCCTAAGACACACAGCTATAAAGAGCAGGATTTGAACCTCTGACTCAACACCAAAGCCCATGAGCCTAAATGTTAGACTGTGTACCATGGCTGGTAGGGAGGGAAGGGTGAGGAATGAAAATCTGTGTTTTGTTAAGTCAACAGATATGTTGACATGTCTCTGTATAAACAGTGAAATTGGAGTTACACAAGAAGAAACAGTAACTCCTAAAAACACATTTGGTAAACTTGGCTCTGCCTTAACTGCTGTGAGCTCTTGATTTTACTCATCAATATCTTGCTGTTCTTTTTGTCAGCATCTTTTTTGTTACTCATTAATCAACCAGTTCTCTTTTGGAATAGTTGTTTTTATAGTTTTCTAGAAAAAATATCTACTTCCCTTTTCACTTTTTCCTAGGATCTTTTCCCACAAAAGGGAATATCTCTTAAATTGGTATTATTCCTGGCCTGAGAGAACCAAGGTCATAAACCAATATGGGGTTTTTAAGGTTATTTACTTCTCTCTCTCTCTCTCTCTCTCTCTCTCTCACTCACTCACACACACACACACACACAAACTCACACCCACGTTGCTTTTGCATAGACATTATTCATTACTCAAAATATGTACTTTAAAACTCTTGGTTGCAGACAGTATTTCAGATGACTTCAAAATACATTGAGCTTGTAAGAGTAGGGAAGGAGTCTGTTGCAGTCTCAAGATAGAGCACACCTATAGAGTGCTGGCCTGCGACTAAAGGGTCCCAGGTTCAATTCTGGTCAAGGGCATATACCTCAGTTACAGGTGTGGTTCCCAACTCTGGTCAGGGCACCTGTGGAAGGCAACCTGTCTATGATGTGTCTCTCTCATATTGATGTTTCTCTCTGTCTCTTCCTCTCCCTCCAAAAATCAATGGAAAATAGCATCAGGTGAGGAAAAAAAAAAAAAGACATAGCACACAGTGAACCAGTTCTGGAGCCTGCTTGTAGATCACAAAAGCTTATGCAGAAGGAAGGTTAAGGACTTTCTCCTTTCTAGAAAATTGGAATGACTCAGAATACAGATGTTCCACCCACCCCTGCATTTGTAATTGTGAGCTGTGCATTGTCAGGGAGGCTTTGAATGATCTATCCTTATATTTCTCATGCTGCTGCTCTTTTTAGAATAATCTAGGACATGTCGGTTGAAAAATACAACAGTTGCTTACAAAGAGAAAATGGCTTATTATGTGGGGGTGGGGACACAAGAGTTCTTTTTTCTCTCTCTACTTGGGAGTATGGTAGAGAGAGTGAGCTAATAAGTCTCAGAGAAATATATGAGTTCTGATGAACCCAGATACCTGGAGAACAATATCAAGTGAAGTCAGTTCAATGTAACTTTGAACCTTAATCCTGGCATGAAAAAAATGAAGATGTGATCATTTCACTTTAATAAATAAATACTAACATAAAGGAGCTGAACCAGAGAAACCTGAATTTGCAGGCAGACTCATGAAGTAAAAACAATCTGGGTAACTTGTTGCAAAATTATTATTGGTACAGGGTGTTCCTGGGCTGTGTCACTCCTGGTATTTTTTTTTCCCATCCACATAGGAATGCCGCAGTCCAGGCAGACCCTGGATTCAGATAAATAGATGGAACTTCTGGTCAGATGAAGTTCTCCTGGATAACCTGGCACAGGAGAAAAGGCCTTATTTTTTTAAAAAAAATTGTTAAGTTTTTTTTTTCTTCTTTTTTTTTAAAAAATATATTTTATTGTTTTTTTACAGAGAGGAAGGGAGAGGGATAGAAAGTCAGAAACATCGATGAGAGAGAGACATCGATCAGCTACCTCCTGCATGCCCCACACTGGAGATGTGCCCGCAAGCAAGGTATATGTCCCCGACCGGAATCGAACCTGGGACCTTTCAGTCCGCAGACAGAGGCTCTATCCACTGAGCCAAACCGGTCTCAGCAATTTGTTAAATTTTTATCTGCACAAAGCATTCACTCCAGTCTTCTATTAGCTTTTAAATTCTTGGGATTCTGGGAAAAATGGTGGAAATAGAAGCAACAGTTTTAGCAGCATGAAATTTTAGAGCAAAAAGACTTCAAACAAGTACTCCTCAAATGTTCCTCCCATGCAAGGTTCCTGGATTGGTGATAGGAAATGTTCATCAGTTTGGATAAAGTGAAAAACAAAGGAAGGGGGAAGTGAATTTTATATAAAGAAAAGGTATTCAATTTGTGGGAAGTGAAACCCTTATCTCAATTCTTTCTTTGCTACCTCTTTTTTCTGTGAAGGAAAGCAGAATAATTACTCCAAATTATGCCTCTTTGACAGGAAATATTATTTTGAAAACAATTAAGAAGCAGAAAATGCAGGAAAAACTCCCCCCCATTTTTTTTTTTTGGCCTAAAAGCATAGTATAATTTTTCCTTTTACTGGAAATAGAATCTTATTAACCAGAGACACTTGACACTATACCAGTGGTTCTCAACCTTTTTAATGTCACAACCCTTTAATATAGTCCTCATGTTGTGATGACCCCAATCACAAAATTATTTTCGTTGCTACTTCATAACTAATTTTGCTACTGTTAATGAATCGTAATGTAAATATCTGTGTTTTCCAATGAATGGTCTTAGGCGATCCTCCTAGTGGAACCCAAGATATTGGAAAACGTAGATATTTACATTATGATCTCCTCCTTCTCCTCCTCTTCTTCTTCCTCCTCCCCCGCATTCCCCCCTTCTCCTTCCTCTTCCCCCTCCTTTCTTCCTTCCCTTTGTCCTTTAAAGACTTTTAATCTGAATGCGTCTCATCTAGATTACCTAAAATTTGGTGGCTTTTAATCACACCTGCAAAATACCTTCACCTAGATTCATGTTTGGTTAACTGGGGACTATAGCCTAGCCAAGTTGGCATATCAAAAATAATTTTATGGTTGGGGGTCACCACAACATGAAGAACTGTATTAAAGGGTCACGGCATTAGAAAGGTTGAGAACCACTGCACTAGAGGAATCTGCAAGCAAACCTTACTTCATTAGTTTCCTGTCATAGATTTACCTTTCCACAGTTTGAAATCCTTGGAAGTCTAAAACTGCTTTCCTATGTCCTGACATTTCTATAAAAATTCATTGTTTTTGGTGGAAAATGCTATACTGGTATAAGTTAGAGCTCTAAGCCACTGTTTTGAGTTACTCTTCATTTAGATTTCTCCCACTGATGTGATGTGGTATTGCATGATTGTTGTTTTTTCTTGTTAGTCTGGTTTTCCTTTCCTTCCCTTTCTTTCCTCCTCTTGTCTCCTCCTCCTCCTCTTCCTCCTCCTCCTCTCCTCTTCCTCCTCCTTCTCCTCCTCCTCCTCATTTTCTACCTCCTCCCCTTCATCCTTTAAAGACTTTTAATCTGAATGAGTCTCAGAATTTGATGGCTTTTAATCACATCTGCAAAATACCTTTACCTAGATTCATGTTTGGTTAACTGGGGACTGTAGCCTAGCCAAGTTGGCATATCAAAAAGACCATCATAGCCCACCCTTGTCAACTTAGCACCATATATATCTTAAACCATACATAATCTCCAAATAAAGAAAATAAAAGGCATACTAACATCATATAACTTCTCCCTCATACAACTGAAACATGCTGACCGATTTCCCACAAGAGAATGTGAAGTCCTGGATGATATTCACTCTTCTCATTAATGTCCTATGATTTCAATGCTGTGATATAAAAGTAATTATTACTCATGCATCTTAAGTTAGGTGATAAAGGAATAAGAGGGAAAAGAAAACAAAAATATTTGATTACTATCCATATATAAACACACCCATAACAAAGCAAAAAAGAAATATTCATAATTATTACAGTTCTCATCTCTGCAAGTGGTCACATGGCTATAGTTGGGAATTTATAACTACTTTCTTCCACTGCCAATCTCACTATACTTTGCTGTCAGCAAATACTTCAACTACTCATTATTCTTTGTGTAGAAGTGTGAAGAGAGAGAGAGAGAGGAGGGAAGAAAAAGAGAGGGAGCATCGTGTATCAAACATATGAATGATCACTGAAACCAAATAATCTCCAAGGGGGGTGATGGCAGAAGGCTGAAACTGGTGGCCTTTGGGCTGAATCAAACCTCCAGAATCAGTGTTTGGTTAGCACAGTGTTTTATTTATTTAATTTTAAAAATCTTTATTGTTGAGATTATTACAGATGTACTTCTTTCCCACCCCCTATAGTCCTCCTCCACCCAGTTCCTGCCCCACCCCAGAGCCTCACCACCCTATTGTCTGTGTATATAGGTAATGATACATATATATAAAATCTTTGTCTAATCTTTTCCTATCCCTCAATGCCCCCATCCTTCTGAGAATCATTAGTCTATTCCATTTCCATGATTCTATTCCATTCACGAGTTTATTCTGTTCATCAGATTTTTTATTCGTTTGATTTTTAGATTCCATTGTTGATAGTTTGTATTTGTTGCCACTTTGTTGTTCATATATTTTTTATTTTTTTATTTTTCCTCTTCTTAAAGAATATCCTTCAGCATTTCATATAATCCTGGTTTGGTGGTGATGAATTCCTTTAACTTTTTCTTGTCTATGAAACTCTTTGTCTGACCTTCAATTCTAAATGATAGTTTTGCTGGGTAAAATAATCTTGGTTGTAGGTTCTTGCTATTGATCACTTTGAAGATTTCTTGCCACTCCCTTCTGGCCTACATAGTTTCTGTTGAGAAATCAGTTGACAGTCATATGGGCACTCTCTTGTAGGTAACTAACTGCTTTTCTCTTACTGCTTTTAATATTATCTCTTTGTCTTTTGCCCTTGGCATTTTAATTATAATATGTCTTGGGCGTGGTCCTCTTTGGGTTCCTCTTGTTTGGGATTCTCTGTGTTTCCTGGACTTATAAGTCTATTTCTTTCACCAGGTGGGGGAAGTTTTCTATCATTATTTCTTCAAATAGGTTCTCAATATTTTGCTCTTTCTCTTCTTCTAGCACCCCCATAATTTGGGGGTTGTCCCAGAGGGTCCTTACACTATCTTCATATTTTTGGATTCTTTTTCTTTTTGGTCTTCCGTTGGGTGTTTTTTGTATCCTTATATTTCAAATCATTGATTTGATTCTCAGAATCCTGTAGTCTACTGTTGAATATTTGTTACAGAGAGGAAGGGAGAGAAATAGAGAGTTAGAAACATCAATGAGAGAGAAACACTGATAAGTTGCCACCTGCATACTTCCTACTGGGGATGTGCCTGCAACCAAGGTACATGCCCTTGACTGGAATCGAACCTGGAAACTTTCAGTCCACAGGCTGATGTTCTGTTCACTGGGCAAAACCAGTTAGGGCTGTATATTATTCTTTATTTCGGTTAGTGTATGCTTAATTTCTATCTGGTCCTTTTTGATTTTTTTTGGCATTCTCACTAAGATCCTTGGAAGTCTCACTAAGACCCTTACAGGTTTCTAGAAGATTCTTGAGTAACCTTATAACTTTCATTTTGAACTCTATACCCAGTTTGCTTTCTTCCATTTCTTTCATTTGTGAAATGTATCTTTGTCTCTGAATTTTGGCTGCTTCTGTGTGTTTGTTTCTATGTATTGGGTAGAGCTGCTAAATCTCCTTGAGTTGATAGAGTGGCCTTGTGTGGTAGGTGTTCTATAGGGCCCAGGGGCTCAGCCTCCCCAATCACTTGAGGTGGACATTCTAGGTTGCCACCCTTTTGGACCTCCTGGATCACCAGTGGTCTGTGGACCACTGGTTGGTGACTGCTGAAAGGTTGGCGACCGCTGGTTTAAGGAAACCTTTGGAGAAGCGGTTGCCAACCTTTTGGACCTCATAGACCACCAATGCGACCACTACTCTAGGGGCACCCCTTTTGTGGGCTGTGTGCACAGTCTAGTTGTAGTTGAGCCTTGATTGCTGTTGGTGTTACTGGGAAGAATTAACCTCTAGGCCATTGACTGATGGGACAAGCTGAGCCTCTAGTGGGAGAGCATCTGTCTAGGAGACACCCTTAAGGAGCAGGACTTGTTTCATTGGGGTTTTGGTGCTCACTGAGTTTGCCCCTTGAGTGTGTCGCTTATGGATGTGTAGAGTTGTAATCTGATGTGGTCTGACACTGACCACGGGGAACACTGGCTCTTGGGTCTCCAAGGAGGTGCAAAGTCAGCCACTGCCTCGGGCCACCTAGCAGGAACTACAGAGGGATCTGCAGATTCCTCCTCTTTGTATTGTGTTTGGAGTGCCAAGAAGAAGCCCCGTGTGAAGCAAGGCAGTCTGGTGCTAGTGCTGGTTCTTGGGCTTTTTATTGATAGGTTTGGGATTCTCTGACTCAGCTGCAGCTTGTTTGAGAGGTGTTAGTCTGAGAAAGGACAGGCCATTCATATGCAAAAGCTGCTGCCCACTGCTTGGGTAGAGTTGTAAATTAGATGGGGCAGGGTCTCAGGGAATCACCAGGATGGAGCAAACAGAAATGGCATCCAGTCAGCCCTGCAACCGGGGAGGTCCCAGCATGGGAACAATGACCACTACAAGTGCCTCTGAGTTCTGGCCCTGATGCCAGACAGCCCAGTTTCTCCTTGTATGTGTCTGGGTCTCCCAGAGCCTCTCTCTGGTGCTAGAGCTCAGAGGAAGCAGGACCTTGTAAATTCAGTTTGTGTGCTAGTCTTTTAAGAGGAGCAGCTGGGTCTCCAGCAGCCTTGGCATCACTGAGCCCCAATCCACACTGGCTTTTACAGCTGTAGTTCTTATTGTCCATAGGCACTTCTTTTCCCAGCTCTGGGACCCTGGGCTGGGTATCTGGTGTGGGGCTGGGACCAGTTGCTCCTCCGGATACCCTCTGCCGAGGTAGTCACCCTCCCAATTAAAAAATCTCCCTCCCATTCCGTGCCCCTGCCTCTCCTCCCAGTCTCAGTGTGCTTTCTTTTTTACTTCTCTAGCTATAGGATTTCCATTCAGCCAGTTCTGTATGATGGTTGTTCTGTAGGATGGTTCTGTATTTTAGTTGTAATTTTGGTGTGGTTGTGGGAGGCAGTGAGTTCAGGCGTTTGACTATGCCACCATCGTAGTTCTCCTTAACTGATGGTTCTTTATAGTAACTTTAGCCAGAGCCTCAATATGGCATCTGGTACCTGTTCCACCAATAGTGCTGAACATGCATAGATAGTCCTAGCATCTTCCTGAGCACAGAGCTGGGGAGTGGAAAATGTAGAATAAATTCCTTTACTTAGGTGAGACACAGAGTGATAGCATTCAAGAAGGAGATACGGGAGTGCTTGTCAGTCACTGGGCACCATTTTAATGGATCCTTTATTGGAAGCATTGCTTGGTTGATGGTGCCTCAAATCTCTGGCTTGTTTTTAAAAGTTCTTTTTGTGCTACTGGACCCACAATCCACTGTCTTTCTGCTTTCAGGATTATGTAGTACTTGAGAAGATTTCTCTGATACAGCAAATCTGAGGAGAAAATGTTAAACCTTAATGTCTTCCTACGTTAATTGATCAAGGTCAAAGGATTTCAGCCTGTCTTTGGAAATGTAATCATGGAGGTGAGTTCATGTTAAAATTGGGGCATTTTTGTTTTGCTGCCTTTGCATTATTTGAAGTATTTTAGACTGTCATTGGATATTCATTGTAAAATATCTGGTGAGTAATGTTGAAGATTGAGTGGAACATCATTTGAAGTGGAAAACAGAAAAGGCAATAGCAAGAAAGGAAAAAAAAACCTTTTATAACTTGCTTTATTTGGCTCTAGAACTTTCTTTCCACGATTTAGCCTGAAGTGAAGATCTATATGTTCTGTAATTTGATTTGTGGTTTCTAAAAAGTGATTTGATTCTAGAACTACATGGTTCCTATCGATATCTTTGCTTCTGCTGTCAGAATCTGACTTTCAGAAGCAATGTTGACTTGAGTGGAAATATAACCAGTGATTTCTAAGAAGTGCTTTTCTCCTCAGAAACTAAGTGTCTTAGGCCAATTGGGCTGCTCTAACAAAATACTATAAGTAGGATTGCTTATAAACAATGGAAATGTCTTTCTTACAGCTCTTGAGGCTGGAAGTCTGAGATCAGGATGCCAATATGGTCAGGTGAGGGCCCTCTGTCATTGTGTCCTCACATTGTGGAAAATGCAAGGGGTCTCTGTTTGAGGTCTCTCTTTTAAATGGCATTTATCTCATTTTCAGAACTCTACCTCATGACCTAAGCACCTCCCAAAGGCCCTATCTCCTAATACTATCTCACTGGGTATTTGTTTCAATGGATGAATTTTGGGGAGACACAGATGCAGTCTATAGCCAGAAATATATGTTAAAAACTGGGTGGCAACCTGCAAATGAAAATGTGCTATGCCCAGGAGAAAAGGTATCATAATCACACAGTGTTAAGCTCCATTATGCTCTACTTGGGACTTTTGCCCCTTCTGGCAATTGTCTTGTACTTTGGCTTTCACTAAACTGCCTCACCTAGTTTCCAGTGGACTGCCTCCACTTGGCCTCCACCTGCACCTGGTTACCTTGGCTGACCCTTACAAGACACATAAATATCCCACTCCTCCAACTCTGCCTCACTGATGCCATTTTGGTCTCAGTCCTTCTGCTAGCAGATGTAATAATCTATAATAATAAAAGCATAATGTGCTAATTAGACCAGACAGCCAAACAACTTTCTGGATGTCATTCTGGACATCTTTCTGGCTGAAGCTGCATTGGCAAGGGCTGAGGCAGAGGTGGTTAGGGGTGATCAGGCAGGCAGGCAAACAGTTAGGGGCGATCAGGCAGGCAGGCAGAGTGGTTAGAGGCAATCAGGCAGGGAGCATAGTGGTTAGGGGCAATCAAGCAGGCAGGCACATGAGTTGTTATTGACCCAGTGGTCCCGGATTGCGAGAAGGATGTCTGATTGCCAGTCGGACATCCCCCAAAGGGTCCCAGATTGTGAGAGGGTAAAGGTCAGGCTGAGGGAACCTCCCTTCCCACTCCCTGCCGTGCATGATTTTCATTCACTGAGCCTCTAGTAAATTTATAATTCTTTACCCCTTTTGGCCTTGTGTGATTCTTCTTCAGTGAACCTAGCATACAGCAAAACAAACATTGCAAATACATCTTCTTGTCCATTTCTAGAGGTGCTCTCACCATTTCTTCATTTATTAAATAAGTATTTATTAAATGCATGTCATATATATGCAAGATATTGCTCTGGACATTTGGGATACATATTGCTCTGGATATTTAAACAGGGAAAAAAGCAATATTCTCTGCCCTCTTGGAGCTTACATTTTTGTATAATGAATAAGCCAATTATCCTGTGAAAAAGGAGGCTGTGAGCATCAGGAAAAGAACACAGTAGGGTGGGGAGCAGTGGCTGTGTGGGGTCAGGTGGTATGTGGAGACTGGAAGGGTTGAGCAAACTGCCCAAGGTGTGTGGGCCTGGCCTGGTGGTTCCTCCTCAGGTGAATCAATGAACAACCAACTGACCAGCACAATACATTGCCTTCTCATGTCTTCCCTTTCCTCTTTTTATCTTGGATCCTTGACATTCCCCCTTGTTTTTCTCTTTTTTGACACCTGGACTTCCTATTCTAACATTGTGTGGTTTTCTTCTTCACTTTTTTTCTTGTTCTGTACTCCATTTTTTTCAGTCTATTATTTTTTCCTATCATCCACACACACCCCTGTCTTATTCTCTTCCTCTTTCCTTTGACTTTCTCCTTCTTTCCCTCTTTTTACCTCCCTCTTTCTAACCTGTTACACTTTGCCAAGGACCTGAGTACTCAACTGTAGAAGGGAGCAGCTGGAGGAATCATTTGTGGGAGGGTCCCTGGGAAAGCCAAGCCTTATCACTTAGCTTATTTTCAGGGTAATGTGAAATACAATCTAATTTTTGAAGTATTAAAATATCTTGATTTTTGCAGATATTACAGATGTTCCTCTTACTGCCTCCCATTGTTCCTCTCCACCTAATTCCCACCTCCACACCCCAGGTCTTCACCACCCTATTGTCTGTGTCCATGGGCAATGCATATATGCATAAAAGTTCTTTGGTTAATCTCTTCTTAATCACTCGCCCTTCTCTCTGAGATTCCATGTTTCCATGCCACTAGTTCTATTTTATTCATGAGTTTATTTTGTTAGATTCCACATATAAGTGAGATCATGTGATATCTGTCTTTCTCTGATTGGCTTATTTCACTTAGCATAATAGTCTCCAGGTGAAGACTGATAATTAGATTATTAGAAATTTTACTTCATCCAAAGTAAAGCAAAAAGATTATGGTAGGCATAGTTTTCAAAAGTTTATTGTGCAGTAAAACAGACTTTGAATTCAGATAAGTAAGCAAATAGTATACACTCACTTTCTCTCTTTTTTTTTATGGAATACAGAATTCTTTTTCCTCCACACTAGAGGGCAGTAGAATTAAAGGAAAACATTCAGAGCAACTTGGGTGAATTTTCTGCAGAGCTGGGAAGAGGATGGTCTATCTGTCTATCCATTTGTATACATTAGTAGTTGGCAAACTATCACCAAGGCTAAATCTGGGCCATCACCTGTTCTTTTACTTTTAAAATTATTTGGAGGAAAGAGAGAGAGAAACATTGATTTGTTGTTCCACTTATTTATACATTCATTGGTTGATTCTTGTGTATGCCCTACCCAGATGGTAATCAAACCCTCAACTTGGCATATTGGGAAGATGCTCTAACCCAGTGGTCAGCAAACTCATTAGTCAACAGAACCAAATATCAACAGTACAATGATTAAAATTTCTTTTGAGAGCCAAATTTTTTAAATTTAAACCTCTTCTAACACCACTTCTTCAAAATAGACTCGTCCAGGCCGTGGTATTTTGTGTAAGAGCCACACTCAAAGGGCCAAAGAGCCGCATGTGGCTCACGAGCTGCATTTTGCCGACCACTGCTCTAACCAGTTGAGCTACCCGGCCAGTGCCCCATCACTTGTTTTTGTACAGACCCAATTAAGAAGAGTTTTAAAATTTTCAAGCAACAACATTTTAATTGGTTATATAGCTATCCAAAGAATATTTTTGATTTTTGTCTTTTGGTTCACGAAGTGTAAAATATTTACTATTTGGCCCTTTACAGAAAATAATTTGCCAACCCAGGATCTGTGTGTGCGTAGGCCTGCAGACTGAAGGGTCCCAGGTTAATTCCAGTCAAGGGAATGTACCGTGGTTGCGGGCACATTCCCAGTAGGTGTGCAGGAGGCAGCTGATAGATGTTTCTCTCTCATCGATGTTTCTAACTATCTATCCCTCTCCCTTCCTGACTGTAAAAATCAATAAAATATTTTTTAAAATTTCTCCCTTAAATACTTCATTATATATCTCCTAAAAATAAAGTAATATTCTTACTTACCCAAAGGCCATTTTCACAATAAAGAAAATAAGCAATTATTTTATAATATCATAAAGTATCTGTCCGTATAAAAATTTATGATTGTATTGGCCAGTTTTATAAAATGAAAATGTATTAGCTTTGTAATAGTAAAATAAAACATTTAAACATCAGATTTTAAAATACTCAACATAAATTTTTAGCATCAATTGCATTATACAAGGGAGTTAGGAGAATTGCTCTGTGCAGCTACTAGCCCTAGTCATCTCAGGTTGGAATTAAATATTTTGCAGATCAAATAGCTCATATCCTGCAAAGCATTCAGTGGGTGGTGATGTTTATTGTTTGCTGCAGGTGTAGTCAGGACAAGGTAGGATGGTGTGTAATCTTTTCTTTGTATTTGAAAACATAATCTCTAACATCTCTAATAATTTTAGAGCTGGGTGGTTGGCACATAGTTATTTTGTATACTATTTCTACTGACATTTTTGTCTATAGTTGAAAATTTCCATAATAAAAAAATATAATGTATGTATGTACATATCACTATAGTCATAGACTTGATTCATGACCTAATCTACTAAGGTAAAGTTGCATTTCATGTATATCAGAACCCTGATACTTAGATGTGAAAACTGTGTTTATATGAACCTTTTATTTTAGAACTAGTGGCCCAGTGCACAAAATTTGTGCACATTAAAAGGGGGACCCAAAGTCAAGTCCCTGCCCACCCACATGCACCTCAAAATCGCGTGAGACCCAGACCCAGCTTTCCCGCCCCACTTTGGGCTAGATCCAGACCTGGCCAGTCCCATCCCTATCAAGCCCCACCAGGCAGGGGGTGTAGCCTCAGGACCCTTGGCCTGGTGCCAAGATGAGGGGCGTGGCCTGAGGTCTTCCAGATGGGGTGGGAGCATGCCTTGAGGACCTCTGTCAGGCCCCACCAAGTAATCCTGTCAATCCCTGTTGGGAGGTGAGGCTGAGGTCCCCCAGCCTGATGCCAGGGTGGGAAGCATGGCCTCAGGTCTCCTGTCAAGCCCTGCCAGGTGGGGGGTGCAGCCTGAGGTCCCCTGTCAAGCCCCACAGGGGTGGGGGAAGGCGTAGCCTCAGGTCCCTGCTGATTGCTTGTTAAGGCTCCTTAAGGGAACTTGGCCTCAGCTGTGAAGGCAGCCATCTTTGTGATGAAGGGATGGTCAACTAGCATACTCCCTCTTTATTAGATAGGATAGGAAACATGGTAGTTATGTCAAAACATAGAAAGATTGTCTTAAAATTTGAAAGAATTTTGAGAAAAGGCTACTTTGTCTTCTGGGAGCCTTGCTTTTGTAAACATTCCATTTTTTGTGGGATGTGAATCATGTATTGGAATCACCTGATTTAGCTGTGGTATAACTAAGTCTGGAGGGTTTAGGGGAGATTCTGTTTTTAAAATTCTCCACCACCAATCATGATTATGGTTACATGAGATTCGTGTCTTAAAAAAAGAGATCTGTGTCCAAAAGCTCTGGAATTATTTAAACCATGTACTTTGTATGCTCATCTTTGTTCTGTTGAGCCATAATGTTATGTCTACTTTTACCACAATCATATGGATAAAGAACTGGCAGGTCAGGCCCTCTCCCATCATGCCACAGTATAGAAACTGTTGTATACTAGAAAAGTCAGGCAGAAGATTAAACAAATTCTTCTTCCTTGCTTTATGAAGAGTTTACAGATAAATATTCCAGTGCACTTTTATTTAAAAGTGGACCCAATAATGCTGTGTTATTTGATAATAAAAAATTAATAATAAAAAATTTGCAAAAGAGTTGGAATTAGCTCTTGAAAACTGTGGTTAAAAAATGTGGTACTATTATATTTTTTTGCAAATATAAGACATACAGATTTAAGATGTGCTCAATGAGATACAAAGAGTAAAGTTATGGAGTGTTAAAATCAGGGTAGTCAGATATGCTGAATTTGCATAATAATATTCATTCATTTGGTAAGAAATTATCACAGAACATTTTCTTTCCATTGAATAAAAAATAAAAAAATATATTTATTACCTATTCCTTTTGTATGTTCTTCTTATTATATGGCAGTCTATTTCTGCTTGTATTACATAACTTGGCACCTCTTTATTATCCTATATAATAAAAGCCTAATATGCTAAGTGTCTGATCATTCCGTTGGCTGTTCAACCAATCAAAGCATAATATGCTAATGATATGCTAAGGTCATTCGACTGCTCACTATGACGTGCACTGATCACCAGGGGGCAGACGTTCAATGCAGGAGCTGCCCCCAGTGGTCAGTGCACTCCCACAAGGGGAGTACCGCTCAGCCACAAGCCGGCTCACGGCGGTTGAGCGCAGTGGTGGTGGTGGGAGCCTCTTTTACCTTCATGGCAGCACTAAGGATGTCTGACAGCTGGCTTAGGTCCACTTACCATAGGAGCTGTCAGTTGGATATCCCCTGAGGGCTCCCTGGACTGTGTGAGAGTGCAGGCCAGGCTGAGGGACATCCCCTGGATGCACGAATTTTGTGCACCGGACCTCTAGTATCAACATAAAATTCTCTTTGTATATGTTTGCCTTCATGAGGATTCATGACGCAGCTTTTCATTTGTTAATGTCATTTTTTCCAACCAGATGTCTTCTGTTCTTTATTCTTTCATCATACACTTCTTTACCATCAACTAAGTTGATTCTTGCTATTCAAGAATATGTTATGTTTTACAAAGTCAGTGGGAACACTACATTAGCAATATTGAAACATTGCTCCTAGGGGTAAATTCAGGGTTTGGTTCCTACCAGTCTGTGGTCACAATGTTTTTGTAAACGAGTTAATACATAACCTTATTTTATGGATGTTTTCATTTAAGGACACCTATTTAATATGTATTATTCACATCGGACTCACAGCGAACAGCACTATAACTCATGCTAAAACTTATCAAGGGCACACATTTTCTTGGTAAGGCACATCACAGCCTTCATGCATGGAATGAAGGAATACTAGGCAGCACTTCAGTACAAGGCTTGGAAATCATTTTATTTATTTAACTAAAAACATGTTTTAAACTGAGGTTACCTTGGTTAATAACATTGTATAACTTTCAGGTGTACAACATTATAATTCAGTATCTCTATATATTATTGTATGCTCACCACCAAAACTCTAGTTTCCACCTGTCACTATGCATTTGACCTGCTTTAACCATTTTTCCCTCCAACCCACTCCTCATCTCTCTGGTAACTACAAATATTTTTTGTTTATACCCATGAATTTGTTTCTATTTTGTTTTGTTTGTTCATTTCTTTTTTTCTCTTATATTCCACATATGAGTGAAATTATAAGGTTGTATTCCCTTTTTATCTGTTTTATTGCACTTAGCATAATAATCTCATGATCCATCCATTTTGTTGGAAATAGCAACATTTCATCTTTTCATGGTTGAATAGTATTCCATTGTATATATACATTCCACATCTTCTTTATTCACTCATTTATTGTTGGACACTTGGGTTGTTTTCATATCTTGGCAATTGTAAATAATTCTGCAATGAGCATGGGGGTGTACACATCTTTTTGAATTAGTATTTTCATATAAATACCCACAATAGGAATTGCTGGACCACCTGGTAGTCCTATTCTTAATCTTTTTTAGGAACATCTGTACTGTTTTCCATAGTGACTGCATCAATTTACAATCCCAATAATAGTGTTTAAAGGTTTGGGAGTCATTTCAAATAGAGAAATCACAAAAGAAGCACAAAGTTGTGAAAAATATGGCACTAAATAGACCACATAGAGGACATTTTTTTATAGTTTGAGAGCTGAAACAAGAAAGCAGAGTGTTGCCTTGTTGGACCTCAGCTTGTGCGAGTTGGGTGACTCAAAAGTTTTCACCTTCTGCACATGCTCATGCCTACAAAAGTGCCCCTAATAATGATTTTGGGGTGACAAATTTCAGCAAATTCTCAAATATAGAACCTGTGAATAATGAGGATTAACTGTATTTGCAGTTACTTTACTGACTTCTGGGGACTCATAGATGAGTATAACTTAGTTCGTATGTTTGAATGATCGAAATCAATCTTAGGCAATAACTACTGAAATTGAACTATAAGTAAGATGTTATCAGAGTTTTAAAGAAAAAGCACTATCTCTCTTAGGACTCATTTTGGAATAGCAAGAGGACTACTCAACTTTGAAGTCAGGCGTGGGCACCAATTCCGGCTCTGCCTTGAAACAGCTGAATGACAGCAAAGTCCTTTAAAAATTTGGGTGTCTGTCTACCCATTGAACAAATGAAGGTGGTAACACCTTTCCAGAACTACGGTGAAGAAATCTTCTAATACTGTGTTTGGAAAACAGTAGGTATTTAGATAGGTGCTTGAGTAGGAACAGGCAGGGGTAGCTTTGCAGAGGAGGTGAAATTTGAACTGAGTCCTGAGGAAAGTGTCCAAGGGTAGTACACTGCTGGTTGGGGGAAGCGGGAAGCATCAGGTTTCAAAAGCCTTTGTAGTTTTGTACTTTATATGCCCCCATCTAGTCATTCATGGTTCTAGGAAAATAATAGTCACTCAGTTAATAAATGTTGACAGGTTGGTTAGTTGAGTGAATAGTGAAGGATCCCTTTTTAATTTTTTTGGTATATGCTTCTTTGTTAAGTCACCTATTTTTTACATCACATATATTTGGCATGCTAATTACACATCTTTGGAGATTTTGTCTATAGTAGTGGAACAAGGAGTTGTATACTTCCAAATTGATTTCAAGTAAGAATATGGCTGGAAAATGAGACAAGGAAGTAAAAAAGATAAAAAAGTGTGTGTAAGTATGTGTGTATGTGTGCATGTATGTGTGTATGTGTGTGTGTGTAGATGTATGTGTGTGTTCTGTGAGTGGGAGTGGGAGAGAGAAAGGTAAATGGAAGGTGAGGTAGAGAGAGGTGAGATGCAAGAATATGGATAAATCTTAGCAATATAATATTAAGTGAAATTATATGCAAAGATATAATCTATACAAACTGAGAAGCATTATTAGCAAGGGACCAAAGATAGGTTACCAAGAGTGCACCTCTGGATATGATTTACTGAGGCCACAGCACATGCTATTGCTTCTGTGATATTCTTGCCAAAAATGTATAACCCTGATGCAATCAAAAGCAAGTATCAGGATAACCTAAATTGAGGACCATTAACAAAATATTACATGTATGTTAAGGTCAAGGAGTGAAAAATAAGGCTAAGGAATTATTTCAGATTAAAGAAGACTAAAGAGACACAACAATGGAATGCAACATATGATTCTGGGCCAGATTCTGGACCTGAAAAAAGTTGCTATAAATTATATTATTGTGACAATTGAAAAAACTTAAAAATGGACTACTGATAAGATATAAGCATATATGTATGGTATTAATATTAAATTTTCTTACTTGTGGTTATGTAAGATTTTTCTTATTCTTAGAAAATACACAGTGATGTATTAAGGAGTAAAGAGGTATACACCCTATTTTCAAATGATATGGATAACTTTACATAAAAATACAATATATAGGGAGGCTGTATGAGAGTTCAATGTATGTATTATTCTTGAAACATTTCTAAAAGTTTGAATTTATTTCAAGACTAAAAGTAAAAAACCTGTAAAAATATAGGTAAAACTAAGTAAAAGCACTAACCTTTTTATAGACTTAAAAAATAGAGTGAAAATGATTTTTTAGAAGCACATATAGATACAATTACTCTGTATAAAAAGAAAAGAAGGAAGGATGGCCGGGATTCAGCATGGTAACTACCCTGAGGGAGGGACCCTGGGGTGGGGTCATGGGCTACCAATGGTTTGCTGGAGGATATTGTTGTGACTTCCCTTTTAATTTCAATGGTTGTCAGAGTCAGTGGTGCTTATCATATTATTAAAACAAGTAGTTAGAAAGAAACGTGAACCAAATCCAAGAGGGCCATGCATAGAACCTGCTGAGAGTGTCATGTAACACAATATGACCTATTTATTTTTGTCTAGGTCAATTAAAAAGACAGGGGATGGGGAAAAAGAGGGAGGAAGGGGGGAGGAAAGAGAGAAATCAAGAACAGGAAAGAAAAGGCCATCAGGGCTCTTGAAGGAAAAGAAAAAAAAAATAAACCAACGGTGGAGAAAATAAAGAAAGGAATGAGGAAAGACAGAGTATTTCCCAGAGAAGAACGGACCGGAAGGAGCTGAGAGAACGAGGAATGCTGAGGCAGAAGAAAAGCCTAAACGGCGTTTTGGAGCCACAAGAGGGACACTCTGTCTCCACAGAAGAGTGTCAGCCAAAGGGCTGGATTCCAGGAAAGGGTGATGCGGTTAAACAACACCCCACGGCTTGTTCTAATGGAGGCTGGCGCCCCGCCAGCTGGGCTTTTCCAAAATCTCGGAGTGTTGTGGTTGCTTCTGGCTTCTTCAGTCCTGCAGGCCATTAATTAGGAGGAACCGCTAGATTAACCCGTGGCCATAATCACCTACGACGAGGACTGGTGCCCAGATGCTTGCTGTGGGTAACTGAGGGCCCTCCTCCAGGAGTGGCCATCTTGCTGCAGCCCTTCTGGTTCGCAGGGTGGGAACAGTGCATGCTGGGAGCACGCAAGGGACGCTGGGTATCTGCACAGCGCCCATGCGCATGTGCAGGATACCTGCCACTCAGCATTGTCCTGCAGCCTCTGAGTGCTCTGCAGTGAGTGACCAATGAGTGTCTGTCCTTCAGCGTTAAAATTACCAGGACACTTTAGAAATGGGCAGTCTCAAAGGTTCAGTCCTTCCTCTGTTTTGGTTTGTGGTTTCTGGAAAGAAAACTGGCCAAAGAAAATGCCTCTGTTGGCGAGGGGAGGAGGGTTCGCATTTGCCAGGAGATTCAGTCTGCCCTCCTGGAGGGGGAAGATGAAGCCTTTTGTGATCTGGCTTCTGCACTGCTAGCCTTTTTCTGAGTGCCTTTCACCTTGGTTGCCTTCCTGTCATGCTGAGCTGATCACAGCTCCTCGAACAAATGATGCGTTCCTGTTACTACCTCCTCCACTTGGAATGTCCTATTTCCCAATTCCCCTCAACCTAAGGAAGAAAAAGCTTTACAAAAAAGTTAAATGAATACTCTCTTCTAGTGATACTTTTATGAAACTTTCCTGATGTTCTGTGTCCCTATCCCACCCTACATGAATATACTAGTAGGATGTGTTTCAATTACTTTAGGTCTTCTTTAAGTTTGTTAACTGATGCTTTGTAGTTTTCAGTGTGTAATTCTTACACTTACTTTATTAAATTTATTCCTCCGTATTTTATTCTTTTGATATTGTCAAAAATTAAAATTTTAATTTATTTTTGTATGTTGAGCATCATAAAATCTGTCTTAACATCTGTTTTGTTTGATGTTAATATAGGACTCCAACTCTCTTTATCCTTACATTATAAATATTTATCAAATGACCAAATGAGTGAATTTGGCTTAATAAACAGTTCAAGATGGAACTGGGAACTTGGAAGAGAAAATCAAGAATGTAAAATTTGGACCATTTGCTAGATTATTAGTGAGGAGGAAACAACTATTAAGACATCTGAGGTTATTTCACCTACTGGTATAGATCATTGCCATTATTTTTATTAATTTTTAAGAACCAGAAAATACCACATAGTTTTCAATTTTACCTAATAAAATCTATATAGCTGTACTTTCTTCTGGAAGTTCAGAGAAAATAGAGGTATGAGGACACTATATGCATTATTGCATTTCAGTTATGGAAGAATGGGTGGCAGAGTTTCTGCAAGTACTGAGAAGAGAGATAATAGGAAATGCATGACAATGTTGCTTTAAAACATCTAAAATGGCTTCATTATTATTTTTCTTTTAAAAATTTCTTTCTAGTCCTTAATTCTCAGGGTAGTCAAGATCAGAAAATTTCAATAGTTCCAGCAAAGGTCAACAAAAATAAAGAATAACATTTATTTATAAGGGCTTAAACATGTTTATGTTAACTCTTTAATGTGATGCTTGGTAAAGGTTTTGTAAATCTTTGGTTAAGCCGAAATCGGTTTAGCTCAGTGGATAGAGCATCAGCCTTCGGACTCAAAGGTCCCAGGTTTGATTCCGGTCAAGGGCATGTACCTTGGTTGCGGGCACATCCTCAGTAGTGGGCGTGCAGGAGGTAGCTGATCGATGTCTCTCTCTCATCGATGTTTCTAACTCTCTATCCCACTCCCTTCCTCTCTGTAAAAAATCAACAAAAAATATTAAAAAAATTTTTGGTTAAGGTTTACTTTAAGAAACCTGCACTGTTATATTTTTTATTCATTGAAGAAAGGAATCTAGCTAAGGAGCTTTCTGAACTTATCTTTTACTGCAGTTGCAAAGCCAGTAGAGGGAGCAGTGCATCTATGCTTTGATTTCTAGGATTGCAAATAAGTGCATAGGCTGGATACTACAGTACAGATAACCAATATTTGATTTTATATAGAAAGAAAGAATTCCAGACTATGATTTGGTTTTGACAATCATGATTTTATGTTAAGGAATTAAAAGAGTTATAGAATTGCTTTACTGCCATTGGGAAGACTATTGTTTTGCTTCCCTGACAAAAAAAATCACATGTGAATTTTGTATAAAGTCCACAAAACACTGGCCTGAATGAACTCACCAACTAGTTTAGACTGGATATCCAGAACAATGGGTTGAACATTTTTGCTAATCCTTGAAACCTTTAATGTGGCTGCAGAGTGGGAGGTTGGACGCATTCTTCTTCCCAGCAGCTCCCATTCCAGAATCGCCAATGTCTGTCCTCAGCTGTCTCCACAGCTGACTTAGCAGAGGTAGGATGTCTCCTGTTCTCTCCTGTCTCTCCTGACTCTCTCCCACAGTGTAATTCTTCCTTAGTTAGCAACAGGGCTGTGGGCTGAGCGAATGAGGCAACTCCTCACCTCCACCCCTTTCTGAAACTGTTATGTGATGCTTTGCTCATCCTTTACCAGTTCAGTTAGACTCAGGTGGGGCTTTTTTCTTTGTCTTTGCTTATATTCTGGTTTGGAAACCAATGCTTTAGTGTAATATTATCAGGCCATCATCTTTTGACATTAGCTCTAGGCCTTCTTATAACTCCTGTATTTGTTTAGCAGGTGTTTAAATCTCCTTTTAAAAAAAATTAATATTTTTCTTTGTTTATGCTTTTTCTCTCCAACTAAAATGCTAAAGCACTAATCTTTTATGTGCATTAATACCTGTGGCTGAAAAGAATCTTCTATGCAGGAGTAGAGATCTTTCTCATTTGGCCAAAAGTGTTTTAGAGAAAAACGGTAGAGAAATTCAGTACCAATCAGCAAATCTGCCCTCCACCCTTTTGAAAAAAGAGAAAAATATCTGTGTTGTTTGGGATTCAATTTATTTCCTTCTTTATTTCATCTGACAGATTATGGTAAATGTCCAATTCCAATAATGTGTTAATATTTTCAGGGTCAATCTGGGTTCAAAAGTAAGTGAACTGTTTTTTGTTGTTTTTCTCTTTGGCTCTTTCTTACTGTCACCTGTAGGCCTCTTTTATCGCTCTCTCTCTCTCTCTCTCTCTCAACAAGTCAGCATGTGTGCTATGCTTGTTTTAGGTCAGTGTGCTTGGATGGAGAATTTCAATCCAACTGCTCCGTTAATCACTAATCACTCTTATGTGACTTGCTTTGTGAGATAGATGAACTGTTGGCCATTCTTAAAGTATAGCTGCGGTGACAGAATCATTCAAGTGTCTTTGGCTGCTATATTCAGAAAAGATCTTAAATATAAGACTTTGGGAAAGGCAGCTTTATTCCTTAAAAAGGAAAAGGCACTCCCTCCTGCTTTATTTTTATTTTGCAATTGATCTAGAGGTAAAGAAGGGAGCTGGATTGATTTAATGGTGTCTCTCAAATCCTTAACCCCACATGTGATGGAAAAGGTTGAGTTTTAAAGTTCTGGGGAAGTAGGGAAGGATTGGAGAAAGGGAGAAGACCAGAGGGAAAGACTATTGTGATAGAGATGGAAGAGCCTGCCCTTGGAGTGTGTCACTTGTGGAGGTGGCTGATACTTCTACATGGTTTATAGCTGTTCCCAAGGTATGCTGGCTCTGGGGCCTCCCAGGAGGGGCAGGCCATGGTCAGCTGCTTCCTGGGACCACCCAGCATGAGCTATAAAGTGATCTGCAGATGGCTGCAACTTGTGTTGGGTTTGGAGGTGCTCAGAAGAGGCTAAGCTGTGAACCAAAGCCAGCTGCAGCTAGTGCTAGGCCTGGGGCTATTTAGCAAGAGGTATGGGCATGCAAAGGCCAGATGCTGCTTGTTTGAGAGATTTTAGGGAAGTCTGAAGCATGAGCCAAGACAGGCATTCATATGGAAAAACCACTGGAAACAGCTTGGATAAGCCCCCAAAACTGGGTGGGATGGGGTCTCAGGGAATCACCAGGGAGGGCTGAACATTGGTGGCCAGGTTGATGGATACTCTAATATTGCACTCTCCTGGTGGCTTGGAGGGGGGAGAGGGTTAAGAGGAGCAATGGTCTCTGCCAGTACTTCTGTCTGGGAGAAAGCTGCTCCTCCATTTCTCACCTTGATGCCAGACAATTCAGTTTCTCCCCATATGTCTCTGGCACCCTTTGAACTGCTGCCCTAGTGCTTGAGCTCAAAGCAAATGAGTATGAATAAGTCTGTGGGCAATCCCTTAAAGAGGAACACCAGGGACTTAAGCTTCCCTCTGTCTCACTCAGCCAAATCCCCACTGGTTTTTACAACAAGGAGTATGGGGACTTCACTTCCTGGCCATGGAACCCCAGGCTGGAGGGCCTGGAGTGAGGCTTGAACCCCTTGCTTCTCAAAGGGAATCTCCACAGCCTATATATCTCTCTCAATTTTTATCCACCCCACATGGGTATAGGACCAGCCCATTTCCTGTCTTTGCTCCTCCTACCAGTTTCAATGTGGCTGCTTCTTTATATCCTTAGTTCAGGTAGGTTTCAGGTAGTTCTGAATGATAGTTGCTTGTACTTTAGTTGTAATTTTGATGTGGTTATGGGAGGATTCAAGTACTACATTTACCTACTTCACCATCTTGACTCTATCTCAATAATTTTAAATAAATTTACTTGTAGTCTCTTTCATACTGTGCATAACCCAGATTTTGGGAGTGATAATTTTCTTGTTGATTGAATTTTCTGAATTCCCCTTACAGTGTTTTGATTTCTAACTGGGTTTATAAGTGATTTTCAACAAT
This sequence comes from Lasiurus cinereus, assembly GCA_011751065.1. Lineage (NCBI taxonomy): Eukaryota > Metazoa > Chordata > Mammalia > Chiroptera > Vespertilionidae > Lasiurus > Lasiurus cinereus. Next base: position 15,892,160 of record JAAGEH010000226.1, on the reverse strand, counting down.
GGGGCTCTCCCACCCCCACCCCAGTCCCCTTGCAAATTTCTTAAATCCTTGTTCCTCCTTCCTTTTTAAAGTAGCCCCAAAGAGCGGTTTCACATTCTCTTGAATGTAAGAGTGCTTTCAGAACACATTTTATATCAACTGCATGGTTTGTGGTACCTTAATCATGGAAGTGTTACACACTTAAACCCTGTATCCATGGTAATGGGTACTGGGAGTTTTGATTTCTCACAGATGATTTATTTTTTTATTTATTTTATTTTTTTATTTTTATTTTTTTTAAGGGAGTAAGGGAAATTTAAATGGTGGAGGGAATCAGGATATACAGGTGAAGCAAAAAGAGGTTTACAGTTGTTCATATGGAAAATGATACAATAATTTATAAATAATACAATTAATAAATTATTAAGATCCCAATTAATGGTCTGGCTGGAACATACTGTGCTGTTCCTACATAAGAGAGGATGGACACTTTGCAGTAAGATGATTTATTTTTAACCTAAGGCCCTGGAGAGGTGACAAGCTTATTAAGTGCTTCTACAGTCAGGGAGGAGGCATATTTTAGTTTTTTCATGGAGGACATAGTTTTTCATGGCTCCATGCTTTACATGGGATATTCAATTACAGTTCTTTGGCCCTTTGCAGACACTCTATGTTTTGTCTTCACAGAGGCATTAGAATCTGGTCCCGAACCTCTAGTACTTGTGATTGAGGTGGAAAGTTCTGTTGGGTCAGTTCTCCACTCTGGCCTTGATTTCTCTGTTTATCTGGCACATGGGGATTTTCTTTTTTTTTTCAGCATAGGTCTATGTTAAATGTTTTTGTTAATTTGGCTAAGATTCACTTAATACTTCTAAATGTTTATAATGAGAAGATGACTCCTCCATGACAACAAAAGAAATTCCTGTTCTTAAATGTCCTATTGGTCTTAGAGATTTTTTTGTTTATACTCATTTGGTTCTGTCCTGTTTCTTGGTGTATCTTTGTGTTTCTTTGTTGTTCTTTAATTCTTTGTTTGGCTTAAATTTTTGTTGCTTTCAGTTGAAGCTCTAACATTCTTAATATGATATATTTTTAAGTAAGCTACTAGTATATTATCTTAAACACTTAACATATGGTTAATATATGATACATATGTAACAACTTCTCTTTTATTCAGATGCCTTTGCTTGGTATTTCCATTAAATGTATGTATTCTTAGAGTTATGAAAATCCAATGTGGTACCTACTTCAAGATGGAGATATTTCCCTAAGGAGTAGGCACAAACCTTGAAATGATAAGTTTTCTTTCCTTATTCTTACTAATATCGCTAAAATTAAAGATTTTGAGTATACCAGTGTCCAAAGGCTAATGTGAGCTTTTAAAGCAAGACATTCTAGAATAAGCAGCTATTTTTAATTCTTTTTTCCTTCTTTACTCTTTTTTTTTCATACATACATACATCAACAACAAAAGGTAACCAAACACTCACATTGGAGATGTTATTTTCTTGAAGGTGTTATTATTTTACAATTTTTTCAATGGAGAGTACTAATTTTTAAAAGAAATGATAAATTGTGGTCAGTAAGTCCTACTGTTTCTAAGGATATTTTATTTATTGAATCATTAGAAAATTGAGAAACCCTCTGTTTCTATTTTTATAGCCTTTTAAAAATTAATTTAAAAAACCAGGTAACCAGAATAACTTTTACAACAGAGCAGGTACTACACACACACACACACACACACACACACACACACACAGACACACACACACACGAGCTCTGTGCACAGTCATGCCATGCCATCAACGTCATTTTCATTTACTTTTTTGTTTTTTCTGGCAACAGTAGAACATGCCCTGACAACACACCTTCCATTATAAATATTTTAACAGTTAGGCAGGAGAGAGTCATCCTTTAGCCACAGTCATATAATGTAATGAAGGATACACACAGCTGCAGCAACATTATTTAATTACTTAATTTGTTTTTGACAGCTCCCATTGCAGAGGAGAGGAAAGTATGAAGCCCACATGGGCTAGCATTTTACATATGCCCAAATTTGTCAGTTGTGAATATTCACACATATTCTTGGGGAATGTCACAAAGTATGAGGCAGGAAATAAAAAACCAACATCACCCCTCTCCTAGAATAGAAATAGCTCAAGATGTTTGCTGTCCATGGAAAGTTGAAAACTCAAGTCAGCATCTCCTTACCAAAGAGAAAAAGAAGTGGACTAGCAAGCACTTTCCAACTTGAGCTGTTAGGGTGGTAGAGCCAGTTGAGAATGTGGGCCTTGCTCATCGAATGGAAGAACTCATTTTAATGAGTAAATGAAGCATAGATCAGGCCAGCACATTTGTCTCAAGCCACCTTTTATAACAGTTATATGTTGGGTGGTGGGATAGCTCTTCCTGTGGTTTCTATAGTCCAACTGTGGGGGCTTAGGGTGCTCCTCCTCATTTACTTCCCTGGAAACTAGTTTTGGCTACTGTAGGAGGGAGGTTAATGGGGCCATGCGATATTTCCTGAATCCCCTGACATGCATCCTAAGTTGTCAGAAACTGAACACTCTTTGGGGACAGGGATGTGTGATTGTGATTTGGGCTCTTTCAGGGGTATGAGAACTCTCCTACCCCAACTAAAAGTTGGAGTGGTGATCCTGAACAAAAAATACGGACAATTGAAGAAGCTCTAGGGATAATGGAATGATTTGAGTTAGCTCAAAATTATCATCAGCAGTCAAAACTGTGCTATGATTTCACTTCTATGTGGAATCCAAAGAACAAAACCAAACTAGCAAACAAAATAGAAACAGACTTATAGATACAGAGAACAGACTGATAGTTGTTGCGGGAGCGGGCAGTTTGGAGGACTGGGTAAATTAGGTGAAGGGATTAAGCAAAAACAAACAAACAAACAAACAAACCAAACAGTAAAAATCCTTATAGACACAGAAACAGTAAGGTGATTATCAGGGGGAAAGGAGTTGGGGGCAAGTAGAAGAGGGTAAAGGGGGTATAAATGACAATAGAAGGAGACGTGGCTTTGGGTGGTGAAGACACAATACAACATACAGATGATGTTTTATAGAATTTTACACTAGAAATTTACATAATTTTATTGACCAATGCTATCTCAGTGTGGTCTACTTAGCCCACCTTGAAGAAAGTTCTTGGAAGGATCTGTTGCAGAAGGTCATGAAGGGAAGGAATTTGACTTGGGGAAAAAAGAGTAAACTTGAGGCTGGCGGCTCCAGAGAACCCCTGATAATGTCTATCAGTCTTTAGTCCTGCTCCTTTTGGTCAAGTCATATAGTGATGGTCAAACCTTATAGTTATATATTCACATTGTCTTGCATTTTCTACTCGATAGAAAGGACTTAGGGTCTGAAAGGTTGCAGAAATTCCCTTTCAGATGTCTAGAGTATTTTGGCCCAAAGTCATATTTATCAGCTAGTCTGTGGCTAAGATTGCTCTCTCTGTCCTTACCAACACTCCATAGCTTCAGGCTCCCAGAGCAGCGGTGATGTCAGGATTATGCTTGAGTCTGCCTAAACTTTAATACACAGGCATGTATAAACTGCAGAGTGCTGAACCTTGTGGACACCTTTGCTCTCTCTTATTCTAATGTTCTCTTTTCAGTTTCAAGGTCAATCTTCCAAAGAGTACACATTTAAGCTGTGGTATTTTAGGTAGATGCTACCTTTCTCTACAATCCTATCAAAATATTACTTGATGCTTTCACTAAGGGACACATTTATATATATTTGAACTTTGGAGAGTGATTATACTTGAATTTCAGCAGTTTGGTATATATTCCCATATTGATCTGTCTGAAGGCATTGGCAAGTTATAGATAAACTTTTTAAAGTCAAAGATCTATGTTTCCATATTGGTTTTTCAAGTTCTCTCTTTCACATCAAACATTTGAATAAACTTTGCATACTACTTAGCTCTTCCTTTTTACACATCATTGTTTAATGATAGGTTATTCCTGACTATGTATACAGATGCAATTTATAAAACTATTAGCTGCTAGTTAAATTAGATACCTCTAATTTATCAAAAATATTTCTGGAAGATGAATTGAAGGTGGAAAGAATTAACCAAAGGGGGAAAAAAACTAAAACAAGGAAACAATTTAGGTTACTAGAAATACATTATTGGCATTTAAAACTTTGAAAGAACTTACTAGTACCATCTATACTTCTCCCTTCATCCAATTTCCTTTTTTACTTTTATTTCCTCATAATTTTGTTGTTACTAACAAGGGTAATTTATGATCATTATGGCTATTTAAACCATCTAAAATGTATAAAGAAGAATTTCATGATACCCTACCCACTTAATGAAGTAGAATAAATGTTTCCATTTCTTTCTCTTTTTTGTGTGTGTGCGTGCATGCATGCACACACACACACACACACACACACACACACATACACGCACACACACACAGTTGTTTTTTTTTAAAACTAAGATTACAATGTACACATTATATATTATATTGGGAAATATTTTGAGGCTCATTTTTCTTTGCTGAAGACATTCAGCAAATTTCTTTTCTAATTTTTTATAATGTAGGTTTCTCTTCAGGATGATAAATATAGATCAAACATTTAAAAAATAAAGCTGTGCAATATTTCATATTAATTAGGTATCACAATTTATTTAGCCATTCGATAGACATTATACAAGAAATGCATACCCGCATTTCATCTTAGAAGAAATATGAGATCAGAAATATGGATTTATTTTTTAAGAATGAAAGTTAAGCACTAAACAATAAGGTTCTGTCTCGGTAGATTTTCAAGGCTAAGGAGATTCTGAAAAACAAGTGCATTTCAGTTTTGTTCTCAAGCTGGTGACTGGAAGGTGAAAAAGGCAAGAATATTTCTAAGGCTAATAAATTTGACTCTTCTACACACATATAGACACTTTATAGAGCTCAGTTATTTCAAATGTTTCAGAGACAATGTTTAGATAATTACATGAGTCATAAAAAGTGGTTGTGAAAACTATGATTTTAAAATGTAACAGGTAATATGAGTGATTCATCAGGAAGCTTATTAAACCGTTTTAAAAGGTCCATTATACTTAATATCTATTGATGCTCATTTTGCCTTGGGGTGTTAGATGAAAAATGCAAGTTAGTGGATTTTTAAAAAAATAAATCTTTATTGTTCAGATTATTATAATTGTTCCTCTTTTTCCCCCATAGCTTCCCTCCACGTGGTTCCCACTCTACCCTCTGCCCTTCCCCCACTTCCCACTATCCTCATCCATAGGTTTAAGATTAAGTCTCTTCCCCCATCCCCCCTCACCGCTTTCTCCCTGCGAATTGTCAGTCCACTCCCTTTCTATGCTCCTGATTCTATTATATTCATCAGTTTATTCTGTTCCTCAGATTTTTTTATTCACTTGATTTTTAGATTCACTTGTTGATAGATATGTATTTGTTGTTCATAATTTTTATCTTTACCTTTTCTTCTTCTTCCTCTTCTTAAAGAGTACCTTTCAGCATTTCATATAATACTGGTTTGGTGCTGATGAACTCTTTTAGCTTTTTCTTATCTGTGAAGTTCTTTATCTGATCTTCATTTCTGAGTGATAGCTTTGCTGGATAGAGTATTCTTGGTTGTAGGTTTTGCTATTCATCACTGTGCCACTCCCGTCTGACCTGCATCGTTTCTGTTGAGAAATCAGCTGACAATTGTATGGGTGCTCCCTTGTAGGTAACTAACTGTTTTTCTCTTGCTGCTTTTAATATTCTCTCTTTGTCTTTTGCCCCTGGTATTTTAATTATGATGTGTCTTGGTGTAGTCCTCTTTGGATTCCTTTTATTTGGGGTACTGTGTGCTACCTGGACTTGTAAGTCTATTTCTTTCACCAGATGTGGGAAGTTTTCAGTCATTATATCTTCAAATAGGTTTTCAGTATCTTGCTCTTTCTCTTCTTCTGGCACCCCCACAATTCTGATGTTGGTACGCTTGAAGCTGTCCCAGAGGCTCCTTACATTATCTACACATTTTTGGATTCTTTTCTCTTCTTGCTTTTCCAGTTGAGTGTTTTTTACTTCTTCATATTTCAAATCTTTGACTTGATTCTTGCATTCCTCTAGTCTGCTATTAGGTCTCTGTATAATATTTTTTATTTCAGCCAGTGTATGTTTCATTTCTAGTTGGTTCTTTTTCATCTCTAGTTGGTCCTTTTTCATCTCCTCTTGGGTCTTGCTAAATTTATCCAACTTTTCTAGGAGATTCTTGAAAAACCTTATAAGTGTGGTTTTGAACTCTATATCCAGTTGTTTGTTTTCCTCCATTTCTTTTGTTTGTGATCTCTTCCCTTGTCTGGGCATTTTCACTATGCTGGGAGAACTTCTGTGTTGGATTCAGCCTTATGATACCAGACTTGCAAAACTGCAAAAGCCTCTCTGTTGAGCTTGGGAGGATTAGAGTCTCAGGACTTAACAGACCACCTTGCCTTCCAGTCAGCGCTGCCCTACGTGGCCCCTGGGGCTCACGTGTCTCTGGGTAAATGCTGGAGCGGTCCCTGTGTGCATGCGTAGTGCCTCTAGACTACTGCCTTTCCACTCCCCTGCGCTCTGGGACTGTATGAGTTTGGGTCCCCAGGGTCTCCCCCAAAACTGGGGTTTAGTGGAGTTAGAAGTGGCACAGTTGGGCGCCTCTGTCTTCTACCCACTAGTGAAAGCCAGCGGCAAAATCAGCAGTCCATCTTCTGTGCGTAGTGCTGTGCATGCTGCCAGACTTCTGCCCTTTTGTGACTCCCCTAAATTTCCATGCACTTCTCCCTTTTCACAGTCCAAACTCCCCCTGTATGAGTTTCGGCCAGACCTAGCGTTCAGTGCCATAGGATAAGGGGTTCAGTGCAGTTGGAAGTCTCCCATCTCCCTCCTGCCAGAGGAAGCCAGCAGGCAATCCGGCACCTGCTCTCTCCATGCATGCGTTTCCGTACCTCAGCTTTTTGCAGCTCCTCTGGGTCTCTGTGAGCCCCTGTCTTTCCTTGTAGTTGTAGAATTTCCACTCAGCCAGCTTTCCTGTGGTTCTGGATGCTGTCCATTCTGTCTTTTAGTTGTAGTTTTGAAATTGTTGTGCAAGGCAGCAGTTTAGGTGTTTACCTATGCCACCATCTTGGATTCTCTCTCCTCCATTTCTTTCATTATGACCTGTTTCTTTGTCTCCACATTTTGGCTGCTTCCTTGAGTTGAAAGAGTGGCTTTGTGTGCTAGGTGTCCTATATGGCCTAGTGGTTCAGCCACCATAGTTACTTGATGTGGACACTCTTGGTGCATCCTTTTGTGGGCTGTGTGCACCATCTTATTGTAGTTAAGTCTTGATTGTTGTTGGTATCACTGGGAAGAATTGACTTCCAGGCCTATTGGCTGTGAGGATTAGCTGTGTCTATGCTGGGAGAAATTCTATGCTGGAGACACACTTATGAGATAAGACTTGCAAAATTGCAAAAGCCTCTGTACTCAGCTTGGATGGGTTGGAGTCTCAGGGAGGAGCAGACAGCATTGGTTTCCCGTTAGCCCTGCCCTAATAGGTCCCCTGTATCTCATTGTCCCGTGGTAATTGCTGCAAGCATATCTGAGAGAAAGCCACCCTGGAGTTCTGCCAGCTGCCAGACAGTCTATTTTCTCCATAAATGAGTCTGGGACCCAGAGTCTCACCTGGACCTGAAGTTCAGTGCAGTTGGGAGCTTTTGTCTCCCTCCTGCTTGAAAAAGCCAGCTGCATACTCATTTGCCAGTCCTTTCAAGCACACATCGCGGTACCTCTGCTTTTCTCTTTCCTGACAGTCCTATTTCACCCCTTATGAGTCTGGGTCCCCAGAGTCTCACCTTAAACTGGAGTTCAGCACAGTTGTGAGCTTTTGTCTCCCTGTTGCTTGAGAAAGCCAGCTGTGAACTCAGTTTCCAGTCCTCTCCACGTGTGTGCCTCAGTACCTTTGCCTTCCACAGTTTCTTATTGTTCAGTTTATTACAGATGTTCCTCTTTTTTTTCCCTTCCATAGCTTCCCTTTACCTGATTCCCCACCTCCTACTCCATTCCCTTACTCCCTGCTACTGTCCTCATCTATAGGTGTAAGATTTTTGTCCAGTCTCTTCCCGCACCCTTCATACCTCCTTCCTCATGCAAATTTCAGTCCATTCTCTTTCTATGCCCCTAATTCTATTATATTTACCAGTTTATTCTGTTCATCGGATTTTTTATTCACTTGATTTTTAGATTCACTTGTTGATAGGTATGTATTTGTTATCACTTTGTTGTTCACAATTTTTATCTTTACCTTTTTCTTCTTCTTCCTCTTCTTAAAGAATACCCTTCAGCATTTCATATAATCCTGGTTTGGTGGTGATGAACTCCTTTAGCTTTTTCTTGTCTGTGAAGCTCTTTATCTGACGATAGCTTTGCTGGGTAGAGTAATCTTGGTTGTAGCTTCTTGCTATTCATCACTTTGAATATTTCCTGTCACTCCCTTCTGGCCTGCATAGTTTCTGTTGAGAAATCAGCTGACAGTTGTATGGGTACTCCCTTGTAGGTAACTAACTGTTTTTTTCTTGCTGCTTTCAAGATTATCTCTTTGTCTTTTGCTCTTGACATTTTAATTATGATGTGTCTTGGTGTGGTCCTCTTTGGATTCCTTTTGTTTGGGGTTCTCTGTGCTTCCTGGACTTGTATGTCTATTTCTTTCACCAGGTAGGGAAAGTTTTCTGTCATTATTTCTTCAAATAGGTTTTTAGTATCTTGCTCTCTCTCTTCTTTTGGCACCCCCATAATTCTGATGTTGGTATGCTTGAAGTTGTCCCAGAGGCTCCTTACACTGTCTTCACATTTTTGGACTCCTTTTTCTTTTTGTTTTTCTGTTTGGGTATTTTGCTTCCTCATATTTAAGATCTTTGGTTTGATTCTTGGGGTCCTCTAGTCTGCTGTTGGGTTTCTGTATATTACTCTTTTTATTCTTTTTTTTAAAATAAATCTTTATTGTTCAGATTACAATTGTTTCTCTTTTTTTCCCCCATAGCTCCCCTCTACCCTGCTCCCACCCCCACTCTCAAACCTTACCTCCCCCCATTGTCCTCATTCATAGGTGTATGACTTTTGTCCAGTCTCTCCCTGCACCCCCCTTGCCTCTTTCCCCCTGAGAATTATCAGTCCACTCCCTTTCTATGCCCCTGATTCTATTATATTCACCTGTTTATTATGTTCATCAGATTTTCAATTCAATTGATTTTTAGATTCACTTGTTCATAGATATGTGTTTGTTCATAATTTTTATCTTTACCTTTTTCTTATTCTTCCTCTTTTAAAGAATATCTTTCAGCATATCATATAATACTGGTTTGGTGTTGATGAACTCTTTAGTTTTTTCTTATCTGTGAAGCTCTTTATCTGACTTTCAGTTCTGAAGATAGCTTTGCTGGGCAGAGTAATCTTGGTTATAGGTTCTTGTTATTCATCACTTTGTATATTTCTTGCCACTCCCATCTGGCCTGCATCGTTTCTGTTGAGAAATCAGCTGACAATCGTATGGGTGCTCCCTTGTATATAATTAACTGCTTTTCTCTTGCTGCTTTTAATATTCTCTCTGTCTTTTGCTCTTGGTATTTTAATTATGATGTGTCTTGGTGTGGTTCTCTTTGGATTCCTTTTGTTTGGGGTTCTGTGCTCTTCTTGGATTTGTGAGCCTATTTCTTTCGCTAGGTGGGAAAAGTTTTCAGTCATTATTTCTTCAAATAGGTTTTTAGTATCTTGCTCTCTCTCTTCTGGCACCCCCATAATTCAGATGTTGGTATGTTAGAAGTTGTCCCTGAGGCTCCTCACACTATCTTCACATTTTTCAATTCTTTTTTCTTTTTTCCATTTAAATGTTTTTTGCTTCTTTGTATTTCAAATCTTTGCCTTGATTCTTGCGTTCCTCTAGTCTTCTGTTAGCTCTCTGTATAATATTTTTTATTTCAGTCAGTTTATGTTTAATTTCTAGTTGGTCCTTTTTCATTTCCTCTTGGGTCTTGCTAAATTTATCCATTTTTTTCTAGGAAATTCTTAAAATACCTTATAATAGTGGTTTTAAACTCTATATTCAGTCATTTGGTTTTCTCCATTTCTGTAGTTTGTGATCTGTGCCTTTGTCTCCACATTTTTGCTGCTTTACTAAATTGGTAGAGTAGCTTTGTGTGCTAGATGTCCTATATGGCACAGTAGCTCTGCCTCCCCAATTACCTGAGGTGGACACTCTTGGTGTACCTTTTTGTGGACTATGTGTACAGTCTTGTTGTAGTTAAGTCTTGATTGTTGTTGTTATCACTGGGGCGGGAGGGTTGGGGGAAGAATTGATCTCCAAGCCAATTTGTTGTGAGGATCAGCTGTGTCTATGCCTTGATAACTTCTGTGCTGGACTCAGCCTTAAGACTTGCAAGATTGCAACAGCCTCTGTGCTGGGCTTGGATGTGGCGGAGTCTCAGGGCTGAGCAGACAGCCTTGGCTTCCCATCAGCCCTGTCCTACTCAGCTGCCCCTGAATCTCTGCCCCTGGGAATTGCTGCAGCCCTCTCTGTGTGCACATGCATGCGTCTATAGACTTCTACCTTTCCCATGCCTCCAGACCTCTGCCTTTCCAGCTCCCCTAAATTTCCGTGCCCTCTGGGGACCTGTATGAGTCTGGGTGCCCAGGGTCTCACCCGAAACTGGGGTTCAGAGCAGTCTGACCTGGATTTCAGTACAGTTGGGAGTTTCTGTTTTCCTCCCACTAGAGAAAGCCCGGGGCACAATCAGCAGTCAGTCCTTTTTGCTTGCGCCTTCAGACCTCTGCCTTTTGCAGCTCCCCTGTATTTTTGTACACTCCTCCCTTTTTATGACAGTCCAGACTCCCCCCGTATAAGTCTCGCCCAGAACTGGGGTTCAGTGCAGTCAGAAGTGTGGTTCAGTGCAGTCAGGAGTTTTCACCTCCCTCCTGCTAGAGGCAACCAGTTAGAACCTCTACACCCCTCTTCTCCACATGTGTGTCTCTATACCTCAGTTTTTACAGCTCCTCTGAGTCTTCATGAGCCTCTCTCTTTACTTCTAGTTGTAGAATTTCCACTCAGCAGGCTTTTCTGTGGTTCTGGATGGTATCTGTTCTTTCTTTTAGTTGTAATTTTGAAATTGTTGTGTGAGGCAGCAGTTTAGCTGTTCACTTATGCCGCCATCTTGGTTTCTCCTGTATATCATTCTTTATTTCAGATAAATTGTTAGTTTAAGCTGCTAGAGGGCAGGCCATTCATATGCAAAAGCTGCTGCATATAGCTTGATGGACTTGTAAATTGGGCAGGGCAGAGTCTCAGGGAATCGCTAGCGTGTGGCAAACAGGGCTGGCTGCCAGTCAGCCCTTTCTGAGTCCCTATATCTCATGTCCCACACCCTAGCACAGTAAACAGTGACTCCGGTGCACACCTCTGCAAGAGAGCCACTTTCTGACCTGATGGCAGACAGTCCTGTTTCTCCCTGTATGAGTCTGGATCCCCAGAATCTCGCCAGAAATTGGAGTTCAGAGAGTCGGGAACTTGTAACTCCCTCCCAATTGAAAAAAAACAGCACATGCCAGCCCGATTGGCGTGCATCTCCATACCTCTGCCTTTCTGAGCCTCTACACATTGTACCAGGTCTCAATGCACTTTTTTTCTTTCCTTCTAGTTGTAGAACTTCCACTCTGCCAGATTTTCCGTGGTTCTGGGGGATAGTTGTTTTGTCTTTTAGTTGTAGTTTTGGTGTGGTTGTAAGAGGCAGCACGGATAGGTGTTGCCATCTTGGTTCTCCTCCTCCAGAGTTCCTTTGAGTCTCATTGTGTTTTTCTCTTTCTCAACAGTCCAGTTTCACCCCAGAGTCTCGTCCAGAACTGGAGTTTAGCACAGTTGGGAGCTTTTGTCTCCTTCCCGCTTGAGAAAGCCAGCCATGCACTAACTTTCCAGTCCTCTCCACGTGTGTGAGTCTCAGTACTTCTGCCTCCTGCAGCTCCTCTGAGTCTCAGTCTGCTTTTCTCTTTCCTTCTAGTTGTAGAATTTCCATTCAGCCAGCCTTCCTGTGGTTCTGGATGATGTCCATTTTGTCTTTTAGTTGTAGTTTTGAAATTGTTGTGCGAGGCAGCAGTGTAGGTGTTTACTTATGCCGCCATCTTGGTTTCTCTGTAGTGGATTTTTCTTAAAAAAACATCACTTCCCATCAATTGAAACACAGTGCATGTGTCTTTAGTTAGCTTTTCTTTTCCCAATACATAAACTATTACAAATAACCAGCAATCAAAGCATGAGTATGTATATCTTTATGGACTGCTGCATTACTCCAAGTGGGGTTACTGAGTTCAGTGTAGGCAAATTTTACTTTTTAATACAGAGTGGCAGATTACCTTCCCTAAGAGTTATAGCAATTCATATTGCCTTGTCTGCTCAAGTTGTTATACTGCTTTAGAAGGGGATATTAGGGGGCATGCTGACTTCAAGCTGCCCTCTTTCCAGCTGGCTCCATATTTTAAAGTATGATATAAATAAATAGTTTAAATTATTCCCACCTGGACTTAATTTGTTCTTGAGATGAGAATTTGGATATAGTATACAGTACAGTCACAAGTCCCCTTTATCTCCTGCCCAGACTTTCCCCCATTTTCTCTGATTTAGTAAGAGAGATGGATGAGACCTGAAGTTCTAGAAGACAAATCAGATGGATACAATGGCAAGAACAGATGTTTTTCAATTTGGAGCACAAGAAGCAAAATACCACATATTGCCTTTCATCTCAGTTCTTGGTTATGTAGGTTTTTTTCAGTTAGGTTTTCTACTTCTTGCAATTTACCTATTGATAAAGAATAAGGAGAATTACCTGGTGGAGCTCTAGTGTGAAGAGGGAGGAAGCAACAAAACAAACCAAACCAAACCAAACCAAACCAAACCAAACCAAAACAAAAAGGTTAGTTTAAATTCTAAGTTGTAATCTCTTAAGTGCTGTGTATACTGTGGGAATTAAATGATTGCTTATTAACTTTTTTTTTTCTGATGCAATATGAAATCTTGTTTGCTCCTGCACTTAATAAAAGACTTACTTTTGAAAGATAAAATGATACTCAGTGATACTCAATATTCCTATGCTTATTCTGGTGTGTTCTCTTGAGCAGTCTATTTTACTAATACTAATACTCAGTGGTGAGAAATGGATGTTGCATTAACTTTACATGGAAAAGAAAAAAGCTACTGTATAGGGCAAAATTCAAATTTTCCATTAATTTGTTAAGTTATGGAATATTTACAAATGCTGCCCCACCATGCCTCCAGAATCTTTGTGGATACGAATCTACTCTGTTCTATCATTAGGGTTTCTTGGAAAAGTCTGAAAGCCTAGTGTTAAGTCACTCCTTGGCCTCTTTGGGCTTGTCCTCTTTTGGTAAGTGTGGTTTTCTGTCCCTTCCCTCTGACTCAGTATTCCTGATCTTGGCATGGTGACCTGGTTCTCATTGCTTGTATTATTGTCCTTGCTTTCTCGTTTCCGATTCTCTTCTGCTTCTAATTTTTCTCTCTAGGTTTTTAATCCTCATCTGATGTAGGGATTCTGTTTAATATCTCAGTTAGAGACCCCTGGGTCCCTTCTTCCTGATATTTGGGTAAAATGAAGCAGAGGGTAAAACCTGCATAGGACCCTTAGCTCCTTACACTGTTTTTTCATTCTTGCTTTTTCTTTCTCTCCAGGTTTTAGATGATCTCCCTGTAGTTATTTTAAATGGCTGCTTTACAGGCAACCTGTTTCAAAACTTTCTTCCTGTTTGCAAATGAGCTTTTCTTATAAGTGGATTGCTGCCACTATTCCAACTTACTCTCTCCTTTAACAATAAGATTTCTTGTTTTCCCCAGATTTTTCAAAACCTTAGAACTAAATTTCTAGAAAGGCCAAACCACTGCATTTCATCTTTACTAATTTGTCATATGGGCAGGCTTCCTGCTGCAAAATTAGCATAAGTTTTCTTTCTTTTAAAGAAAAAGAAAGCAATATGATTCTTTGGCAGATACCATTACTTTCCCAGCAATCTGATAAAATTCCATCCTTCTACTCCCAAAAGCAAATTTTGAGCTAAACTTTCAACTTTTTTTTTAAATGGGGTTATGCACTCAGTTTGGGGAAACAGATCTTCCTCTAGGCAAGGCAGGCAGAGCCACATTCCTGCATTTCTCATGCCAGTGGGAAAAGTTCATGAAGGTCAGGGAATGCTTCTAAAGTTATCTGTGAAGGGAAAAGAATAATTACTTCTTTGTGATTCAAACCTGGGCACCATCCAGGTTCCTCCAATTAGCTGTAGGAACAGTGCCCGCTATTGTGTCTCAAGTTTACCTTGAATTCTTCAAGAAAACTGTCTTTTTTGATCACTATGAATATTAATTAAAAAGTAGGATCCCACAAGATTCTTCTTTCCTGTCTTAAAGCAAAAGAGGGCCAGATGACCACAAAGGAGGTTAAGAGACAAGCAGTTGCTGTGAGAATTTCATTGCCAGGGGCTGAAAAGGGAACTGTGCTGTAATTATATTTACTTATTTAAAAATATTTTTATTGATTTCAGAGAGGAAGGGAAAGGGAGAGAGAAATAGAAACATCAATGATGAGAATCATTGATCAGCTGCCTCCTGTACGCCCCCTACTGGGGATCCAGTCCACAACCTAGACATATGCCCTGACCAGAAATCAAACTCTGACCTCCTGGTTCATAGGTTGATGATCAACCACTGAGCAACACCAGCTGGGCTTATATTTTTACAGGGAAAAAAATATCAGAAACTTCTGCATTGTGAGGGGTGATTGAATATAGATAATTCTTCATGCATGGGGAAATGATGGGAAATATAAAAATGTTTCTTTTCTATCTCTACTTTTATAACTCTGTTGTTCAGCATTACTTGTATTTCTGAAGTTACATTAGATTAGGGGTAAAATTAAGATGAAAATAGGTCACAAAATAGTATATCTCTGGTTCTGCCTCTACAAACTCTAAAAACCCCAGATTCTCAAATTCTTCCTGAATAGCTTTGGAGAAGTCCATTTGAATAACTTCATAAATGCTCAGAGTGCTATCACCTGCTATTTCCCGCCTTCCCAGGTGCCCAGGACTGTTGTCTTCACGTAAGACTACTGTCTGGTCTGTTTTCCCTGATGACCCTGTACCTGGTATTGATGCTTTGGGTCTGCGTTGGGAGCATCAGTGTTGATGTCCTCACCTGTCAAGACACCACTGCCTATTTGGATGCCTGCTGAAAGGGTTAAGTGTCAGCAAAGTTGATGTCAAGACTGCGAGTGGTTCTTGCTCAAGGTGTTCACCTCTGCACAGAGGTGGTTCTGAGAAAGCCATTGCCCCGGTGTGGCTTCACCTGTGTTCTCAAAGCCCGATGGAGATTTTTGTGAGTGTTTCTTTCTTTTTCATAAACCTGTCTCAACTGTGAATATGGAGTATGTGTCCCTGAAGACTGGCAGGGAAACCAGAGCGACAGGCACATGTTTTATTAGAAAACCAGTGCTCTGGTGCATGGATTCATGCACATGGAAAGGAAATTAACTAGAAGGTGGCTGGTGGGGCGGGACTGGGTGAGATGGGCAAGACATGCCCTGGAGCCAGCCTTCTCTCTCCCTGATGGGCTGCACCTGGGGTGGTGCCACAGCCTGAAAGGTGTCTGTGGAGTGAGCAGGGTCCCTCCAGAAGGTGGGGTCCCTCAGCCTGGCCTGCAGGGATCAGGCCAAAACTGGCTTTCCAATAGCCTCCCAGGGGTCCCGGATTGTGAGGCGGCAGTTCTTGGATGATGTACCCTGGAATGGGGCTCCCTCCTCCCTGACTTCGGGGTGCATCACCCGAGAACTGCTGCTGCCAAGTCACTGCAGCTTGGCAGCCTCCTGTGTTGAGTGTCTGCCCCCTGGTGGTCATTGCGCATCATAGCTACTGGTTGGACAGTTGCTTAGCCTTTTATGTATATAGATAACTTTCCTTTTTTACCTGCTTGTTATCCTGAAATGGACCTTACATCAATTAACCGGGGTTGTTTCCCTGGTAGCTCCTTGGTCCCTGATGTGCATAGCCTCCACTCTCAGATGTGCCCAGGTATGCCCGAGTCTTGGGATGAGTATAATTGAATTAACACAACTGCATGCATTAGACTTTATTCCATGCAGGGCACAAATGTGTGAATGAAGAGTGTAGCATCTTACAAATCAGTCCAGCACTCTGATCAGAATGAAATGTTTGCCTCACCTACCTACACAAGGACACACTGTGTGTGTGTGTGTGTGTGTGTGTGTGTGTGTGTGTGTGTGTATGTGTGGTGTATAAAGTCTAGAGTCCATTTCAATACCTCTTTAGTAGACTAATTTCAAAATTTATAATTCCAGTCTAGACTTCTCTCCTGTACTTCTGATTCTTATCTTATCTTCCCCTCAAAAAGACCCTCCTATAATCCTTGTTTCCATCAGTGGACCAATCAGTTTCTGAGCTAGAATCACCCATACATCCTCCTGCCTCTGCACAACCAAAAATTCAATTACATAAACCTTTGATAATTCTAATATTAGTGGAGAGGGACAAAAGGGTGGGGATTATGAGACCAGTTTTTTCTTTAGGAAAAAATGAATATAGTGGAATCTAATTATTGCATCATTGAATTAATACTCCTATCCTAGGAGGAGGAAAAGGTTTCCCTTACAAATTTTATGGAATTAAACCAATAAAAAATTCCTTTTCTGTGACTTACTAACATCTTCAATAGCCAAAACAAGGTGGGCTTTAACTTGGCCATTCTTAAGTCATGAAAAAGAACATTTTGTCCTAAAAATAAGCATAGCCAGGAAACACATATTTAGTGAAGTTGCTGCAGGTGTGTATGTTTTTCCCTTTAGTGCAAGGAAAGGCAATCACTATGTGCAACTGTGTTTTTATTTTTTATTTCAGAGAGGGAAGGAGGGGCGGGTGGAGGAGAGAAAGAGAAACATCAGTGATGAGAGAGAATGATTGATTGGCTGCTTCCTGCACACCCTCCACTGGGGATCAAGCCCACAACCCAGGCACATGCCCTTGACTGGAATCAAACCTGGGACCCTTCAATCCACAGGCCGACACCCTACTCACTGAGCGAAACTGGCTAGGGCTTTTTATAAACGGTATCTATTCTCTGCATTGTATACTCAGAACATTTTATAGTATTTGAAAGGAAAAGATGATCCAAATTGAAGGCGAACCTATTTGCATCGAGGTTAGTTGCAGGGAAGTGTCAAAGAGACCACAAATGCCACGATAGCGTGGGCAGTGAAAAGGAGGACACCTAATCAGATGGACACCACATATTCTGTGACTGGAGATAAGAGTGATATGATGGGTCCCATATATCTGTAAGTTTGGTTCAGTGTGGCACTGAGTGGTGGGTAAATCTATTGAGGAAAGCCTTGCCTCATGAGAACCTGTGAATTAACAGTTTAAAACTAATTCAACCTCTAATTCAACCAGTTATACATCTAACCACCCTACTTTTAAGCTTCTGTTGCAAACCCAGATGGTTCTCTTAGGGATAGTTTTATATGAGCACAAATAGGTCCATGAACTTTCACAGAGCCAGCAAAGCTTCAGATTGGCTCTTCTGTCTAATAGCTATGCGACTTTAGATAACTGATATATTTTATTTACTTGTGTGTGTGTGTGTGTGTGTGTGTTTGTGTGTGTGTGTGTGTTTGTGTGTGTTTCTTTTTTCTTTTTGCTGGATGCTTGTTCTTTTTTAAAAAATCCTCACCCAAAGATATTTTTCTTTTGATTTTTAGAGTGGAAGAGAGAGGGAAAGACAGAAATATTGATGTGAGAAAAACACATCGATTGGCTGCCTCCTGCACAGACCTGGAGGCCAAGAAGGAGCCTGCAACTGAAAATAGAATATGGAACCCTTTGGTCTGTAGGCCGACACTCTGTCCACTGAACCAAACTGGCTAGGGCTAGATGCTTATTCTTTATTTTTCACTAGGTGCAAGGCACATGGTTATGGGGTATCAGGAAGACTTGAGTGTGGCTTGGCTAGTACAGAGTGGGATTCATTTATTTTGCATATAAAGCTATACAGTTTTTCCATTGCTTTAATTTTTAAAATAATTTTTATTTTTCAATTACAGTTGGCATTCAATGTTATATTGGTTTCGGGTGTACAATTCAGTAATTAGATATTATATAACTTACTAAGTGATCATCTAGAAAAATTCTGTATCCACCTGACAGCATACATAATTATTGCAATATTATTGGTTATATTCCCTGGGCTGGACTTTACATCTCCATGACTATTCTGTAACTACCAATTTGTTCTTCTTCTTCTTCTTTTTTTTAAAATATATTTTATTGATTTTTTACAGAGAGGAAGGGAGAGAGAGAGAGAAAGTCAGAAACATCGATGAGAGAGAGACATCGATCAGCCGCCTCCTGCACGCCCCACTGTGGAGATCTGCCCGAAAGTAAGGTACATGCCCCCAACCGGAACCGAACCTGGGACCCTTCAGTCCACAGGCCGACGCTCTATCCACTGAGCCAAACCGGTCTCGGCCAATTTGTTCTTCTTAATTCCTTCACCTTTATCTCCCAGTTCCCCAACCCCCTTCTCATCTGGCAACCATCAAAATGCTCTCTATATTTGTGAGTCTGTTTCTGTTCTGTTTGTTCATTTATTTTGTTTTTTAGACTCTTTTTAAAATTTTTAAAATCTTTTATTGTTGAAAGTATTACATATGTCCCTTCTTTAAAAAAGAACATCTCTCTATTCAGGTTTTATTTGATTGCTTTCTGTACTGACTTATAGTTTTTTGGACATAGATTTGTACGTATTTTGTTAGATTTATAACTATGTATTCAGGTTTTTTTTGGTATTATTATAAATGCTATTTTTTAAAAAAAAGTTTCAATTCTTTTTTAAAAATAAATCTTTATTGTTCAGATTATTACAATTGTTCCTCTTTTCTCCCACCATAGCTTCCCTCCATCTGGTTCCCACCCTACCTCCTGCCCTTACCCCTCCCCCACACTGTCCTCATCCATAGGTGTACGATTTTTGTCCAGTCTCTTCCTGCACCCCCCACACCCCTTTCCCCCCGAGAATTGTCAGTCCACTCCCTTTCTATGCCCCTGATTCTATTATATTCACCAGTTTATTCTATTCATCAAATTTTTTATTTACTTGATTTTTAGATTCACTTGTTGATAGATAATGTATTTGTTGTTCATAATTTTTTAAATAAATCTTTATTGTTCAGATTATTACAATTGTTCCTCTCCCCCCCATTGTTATTCATAATTTTTATCTTTACCTTTTTATTCTTCCTCTTCTTAAAGAATACCTTTCAGCATCCTATCTAATAAAAGAATAATAAGTAAATAGACTGTACCCCTGCTACACCCACTAGCCACACTCACCAGCCAATCAGAGTGAGTATGCAAATTAACCCAACCAAGATGGCTACAGCCACAGAGAGAGCAGGAGGAAGGCTTGAGTTGCCCCTGGTGATGGAGGAAACCAAGTTTTCTGCAAACCCTGGCAGGCCAGGCCTCCACTGAAGGCAACAAAGTTTCAATGGCTGTGCGACCAGAAGGCTTGGCTCTGCTCCAGGCTACAAAGTTTCAATTGTAGAAGATAAATAAATCTCAGATACCAGGGCCTCTGCTTGGGTCACCAGGGGGGCGTGGCCGGCCTGCAAACCACCACAGGCCCCTCATGCAGGCTACCCCACATCCCAAGGGAACACCTACCCTGGTCTAGGACACCCTTCAGGGAAAACCAGTTGGCCCCCATCCATGTACCAGGCCTCTATCCTATTTAATAAGAGCATAATATGCAGATTGACCATCACTCCAACACACAAGATGACTGCCCCATGTGATCAAAAGATCCTACCCCATGTGGACACAAGATGTCCGACTGCCCGTTTAGGCTCAATCCTGTAGGGCAGTCGGACATTCCTCAAGGGGTCCCAGATTGGAGAGGGAGAAGGCTGGGCTGAAGGGCACCCCCCGTGCACAAATTTTGCGCGCACCAGTCTCTAGTTTCATGTAATACTGGTTTGGCAGTGATGAACTCCTTTTGTTCATTGCTGGAATAGAGGAAGTATACTGACTTTTGTATATTAACATGGTACTTTGCTTTTTTGTTATTTTCATCCACTGTTGCCAAGATACCAGATATTTTATTCCATTTCAGTTTTTTTCCTTATATAGTGCTTAAGATCTTTCATTTTTTTTAAAAAGATGTTTTATTGGGAGAATCCAAGATGGTGGCATAGGTAAACACCTACACTGCTGCCTTGCACAACAGTTTCAAAACTACAAGGACATCATCCAAAAACCACAGGAAAGCTGGCTGAGTGGAAAGTCTACAACTAGAAGGAAAGAGAGGGGCTCACAGAGACCCAGAGGAGCTGCAAAAAGCTGAGGTACAGAGACGCGCGCATGGAGAGAGCGGGTGCCGGAGAGCCTGGCTGGCTTTCTCTGGCAGGAGGGAGATGGAGACTCTCAAAGGCATTGAACTCCTTATCCTACGACACTGAACCCTGGATCCAGCCGAAACTCATACGGGGGGAGTTGGGACTGTGAAGGGGAAGAAGTGCACAGAAATTTAGGGGAGTTGCAAAAGATCAGAAGTCTGGTGGCACGCACGCACTGCGCACGGAGGACCGACTGCTGATTGTGCCACTGGCTTTTGGGAGTGGGCGGGAGACAGACTCTCCCAACTGTGTCACTTCTAGCTCCACTGAGCCCCAGTTTTGGACAAAACCCTGGGGACCAGGACTCATGTGGTCCTGGATTGCGGGGGAACCAGAGGGACAGCAGTCTAGAGGCATTGCGAGAGAGTGCTCGCACACAGGGCCCGCTCCAGCGATTACTCAGTCAAGTGAGACTCAGGGGCTGTGGAGGGCGGGGCCGACTGGAAGGCAAGGCGGCCCCTTAAGCCCTGAGACTCCACCCATCCCAAGCTCAAGAGAGAGGCTTTTGCAGTTTTTCAAGTCTGGTATCATAAGGCTGAATGCAACACAGTTCTCCCATCATAGTGAAAATGCTGAGACAAGGGAAGGGATCACAAACAAAAGAAATGGAGGAAAACAAAAGACTGGATATAGAGTTCAAAACCACGCTTATAAGGTTTTTCAAGAATATCCTAGAAAAGTTGGGTAAAATAAACGAGACCCAAGAGGAGATGAAAAAGGACCAACTAAAGATGCAAAATATCCAACTAGAGATGGAAAAGGACCAACTAGAAATTAAACATACACTGACTGAAATAAAAAATATTATACAGAGACCTAACAGCAGACAAGAGGAAGACAAGAATCAAGTCAAAGATTTGAAATATAAAGAATCAGAAAACACTCAACTGGAAAAGCAAGAAGAGAAAAGAATCCAAAAATGTGAAGATAATGTAAGGAGCCTCTGGGACAGCTTCAAGCGTACCAACATCAGAATTGTGGGGGTGCTAGAAGAAGAGAGAGAGCAAGATACTGAAAACCTATTTAAAGAAATAATGACTGAAAACTTCCCACATCTGGTGAAAGAAATAGACTTACAAGTCCAGGAAGCACACAGAACCCCATATAAAAGGAATCCAAAGAGGACTACACCAAGACACATCATAATTAAAATACCAAGAGCAAAAGAAAAAGAGAATATTAAAAGCAGCAAGAGAAAAATAGTTCATTTCCTACAAAGGAGCACCCATACAACTGTCAGCTGATTTCTCAACAGAAATGATGCAGGCCAGATGGGAGTGGCAAGAAATATTCAACGTGATGAATAGCAAGAACCTACAACCAAGAATACTCTATCCAGCAAAGCTATCATTCAGAATTGAAGGGCAGATAAAGAGCTTCACAGAGCAGAAAAAGCTAAAGGAGTTCATCAACTCCAAACCAGTATTATATGAAATGCTGAAAGGTACTCTTTAAGAAGGAAAGAAGAAGAAACAGGTAAAGATAAAAATTATGAACAACAAATACATATCTATCAACAAGGGAATCTAAAAATTAAGTGAATTAAAAATTTGATCAGCAGAATAAACTGGTGAATATAATAGAATCAGGAGCACAGAAAGGGAGTGGACTGGTAATTCTCAGGGGGAAAGGGGTGAGGGGTGTACAGGGAGAGACTGGACAAAAATCATACACCTATGGATGAGGTCAACAGGAGGGAGGTAAGGGTAGAGGAAGGGTTGGGAGCCATGTGGAGGGGAGCTATGGAGGAGAAAAAAGAGAAACAAATGTAATAATCTGCATAATAAAGATTTAATTAAAAAAATCTTTTATTGTTGTAAGAATACTAAACCTGATATGTACCAACTTAACAAATTTTAAATGCACAATGCAATATTATTAATTATAGGATCTCTAGAACTTACTCATCTGACATAAATGAAATTTTATACCCTTTGAACAGTAAAAATCTAAACATTTTGACCTTTAGTCTTTTTTTTCCAATGTCCATAAGGTGTGTTTTTTTAAATATATTTTTTATTGTTGATAGTATTACAGATATCTCCCATTTCCCTTTCTTTACCCCCTCTTCCCAGCCCATACACCCTTCCCGCCCCTGCAGGCCTTCACTACCCTATTGCCTGCATCCATGGGCTATGCATATAAGTATGTAAGTTCTTTGGTTATCTCTTCTTCCATAAGGTTTTATTGGAACACAGACACACTCATCAGTTTATCTATTATCTAGTAGAGGCCCAGTGCATGAAATTTGTGCATGGGGGTGTGTGTGTCCCTCACCCCAGCCTGCACCCTCTCCAATCTGGGACCCCTCGAGGGATGTCCAAGTGCCTGTTTAGGTCTGATCCTGGTAGGGCCTAAACAGGCAGTTGGACATCCCTCTCACAATTCAAGACTGCTGGCTTCCAACTGTTCACCTGCCTGCCTTCCTGATTGCCCCTAACCAGTCTTCCTGCCAGTCTGATCACCCCCTAATCACTCCCTTGCCAGCTTGATTTATGCCTAACTGTTCCCCTGACAGCCTGATTGCCCTAACTGCCCTACCCTACAGGCTTGATCATCCCTAACTGCCCTTCCCTTTGGCCTGATGGCCCACAACTGCCCTCCCATGCTGGCCTGATCCTTCCCAACTGCCCTCCCTTGTTGGCCACCTTGTGGTGGCCAGCTTGTGTTCACATGGGGGCAGCCATTTTTGACCACATGGATGTAGCCATCTTGTGTGTTGGAGTGATGGTCAATCTGCATATTACTCTTTTATTAGATAGGATAGAAGCCTGGTGCACGGGTGAGGGACAGCTGGTTTGCCCTGAAGGCTGTCTTGTATCAGGGTAGGGGTTCACTTGGGGAATGGGGCAGCGTGGGTGAGGGGCCTGTGGTGGTTTGCAGGCCAGCCACGCCCCCTGGTGATCCAAGTGGAAGCCCTGGGATCTGGGATCTATTTATCTTCTACAGTTGAAACTTTGTAGCCTTGAGCCAAGGCCAGGGCTGGCCAGGAAATTTGGCTTCCTCCGTCGCTGGGGAAAGCCTCCTGCTTGCTCCATGGCCACAGCCATTTTTGTTGGGATTTATTTATCTTCTATAATTGAAACTTTATAGCCTTGAGCAGAGGCCTCTGCTGGCCAGGGTGTGCAGAAAGCTTAGCTTCCTCCATTGCAAGCCTCCTGCTTGCTCCATAGCTGCAGCCATTTTTTTTTTGTTGTTTTTTTTAAAATGCAACTTTTTTTTTAATGTATTTTATTGATTTTTTACAGAGAGGAAGGTAGAGGGATAGTTAGAAACATCAATGAGAGAGACATCGATCAGCTGCCTCCTGCACACCCCCTACTGGAGATATGCCCACAACCAATGTACATACTCTTGACCAGAATCGAACCTGGGATCTTTCAGTCCACAGGCCAACGCTCTATCCACTGAGCCAAACAGGTTTTGGTGGCTTCAGCCATTTTTGTTGGGATTTATTTATCTTCTCTAATTGAAACTTTGTAGTGTTGATAGGAGGCCTGGGCCTGCCATTGCTGAGGAAACCCAAGCCTCCTGCTTGCTCCATTTCCCCAGGCACTTTGGTTGGGTTAATTTGCATACTCACTCCTGATTGGCTGGTTGGCATGGCTTGTGGGTGTAGCAGAGGTACAGTCAATTTGCATATTACTCTTTTATTAGCTAGGATGGCTGCTTTTATGTATTATCTATGATTACCCCTCCCAAGCTTTATTGAGATATAATTGATATACAGTGGTACCTCGAGATACAAGTGCCCTAACATACGAGATTTTTGAGATATGAGCCGTCGAGTGAGTGATTTTTGCTTTGAAATATGAGCAACATTTGAGATAGGAGTAATCAAGCGGATCGGCTGCACACGACCCACCAGTTTACCGCGACTCGAGCATCTCATAGTTTCCCACGCTTCAATGTTACGGAACAAATTAAACTCATATCTCGAGGTACCACTGTATAGCACTGTGTAGGTTTAAAGTATACAACATGAGATTTGATACATGTATAGAGTTGTAAAATGATTACCACAATAAGGTTAGTTAATATATCCATCATTTCACATAATTACTTTTTTTTTATGGTGAAAACATTTAAAATGTACTTTTTTAGCAACTTGTAAGTATATAATACAGTATTGTTAACTGTAGTCATCATATTATACTTTAGATCCCTGGAATTTATTCATTACATAACTGAAAATTTGTACTATTTGACCAACATCTCTGCATTCACCACAACTCAAGCCCCTGGAAACCATGATTCTTTTCTCTGCTGCTGTAAGTTTCCTTATTTTTTAGATTTTCATAGAGGTGAGACATAACTATTTGTAGTTCTCTAACTATTCCACTTAGCTTAATACCCTCAAGATCCATCCATGGCTTTGCAAAAGGTGGGATTTCCTTCTTTTTAATGACTGAATAATATTCCATGATATATATTTCACATCTTCTTTGTCCATTTTTCTGTGGATGGACCCTTAGGTTGTTTCTGTGTCTTGGCTATTGTGAATAATGCTTCAGTGATCATGGGGTGCAGCTATTGCTTCAAGATAATAATTTCATTTCCTTTGGATGAATACCCAGAAGTGGAATTGCTGGGTCATATGATGGTTCTACTTTTAATTTTCTGAGGTAATGCCACACTGTTTTCCCTAGTGGTTGTACCACAAGCAGTGTAAAAGGTGAGGCTCCCTGTTTCTCATTTATGAAATAGAACAATAATAACCAACTGGATTGCTGAGGCGAGGCTTAACATATTGCTCACAAAGTGCTCATGTTCGATTCCCATGTTTCTGTGTGCAGAGATGCTGTTATTCATCCTTTTATCTTCAGAAGTGACAAGGACAGTCATGCACAGAGTTGTTTGTGGAGTGCTTTGTTCTGAAGCTAGCACTCATACATTATACTCTTATGTGTTTGCAGGCTGTCTTCCATTAGACTGGATTTCTCTATCTATCTATCTATCTATCTATCTATCTATCTATCTATCTTTATTAAATTGATTGGGGTGACATTGGTGAACATGAATATATAGGTTTCAAGCGTGGGTTTCTACTATATTGTACCGTGTGCCCACCACCCAAAGTCAAATCTTCTCCCTAGACTGGATTTCTTTTCTTTTCTTTTTTTTTTAAAATATATTTTATTGATTTTTCACAGAGAGGAAGGGAAAGGAATAGAAAGCCAGAAACATCGATGAGAGAGAGACATTGATCAGCCGCCTCCTGCACACCCCCTACTGGGGATGTGCCCGCAACCAAGGTACATGCCCTTGACCATAATCGAACCCGGGACCTTTCAGTCTGCAGACCGACACTCTATCCACTGAACCAAACCGGTTTTGGCAAGACTGGATTTCTTAAAGGCAAGCTGGGCTCTAGTGATCTCTGATATCTACTAGCCTCCTGATACATGTCAGTTGTCTAAATAGATAAATGAATGAATGAACTCAGCTCTCTTACCTTCAGAGTTACTGCATCCATCAAACCATCAAACCTCAGAGGGAAGGTAGGGGAGGGTGGAGGTAAGGGGGAGAGATCAACCAAAGGACTTGTGTGCATGCATATAAACCTAACCAGTGGACACAGATACCAGTGGGGTAAGGGCATGAGTGGGGGGTGGAGGGCAATGGGGGGGGGGGATAAGAACACATATGTAATACCTTAATCAATAAAGGGAAAAAAAGAATTTTTCAGAAAAAATTTGAAGGAATCTCAGTGCCAGATTATCTTCACCATCCCACCCTCCCATCCCCCTTTTCCATCCTTATTTGGCTGAAAAGCAAGAATGCATTCTCTGCAGACATTTGGCCCAAGGGAGATTTTGGTAAAGCAACTAATGAGAAATGCCCTATTAAATGTCAAACTCACTACAAATTAGCATGAATCTAAGACTTCTGTTTTATGGGAGAATTCTTATGGGTTGTTTTTCATGATTTTTTTCTCTGAAAATATTTTAACAATTACCATAAGAATATTTTCAGTCTTCAAATTAATTATTGTATTAGTTTTTCCCCCGTAGAAGTGAATGGTTTTGTTGAATGTAATTCACTAGCTCCATATCAAAACTACAATATGAGATTGTTGTGTGTGATTTTTTTCCCCCCTTTTTAGCCTAAATTGGAACCTTATGGACATTGAACCTAGAAACATATGCCATTGTGATTTATATGTAGAAAATCTCTTTTCATATTATTAACAAAATCACTATTGTGTTCCAGTCTTTGTTCTCTGGGGATGAATTTTAGTAAATCACATCCTGCCATTCAGATACCTCAGAGCTCAAACTGCCTGAAGCTTAACAGAAAATGCAATTCAAAAATCCAAGAGGGTTAGGATGACAGGAAAAAATGTTTTCCATTTTTTGAAAGAGTGGGGAAGCGACAGGAAGGAAAAGAGAATTTTAGAATCTGATTCTTCTATGTCTGAAAAAAGACAGTTCAGATGAATTACTAGTGCCTTAAATAAGAAACAGGAAAACATCCTCCATAGAGAGAGTCCCTTAGCCAGCCACCAACATTTGGTACTCATCCCCAGTCTCCAGACGCAAAGGGAAATTTAGACAGGTCTGAAAAAACTCAGGACAAGCATATTTAAAAAAAAATAAAAATTAGAAACAATGCGTTATACTTACAGTCTCCCTCTTCAGCTCTCTCTGTATCTTGAGTCTATCATGTTAACAGCCCTGGAAAGTTCAAGTTTTCATAGTGTGTGTTTATACTACCTTTTCCTGCAAGATAACATATTTTACCAATTTAGTTTACAAAGAGAATTTCGGTCTTCACTGTCCTGCTTTACTCACCTATAAGGTGGGATCATAAATATGCTTCCATTTCCTCAGGAACATTCTTTCATATTGCATTTCCAGGATGTGCTGTCCAGATGTGAAAGCTTAAGCCACTTTTAGAATTTCTTCAGAGTAGGGATCTCTTCATGGAATACCAGTACAGTCTATATAATTCATACAATGCCAGGTTAGTAAAGGATGCTTTTTGTTAGGATAGACAAGATGCATCTGAGGTTTCATTTCTTTTCCTGAATTTCTATTACAGGAGATGTCATGGAGGAGGTATAGAGTTTGGAGGAGGTTTGATGAAGGTGTCATATTGACGCAGATCTGCTATTTCTCAATTCCTGAATGCTCAGATTTTATGTGCATTTAGAAAGCTACCTGTGAGTCTGAATTCTTGGGAGACAGCCTAAAAATGCAGGCAAGTCTGCCTTCCAGGTTATCGATACTGGTTCTGCTCGGTAGCCACTGGTGTTTTGATAGGACCAATGATTTGTGTGGGTCAAGATCTGTGAGAATTGCCGAAACCAGTTTGGCTCAGTGAATAGAGTGTCGGCCTGCAGACTGAAAGGTCCCAAGTTTGATTCTGGTCAATCGATGTTTCTAACTCTCTATCTCTCTCCTTTCCTCTCTGTAAAAAATCAATAAAATATATTTAAAAAAATTTGTGAGAATATCTTTTTTAAATAATATATATTTTATTGTTTAAAGTATTACATGTAGTAGTACACATATCTCTTTCTTTTCCCCCTTGACCTTCCCCCAGCCTCCCATATCCCTTGTCGCATGCCCTCATCCACCCCTCCAGTTGAATGAAACTTGCAGTGGCTCAATCCAGCTTATGAATTAGAGGATGCTGGCCTTTTTTTTTTCTTTTTTCTAGGAAGAACTGACCCTCATTTTATAGCAGAAAAAAAACCCCATTATGAAAAAGGGAAACACTTTAGTTATTTATTTGTTTTGTGTTATTAGAAAGTACTATTTCATAAGCAATTGTAAAGCTAAATTGCAACTGCTATGAAATCTATTTCTACATGTCCTTTTTGAAAATGCTTTATTGTTTAAAGTATTACTTATGTCTCTTTTGTCCTCCATTGACCTCTCCCTGGCCATCCCCCTCCCCCAGCACATGCCTAATGTCTGTGTCCATTGGTTATGCTTATATGCATGCATACAAGTCAAAAAGGGAAACACTTTAAATTAAAGGGAAAGCAGATGGTCTGGGAAACCATGTAGTTTCATGTGTTCATTGCACCCATAAAGGGGGGATTGAGAGGCCCAGCCAATCAAGAATACAAAAGAGTCCTTTATACATATTCCTCTGCTTCTCTTTCCCTTGTCCTCATAAATTGCCTTTTAAAACATAAAGGCAATCTCAGTCATTCTTGGGCTTAAATCTTCCCCTTAGTATATCTCAGTAGGTAGAGGAAAAAAAATTGCTTAGGTCCTGAATATCCTACAAAAGACATCTTAAAGGCCTTGAGCTATGTATTGCATTTAACACATGATAGTGGAAAAAAAATTTGGAATCAGAAGATATGGCCCCTAAGTATTGGACATGCTCTCACTGAAAGGTTTTGTGCCAATTTCTTTCTTTTTTTTATTAAGATTTATTTTTTTTATTATTTTAAAAAATATATTTTATTGATTTTTTACAGAGCAGAAGGGAGAGGGATAGAGAGTTAGAAACATCAATGAGAGAGAGACATCGATCAGCTGCCTCCTGAATGCCCCCTACTAGAGATGTGCCCGCAACCAAGGTACATGCCCTTCCTTGACCAGAATCCAACCTGGGACCCTCCAGTCTGCAAGCTGACGCTCTATCCACTGAGCAAAACCAGTTTCAGCTTGTGCCAATTTCTTAATCTTTCTGAACTTCAGCTTAATCAATAAAATGGGAATAATGATATCTTTCTCACAAGATGGTGAGGAACCAATGAAATCTACTACCGTGAGCCATAGGAAACTGCCAACGTTCAACTGTTTTTGATCTTCACAAATAACTATTTTAAGTGGGGCAAACTTCCATGGACAATGTTCTGTAAATTGTAAAGTACAATGTAAATTTTTTAGTTAAAATTAAGTGTAAAGGTACATTTTCTTCTGATGTGTGTGAAAGAAATGGAACTTAATGCTGGACAACAAAGTTATAGGAAGGTATGTGCAGAGTTGAAAGACAAAAGATGAGGAGGTAATAAGTGAGGAACTGAATTTTTATTTTTTGGACAAACTTTTGCTACTTTAATATGGAATAGTGATTAGGTTGATTTATTTAATAATCTGTATATATGTGAAATATTCACACTATTTTATACTAATAGTTCAAGCCATTGATATTAATAAAGTATCTTCCTTTCAAAGGACAAACATTTCCTATTTGAGCCTCTTAATAAAAACCCTCCAGTTTAATTTGAAACTTAAGTGATATTCATACATTGCATTGCAAAAAGTAACTTGATGGTAGAGGTCATCTGGAATAGATGAGTCATGTAATATTAATTTTAAGAAAATAATAATGAAAAATATAACACCAGCAGTTTTTTTTTTGACGTGATTGTCAAAGTGTGATAAGGCTTAGGAAATGAATGAGCTAACTATGGTGGGTATTATGCTTGAACTGTTTTCTTCTGATGTACTTGAGATATTACAAAAAGTATTCTGCTTGCCATCTATAAGGCTGATATTCTGCATTCAGAGTTAATAGCTTAGGCTTAAATTCTTTAATAAAGGTTGTAACAGTCAAAAGTGGAAGACTTAAAACAGTGCTAATCCTCTTCATTAGAAGAAAAAGATCAATTAGAAAGAGCTAATATTTTCCAAAGAGGAAAACCAATCATGTGGTTTTGTATAAAAATTCAGTGAGGGTTTTCACTTTGACATTTTTAGTCATAAATTTTCGTTTCGAGTTTGGCAGTGAGTTATGCTGACTATTAAATCATTTGCACCCATATTTTCATGGCAGATGCTTCATTAAAGGACTAGGCTTTGGTTTTTTTCCTTTGCTCTTTTTCTTTGGGTAGAGGGTTTCCATATGATGGATGTCCATATGATGAATACTTGCAGGCTTTGGAGACTCTGTAAAATGACTTAAAAACACTGAGAAGGTTCACTATTTCTCTACACCATTTGAATTCTAAACCATGGGAAATACTTAAAACTCAGGAACGTGTTTTTTTTAAGACCTGACCTATACAGAGATACTCTAAGTGATCAGTCTTCTCATTGGGCAACCCCCCCAGTGGAAACTAAAGCACCAAATTGGCAGTTAAGACAAGTGTGGATATGTGTTCATGCTTGTGTATGGCGCCCATGGGGAGGTGACCTGTCTGCACAGACTTTGTCAGGAAGGAGAGAAGAAGAAGGTATGTAAATTTCTGTGCCAGCATAATGATTATTGGCATGGCTTTAATGCCAGAACTGCTTAGGATGGAGGATAAATTACATGGCCACCAAATGTTTAGAGAGTCTTACTCTCAGAAACATAAGTCGTGGCTCAGATATACTAGAACTTCCATTTGCCTCCTGAGGAGAGTATCAGGGTTATAAGTATATTCATTGCTTCCAAGTTTTTGTGACTGTTGCTAATGTTATCTTTTCGTTTGCTCAGGTGTTTAGTATTCTGACACAGTCTGTGAACTTGTCTTCAGGGTCAGCAAAGAGGTGGTTGAGAAAGATACTGGGGAAGCTGCCAGTGTTAGGGAAAGAGAGCAGTCAAGAATGGAATTGGGATGTACCTGGTGCTGTTACAGAGAGACCTCCTGAACTTCTTCAACAGCGTTTGATTAATCACATGGTCATGATCATAGCATTTTAGAGTTAGGAGTGGTTTAAGAATATAGTTTCTCTTTTTGCCTCAAGTAGACATATGCTGACATTTTGATGGCCTATGGGATCTTGTTCTGGTATGTTATTATAGCATATTTCCTTCCAGGCATATTTAGGAGCTGACTCACCTGTCAAGTCAAACCAGCCTTGGCAGTGGATGCTTAAAAGAAATTAATGCAACAGGTTATTAAAATGGAAATCCTGGTTAAAGTTCACCCTATTTTATAATATATATAATATATATTTATTAATATATTTTACATCTGCCCACATCAATCATCCCAAAGTGAGGATGGAGACCAGATTGCAGAGTCTTTAAAGGATATGGGCAAAACCCAGTCTCATTATTTCTCTGTCTTTCTCACCCTCATTGGGGTTATGACAGGCAGACTCTGGAGATTAGATGAGAGGATTTTTGGAGCCATCTGTCTATGTTCTGCAAGTCCTCTTCAACCTTGAGGGAGAGCTGTGATGCCTCTTACCTAAAGCCCAGGGACAGTGGAGAACTTAATGTGCAACCCTTGTACATCAGTGGATAGAGTGCAATGGTGTTGGACTCAAACTTAGAAATCTATAGGATGAGTGACCGGCTGACCTGCCACTGTGATGGTGGACCACAGAAGGGCGTCCTGCTTCCTTGAGATCAGCCTGTGCTCCAGAGTTTGTAGATACACGAGTGTTGCCTAGGGGCCAGGCTTTCTCATAAGAGAAAGAAAGACACTAGAGGATTGCCCCTGGAAGTCTACTTGCTGCAGGAAAAGGCTGCAGCCATTGGGTGCACCAGAGAATCATTTGCTCAGGTCAAAAGAATTGCAAGTATGTAGTCCCTAGCTATAGAAGCGAAGCATGTCTGAAGAACCCACAAAAGCATTCAAGAGAAAGTCAGCTTTAAGCACCTGTTAAGTCACCACAGTCACACTACAGGACAGTAGCAGTCAAGGAAGAATGTCCCTGCCTCCTTTTCCCTTCTCTTCCTTCTATTCCAACCTTGGAAGGGCCAGAGACCATTACTAACAGGAAAGAGGAATGGAAGATCTAGATGGGGGAAATCAACAAACAAGTGCTGGTGAGGATGTGAAGAAAAAGGAACCCTCATGCACTGCTGGTGGGAATGCAGACTGGTGCAGCCACTGTGGAGAACAGTATGGAGTTTCCTCAAAAAACTAAAAATGGAACTCCCATTTGACCCAGTGATCCCACTTCTAAGAATATATCCCAAGATACTGAAACACCAATCAGAAAGAATATATGTATCCCTATGTTCACAGCAGCATAATTCCCCATAGCTAAGATTTGGAAAAAGCCTAAGTGCCCATCAGCAGATGAGTTGATTAAAAAACTTTGGTACATCTACACAATGGAATACTATGCTGTGGTATAAAAGAAGGAATTCTTACCATTTGTAACAGCATGGATGGAACTAGAGAGCATTATGCTAAGTGAAATAAGCCAGTCAGAGAAAGATAAATATCACATGATCTCACCATTTGTGGAATATAATGAACAATATAAACTGAAGAACAAAAACAGATCCAGAGACAGAGAAGCATCAATCAGACCGTCAAACCTCAGAGGGAAGATAGGGGAGGGTGGGGATAAGGGGAAGGTATCAACCAAAGGACTTGTATGCATGCATGTAAGTCTAACAAACAGACACAGACCACAGGGGGTGAGGGCATGAGTGGGGGAGTGGGGGGCAATGGGACGATAAGAACACATATGTAATAGCTTAATCAATAAAGAAATTATAAAGGCCTCCCCTGTCTGCTGCCTGGAGAATGGACTTGCAGATGGCAGGAGTGAATCAGGTAGAGCACCTATGAGCCAACTGTCCCATCCTCGTGGGTCTGAGCAAGGAGTGGTGTCAGTCAGGATGGGAAGGAATGGATGAATTTACCATATATTTTGGAGATAGCAAATAAGAAAAGGAGTGAGGAAGAGAGTTAAAAATGATTCCTAAGCTGAGATGAGGAAGATGGCAAGGGAAGGAGTCTTGGGAGGATGATCAGGTTTGTGGGGTAAATAGGAAACTCCCAAACCTTTCATGGACTAAGTCACCTCTTTAAAAAAAATCCCCTTTTCAGCTAAACAACTCTATTTAGTGAGATAAACTTATTTTTCTATGTCCTTTATTGGTTCATAGTTGATTATTGTAGAAAGATACTTATTTGAAAAATCTCTCTTTTGTGACTCTTTGCCAGCTTTTTTTCCTACCTATTAAGGATTTGTGCTTCCAATAGTATATCTTTGACACACTCAAATTAAATAATGTATTTTGTTTAACTTTTTGTACTTGTGAACTAAACTTTATCTTTTATCATCACCAATAAATAGTATGTCTTCTAAATCTCACACTTTTATTTTTCAGTACCTAGCCACCCATCATAATTATAAGTACATTTTATGCTTTCAATTACCATTTTCTTCATTCATTAGAAAAATGCAGAAAAAGAAACAAAGATGTTTAATGTAAGCAATTTGATGGAGATATTTTCAAGGGAAACTAAAGAAATAATTGAGGGGAAAAATTGCTCCAAAAAACACACAATTTCTATTTCTTTAAATACTAGTTGTCAAGGAAAGTTTCATAAATTATTGATTAATACTTGCAGACAAATATGGAATTCAATTGAAATGCTTTTCCCAAAATTATCCCAGCTGTTCCCACAGGACCTCAGAGTCTCACTTTCATTAAAAATCTGGATGGAACAATAGTCATTTTATGACAAATGTTCTCCCATGCCAAGATTTTTGTGACTGGAAAAGTCAAGAGAGAAAATCAGACAAGTTTTTTATTGTACTAGCTCAGTAAATTTCAGTGCTTGTTCAGTAATGACACTGGGAGATAATAGAGTAATCTTAGAATTTCCTCTGAATACCAGCGGACTTTCAAAATCTACATCTCCCCTCTACCCCCTTTCTGTCACTATCCTTTGTGTTCTTGATGAGTACCCATTTTTAGAATAAAAAAACAAGTCAGACCCTAGCCAGCTTGGCTCAGTGGATAGAGCATTAGCCTGCAGACTGAGGGGTGGCAGGTTCGATTCCGGCCAGGGCATATGCTTGGATTGCGGGCTTGATCCCCAGTAGGGGGTGTGCAGGAGGCAGCCAATCAATGATTCTCTCTCATCATAGATGTTTCTATCTCTCTCTCTCCTCCCCTTCCTCTCTGAAATCAATATAAAAATAAAAAACCCACAAAAAAACCCCCACAAGTCAGAACTTTGCTGAAGTTGGAATCTTGCTGATGAGGCTCATATCTAAGAATGAAGATAAGCACTGTTTGGAAAGTTCAGCATTTCCTGACCAACTCCTGTTTCAAAATAGGAAAGCAGAATGGCAATCATTTTTGTTAGGTAGAATATTAATGTTTCCCTTTGACATAAGCTTAGTGTTTGAACATGCAGCTGAGATCTTTGGTTTTAGGATGGAATTTACTCTGTGACCAGTTGTTTTATATCTTGAATTTGAGATTGGAAGTGTTAAAATAAGCACAGTAATTCCCTTCTTTCCTGTGGAGGGGGTGGAGGGCCATTGTAGAGCTTAATTAACTTATAATTTGTAATATGCTTTGAAGAATAAAAGGACTTCATAGGAATAATAAACATTGTTATAACTACAACTTTTGTGTTTGTAAGCAAACTGTCAACACAATTGAGGCTGTTTAAACATAAAAAATAAAGTGATTTATATTCTAGTTGATTTAATAAATGTACATAGCTGAAAGACATTCTTTATTACATAAAGTGGACTTTTTTTTTTTTTTTTTTTGCCTGGAAGAGGAGGTAATCTTGAATAAACAAGTTTCTTGTTCTTGGTATTTAGATGAACTGAATGACTGTTAAATCTTCACTTTTATTTTATAGATCAACTTCTACAAGGGTAGCAAATGGTTTTGGTTTGTTTGTTTTTGTTTTTTAATTAAAATAGGCACTTCTACTGACAACGCTAAGAAAAGGCAAAGATTAGGATAGCCAGACAAAACATGGGAGCCTTAAATAAATAAATTTCAGATAAATAAGGAATAATGTTTTAGTGTACACAAGTCCTATGTAACATATAGTAGATAAAGAAATAATAGTATGTCACTACAATTGACTACCATTCAGCAATGAGAATTAAAAAACTGCAGCTAAATGCAACCACAAGAATGAACTTCAGAAACATAATATTGAAGGAAGGCAATAATTACAAAGACTACATACTATATCATTTCGTTTTTATGAAGTTCAAAAGCGATAGGAGAAACCAAGATGGCAGCATAGGTAAACACCTAAACTGCTGCCTCGCACAACAATTTCAAAACTACAACTAAAAGACAAAACGGACATCATCTAGAACCATAGGAAAGCTGGCTGAGTGGAAATTCTACAACTAGAAGGAAAGAGAAAAACACACTGAGAATTACAGAAGCTGAGGAGGGCAGAGGTTTGGAGGTGCGGGCGCGGAGAGGGCTGGCAACTGAGAACGTGGCTGCCTTTCTCAATAGGGAGAGAGACAAAAGCTCCTGACCTCTCTGAACTCCAGTTCCAGGTGAGATTCTGGGGACCCAGACTCATATGGGGAGAAATTGGACTGTCTGGCAACAGGCAAAACTCGAGGCACCTTTCTCTCAGAGGTGCTTGCAGCGATTACCTTGGGACACTGAGATTCTGGGGGCCTCTTAGGTCAGGGCTAATGGAAAGCCATAGTTGTTTGCTCCACCCTGAGACTCCACCCCATCCAAGCTGAGCACAGAGGCTTTTGCAATTTTGCAAGATTTGTCTCATAAGGCTGTCTCCAGCACAGACATTCTTCCGGTGTAGACACAGCTAATCCTCACAGCCAATTGGACTGGAGGTCAATTCCCCCCAGTGATACTAACAACAATCAAGACTTAACTACAACAAGGCTGTACACACAGTCCACAAAAGTTGTACCAAGAGAGTCCACTTCAGGTACCTGAGGAGGTGAAGCTACTGGGCCATGTAAGACACCTAGCACACAAAGCTACTCTACCAACTCAGGGAAGCAGCGAAAATGCAGAAACAAAGAGATCACAAACGAAAGAAATGGAGGAAAACAAATGACTGGATATAGGGTTCAAAACCACGGTTATAAGGTTTTTCAAGAATTTCCTAGAAAAGGTCGATAATTTAGTGAGACCCTCGAGGATATGACAAAGGACCAAGTAGAAATTAAACATACACTGACTGAAATAAATATTATACAGAGACCTAACAGCAGACTAGAGGAACGTAAGAATGAAGTCAAAGATTTGAAATACAAAGAAGCAGAAAACACTCAACTGAAAAAGCAAAAAGAGAAAAGAATCCAAAAATGTGAAGATAGTGTAAGGAGCCTCTGGGACAACTTCAAGTGTACCAACATCAGAATTATGGGGGTGCCAAAAGAAGAGACAGAGCAAGATACTGAAAACCTAGTTGAAGAAATAATGACTGAAAACTTCCCCCTCCTGGTGAAAGAAATAGACTTACAAGTCTAGGAAGTGCACAGAACCCCAAACAAAAAGAATCCAAAGAGGACCATACCAAGACACATCATAATTAAAATGCCAAGAGCAAAAGAAAAAGAGAATATGAAAACCAGCAAGAGAAAAACAGTTAGTTACCTACAAGGGAGCACCCATAGGATTATCAGCTGATTTCTCATGCAGGCCAGACAGGAGTGGCAAGAAGTATTCAAAGTGATGAATAACAAGAACCTACAACCAAGATTACTCTACCTAGCAAAGCTATCATTCAGAATTGAAGATCAGATAAAGAGCTTCACAGATAAGAAAAAGCTAAAGGAGTTCATCAGCACCAAACCAGTATTATATGAAATGCTGAATGGTATTCTTTAAGAAGAGGAAGAAGAAGAAAAAGATAAAAATACAAATTATGAACAACAAATACATATCTATCAATAAGTGAATCTAAAAAATCAAGTGAATAAAAAATCTGATGAACAGAATAAACTGGTGAATATAATAGAATCAGGGGCATAGAAAGGGAGTGGACTGATAATTCTCAGGGGGAAAAGGGTGTGGAGGTTGTGGGAAGAGACTGGACCCCTATGAATCAGGACAGTGTGAGGTGGGGTAAGGGCAGAGGGTGGGGTAGGAACCGGTTGGAGGGGAGCTATGGGGGAAAAAAGAGGAATAATTGTAATAATCTGAACAATAAAAATTTATTAAAAAAGAAAAAAATAGTGGTAAAACTAAACTATGGGATTAAATCAGTCTAGTGGTTACTCTTGGAAGGTTGTGACTGGGAGAGTCAGGGTGGGGTGTTGGGGGTGCTGGCCTTTCTCTGTTTCTTGATCTGTGTGCCAGCTATATGGATGTCTTCCTTTTATGAAAATTCATTGACAAACAATTTCTGATCGTTTACAAGCAATGGGAAAGATTTTAAAGGAAGGAAAATGAGTGCCACATCAACTGAAAGACAAATGGCAAACTGAAAAGTCATCAGTAAAATGTTGCTTCAACAGCAGAAAAGTCTTTTTTGCATTGAATTGCGACTGGCAATGAAAAGTGGATTTATTTTGAGTTCAAAATGCACAAAATCATGGGTTAAACCAGCTCAACCATCAACATCGATTGCAAGGCTAAATCGCTTTGGAAAGAAGACAATGCTCTGCATTTGGTGGGATCAGGAAGGTGTGGTGTATTATGAGCTTCTAAAACCAGGTGAAACCATTAGTACTGATCGCTACTGACAACAAATAATCAGTTTGAATCATGCTTTGCTCGTGAAACGACCAGAATGTGCCAGAAGACAAAGTAATTTTGCTTCATGATGACGCACCATCACACACTTCAAAACCAGTTAAAGTCACATTAAAAGATCTTGCCTAGGAAGTGTTAACCCAACCGCTTTATTCACCAGACCTACCTTGCTCCTTCAGATTACCATTTGTTCTGATTGATGGCACATTCACTTTCTGAGAAGCACTTCAAAACATACGAAGAAGTGGAAATTTGTCTCTGAATTGTTTGCCTCAAAACAAGAAAAGTTCTATTGGGACGGTATCCACAAATTACCTGAAAGATAGGGGAAATGTGTAGCTAGTGATGGACATTACTTTGAATAACGCACTTTTGATGTTTCTCTTGAAAAAAAAATTCATTGAGACATCTATTATGGTCTGTGCACTTTTTCTTATACATGATATATTTGAATATAATTTATAATAAAAGAGAAAAATAGCATGCTTTAACATACTTTAACAAATATCTTAAGTTTAGAAAGTTTCAAGAGAGAAATTTAAGAAAGTAAAAAACTTGACCCATATTCATATATTATGTATTTATTACTATAGAATTTTAACCTATAAAATTAAGGTATCTATTTAATCTTAAGTTGATGGTTAGTATCTTATTATTGGTTTCTAACCAAATACTTTGAACATGAAATTTGGCTGTAATTATTTATTCATATACTGAGTAATATTTTACTTCTCAGTGGGGCTACATAAAACAATGCATTAGCAGCCCTAAGCAGGTGACTCAATTGGTTGGAGCATCATTCTGAATAACAAAGGTTGCTAGTTTGATTTGATTCTGGGCTAGGGCACATACCTAGGTTACAGATATCATCAATGTTTATCTATCTCTCTTTCTCTCTCAAATAAATAAACATATCCTTGGGTGAGGATTTAACAAAACAAAACAAAAAAAACCCCTCAAAACATGATTATCAGATTTTATCACAAATATTAAGTGAATTATATTTTTAAAAATTACTTAGGTAAGAATCAAATAAATGAATTACTTGATTCATTCAAAGGAAATAACTATTTTAAAAACATATATTTTATTGATTTTTCACAGAGAGGAAGGGAGAGGGATAGAGAGTCAGAAACATCAATGAGAGAGACATCGATCAGCTGCCTCCTGCATGACCCTTACTGAAGATGTGCCTGCAACTAAGGTACATGCCCCTGACCAGAATTGAACCCAGGACCCTTCAGTCTGCAGGCTGACACTCTATCCACTGAGCCAAACCGGTTTCGGCCAAATAACTATTTTTTTTGAATATCAACATTTATTTTAAACTGAAAATCTACTAAACTTAATGATTCCAATGGATAAGAAGGTAAATCTGTGCACACTGAGGTGGAGTACCAATGTCACCATGAGCAATTGAGCACTAAACTATCTCAGCACATGAATAATGACAATTGTGTGGGGGCTGTCTGACATCTTTAAAGATAAACAGACTTTTGGTTTTAAAAATTGACTTCATCACTAAAATTACAAAAAAAATACCAAATGAAATATTCATAAAATAAATATATGTAAATACATAAGTCAATATTGAAAGACTTAATGCTTTGTTTATTGCAAACATATATAAGATGAATATACAGCAACACTGGAGACTGTTTTATCCCAGTAATGATGGATTCATTGGTTATAATGCATATGCAAGGTGTGATGATATAGTAAAATAGTTGGCTTTAAAAAATAAGCACCCTAGACCCAGCCAGTGTGGCTCAGGTGGTTGGGCATCATCCTGTGAGATTCCTTTCCCTGCCAGGACACATGCCTAGATTGTAGACTAGATCCCTGGTAGGCATTGTGCAGGGGGTAGCTCTCATGTCAATGTCTGTCTGTCTGTCTCTCTCTCCTTTTTTCCTCTATCTCTAATACCTTAGAACTCATACTTTACACTTTGGAAGACAACACTTGTTTGGGTGCCTAGTCCGGCTGGCTGTTGAGACGTTTGCACTGACTTGTGGTTACTGACTTGATACCTCTCGTTGGTTCATGATGGCGTCCACCACATCATTGTTTAGCTCTCAGGCCTTTTCAGGTCTATGATTTCATGATTCTTACTTCCCCGATGTACCTATATTTGAACATGAGAGTAATAGTCACCATTTCCAAATGGGAAATATTCATGATGATCCAAATCAAATGGCCACAGTTTTTGGGAAGGAGTCAGATAGAGTGGAGTATTCAGATACATGCTTAGGCATTGAAAATAGACCTGTCTGTGAGTCTTGGCTAAGACACTAACTAGTTACTTTGGCAGTTTACTTAACCTCTTTGAGCCTCATTTTCTTCAAATGGGTACAGTGATACCTCGAGCTTCACAGGCATTGTTGTGTATAACAAAGATACTTCTAAGAGTCAAATGTAGTGCCTCTTATGAGAAAGACACTCAACACAGCAAGCAGTGCATTTAGAAAACCAACGAAATGATAGGTTGCTTAGGTCTGAAATCCTTGAACCTTCCTCTGATTGGCAGTGTTGGCTATAGATATTATTACACCCTGGGTCAAGTGGAGGGTCTGTTTTACAAACTGGGTTAGAAAAATAGAGCAGAAATTGGCTGGTGCCAAGCTCGAAACATAGTCACTCAGTGTGGAAGGCCAACATCTTGCCTTTGTTCGCTTACATGTAACCAGTTGGAGTTAGGACTGAAGGCATTGCCTTTCGGTGTTGAATTCCATGAAATCAGGATCAGACTAAAGTGGTACCTTTACCTGTCATAGGCAGGTCTGTCTAAGGTTTTTCAAATGTGTCTCATTCTGATCATCTCACAATCTACCTCTGGTATGAATGTGTATGGAGGGCCCTGAGTATGTATGTGTGTATGTGTCTGTCTATCTATCTATCTATCTATCTATCTATCTATCTATCTATCTATCTATCTGTATTAAGCAGTATGAGGACAGGAAATTCAAAGATGGGCTGACTTGTATTGGTGGGGGTAACAGCAGAATGGCAGCAGTGCATGAAGCAGGAGTGGGGCCCTTTGGAGGAGGTCTCACCCTACCCTGAGTCCAGGACACTGACTGCTGAGTTCCAGGCTTCTCAGAAATGAAACAGGAATCTACTGTTTAAAATCAGTGGTTCCTCAGTGATGGTAGAGCAGGAATTCCTTTTATTAAAACAAACAAACAAACAAACAAACAAACAAACATTTTTATTGACTTCAGAGAGGAAAGGAGAGGGAGAGAAGATAGAAACATCGATGAGAGAGAGTCATCAATTGGCTGCCTCCTGCATGCCCTCTATTGGGGATCAAGCCCGCAATTGGGGCATGTGCCCTGACAGGGAATGGAACCATTACTAAGCCACACCAGCTGGGCCAAGGACTCCTTTTAAACGTCAGACCATTAAATGAGCCTCACGTGCTTGTAGCTTGTACTTTCAATGTCTGTTACTTGAGAAGATACAAAAATGGCACAAAGATATAGTAAATTCAGTGACATTTTTATGAATGTGTATTTTATCTGTAATGCGTATTGAAAAAATGAGCATGGCCTAGTATCTATTTTGTCTATAGATGGCACTTCGTGCACTTGTGGCTTTTCAGGGGCCTTGTATCACCTCTCAGTCCCCCTTTGAGGGTCTCCCTTGGGGGAGCATAGCCCAAAACTGTCTCTGGGAAGCAACAACTTTTGATAGGCTCTTTTAGGCCTGGGAATAACTGAAGTAAAGAACAACAGAGAAAGTGAGCCCTGTGGCTCC
Source organism: Lasiurus cinereus (assembly GCA_011751065.1). Taxonomy (NCBI): domain Eukaryota; kingdom Metazoa; phylum Chordata; class Mammalia; order Chiroptera; family Vespertilionidae; genus Lasiurus; species Lasiurus cinereus. The sequence goes on along the minus strand of JAAGEH010000226.1, from coordinate 15,850,586 downwards.
GGGAAGTGGTTCTCTTACAAGCCCAGGAATCCAGACACTCCCCAGGGTCTTTATGGTTGACCTTAGGGGACAATCGTTGGCTCACCTCCACCTCTAGGACATGTTTGGATGAGACCAAAAGAGGGAATTAAAGTTCTGTCACTCAGGAAAGCAAGAAAGCCTCTGAGTCACAACTCAGACTCAACTTTCCAAATCAAAGCTTAACTTCCTCTTCTAGAAAAGGTGAATTAAATTAGAGTTGTTGTTTTTTTCTCCCCAAACAACCATTGGGAGTGTTTTTGATTTGCATTAGTGTGACCAAAGGGCATATTTTGTGTGTGTGTGTATGTGTGTTTTCTAAAATAACACTTGCCTGGAAGATGAATTCAATCTTCTTTTGAGAAGACAGAAAACTGCTTTGAAATCTAATATATATATTTTTCACATCAGCCAATGCCCACCCTACCTTTCCACTGTAAGCTTCAGGCACTCATTACCTAAACATAAGGACCATGTCACACACTTCTGTTCACTTCAGAGACAAGCACACTGCCTCCCAAATGCAGGTATGTATCAGCCAGGATTGGCTTTGTCATGCTGCAGTAATAAACATCTCTGAAAATGTTGGTGGCCCAACCCATAACAGTTTGTTTCTCACCTACATGACATGTTCTGCTCATTGCATGTTTAGTGCAGATAGGCCAAGGGGCTGTACTCATGGCATTCTCCCAGGGACCCAGGATGACAAAGCAGCCACTATATTAAATTACAGGTCACTGTGCCACAAGGACTAGCCATCTTGTGGTATTGCATCAACAATTCAGTGTTCTATCCTGGAAGTAACACATGCCATTTCTGCTCTCTGCTCATTGACCCAAACTAGTCACATGCCTCACCCAACCACCCGGGAGCAAGAAAGTACAATTCTTTCCTAAGCCTGGGAGAATGGCCGCTTTGGTGAACAGCATAACCTTGTGAATAATACTTGGTGACTAGTTTCCCTTCCTTTCTCAGAAAGAGCTTATGGGTCTTTTTTACTTCCAGTTGGATTTAAATTGTGTTTTTTTCCCTCTCTTTTTGAGAAATTAGAAATAATAAAAAAATAGGACCTAGCACATAGTATTAAGAATATATTTCATTTTTTCAATTGACTTTCAACTTTATTTTCCTTGCATTACTGTTTCCACTTGTGAGACGTTTGACCTGTTATGTCCCCTTCTATCTTTGACAATACTCTGAAAACCGGACACTGGCATTTATAGGGCTCTTGATCAACACTGGGAAAAAGCATTCACCTTGGCTCCCTTTCAGGGTCCTGCCTTGTGTAACATTTTTTCCCCTCCCAATATTCATACATTACTGTTACCACATTCCTGAGCCTCCCTCCCTCCTCTCCTGATCTTTCAATCCCAGAATCTCTTAGGCCATGGAAAGGGAATTGTGTTGTGAAAATCACAACTCTAGTTAGAATCAATTCTCTTTTCCAGTAAAAAAAAAAAAGTGAGTTTCATGAAAGAAGAAACTGTTGCAAGATGGTTCTAGCTGCTTCCTACATTTTGTCTGTTCAGATTTATGTCTATGTATAATTTTAGTCACCATTGTGGTGGATCAGGCCAAAGTTGCAGTTATGTGAGTTATCTACTCAGGTATTAGAAATAGTAGCTGCAAAGAACTGCAAAAAACTAGTCTTTTCCAAGAGAAAATTTTATGTATTTTTTTTTTTTAAAACAGAGACATTCCTTATAATCAAACCCTTAAATTTTTTTGGTGTATATTTAACAGACATAAACTTTCCCACGATGAGATAGTTCACTCTGAGGTAAAACAGATAGATATGTTTATCCAAACATGGGTATAGTCTTACTTCTCAGCCCTTCCCTCAGAGCCATCTACAGAGATATATACAGCTATAGAAATGTCTTGGCAACAGGAAAATGTAATGAAAAAGCACACCAGACCATGCCTTGCATTTATGTGATATATTGTAGGACAGGCAATTTTAAACACTTCTGTTAGGTCAGGCTAATTTTCTAGTCTAAGATCAGAATGCAAACATGGCTAAGCCAATGTATGTGGATTTCTATATGAAACATATGTGAATAACATTATTTTTTGGAGAGATTATGGGTAGGCTCTTTCTTGTAAATATAATTATCTGGGATTATGGTTCAATTCCTGGCACTGTCACTGAAGTTTAGGAGCTTTCCAGGGAATGGAAGTTTTTGCTCTCTTTATGTCATAGCTGCCTTTGATGGAGAAGAACAGCACACGAAGCAAGCAGGGTCTGTCTCTCCCCCTCCCCCCCCACCCCCACCTTCCAGGTACGAGGTTCTTCAGTAACAGGATCAGCACTGAGACTAGAAAAGAAAAAGTGATAAAAAATCAGGAAGATACTTCAACTGTGACCAAAAAAATTGTACAGAACAGGCCTTTTACAAATAAGTTTGTTTCTGTCCCACAAGGTGGCGGTAAATACATTCCTAAGTAGCCACCTGCTCGTGGAAAGAATGAAGTCACTAAATGGCAAAGTGTTATTTCATGTGTGTGCTATAGGAATCAATGCTATTGAAGGCAGAGTAAACAGATTTGAAGCCTGGGTGAGTGCTGTGAGGATCTCCCTCTGCAAATTGCTTCTTGAACTCTCAGGAGGGAAATGCAAGTAAAAGAACAACAGCAGTGCAGTTTGACCTCCTTCCATGAGGTTCTACTATTCACCAGAAATGGATGGATCTCTAGCCGAAGTCCACAGGAGATGCTTTCTCTTTCCTATAGTCTTGAGGTTTTCCCGAAGTTAGAGAATAAGCAAGCCATCTATTGCCTTTCAAGGCTAAAAATAACAGTCTAAACCATGAATTGGAGAGAAAGAAATTCAGAAGCAGTGCACTTAGAGCGAGTGGTCATAGAATGACCTAATTAAGGACACTATCAGTTATTTATTTAGATTTTTACCTAGGAAGATATATCCATCTGTAATTCAGAAGTGCATATTAAGTCAGTTAAATGAGAACTTCTAAAAATGTCAATATTTTTGTCTTGATAAGGAGAATCGGAGCGATGACTTCATTGCCATGTTTTCTGATTCCATTAATGCTGGAATAAGAGGGACATGCAAGATTTAAGTTGAATACAGGACATTTCTAAACCTGGGAATTGAAGTCTCTTTTCTGAAGGACTATCCAAATTGTCTATATTTATATGAATTATTCAAGACCACCCTAATTCTGTATCCAGATTTATATCTTTCCCCTGAAGGGGAGGATCAGGCACTTGGAAACCTGTTTTGGGCCACTCAGCACAAGTACCAACAAATATTGATTGAGCAACTGCTATTGAATTCAGGCCCTGAAACTCAAGGCTGAGAAAGGCACTTTGTCTGCCCTCAAGGAAAGAAAGTTCTTTCTTCTCCATCTCTTTGCAAAAATTGTAGCCTTGTTTATGACCTTTGTTTCCACATAAAACTTGAGAGCACAATTGATGAAGAATTGATCTGAAGCTTTTGTTGGATCCCTGATTAGGCATTTAGCTGTGTAGCTAGTGCCTAGCTAGGCTTTTCTCATGACCATTGTGTAGCTCATGAAGTGAGCTTCCATTAATTTTCCTTGGCAAGGACTACAAAGTAGTTTTCTTTTTCTTTTTTATTTTAGAATAATGCATAGCTAGTAAGAAGCACTTTCTTAGGACAAAAGTGAAGAAATAAAAGTCTAATGTTTAATATAAAATTACAACCTTTACTGTAAATATTACAACCTCTCTTTAGTGAGCTCAGCTTGTTCCTTATAATGACTATATCAAGGAGAATGCGTTACTGTCCCCATTTTGCAGTTGGAGAGACTGAGGCAATAACCAGTGAAGCAATTCATTCATTCTTAGGGCATCTGTCAGGGTGAGAGTTGATAATGAGCTATTCTAGGCTATTGGCATCCAACTGTTATATCGCTGGCAGATGTGTAAATGAGTGTTTGTTCAATGGATTAGGTTAGGCATCCCATTCCGTGGGCTGGGTCACCCTGCACCATTGCATCACTGTGGCCATGGAACTCCCTATAAGAGCATGTTTGAAGCAGAGGTAGAGGTTGGATGTTAGGTGTGGTTTTCAATTGAGTGCCTCTTCTTCCCAAGAGTGTTAACTTCCTTTAGATTAGAACTACTTGTTCCCAACACTTATGAATAAGAGGAATAAAACTGAGACTATTTATCATTTATTTGGAGTTGAGCTCATATCCCTGAGGAGGTGTACACCTTACAAAGGGGCCTGGGAAGAGGTAACCACCAAGAGATCTCTCCTCTCCATACACTAGGAATCTTGGGCAAGAAGGTGTGGTTGAGCTTCTATTAGACAGAATTGGATTTGCCCATAGACCTTACTGATTGTGAGCCCTCAGGAAGGTAGATCTTCTTCCCTTCCATCAGGGGTAAGAGAGATTGCTCAGTAGCAGCTGGAGAAAATGGATTCTTGTGTTCAGGGCTTGAAAAGCACCCGTCAGCATGCTCTCAGATGGAATGGAGAGTATCAAGCCTGAGGGGTTTCTTATTTTAGAGTTATAATCAATGGAAAACTTGAAGGTGGAACAGTATCTTTCTTTCCTCCTGCATCTTTTATTACACCAACCTAGCTGGGCATGTCAGTGTAAGTTCTTGATTAATTCCTAGAGGTTGCTGATAATGCCCAGCTTCATTTAAACAGGGCATGAGCTACTCTTCATTTAAACCTCAGTGAACTGCTCTTTGTAAACAGCAGAATTGGCCCATCTTGTGCATTATCTGTTATTTTCACAATGCAACTATGACAATGCAATTATCCTGCATTGAAAAAGAGACCCCAATTCCTTCTCTCTCAACAAAGTCTCGTAACCATTTTGAATTATTTTTCCCTTCCATGTCTCAAATGTCTAAATTTTTACATTTTTTTTGGGGGGGGCAACTCAAGGATTATATTTGGATTTTTTTTTAAAAATATGTTTTTATTGATTTTTAGAGAGAAGGAGAGGAAGAAGTATAGTGAGATAGAAACATTGATGAGAGTGGAACATCATCAACAGGCTGCTTCCTGCGTGCCCCCTACTGAGAATGTGCCCTGACCTCTTGGTTCGTAGGTCAATGCTCAACCACTGAGCCATATCTGCCAGGCTATAGCTTGATTCTTTAAGTCCTCAAATAAACATGACTTCTTTGTGGTTTTAATTTTTATATTTTGAGTGAAAAATTTTAAACTGGTTGCATTGATTCAATTTCTAAGTTGTTGATGTATTTTATTTTATTTTTTTCTGGGAGGAAGTGAGTGAACAGGTGGGAATATACTCACGAAAGGCTTCTCTGACTTAAGAAACTCACACCAGCAGCCAAGCAATGAGATGACCCACTCTGTCCTGTCTTCTGAATTCTGACACACAGAATGTTTACTGCATGCACGGCTTACCTACTGGTTAATAGATTCTTGTTGCTGTAAAGATTTTATAGTTGTCTTGTGATAATAATATGATTCTGGGACCCTAAGAGAAGTCTAGGTATACAAGAATGTCTTCAGATGAGTTGCTGAGAGGGGTATCTAATGAGAAATATGTTACCTAAATCTGAACTTTGCATTGTAAATAGTAAAAAGATGCACATCATTATGGCAATATTTCTATGTAGGTATTATTATCATTTTTTTAAATTCTCAATTGAAATACCATTTCTAACCATTATTTTGACTAGTGTTCCTTCAGGAGCAATGATAGGAAAGTTCACTTTTCTACTGGCTTCCGAAGCCTTCTGCTCTTGAGAAATTAGCACTTGAACCACGGTCAATTGACATAATGACATGTTAGGCTGATGGTTGCCCACATAAAAGCACCACCAAGTTGTATTTTTTGTTTTGTTAAGACTTTAATTTTTTTTTGATTGCAGCTTTATAAACTTTGAAGGCTTGTACCTGGTTTTTGCTCTGAATTAGAAGGAAGTCTTTGTAATCCCAGTTCTTAGCACACCATCAGGCACATAGAAAGGGTTATATCTGCAGAATGAATAAGCAAGCGACTTACTGGAATGACCACCAGTGCTTTCAGGTACACTAAGCATTTTACTGTACGGGGTCTGCTGCATTGTTGTCAAGTCTCTGATTCAGAGAAATCCTTGAGTCACAAAAAATGCTGCTGCTGACATAGCATTTCCAGTGGTCAGTGGGCTTTCCCACCACCATCTCTTTCTTTGTTCTTCCCTTGTTTTATGAAACCCAGGAGGAAAAGATGTAGAAAGAGGGTCACATGATTTAGTATTTTGTTTGTTTGTTTGACCTACTTTCTAGTTCTTGCTAGGTCAGCTCTGCTTTCTCTCAGGCCTGTGCAAGTGGCCAGTGTGAATTTGACTATTACCTGTGAACACAGTGCTCTGAACTTGACCAAACATTGGGGTAACTCACCACACTCCTTTGGTAACAGGATCAAGTTTCTGCTCCGGATTGTGGATCTAGCCTCAATAATTTATGGTCACACACAGATGCTGAGTTGGGGTGCCAAGCTCTGTGGCGAGACTTATATTAGTGTTAGTACTGTCCTGTTCCTCACTTATGTATTCTTTCACCACTAATTATATAGTAATAACTTGTTTTCTGCTTTGAACACATATAGTGATTAAGAAGGTTATTATATGTACATTTGGAAATGTGCAATTTAACACAGACTTTGAAATTTATTCATTCGCTTATTATTCTGAATGCCTAGCACAATGCCTGGCAGGCAAGAGACAATCAGTGCATGTGTGTGAGTGGAGGAGAGAAAATAGCACTTTATAAACAGTTTAAAAAAATTTTTTTTATTGATTTCAGAGAGAAAGGGAGAGGGAGAGAGAGATGGAAACATCAGTCAGTGATGAGAGAGAATCATTGATTGGCGGCCTCTTGCACACACCACAGTGGGGATCGAGCCCGCAACCTGGGCATGTGCCCTTGACTGGAATCGAAACCTGGGACCCTTCAGTCCGCAGTCTGACGCTCTGTCCATTGAGCAAAACCAGCCAGGGCATAAACAGATTTTGAAAACTATACCGAAGGGGCAAGAAGTTGTTAAGGCACAAAATGTATGGTTTGATGGCAGGCACAATTTTACATGCTTTATTTATATTACCGATAGTACACTTACTGCCCACAACTGTCCCCAGGAATGTTTTGCATTGTCATGCTTACCTTATGGATGGGAAACTGGACACATGTGAAGGCTGAGTGAGCTGTCCACGTCAGTGAGTGGCAGAGCTGAGGTCTGAAACCAGGCATTGTGCGCCTTTAACCACAATTCCACACTGTCTTTCAAGCTCTGATACTGCCGACATTTGTGGGAGCCCAGGAGAAGCAGCAACCATAAAGTGCAATTCATTTCCCCCCCCCCACCCCACCCCCCCAAAAAGGCTCTAGCTCCAAGTCTCTTCCAGATTGAAGTAAATGTATGGAACTTGGGTTAGGAATTAGGGAGGATAAGTAAAATCCATCAAAGTACTAAAATCTTATCTCTGCTGATTTCTTATCTCAATTTTCATGTTGCACATAAAATACCTCTGGACTTGTTTGTCCTCAGAAACTCACACAAAGGGCGCTTGATTTAATGACGTCAAGTGATCAATCTTTGTACAGTTGTCTTATCACAAGTGTTACAAAACTATTTTTATTGTGTTTCCTTTTGAGCAGCTATTGAGAGTTTCACATCCACAGCTAATTCCCATTTCTATGCAACTTCCTCAGTATATTGGTTGGGCATTCATGTCTAGACAGTCAGCCCATAACTCTGAACATGGAACTAAACTGGAACACAAAGGACCATGCATCTGAAGCATAGATTCATTTCCATAGATACTGCCCTACCGTGCTCTTTCTTATTTATCATTTCCAATTATCCTTATTATTTATGAAAGTAATGAAGAGTTGTAGTCACAAAAGAAACAATGTAGAGATATGTAAACAAACGTTAATATCCACCTCCCAATGCACACCTTCCTCTCCCTCCTAGAGTAAGCCAGATATTTACCCTTCTATGCTAATTTTTCTCTATCCCAGTGAAAACATGTAGAAATATAGATGCATGTACTATTATATACATTAGTGAGCATTTTTTTGTAATTTATATGAATAGAATAATACAATATGTGTTTGGTATCACTTAGCATAATGTATTCAAGGTTCCTCTATGTTATAGTGTGTATCAAGTCTTTATTTCTATCTATGGCCAAATAATGTTCCACTGTATAAATATACTGTATTTGTTTATCCATTCATCAGCTAATAGACATCTGATTGTTTCCACTTTTTATTTATCTATCTATTTACTTATTTATTTTTATTGTTTAAAGTATTACAAATAGTAGTACATATGTCTCCCGCTCCACCCTCCCCCTATGTACCTCCCCCCTGGCCTCCTCTACCCCCCAGTTCATGCCCTCACTTGCCCCCCCTCAGTGTCTTGTATCCATTGGTAATGCTCACAGTTGTTTCCACTTTTGATTACTATGAATAAAATTGATATAAACATTTATGTACATACTTTTTGCATGGGTATATATATTTATTCTTTTAGGTATATACCTGGGAGTGAAATGGCTGGGTCACGTGTAATTCTATGTTTAAGTTTGAGAGGAACTGCCAGGTTGTTTTCCAAACATCATTTTACATTCTTACCAGCAATGTATGAAGGTTCCAGTTTATCTACATCTTCAGCAACATTTGTCGTTACCTGACTTTTAGATTGTAGCCAATCTATAGATGTGAAATGATATCTAGTCAGGATGGTGATGATGGGACCTTTCACCGTTTCCCCTGACTCTTCTGTGTAGGCCACAGTGCACAGCCCAGGTCCCCCTGGTGTTTTCACTGTGGCTGGGAAAGGGCATGGATGTGGGAGTGAGACAGACCCATGTCACATTCGAAGGTCTGTCCCTCACCAACTGAAACGATGTAGGACAAGTTACTTGGTATCTCTGAAACTCTGTAGACATGAGAACTCAACTAATCTCAAAGGTTCATTGCAAGGAGTAAATGAGAATATATTTCTAAAATGGTACTCCAGTAACTGGCCCAAGGCAGACACTTAATCACATGCTACTTTCCTCTCCTCCTTTCTTTGTTTTCTGTCCCCTTTCCTTCCAAACTGCTCCACCCCAATTTTGGCCAATTCAGCATTTGCACTCTTGAGAGAGTCTACCTGATCCATGGCAGAGAAAGGAGATAATGTCCTAATGTCCATCCTCAGGCCCATATGCAAAGTAGAATCCTTCTAGTTATCATTGGTCTTTGGCAAAATTTACTACAATTTCCACTGCTTGTACTCCTTGTATATATCCTTCTCAGTTTCTTTTAATTGGGATATAATTCTATCTAATAAAACACCAATATGCAAATTGACTGTCACTCCAACACATAAGCTGGCTGCCCCCATGTGGTCAAAGATGACTGCCCCCATGTGGACACAAGATGGCTGCCACAAGATGGCCGGAAAGGAAGGGCAGTTGGGAGGGACCAGGCCTGCAAGGGAGGGCAGTTGGGGGTGATTAAGCCTGCAAGCGAGGGCAGTTAGTAGTGATTGGGCTGGCAGCAGAGGGCAGTTGGGGGAACCAGGCCTGCAGAGGAGGGCAGTTGGGGGGATCAGGCCTGCAGGGAAGGACAATAGGGTGGGGGACCCAAGCCTGCAGAACAGGGTAGTTGGGGGTAACCCAGGTCTTCAGGGGAGGGCAGTTGGGGGTGACCAGATCTGCAGGGGAGGACAGTTAGGGGTGACCAGGCTTGCAGGAGAGGGCAATTAGGGGCAATCAGGCTGGCAGGAGAGCCGTTAGGCCTCAATCAGGCTGGCAGGGAGTGGTAGGGGGTGATCAGGCTGGCAGGCAGGCAAGCAGTTGGGAGCCAGCAGTCCTGGATTGTGAGAGTGTGCAGGCTGGGCTCAGGGACATACTCCCCCCCGCACTCTCCTGTACAAATTTCATGCACTGGGCCTCTAGTTGACATATAACTATGTATTAGTTTCAGGTGTAAAACATAATTATTTGATTTATATAGTAAACTGATCACTGCAGTAAGTTTAGTTAAATCTATCACTTCAATTTACAAATAGTTATACATTTCTTGTGATAAAAAATTTTAAGATCTACTCTTTTAGCAACTTTCAAATATGCAACACAGTATTGCTAATTAGAGTTGTCTCCCAGTTATTCTGACCTTGTGAATGCCACCTGTGTTCTGTTCACCTTTAAGGTGTGTCACTTAAGAGGCAACACGGGAAGAGACAACCAATCCAGAAAAAATATTGGCAATTTATAGATGGATGAATTTACATGATTAGAAGAGTTTTGAATTGTGCTCAAGCCCATCGGTAATTAGGAAAATTCAGATTAAAGTAACAATGAAATGCCCTGGGCAAAATTTAAAAAATTGTAATCTCTATGTATGGCTAGTAGTAAAGTGAATTAACACTGTATTTATGGAAACAACCAGGCAAGCTCTAATGAATTTAGCCATTAAAAGGATCTACTAAAATTAACCAATGCATATGCTTTCAAACCTAGAAGTCCATTCCTGTGATTATATCCCTTGGAAATTAAAACACCAATATGAAAAGTTTTATTTACAAAGACAATAATTGAAGCATTGTTGGTAAAGGAAAAAGCAAAACCACAAACAAACAGATAACAGCTGGAAACAGAGCTATAGGGAAAAGGCTGGTAAAATCATTGGTATCACCTCACCAAGGTATATTTTTAGGTTTTAAAAATACCAGTTAGAGCTATCATAAGTAACAAAGTATTATAGAATGAGAAATCGTAGGATACAGAGAAATATATATATATATCCAATTTGTAAACAGGGACCAATACATTCCAGGTCTGTGTGTGTGTATGATGACATGAGTGAGCATAGAGATAAAAAAAAAAGACAATAGTTTTAGGTTACTATCTTGGAATACTGATGAATTGTGAAGATAGAGAAAATGAGGGCAGATGAAAAAGAGACTAAGCTGATCTCCATCACAGGGTATGATTCTATTTATGTAAAATTAATATGTGTGCATCCTTTCTAATAAAAGAGTAGTATGCAAACTGACTGTTACTCCAAGAAACAAGATGGCTGCCCCCATGTGGTCAAAGATGGCTGCACCCATGTGGACACAAGATGGCCACCACAAGATGGCCACCACAAGATGGCCTGCAGGGGAGGGCCTGCAGGGGAGGGCTTTGAGGGCAGTTGGGGGGGACCAGGCCTGCAGGGGAGAGCAGTTCTGGATGATCAGGCAAGTAGGGAGTGCAGTTAGAGGTGACTAGACTGGCAGAGGAGGGCAGTTGGGGGAAACCAGGTCAGCAGAGGAGGGCAGTTGGGGGGGACCAACCCTTCAAGGAAGGGCAGTTGGAGGGAGACCAGGTCTGCAGGGGAGGCCATTTGGGAGGGACCCAGGCCTGCAGGGGAGGGCAGTTGAGGAGGAACCAGGCCTGCAGGGAGGGCAGTTACGGGGGACCAGGCCTACAGGGGAGGGCAGTTGCGGAGGGGGGGCAGGTCTGTAGGGGAGGGCAATTAAGAGCAACTAGACTGGCAGGGGTAGGCAGTTAGGGGTGACCAGGCCAGCAAGGGAGGGAAGTTAGGGGCAATCGGGCTGGCTGGGGAGCAGTTAGGTGTCAATCAGGCTGGCAGGAGAGTGGTTAGGGGTTGATCAGGCTGGCAGGTAGAAGTGGTTAGGGGGCAGGTGAGCAGTTGGGAGCCAACAGTCCTGGATTGTGAGAGGGATTGGGCCTAAACCGGCAGTTGGATATCCCTCAAGGGGTCCAAGATTAGAGAGGGTACAGGCTGGGCTGAGAGACATCCCCCCTCCAGTGTATGAATTTCGAGCACCAAGTCTCTAGTACCTATATAAAGAAATAGGAATAGTTATAACTCGACTTACTGACTATAGAGACAAATGCTGTATAGTAAAAAAAATCAAAGTAATGGGAACAGTATTACTTTTGTTTGCAAAACAAAAGCTATCTAATCAACTGTGGATGAACCCATTTGTTCACACACTTATATATGAGTATGTTTGCATTTGCATGTGCTTGTCCACAGGTATTTATGCCTAGAGAATGTTGTAGAAGTGGTGCAGGATCGTGTTGGATGAGGTTTTCTCATACATCTTGTGGAAATTTGGAAAAATAAATGAATGTTTATTATTTTAGTAATTTGAAAAAATATCTAATAGAGAAAATAATTATTTCAAAATAAAGTTTAATTTTTCAAAGAAAGAAACATAAACCAAAGACAAGTTAATGGCCATCAAAGACTGAGAGGCAGTTTATAATTCTGTTGAAGAGAATCTGGTTAGCTACCTCTGTGGGCATTAACTCGCTGTTAAAGGAGGTATCAGTGAGCTAAAAATGAGCATGGCAAGAGTATATGTAATCTGAGCTCACTTTGGGCCAGACCCATCCCAGTTCCTGAGTGGGTCAGCCAGGAGAGCTGAGCTGCAGTACCTCATTCTAACCTGACCTCTGCCTCAGAACAGCTTATCTTTCAAAGGCAGGGTTCGGCAGATAAAGTGCTGAGGCAGGGTTTGTGATTTTCTTGCTCAGGATACCAGATTCCAGACTGGATTGTCATTGTGGCTTCCATGAGGAGTCCCAGGAGATCTGTAAATCTGAGCTACACAGAGACCTGGGAACAACCTTTCTCAGACAATCCTCTAAAAATGCTTCTTGCTTCAGTGGGTGGAGGAGTGGCAGGAGGAAGGGAGGGATACACAGTACTTATTACGTGGCCCTGGATATTCCACTAGCAAAGTCATGAAGCTGATTAGAGCACTAGACAGAAATTAGTGAAAGATTTTTTTCTTCCCACGGCTTGGGGTTTGTCTGACAGCCTGTGTTGGGATTATAGATTCTTGTGGATTATAATAATTATTGAAATCCTGCTGCTTTTTAAAGAGGCATCCTTGGGATTTAAAGAGATGAACGCTGAGTAGCTCCCATTATCCTGACTTTTCTCCATTCAAAATGATGAACAGTGAACTAACAGGCCTCCTCTACATTTTGTCTCAGTGTCCCCTCATATTTTTTCTTTCTTCTTAATTTGCTGTCATTTCATAAGGCAGTTATAGATGGATAGATGTTGAATCCAAGTACATAACTGGAATGGAATTTTATCTCATATGAATATTTCTGTGATGGGAGATCATGAATCTCTTAAGAACCCTGATCTATCATGCAGCCCTAATCCAGAAATTTCATAGGCAGTGCAAAGACAAAGACACAAGAGCACTGACTGATGAGGACTGGTGATAATTTTTAATATATATTAGGCCGCTTTCAGCATTCCTTTTAGATTTGTAGTTTTTTAAAGCTAAGAATCTCTGTAGATATAACAGGAGAGCAGAAATATTTCTGGACATATTGCTTTCTGGTCTTACTTAAAGAACACTTCGTCTTTAGGAAAGTATGGACTCATTAAAAAATAAAACACTACTTAATTTGGGCAAATTTGCATTTTTTTTTTTTTTTTGGTATTTAAGTTTTCTTTTGGACAATTTCCTCTGAAGTAACTACTAGGCTTGCAAAGACAAAAATCACCCAGCTTCAGTACTTTTCCTTTAAATGACTGAGGCTATCCATCCCTCTTTATTTTCTTTTTGGCAGTTTTGCAGAATACTTATTATAAGATACCTGACATAAACATAGATGGCATTCACTGTATACTTTTTGTTTGAAGAAATGCCAGGATGGTTAATACACTTAGGATAGACTAGGTTATGCTGCTGTAACAAATAACTGAAATCTCAGTGGCTTATCACAACCGCGATATATTTCTTGCTCACTGCAAACTCTAATGTGAATGACTTGGAGATTCCCTTCAATTTGTAAAGTCATCATCTCAACATGTATGTATTTTATGTGCAACTTAAAAATGTTCTTTTTTCTTTTTAAAGAAAGGTTAATTGATTTAAATGTTGGACTCACTAGGAGATAGACTTTAAGATTCATTTGTTTTTGAATTCATAGACCTATACCTTTGGACCTAACATAGACATACATTGATGCAAAGAAATAACGATTGATGATAATTCCATAACCTGGGCAGAATTTTACAGATGTTAAAGTGATTGTATCAAACAATGTTAATGCTTTCTGAGTTGTGATGAAAAAGGGAGAACTGAGGACACAGACACTGAGGAAAATGGAATAATATGTTCTCTTCGGATATTCACTGTGAGTAGGAGAAGGGATTGGGAAGAGCATTACTTTTTCTCTCTCCTCTAAAATGAAGCAAGCTGCCAGGAACCAAGGGAGGGAGGATGCAGGTTAGAGATCTTGCACCTGCCACCACAATCACTCTCATCTTCGAAGTGATTTACAAACATTAATGGAGCTCCCCAGCAGCAGTGTAAGGCAAGGAGGTTATAATTACCCTGTTGTACAAACAGGAGATGGAGACACAAAATAGATTAAGTGCTTTGCCGCAGGCACGCTGATTCCTCCACCACAGCAGAAGTGCTCAGCTTCACCAGCTCGGCTCACACCCACCCTGAGCAGCCTTCCTCTCCATCCAGGGCATGGCCCCTGTCCTGCAGAGACTGGCACTGGCCTGGGAAAACCAAGGGTAGAGCTCCACTGGGACAGAGAGGGAGAGAAACAGGGCCACAGTGTGGTGACTTAACTCTGTGTAGACATTGTCATTAGTTGTTTAAGGGCAGGGACTGAGAATGTCTTTCCACATGCAATGCACCAATAGACATTCAATAAGAACATACTGGTAATTATGGCAGATTACACAGGTCATAAAGGCAGCCTTCTTGCTTCTTTTTTAAAAAATCGATTTCAGAGAAGAAGGGAGAGGGAGAGAGAGGTAGAAACATCAATGATGAGAGAGAATCATTGATTGGCTGCCTCCTGCACGTGCCCCACTAGGGATCAAGCCCACAACCCAGGCATGTGCCCTGACCAGGAATCAAACTGTGACCTCCTGACCCATTGGTCGACACTCAACCTCTGAGCCATGAGGGTTGGGCTTGTCTCTTAACTATATTGATAATTTTGCAATTTTACTTTTCCAAAGACTTGGCAGAATCCAGATTTCAAACTAAAACAAAGGTTCTCTTCTCATCATACTGGTGCTTAACCCGTTCCCAAAATGCCGCTTTAAAACGTAAAGCAGAGAGTTGAGAAAATTGAGTGACAAAAATAATATAATATAGATGGGCAACTTGGAAATGAGTAATCAGGTCCATCTTTGTACTTGTCCTAATCTTATAACACTCAGATGTAGAGTTGTTAATATTGCCGGAATTCTATAGGTGAAAAAAATATAGAAGGGAAAGTGTCAAGAGGAATATCTTAATAAATATAATTTATTCCTTCATTTGTTATTAGTCGGGCAGAGGCTAAGTTTGGGGAAGGATAACAGAGAGTGGTACATTTTTTAGAAACTGCTTTATTATAGCTCAAGAATTGGTGAACAACTTCAGGCCAGTTTCCTATAATCTACAACAATGGGACAGCAAGTGGGCAAGCTAATAGAAAGACTGTGAAAACAGAATGTGGACACATGTCACGTATAAGACTTCCACATACTCGTAGACAACACTTCTATATGTATCATGGGCACTATGTATAAACGTAAACACACACATACACATATTCTATACTTACAGACATATATATATGTATAGGTTATACATTTCTCACCTATAAGTGTGTATAAGGAAATGCACAGTGAGCACATTTATTCCATTATAACTTTTACATGTGTGTATATGTTGCAGTTATTTGTGTGAATGTTTTACTTTCTAATAAGAGGACAAGCTCTTTGAAACGGAAGGGACCATACTCTTATCATCTTTTGTACTCTGCCCAAGATTCCGCACAGATCTTTGCTTCTCATTTATGGAATATTATCCAAATATGTGTAAATAAAGGTGTTGTCCCAGGAGTTCTCAAGAGGCGGAAAGCTCTGAAGCACCATTCAGGATTTGCCTGACCTTTCAGAACCTGCCACCCAGGAAATAAATCTAGACGTCTTGCTTTGAAAGGGCTTTCTCAAAGACTCCATGCACTGACTTCTGTTCCAGAGACAGGGCCCAAAGATAAGAGCCCAAGTTTAAAATTTAAATGTTTCTTCACCATGCTCACATTGTATTTTCCTTTGAACAACGAGCAACAGTTAGCAAAAATAAGGAACTACCATAGAAGATTATAACAGAATACCTGAGTGAGTAGTATTTCTTTATTCCACCTCTATTGTGGGTGGTGGTATTAGAATTTTAACAAATTTTAATAGGCTCTCGGCTTCTTTCTCTTCCCCTGAATTCTGAGTGAAGAACCTTCAGTGTTTAACCAAATTTTCATTTTCTCTCGAAATGTTCTGGTTACATCCACAGATCTTAAAACTGCATTTAAAAAATGCACACATATCTAGTTTTATAAAAATGAAAAATATTAAAGTGAAGTTAAACCACAATGTACAAAAAAACCATTCCTCTTGTATTTGTATGTAGTAGTAGTGATTCGGAAAGTTCCCGGAGGAATAAACTCCATTGACATTTATTCATCTTTTGCATTTTCATTTCTATAAAAATCTTGCTGCTTTTGATACTATGCCAGCATTGGGTTGCCCCCTCTCCCTCCTCCTCCTGGCTCCCTTCTTTTGGTGATGACTTCTGGTTGGCTGCTGGCTGCGGTGCTGATTCCCACTTCATTATTTTGTATTCTCTCCTTGGTCCTGGGCATTCCCTCAGCCAGCCCCCTGCCCTTCCTGCGGGAGTGGCGCTCATCCACCTGCAGGCAGATCAGTTCCATCTGTCCTCAATACTCTTTGAACAGTGGCTCACTTCAGAGCCGTAAATGCCTGGGCCCATGAGCTAATCCCGTCTCCTTGGCTGATAGAATCCATGACAGGATCACGAGCCCCAGGGTCATAAACATCATTTGGACGCTAATAAATTTCAAGCTTTGAAAGGAGGTGTTTATGTCTAGCAAGAGATATTGTTTGCAGGAGGAACCTTCTTGGGGCACCTGTAATTTGTTTGGGAGCTGGGACACCTCTGAGATCTCAGGTAGAGGGAAGAGAGCGCACCATCCTGGTCTCAGCCCCTCCCTGGACACCTCGTTCTATGTGCAGTTATTTTTACAATCCGCTTTTGTAGATGACTCTCCATCTGTAAAGGAAGAGTAAGGCAGTCTTTACTCTTCGCGGGAAGAGGCATTCATTTTTTTTTTTTAGCATTTCATAATTTTATTTTATATTTTAAATTTTAATAAATCTTTATTGTTCAGATTATCACAATTGTTCCTCTTTTTTCTCCCTATATATCCCCTCCACCTGGTTCCCACCCCACCCTCTGCCCTTACCTCCCCCGCATTGTCCTCATTCATAGGTGTATGGTTTTTGTCCAGTCTCTTCCTGCAGCCCCTCATCTTTTTCCCCCTGAGAATTATCAGTCCACTCCCTTTCTATGGAGCATTCATTTTTATTGCATTCTTTTACTCTCTCTAGTCTCTCCCTTTGCTATTCTCCTACTGATGTGATGTGATTTTGCAACTTTGGTCTTTTCAATCTAAGGGTTTTAATTGCATTACAGAATAAAATAAGTGGTATTTTGTTCTTTGACTGTCTTAAATAGGAGACCTTTGTACATGCTTGGTCTGTCTGGTGTTCCATCGGTTGCTCAGATAGGACTGAGTTGATCCGGAAGCATTTGTGAATGATCTTGAACGCATTGGGGACTCTTTGATGAAGATGCAGGTACGAAAGAAAGAGAAGGCACAGACTGGCGATCTCGTTGGGAAGGACACGTGTAGGAAAATAAAAGATGGACCAATCAGTGCGCTGTCTATCCCTCTCCTCACACAGCTTCGAGGGGCTGGTGGGTGTCAATGTGGCCCTGTTTCTTCCAGGCTGAGGAGACGGGTAGGCACATGACCTGGCTTCACCAGCTGGTGCCAGGAGTTCAGTTGAGCTCTTTCACGTTCCCCAAGATGGTGGCATGGCTCAGTTGGTAGTGGCTACTAGCTGGTTTGAGGTGCTTCTCAGTCTTCTGTCTCCACGAGCAACCCTCTCCTTCTGATGCACCTGCCTTTCCTCCAGCGGCCTCTGCTAGGGCATGTCCAGAACACGGCCATGCTCCTCACCTTCTGTTTCGGAAGTACAGCTCGCTTCGTATGTGGTTGCAAAATTAGTTCTTTGACTGTCTTAAATAGGAGAACTTTGTACATGCTTGGTCTGTATGAAACACATGACTGTCAGATAATGAGTTTCGTGGCCAGAGAGTAAAAGGGAACAACAAATAAGTTAAGTCAGCTAATGTCAATTCTCTGTGGGGTTTCACCATAGGGCATGGTAGGTTAACTTTTCGGTCTTTAAAGGTGAGAGGCTGTGTAGCTGCCACCAGCATAAAGTTTTCTACCAGCGAGAATCACTCAGGTCAAACTCTAGCTCCCAGCTTCAACTTTTGCCCTCACGCCTCAATGCAGCCCCACTGTGAAATATGTACCTGCCACCCTGATGGATGGAGGCTTCCCTGTGTGGGTAACAAGTCTGCAGCTGATTAAATCACAGGTTTCCCATATCATTCTTATGAGTACTGCAGTGCAGTTCCTTGAACTGACAGCTGTACAATAGCACCTTTCGAACTGTTCTTGGTCTCCTGCCAGAAACCTTATCTCTTAACATTTTGCACCCACCTCCCAACTCCTAAGGGCAAGTAGAGAAAGTAAGGAGTATGTTTTAAAAGAAAATTCTAAGCTCCATTGTGTTCCCTCCACTTTATGGTCCATTCCTGCCATTGAAGGAAAAAGCATAGTGGAAAGCAGCAAGAGAGCGAATTGTTTTCCAATGTCTACATAAGTTCAAGTTCATTACGTTTTCACACTTCTATTGAATGCTTACTGTACATCAGGCACTCTAGTAGGTGCTGGGGATAACAGGTAGGCAAAAATGTCTTTAGCATTTTTTATGACTTCAGTGATCTAAATTGCATATCATGACTTTAAAGTAGATTAGTGAATGTCTATTTTTTTTTGAAGATCCCATCCTAGAAAATAAAGAGCAATATTATTTTCCCTCTCTTTTTTCCATAACTGAAATAAATACTGCTCTATGCAAATTTATTTTTTTAGGATTTTTGAGAACTCTGTTGATGTAGCAATATATATATACTAGAGGCCCAGTGTATGAAATTCATGTATGGGGGAGGGGGGAAGAGAGGGAGGGAAGAGGAGGTATCCCTCAGCCCAGCCTGCACCCTCTCCAATCTGGGACCCCTCTCACAATCCAGAACTGCTGGCTCCCAACTTCTTGCCTGCCTGCCTTCCTGATTGCCCCTAACTGCTTCTGCTTGCCAGCCTGATCACTCCTTAACCATTCCCCTGCCAGCCTGATTGATGCCTAATTGCCCTCCCCTGCAGGCTTGATTGTCTCTAACTGCCCTCCCTTGCAGCCTGATCCCTCCCAATTGCCCTCCCCTGTTGGCCATCTTGTGGTAGTCATCTTATGTCCACATGGGGGCAACCATCTTTGTGTGTTGGAGTGATGGTCAATCTGCATATTACTCTTTTATTAGATAGGATAGAGGCCTCGTGCATGGGTGGGGGACAGCTGGTTTGCCTGAAGGGTGTCCCAGATCAGGGTAGGGGGTCCCCTTGGGGCATGTGGTGGCCTGGGCAAGAGGCCTATGGTGATTTGCAGGCTGACCATGCCCCCTGGCGACCCAAGTGGAGGATCCTGGTATCTGGGATTTATTTATCTTCTATTGAAACTCTGTAATCTTGAGTGGAGTCCAGGGCCAGCCACGGTGTGCAGGAAGCTTGGCTTCCTCCATCGCCAGGGAAACCCAAGCCTCCTGTTCTCTCCATGGCTGCAGCCATCTTGGTTGGGTTAATTTGCATACTCACTCCTGATTGACTGGTGGGCATAGCTTGTGAGTGTAGTGGAGGTGCAGTTAATTTGCATGTTACTTTTTTATTAGATAGGATATGTATAACTTATGAGGATGCATGCAAGAAATTTCTCTTCAGACTCATCACCCTGAATAACTGGACTCATCACAAGTAATTTGTTTGCTTTGATCTTATGGGCACTGTGAATTCTGAAACTGTTGTTTGCCCTTTTTGCTGAGGTGTTAGGACACTCAAACTAGTGAGACCTGAGAATGTTGCAGTGTAAATTTTTTCCTCTGCTAATTCTACTTCTAACTTTATTCATTCCTCTTCCTATTTGTCACCTGTTTGATTTTTCTCACTTATTTTAACCTCATGGAGACATTTACACACATTTTAATAAACCTCAAATTTTTTAGAAATAGGTGAAGTATTCTTAAATACATTAATAAAACAGGAAACAATTATACCTAGGTAAACCTACAAGCCAGATATATTTATGCTTGGAGATTTTTCTGAAGGTTTTAATGATTTATTTGGTTTTAATGTTCTTTAGTTCTCCCAAGTAAAGAATTCATATTCTTCCACTGAGTGGTATAGTCAGGATATACCATAGAGATATCTAGTTTATTTTCAAGAATGTTCTTCATTTACTCTTGTTGGGATTTGTGTATTTAAATAATAGAGTAATTTTTCCCATTTTATATTATGAAAATAATACATGCTAATGTTAAAAAAATTTATTCAACATATAAATTGAATTAAAAATCTTTATCACTCCTAGTCCTCTAAATTTCACTCCCCTTTATGCAAAATTACAGACTTTTCTATCTACTTATAATTTATATACACACACACACACACACACACACACACTTTGATGTCATCCTAATGAATCATACTATTCTGCAAAGTAAGCTTTTGTCAGTGGATAAAATATGGACTTTTTTGGGGGGGCAGTATAAACAGCTCTCTTTTATTCTTTTTATAGCAGTCTGTTATTTGATTGTATGAAAACTTCATACCTTATTTGATTAGTCTCCTAATAACAAGTACTTACACACTCCAAGCAAGGTTCATTTTTTAAGTTTTAGCATGTATTCGCCTAGGTCCAGATTGTTTGAATAAACCTGCGCCTGCTTGGAGTTCTCACAGGATTTAGGGAGCCTGTGATATGGGAAGTGGGCTGGAATAAATGAGCTGGAATTGTTCACATGGGCCCTTGTATTTCTAAATGAAACCCATTGGAGCAACCAGCTAATATTCCACTACTGTCATATACTTATTTTACACTTGGCAAAGTGCTTTCGTGTGCTCCATCTCATTAATCCTAACAACGATCTCACAAGGTCGAGGTTGCTGTTCCTCTTTTCGCAAAGTGACTTTCATGGATGTCTTGGGATTCGGCTAGCATCCCATAACTCCCATATGCCACATCTGGGGCTTCCATCCAGCTTCTCAGAGTACTTCCCTCAAACCACAGCTACCCCACGTCCAGGGCTAATATTGGATCTTTCATACCACAGTAGCCTCACTATTAGGCGTTCATTCTTCAACCTTCATCCCTCAACTGGACCTGAGACTTTATTTGTGGCTCTTATGCAATTCAAACCTCACACACCTTTTTGGAAACACACCCTTGGTCGCTGACTGCAGGATGGCCAGCACTGAGATCCTGCTCCCAATGGCTCTGTCTGCAGCATCTCCCAGCCGGTGATGACTCAGCCTCTATAGTCTTTCTTTATTATTTCCCCAGTCTCTGCCTTTTTTTTTTTTTAAGGGATTTTTCTGTAACACTATAAATTCTTTGAGCAGATAGTTATCAGCAGCCTCTGTAATAGCAAAGTGCTTTTCAGTGGAAAGTCAATTTGACAGATAAACATACTGCATAACTAAAGGATTAGCCTCATTTGTCCTGAATTAAATTAGGAGGGGGAGGACTTTTGTGCTAACTTGTTTATGATAAAATTATTTGTTGTCATTTTGTAGGGAATAACTCCCAAGCCGTGAGATAGTGTCAGTTTTGATATTTTAGCCTCAGAGGCAAGTGGGAAATGACATTTACACAATGTGACCACAGTGGCACATACCTGAATCGTCTCCAGCTTGTCAAATCCAGACGGTTCCCTTTTTGTGAGCGAAGGGGAATGCTTTCCTCCCGCGCCCTCCTTTGTATTTCTGTGGAGGGGAAAATATGTCACCTTCCAACTTATTCTGAAAGCAACCTGAGTTTTGCCTATAGATCGGGTGGTTGTTTTTATTATGTGATTCAAGCTCTCTCTCTCTCCACCCCCGCCTCTCTCTTCACCTCCCCTCTCCACAGACTTCCCCCCCCATCCCCCCCAGGCCAGAGGCCAGAGTCACTAGAAAGGGTGTTGGGAGAATACTATTGGAGGGGCTTTGGGGACAGGAAACCAGGCTAAAGGGTTGTGCAGAAGACCAATTTTGTATATTTATCAAAGCCAGTTCTGCCCCTTCCACCTTCTGCTGCTTTCTTTCATGCAAGTGTTTTCTTGTTTCCATACCAGAGCAGCCTGGGCATTTGCTTCATCAAGACCTGTGGGGCAGGAGTGCTGCTGGCTTCAGCCGAGGCTCTGGTGGAGCCTGGTTCTTGTGGGTCTGTGCCCCACCTCGGCAAGACCCGGAGCAGTTTAAGTCTCTGATGCCATAGGACAAGGCTGAGTCAGGACTTGACACCAACATGGGACCCCAAAGTCCAAACTCTCCCCCCATGATGCTGCCTCCCTAAAGGTGATATTCAAAGTAGGTCTTTGAAAGTCGGTAGGGTTATTTTAGGCTCAGCTGAAAGTGTGTGTGTGTGGGGGGGGGTCATTGGACAGGGAAGAAAATGCATGAGGCAGGTGGTTAAAACAGGAAGGTTAGAGAGGAATTTGGGAAGGAGAGAGAGATGTTGTGGGAAGCCAGATTACAAGGCTCGTTTTGGAGGGACAGTAGCAGGCACTCTGTCTGCCTTGTGTCACTTCGCTGTGGCCTTCTTGTGCTTTTGGCGCCTCTGGTGGATGCCTGCTAGCAGCACCCTCATGTGCATGCCTCAGTGTCCCTCTGCCTTGGGGCTGCCTCTAGAGTCCAGGAGAGCCCTTGGCCTACCTACGGGAGCACCCCACTCTGGCAGACAGCCCCCAGCCCAGGGGGATGAGAGTTGGGGCACCAATGCTCCAGCCTCCCTTGCCTCAAGAGGGCAGCTCCGAGACATAGTCTACGCAGGTCCTTTGAGCCAGGTGCCCACAGTGTTGTCCAGCTCGACAGCACTTTCTTTCCTTCTTTTTTCTTTCTTCTGCTCTCTGACTCCTGCTCTCTGAGCTCATCTCTCAAATGAACAGCCTGCAGGTGTGCTATATGACAGTGGTCGCCAACCTTTCAGACCTCATGGGCCACCAGAGGTTCACGGACCACCGGTTGGTGACCGCTGCTATATGAGTCTGGAGGAAAATACTGAAGGGTACACAGTTGGTTGTCAGCACAAGTGACTTGGTACAGAGCAGAGGAGAAAAGTTGTGGGATGTGGGTGAGGGTAGGGGAGAAAAGCATGAGGGGTGATGGGCATAACATATTATGGAAAAAATCCCCCAAAGCTTTTGAACATAGTATGCTGTGTTCTTTGACAGATTATCTGTAAAGAAAAGAGAAGGATGGAGAAGGAACTTATGACAGGAAGAAATGAAGAATTTACATTTTTTTTTAAAAAAATGGGCAAGACCAAGCTACAGTGTCTAGGATTTCACACTTGCATGACAAGACCATTAACAAGCAATACCAGGAAGGAACCCTATATAATAAAAGCCTAATATGCAAATTGTTTGACGAGGCGTTTGACTGGACGTTTGACCACTTGCTATGATATGCACTGACCACCAGGGGGTGTGCAGAACATGGTGGATATCAGTGATGCTGTACTAGCAGGGGCGGCAGTGGAAGTGCTACCGGCCCTGATGGGCCCCAATGGGCCCCAATGAGAGTGGGACCGCAGCAGGATGGTGGAGCAGGTGAGAGGGAAGCGCCAGGCCAAGGTGGGTGTAAGCAGGGCCGCTGCCCAGCTCCCAGGGAGCTGGGTGGGGGGCCCAGCTTTGATCACCCTGAAATAGTGACCAGAGGCTAGAGACCCTGATTGCCCAATCAGGGCCAGGCCCTTGGGCTGGGACAGGGAACTAAGGGTGGTGGCAGCGACCAATCTCCCACAGCTCCCAGGCTGGGGGCTACAACCTCTTGCTGGCTACCTGGGGGTGGGGCTGACAGGGATGGAGGTGTGGTGAGAATGTGGGGTGTCCCCTGAGCTTGCTCTTACTCTCTCTGTTACCCTCCCCTGGGATGCCAGGGCTCACGTGCTGGGGAAGCCCCCACTGTCAGGTGCCAGGCACCTGTGAGGATTCTGCCCTGTCCCTGCAAGGCCTCTTCCAGGTGAGCCAGGCAGCAGCCATAGGGACCGCAGAGGCCAGTCAGGCTCCCTATGAGTTCGCACAGGAGATGGTCTGCAAGGCTGGCCAAGAGAGAGAGTGCTGCCCGCTTGGATTCTGTGCTACGCCGCTGGGTGCCCCAGAGGCCCACACTGTGCCCCAGCCTGTGGTGTCTGGCTATGCTCACTGCATCTCTGCGTGGGGACTTGGGCACTATGAATCAGGTGGAGGGGGGTGATAGGGGTCTGGGGGCCTAGGTGCTGCCAGGGCCCAGAAGTCAGCTAGGACCTGCCCTTTCATGCCAGGTGCTCACGCTTCAATTGCTGGCCTGGCCTAGGCACTGTACTCATGCACAAATGTCGTGCACTGGGCCTCTAGTTATTATATAAGTCCCCACAGTAATTACTTTGGGGAGGAGACAAGTAGTGGCTGGGATGGGGCATATGACAGGAATTTCCAAGGTGGCTGCAAAGTTCTATTTCTTGACCTCAATGGTGTTTATAACAGTTTATTAAGATTTACATTTGTGTTGAATAGTTTTCTGAATCTATATTATATTTTACTTTGCAATGAAAAGATTAACAAACCTGATAGGTGTGATACAATCAATCCGTGCATTTATGCAACACAAGCCCTGTCAGGTGACTCAGTTGGACTGTCATCTTGTGCACCAAAATGGTTGCGGGTTCGATTCCTGGTCAGGGCACAGATCTAGGTTTTGCATTTGATTCCCAGTTGGGGTGCATACAGGATGTAACCCATTGATGTTTCTCTCTCACATTGATATTCTCTCTCTCTCTCTTTCTTCCTGCCTTTCTCTCTGAAATCAATGAACATATCCTTTGGTGAAGGTAAACAAAACACACAAAAAAAGCAGTGGATCAGTGGATATATAAAATTACCCCTGATAGCAAAAGAGAATGTTCCAGATTCAGGTTAAGGACTCTCTCCCTCTCTAAATCCATGAAGGCTCAAGGTGCTGGGCTGAGCAGCTTTCCTACCTGACTCTGTCCAGACAGATGAAGGCAGGAAGGATTAGTTTTGATCATACCTACTACATGTGTGAGTAACTTTCTTTTTGGTAATTATTTTTGACATTTGACAGTTCTAAGGCACAACCATTGCAGCTCTGAAATGTTGGCAGTGCACTTATTTTTGAAGTGTCTATATTTTTTTACAAGTAACCAAGTATTTGCAGGATACCTCTTTGGGTACCTTGTTTCAAATGAAAATAGTGAGATTTGGTGCGAGTACCCTATGTTGGACTGCCAGTTGCGAGTATTCTACACTTCCGCCCCTCCCCCGCCTGCCATGTCCCATTTGCTTAAGGGTTCAGGTTCAGGTTGGAGCTCTGGAGGAGACCGCTCACAAATGAAAGAGATTAGACAAGAAAGTATAAATTTGGGAATATTGAGAGCCAGGCTGGAGCCCAAATCAAGAGGAAGGACTCCACTCCCCTCTGGCCTTGCTATCCCTTTTATTAAGACTATGCAATACACCTATAGCCTTTAGGCAGGCAATTCCAATAACAGCCAATCAGCAAGAATTTGCATAAGACTAAAAGGTGGAGGTTGTTCTAGCTACCATTGTCTCAACTAAATAGTGGGTGGTTGGCTCTGACCTTTCAGAGCTTCAAGGTTGATCAGCCTTCAGGGTTTCTCTGCTAATGAAAGTAATGGGTGGCTTCCAACAATTTGGAGAGTCACAAACCAGAGGGAAGCCAGGTGTTTCTGGGAAAAAGCCATCACTTAGCAACAACAACCAACACAGCAAAAGTGGAACTTTAAATTTTAAAAAATCAGCCCCTGAACTGTTAGCACTAGGCTTGCAATCTTTTAGAGAAAATACCAGCTTAAATTTTGTTCTCAGATATCTCCCCCACCTCTACCCAAAGGGCTGAAATTACAATTCTTTTAGATTACCCCTTTGGTGCGTTTTATTTTTCAAAAAAGACAGCAATCTACTTATTTATTTATTTATTTATTTATTTATTTATTTATTACTTTTCAATTAGGCTTATCAGGGTGACACTGGTTAATAGGTGAGTTTTAAAATACGAATAGCCACAGGTGAAGTAACCCAGTTAAGACTATAATGAGACATTTATATTATGGTAATGGAACAACATAAAGGGAGACATGACTGCCTGCCAGAATGAAAGCCAAACTCATGAGGCAGGTGCTGGTGCAAAAGGAAAGAGGTTTATTCTGGAGCCACAAGATCTGGGAGATTGGTGGACTTCAGTTCTCAAAGACCAATCTCCCCTCCATCCATCTCAAAGATCATCTCATCTCCTTATCCAAGTCCTCCACCATTCTTACAGAGATAGGGAGGGGAGGGCTTTCATTTTATCCATTCATCTTCCTGGCTTTCGGCATGCTGAGTGTAACAACCTCCCCCTGCTGTCACCTTAACCAAAGGGGAGACTCCCCAGCACCCCCACTGACTGCCTACAGTAACACTATGGTGAAAGAACGCATAGAGAAAAGGATTCAATCACCAATAGAAAACTGGTTTTTTCTGAAACCGGTTTGGCTCAGTGGATAGAGCGTAGGCCTACGGACTGAAAGGTCCCGGGTTCGATTCCGGTCAAGGGCATGTATCCTCGTTGCGGGCACATCCCCAGTAGGGGGCGTGCAGGAGGCGGCTGATCGATGTCTCTCTCTCATTGATGTTTCTAACTCTCCCTCTCCCTTCCTCTCTGTAAAAAAATCAATAAAATATATTAAAGAAAAAAAAAGAAAAGTAGTTATTTCATGGTGTTAGTTTTTTTTTTTTTTAAAAAAAGAAAACTGGTTTTTACTATCTCTAGTATGGAAGGCACATGGGGAGCATTTAACAAACGGTTGCTGTTGCTTCTCTTATGCATGGTGAGAACCAACTCTCTACTGGATTCTCTCTATCAGTTTTACCTCTCTAGCACCTAACAGATTGCCCCTAATCATAGCAGGAAGTCAATAAGTATATATATATATTTTTTAATGGATGAAACGACTTCAGAAATGACTTAAGAGAGTTTCCCCAAAGATACAATTTACCCACTTGATAATTTTGATTAAGGACAAGCCCATCAGGGATTGTAAACTGCTTTATGATATGCTGAAGGGAAGTT
This sequence comes from Lasiurus cinereus, assembly GCA_011751065.1. Lineage (NCBI taxonomy): Eukaryota > Metazoa > Chordata > Mammalia > Chiroptera > Vespertilionidae > Lasiurus > Lasiurus cinereus. The sequence continues at coordinate 15,823,244 of JAAGEH010000226.1, read as the reverse complement.
CTTAGCTGGACACTGTGGCAACCAGGCCATCCATGTCAATCCTCCTAAACCCACACCCACCGCATGTCTTGTCTCTGGGTCTGGAGTTGACCTAATCTGTCTGAATGAGCATTTAAACATTGTCTGTCCCTACCTCATTCTTATTTGCCTTTTTCTTTTATGTTTAAATCTGTGGTTTTTTTTTTATATAGCCACATGTTTTTTGTACTTTTAAAATATTTAATATGTGTAATCAATACCATGTGACAATTACATGCACTTTGCAGAGTAATTTTATGTCATTTTTCCATGAGCTATTATATATAGACTAGAGGCCTGGTGCATGACCTTCATGCACTAGGGGCGGGAGGGGGGTCCCTCTCACAGTCTGGGACCTCTCACTCTTTACCATCTGCCTGCAGTGGAGGCAGGAGAGGCTCCTGCCACCCCTCTGTGCTCACCAGCCATGAACTGGCTGAGCAGCGCTCCCCCTATGGGAGCACACTGACCACCAGGGGGCAGCTCTTATGTTGAACATCTACTCCCCGGGTGATCAGTGCACATCATAGCAACCGGTCATTCTGCCATTCGGTCGATTTGCATGCTAGCCTTTTATTATATAGGATTATTATATAGGATATGTATGTATGTGTATGTGTGCACACACTTTTCCACCCAAAGTGTGTTTGGTGTAGCAGATTCAGAGGGCAAAAGGTGGGTAGGTGGAGATGAGAGGTGGGAAGGGAGAATGTTTTTGGAGAGGGGTTGACAGGAAGAAAATGAGTTGGTGGAAAACTGTCATGCTACCTGGTGGCAGAACTAAAGGGTTAATTCAGTCAACCTGAAGGATTGGAGAAACACAGGGAATGGGGATAAAGATGAGAAGCTAAATTGGGGTCATAGCAAGAGCTAAACAGAGGAACTTTTGCTGTATTGGATAAATAATAAAGAGCCACTGAAAGATTCTGAGCAGGCAAATGTCATGATCAAACTGATGTTTCAGAGAGACTTGGAAAAACATATGTACGATGGATTGGAGGTAGGTAGACGGAAGGGAGAGCTGCTATTGTCGGGGTCTAGTGGAAAGAGCAAGTGAGAGATTTGGAATCAGACTGACTTAATTTCAATTCTTGATGCTGTGTCTTATTAGCAGTATGATCTTGGGAAGGTTACTTAAATTCTTAAGCCTCAGTTTTCCCATCTATAAAATGGGGATGATAACAGCACTAATCTCAAAATGTTGTTCAATGAGAGTCTGCAATAATTTAAAGTACCAGATACAAGATCTGGCACACACCAGTGAGTGGGTAAGTAGTGTTATTGGGAGAAAACAGATAGTAAGGTTCAGATGAGAGACCACAAAGAACACCCTGAGAAGCATGATCAATATCCTCTCTTCCCTCGCATCCTCTAGGTTAGGCGCTGGCAAACTAGTTAATGAGTCAAATCCAGCTTGTGGTCTTTCATACGTTCTCAAGCTAGGAGTCATTTTTATATTTATAAAGGATTCTAAAAAGCAAACAAATAAGGAAGATATGACAGAGACTGTATGTGGCTCACAACGCTTAACATATTTATGATTTTTTACATGTATATTTAAAATAGAGTAAATAAAATATTTACTGTGCTTTCTCCTGGCCCCTTCCAGAAGAAGTATGTTAACTCCTCTTCTAGAGTAAACCTGGAAGATCGGAGGAAAGGCTATACGGTGGGAAGGCACACATCTGTACAAGGACATACAGGGGCCATGGGGCACCTTCCTCTCTGCTCAGGGGACCAGCAAAGCCTTTTGCATGTTGGGAGAAGCTGCTTTGCTCAGAGCTTCCATCTCAGGAGTGTTTCCCTAATTGCACTCATATCCTGGTTCTGGACTTTCAGTACCTCATTCCTCTCCCAGATCTCTAGCTCTTGATAGTTACAAAGGAATATTGTAGGAATCTCCAGTGTCTGCAAGCATTCATAGGACCTTGAGGGGGAAAGGCTTCTTCAGTATTTGCATAATATTTTGGAAAAAGGAATCTTTATGTCCTGGAAACTTGTAGAAAGTTTTCTTTGTACAAGGGGAAGACAGGAAGAAGGGGATCCCTAGGTGCATGGATCATATCATTGATTTACAAATCTGAGCCTCATCTAAGGAAAACCAGATTTGCTGGCCCAGAGGTTTTAAAGAAATCAGATAGTTAAGCTATAGTTACAAAATATATGACATAATGGAAACATGTAGGAATATTTCAGAAAAAAAAAAGAAAGAAATGAAAAAAAAAAAGGCAGCACCAAAGAGCTGATTAAATCAGAGCCAGATGGACTATATGGATTTGGCAAGCAGGAATGAGCTTCAGGAATACTACTTCTCCTCATGTACTGTGTCCAACTGTACCTTTAAAAAGACATTAAACTATAGCCTCTTCAAAAATAAAAATATAACCTCTTATTTATAGAGCTATTAGAATGATGCTTGAATTTAGAATCTTAATGTTCTCAATGAAAAAAAGCTGTCCTTCCTGAACTTTATTTTGACATGCAGGGAACAAATCCATTAATTCATGCACTTATTCCTTCAATAAACAGATTTATAGTCATGTGACTTTTAACCATGGGGATATGTTCTGAGAAATGTATCATTAGGCGATTCTATCATTGTGAGAAGCTCATAGAGGGCACTTACTAAGTCTAGATGGTATAGCTTATTACCCACCTCGGCTACATGGTAGAGCCCATCACTCCCAGGCTACAAACCTGTACAGCATGTTACTGTACTAAACAACATGAGATTAAATCAGGCACCAGAGAAAAGGATGCAATCAAGACACGAGATGCCTAAGGCTGCTGCCCACTTAACACAGCATGCTGTTTTAGAGCAAACATTTTGTAAGTACAAAAAATACACTCTAAGATAACAATAAAAATTATAATGAAGACATAACACCAGCAATTTTTTATCATCCTCAAGTCTTATGTACTGTGTATGTGCTGTAATTTTATATGACTGGCAGTGCAGTAGGTTTGTTTATACCAGCAGGCCATCAATGGATGAATGGATAAACAAAACGTAGTATTTCCGTACAATGGAATATCATTCAGCCTTAAAAAGGGAGGAAGTCCTGACACATGCTATAAGATGGGCCAACATGCCTAGTGAAATAAACCAGTCACAAAAGGACACTGCATATGATTTCATTTGTATGTAGTACTTAGATTAGTCAAACGCATAGAGACAGAAAGTAGAACGGTGGTTGCCAGGGGTTGGAGGGAGGAATGGAACAGGGAGTTATTGTTTAATGGGTACAAATTTCAGTTTGTGATAATAAATAAGTTCTGAAGATGGATAAGGGTGATGGCTGCACAACAATGTGCATGTACTTAATGCCACTTACAACCGCTTTGGAAGATAGTATGGCAGTTTCTTATAGAACTAAACATACTCTTACCATATAATCCAGCAATCATGCTCATTGATATTTACCCAGAAAAAGTAAAAAAATTATACCCATACAAAAATCTATACATGGCTGTTTGTAACAGCTTTATTTATAATGATCAAAACCAACATTCTTTAGTAGGTGAATGGATTAATGAATTGTGCTATATCCAGGCAATAGAATATTATTCAGTGGGAGAAAGTTAAATGCATGTTACTAAGGAAAGGAGTTAATCTGAAAAGGCTACATACTGTGTGATTCCAACCAAATGACATCCTGGAAAAACCAAAAACTATAGAGACTGTAAAATAATCACTTGTTGCTAGGGGTTGGAGGGTGGGAGGGAAGGAAGGTAGGAAAGTAGGAAGGGAGGAATGACTAGGCAGAACATAGAGGATTTTTTTAGGGCAGTGAAAATATTTTGTATGATAATATAATGGTGTATACCCATCATACAGTATGTAAAAACACAAAGCAGGGTTACTGTTAAAAAATTGTTAAGTATTCTTGTATTGCCCAAATGCCAGAAGTTACAGATTGTATTATCCATTTCTATTTTATTATATTCCAAGGATATTATTTCTCTCAGAGCACAGTTCAATATTATTATGGACATAGATAATAAAATAGGATTTTCACTGTCTCATGATAGCTTCTTACAATGCTATTGATAAATGAGAGGTGTTAGAGTCACCATGGACTAATGGTGTATCACACTTAAAAAATTTCATATAAAGAGGTAAATGGGAAAAGAAGGGAGACATATATAATGCTTTCAACAATAAAGATTAAAACAAACAAACAAACAAGAACAAAAATTCTATATAAGATGACAGGAAAAGATTTGATTCTGGATAGTGGATCTTGTCACCTAGAAAGAGACACCTGAAATCTGTATGTTCATGTTGACCAATGTCACCCAATCAATTTAATAAATAAAAAAAATAAAAATGTTTTTCAGATGTATGCAGTCATAGCTCTTAGATATTCAACATTGCTTTGTCTAAACAGTTAAATTGTTTATATTAACTGGTGGGATTACTGAAGAATGATGCTAATACAGCAGTGTTTCTACTAAATGCTAAGGGCTATTTGTTTTAGTTGTTATTCTATTGTCCATCCATCCATCCACCTCTACTTACTTCCAAAAATAACTCAAGGTGGTCTTGATATATTGCTACAGCTTTTTGGATTGTGGATATAGCTTTAGAATAACTCCAGGGGCTCTTTCAAAATGTAGATTTTGAGCCCCACCATGAACCTACCAAATTGGAATCTCTAGCCTCCCCCACAGCACATGATTCTTATGCACCCTAAAGTTTGTGAACAACTAGAGAATATGGGGATGTTGGAGGGTGGAAATCTGATCCTCCAACCAAGTTAATTAATCTCTGGGAGGCACACAGCAGTTGTTCTAATTCTGTGGCTATTTTCTCAACCACTTGCTGTTTTTTATTACAGGGAGTCATGTGAAAAATGTTGCCCACCCTCAAATGTTATTATATAGCTTTGGAAATCCCTTCATCCCAATCCAGTGTTTTTCCCTAAAAAGAGAAACAATGTAGGGAAGGGAAACATCTGAATAGCAATGCACATTTATTTTTTGAGACAAGTTTAAAAAAATTTTATCAGGTCTTTTCAAAGGCAACTCTTTTGCCCTGAAGGCAAAGGGTAAAAACTTGGATCTTTTGAGACATCTAATCCCACTGGAAGGGACCCATAAATATGTGCACTCACAGGTAAGAACCACCTGGGGGTAATTGCCAAAGATACAGATTCCAGGATTCTACCCCAAAGATGCAGAACCAGTGAATGGACTGTGAATCCGATTTTGAACAAACTCCCTGGATGATTCTCATGTTCAGACAAGGTGGCTTCCCCGAGCTGGCTATATGGGTTTAAGTCCTGGCTTGTTACTGTAGCTTGTCGATTCTTGGCAAATTACTTATCTTTCTGAAGCCTCAGTTCTCCATTTATTAAACTGAGATGCTTTTTTACTCAGGGGTCTTGTAAGAATAAAATAAACTACTGGTAGGTTAAGCTGCCAATACAGTTTCTAACATGTAGTCAGATCTTAGTATTTGTTACTTCCCACCCTACTCCCTATTGAACGAGGTTGTTTGTTCAACTCCAACCAACCTTTTCGGAATTTATGATTGCCCTTTATGCAAATAATCCAGACTGGCTTGCTGCTAGCAGGGAAGCATATGGCAAAACCATGAAAGGAAACATCTCCCTGTAGCTCTGAACGCTGTTCCTTAAATTGTAGTCCATGCATCTGAATGACCAGAGGCTCACTTTAAAAATAATTAAATCAATAAATTGGGTTCCCGACTCTCATTCCTGTACTCATCAAATCAGAAACTCTAGGAGCAGGATCTGTGATCAACTTGTTAAACAAGTACTCTTAGTAATCCTCATATACCTAAAAGTCGAAAAGCAGCGAGCAAGGGTTTTCAACTATCAGAAGACTTCCCAGACAGGTCCCAGAATTGGCATCTGACATCTCAGAGTCTGTGCTATAGATTCTCATTCCTGGTAGACAGTCGTGTTTGTCAGTCTGGATCCACTGCCCTTACTAAACTATGCCCAGCCCTTGGAAGTTCAGGATACACTGACATTCCAGCTGGAGTGGAAATGAAATTTGATCTACCATTTTCTGCTATGTCTTCTGGTTTCCATATCCTTCTTTCATGGTCTTTCTCCACCCGCTCTCCCCTGGCAGCAAGGCCATGACTTGTGCACAACTGTTGGGTTGTATCATCTCAGGTTGACAGTGATCCTTCTGAGAGTGTTGGTTAAGAAAACCACCTTTGTGGAAAAGATGTCTAAGACACATGGTCTCTAAAACAAAATCCTGAGGTCTGCTTTTTGAAAGTGACAGGTGGTGACAGGGCTGAGCCCAGAGATGCCTGGATATTCTAAGAACAAGGGTCAATTATTGTTTTTTTCTAGCATCTCAGTTTTCCAACAATGCCGATCTCAGCATCTGAATACAGAGAGCCTCTCAGATTCCAGATTTATTCTCATTTCAGGGATGCTCAGCTTACCTGCCAGTGGTCTTCAGGAGCTCCTGTTGGTTCAAGACCAGGCTCCTGTGCCTGCATCCTGGCAAACAGCTAATAGGTGAGAGCAGGTTTGAGCTCAGAGATGGAGCTTTGCCTCCTCTATGCTATTCACATTAGTCAACGATCAAGGAAGCTTCATTTGGAACTTGCTACGAGAGAGCCATGTAAATGAGGGGCTGAGCCTCTCAGAACTCTGGCATTAGTATGTAGGTTTGTACTTCTAAAAGAGGGTAGGGGAGTAAAGGGTGAAAAGGTGTGCTCTTATTTTATAATATAGGTCCCTCCTTTTCTGCTCTGAGGGGAGAGAAAGAGTGATTCACGGCTCATAATATCTGAACAGCAGTCCTCATCTGACTTTTAATTAAAAGGACTTATGAAAGATTACCATTTTCAGTCAGGTATCCATGCCAAATGATCCATGCAACTGAAAAACAAAACAATAGAGCTAACTCCCCCTCACCAAATTATCCACACTGGTCTTTATACTGCCTTTTAAAAAATGTTATAACAGTTTGGACTGCTGTTGGTAATCCTTGTACCCAAGAAATCCAAGTTCTTGGGTCAAATACCTCAACAAATTGATGATTCGAGTTTCCTGTGGATTATTTTTCAGGCATGAGAAATTAATTGTCTAAGCATAATACAATAGTTCAGCTGGAGATTTAGCAAGTTTACCCTAGAAAGTTGTCAAGACAATCCCAGATACAGATGGTGTCACGGGTTGGGAGGCACATCCTAGGATGGAGTTTGGTGCATGGGTTTATTAAGGGCCCTTGGGAAGGAGACAGCTGTACAGGAGGAAAAGGCATCGGGACTGGGCAGAATGTAGGCATATGGCAGTCTCAGATGATTCTGTGGGAACTCTGGAACTAGAATGGCCCTTCAGTGTTGCCCAGAGTTGAGCCGAGATGGATCATGATTGGATATGGGCCACCCCAGGAAGGGGCCTGACTTTGGACCAGGTGTCTTCTGCTGCTGAGGAGCTGATGGTGAATTATTTGTGTTCCTGTGGCTGAGACAAGTCCTTTATTGAAGGGGGCTTGGTGGGCCATCTTTATGTACACTGTAGATATAGATGGTACTCCATCCTTGTACCAATACCATGCTGGCAAAAAACAAATCAGTGTGATTTTGCACCACTCCCCACTTTGCACTTGGGACTTCCCTTTCCTCTCTTCTTCTTATCTTCTCTAGCTCTCTGTTTTTTTCTTTTCTCTGCCTTTTGAGATACTTCTCCACAGCTGGCAAAATGCAGAGCTATTACCATCTGTGCTAGCATTCAGAGGCTCCATCCACATTGGACCCTGGTTTGAGAGTTGGTTTTTGAGTGCTGATCCAATGCTCTGTGTTTCTTGTAGCCTCAGGGTATGTGCCACACACACACCTTCTTCTGACCAAGGCCATTACCCTTTCAGTGTATCTCAGCCTCTTTGTACAAAAAGAGAACAAATCGAGCTTGGATTTGAAACCACTTGCTGTCTTCGATGCTCAAGTTTGCCATTTCCTTCAAGAAAGCCTAGGATTTTTGTCAAGATCCATCCTCAAATGTGCATGTAATGCAATGTTCCTAGCCTTTGGCCCTTCTAAAAACAAGTGATCTATTAAAGGCCATAGTAAGAGAGCTAAGATCCTTAGGACATGTCACTTATGACATGTCACTTAGTGTCCTCACCCAAGACTCGGAGACCTTGAAGGAATGGATCTCTTAGATTCTACCATCACAGCATTTGCAGTAACAGCTGCTTTGTATTTGCTGCTCAGATTCAGCTGAAACTCATTGGAAATCAGATCTGATGACTGCGCTAACTTCATCTGATCAGATTTCCATTTAGTCAACCTGGTTGCTAAACCTTTTGTCCTGTTGTTTCCTTTAGACCAGTGGTCGGCAAACTCATCAGTCAACAGAGCGGCAAACCGCAACTTTCGAGCCCCATGTGGCTCTCAAGCCGCAGTTTGCCGACCACTGCTTTAGACCAATTTGGAATGGCAGTACTTCATGAATAATCCATGAGCAATAACGAGCTGCACACAGAAAGCATTTCCATCGTGTCGTTGCCATGGAATTTTAGATAGTTCTGATGTAACTCATAAGTAATCAGCAAAAGCCAGATTGATTTACCTTTGAAGGTCTTTTTAAGTGTCCAAAGGGAAGGCATGCTAACATCTTAACTGTAAGTGGTCAAAACATGTCTGTTTTCCCTGGCGTCTTTATTTATTTTTTCTTTTTTATTGAATTTGTTGAGGTGACATTGGTTAATAAAATTATATAGGTTTCATGTGTACAATTCTATAATACATCATCTGTATATTATATTGTGAGTTCACCTCCCCAAGTCAAGTCCCCTTCCATCACCATTTTCCCACCCCTTCCCTGCAGTCTTTAATATCACAGCTGGCAGTATTACAGGACAAACAATATATAAGGATACTTCTAAAATTATTTGAAGCAAAACTTTATGGCAGCTTTTTTTGGTTCTTTTGGTTTCTGTGTTCCTTAATCACCAAATGGTGTGGGTTAAAACAAAAGCCATAATTAAATTGAACCCAGTTTGGGGGTGGGGTGGGAAGGAATTGGGCAACTCTTTGCTTAAACAGAAGCAGGTGGTGATGGAATCTCAGTGGAAGTGAGCTGTGAGGAGGGAATGCAAAGTTTTTCATTGAAAACACTTAAAAATACTCGTGGTCTTTTGTGCCAGGCTATGATTAAGATCTAGGTATCTATGTATCCACATATCTATCTATCTACACGTATATCTCAGTTTCAAAAAAAACTGATGGAAAAGCAATATGATTTTAATTAGAGAGTGGTCTTTTGTCATAAGGAAGGGTGGGATTCTGTGTGTCTTATTTTGTGTGTGTGTGTTATTTATTATTTATTTATTTAGTGTGTCTATGCTGTTTTCTTTTTTTTTTACTTTTTGAAATTATTTTATTATTATTTTTTATTGTTTAAAGTATTACATATGTCTCTTTTTCCCCGATTGATCCCCACCCCATCACTCCCATCCCTGAGGGCAAGCCCCCACCATCCCAGTGTCTGAGTCCATTGGTTATGTAATATGCATGCATACAACTTCTTTGGTTGGTCTCTAACAGCTCCCTTCCTTCCCCACTCCCCACAACTGCCTTCTCTCTGAGGTTGGATGGACTGTTCAGTGCTATCTTGTCTCTGGATCTATTTTTGTTCATTAGTTTATGTTGATCATTATATCTCACATATGAGTGAGATCATGTGATATTTATCTTTCTCCGACTGGCTTATTTCACTTAGTGTAATGCTTTCCAGTTCCATCCATGCTGTTGCAAATGGTAAAAGTTCCTTCTTTTTTATAGCAGCGTAGTATTCCATTGTGTAGATGTACCACAGCTTTCTAATCCATTCATCTGCTGATGGGTACCTAGGCTGTTTCCAAATCTTAGCTATTGTAAATTGTGCTTCTATAAACAAAAAGGTGCATATATCCTTTCTGATTGGTGTTTCTGGTTTCTTGGGATATAGTCTTAGAAGTGGGATTACTGGTCAAATGGGAGTTCCATTTTTAGTTTTTTGGGGATACTCCATACTGTCTTCCACAGTGGCTGCACCAGTGTGCATTCCCACCAGCAATGATGAAGGTTCCTTTTTCTCTGCATCCTCATCATTACTTGTCATTTGTTGATTTGTTGATGATTGCCATTCTGACAGGTGTGAGATGGTACCTCATTGTTGTTTTAATTTGCATCTCTTGGATGATTAGTAACTGAGCATTTTTTTTTCCATATGTCTCTTAGCCTTCTGTATGTTCACTTTTGAAAAGTGTCTATTTAGGTCCTTTGCCCATTTTTTGATTGGAATGTTTATCTTCATTTTGTTAAGTTAAATGAGTTTCCTGTAAATTTTGGAGATTAAACCCTTATCGGAGATAATATTGGCAAACATGTTTTCCCATGCAGTGGGCTTTCTTATTGTTTTGTTGATGGTTTCTTTTGCTGTGCAGAAGCTTTTTATTTTGATGTAGTCCTATTTGTTTATTTTCTCTTTAGTTTCCATTGCCCTAAGAGCTATACTAGTAAAGATATTGCTACGACATATGTCTAATATTTTGCTGCCTATGAAGTCCTCTAAGATTTTTATGGTTTCCCGTCTTACATTTAAGTCCTTTAACCATTTTGAGTTTGTTTTGTATATGTTGTAAGTTGGTGATCTATTTTCTTTTTTTTTTTTGCATTTTTCTGACCAAATTTCCCAGCACCATTTATTGAAGAGACTGTCTTGACTCTGTTGTACGCTCTTGCTATAGGTTTTTCAAATATTAATTGAGCAAAATAGCTTGGGTCTATTTCTGGGTTCTCTGTTCTGTTCCATTGGTCTCTATGTCTGTTCCTGTGCCAGTGCCAGGCAGTTTTGAGAACCGTGGCTTTGTAATATAGCTTGATATCTGGTATTGTGATCCCTCCAACTTTGTTCTTCCTTCTCAGGATAGCTGTGGCTATTTGGGCTCTTTTTTATTCCAGATGAATTTTTGGAGAGTTTGTTCTAAGTTCATGAAATATGCCATTGGTATTTTAAAGGGGATTGCCTTGATCTATAAATTGCTTTGGGTATTATGGACATTTTAATGATGTTGATTCTACCATTCCATGAACACAGTATGTTCTTCCATTTGTTTATGTCTTCCTCTATTTTTTTTTCAATGCCTCGTAGTTTTCAGAGTACAGGTCTTTTTTTGTCCTTAGTTAAGTTTATTCATAAGTATCTTAATTTTTTTGTTGCAATGATAAATAGGATTGTTTCTTTAGTTTCTCTTTCTGTGAGTTCATTATTAGTGTATAAAAAGCCATACATTTCTGAGTATTAATTTTGTATCCTGCTACATTGCCAAATTCATTTATTAAGTCTAGTAGTTTTTTGATGGAGTCTTTGAGGTTTTCTATGTATAGCATCATGTCATCTGTGAATAATGACAGTTTTTCTTCTTCTTTTCCAATTTGGATGCCTTTTATTTCTTCTTCTTATCTGATTGCTATGGCTAGCACTTACAGTACTATATTGAACAGGAGTGATGAAAGTGGGCATCCCTGTCTTGTTTCTGTTCTTAGTTGAAATGGATTTAGTTTTTGCTCACTGAGTATGATGTTGGCTATAGGTTTGTCATATAAGGCTTTTATTATGTTGAGGTATGATCCTTCTCTCACTACTCTGTAGAGAGTTTTTATCAAGAAAGGGTGTTGGATTTTGTCAAATGACTTTTCTGCATCGATTGATATGATTATGTGACTTTTGTCTCTCAATTTGTTTATGTGATGTATCACATTTATTGATTTGCAGATATTGTACCATCCTTGTATCCCCAGAATAAATCCCACTTGGTCATGGTGTATGATCTTTCTAATGTAATGCTGGATCCGATTTGCTAGAATTTTAGCATCTATGTTCATCAAGGTATTGGCCTGTAGTTCTCTTTCTTTGTTGTGTCTTTATCTGATTTTGGAATTAGGGTAATGCTGGCTTCATAGAAAGAGCTTGGAAGTACCTTCCTCTTGAAATTTTTGGAATAGTCTGAGGAGGATAGGTTTTATTTCTTCTTTGAATGCTTGGTAGAACTCCCCTGTAAAGCTGTCCGGACCAGGACTGTTGTTTGCTGGAAGATTTTTGATTATTGCTTCAATTTCTTCAGTAGTTATAGGACTATTCAGGTTTTTTGATTCTTCTCGATTGAGTTTTGGAAGAATGTATTTTTCTAAAAGTATGTCCATTTCATCTAGGTTGTTCACCTTGTTGGAATAGAGTTATTCATAGTATTTTTTCATACTCTTTAAGGGTTGTTTTAAATAAAGATGTTCTATTCCAGTTATGTGATTCCATTTGTACTCCAGGAACTCAACTGTGTTGAAAGCAATGTATGTCTTATGTAACAAGCTTTCACAATGGAGAACAAGATGGATTAGAGGATTTGTCCATCACCAATTGGCTACCTGGGATGGGAGAGCTGCGCTGGTTGACTATTCTTCCCTAATTGCTCTAGGGCAGTGGTCGGCAAACTGTGGCTCGAGAGCCACATGCGGCTCTTTGGCCCCTTGAGTGTGGCTGTTCCATAAAATACCATGTGTGGGCGTGCATGTATAGTGTGATTGAAACTTCGTGGCCCATGTGCAGAAGTTGGTTTTCTACTCTCAAAAGAAATTTCAATCTTTGTACTGTTGATATTTGGCTCTGTTGACTAATGAGTTTGCCGACTACTGCTCTATGGTTTTCCTTCCTGAGACCATGTGTTTGCTCCATGGAACTCTCTCAGTAGAGCCACATGCCTCTAGGCACAGGAAATTAAGAGGGGGCCATAGCCCAACTGTGTAAGTGCCAGTTTCCCTCCAAATATTATTACGCAATCACATACATGATGCCCAGTTAAGTTTGAATTCCAAACAAATAATGGATACTTTTTTAAGTGTATATCCTATGCAATACTTGGTACTAAAATTACTCTTTTTTTTTTTTCCACCTGGAGTTCAAATTTAACCAGGAATCCTGCATTTTTACTTGTTAAGTCTGACACCCCTACCTCTAAGGGACAATTTTCCTCTGTGAGTGGGTCAGACACATTTTGAAGTTTTAGATTTCTGTTGATGTTTTCGTCACTTCTCTTTTTGAATTCATTAAATCCATAAGGATGTCTGGATTTTTTACAGCTTTGATTCCTTTAGTGAAATTGAAGCAGGTTTTATTATTTCTGCTTAAAATAAAAAGGTAATTGAACAGCCAGCATGCTCTTCCATTTGTGAATTATCATTCAGTTTTTCATAGTTGAATTGAGAATATAAATGCTATAGTAATTTGCCAAATTGACTCTCTGAGGTTTTTTACAGATGAGAAAAAACATTAGGATTGTGCCCTGGAAGGTCAGTAATAAAAATAAAGTTTATTAATGTTTCTAATAGAACTGGAGATGTTCAATCACATATGTGGTAACATTACACGTTCTGTTTTTAGCTCTGAGATTAACTAGCTGCATGGCCATAAGTAAAGCACTTAATCCTTTGGCTCTTATTTTTCCCTTTTATAAAATGAGCTGGCTTAGGTAGGTTTAAGGCCCATCTGACTCTTGTATTCCACTAAAAGTATATAATTTCCCCAACAGTCTAATGCCATACCAATTCTTTTTAATTAATTTTTTATTAATGTATTGCATGTGTACATATCTTCCCATTCCACCCTCCCCAACTCCCATGCATGCCCTAACCCCCCGGTGTCTTGTGTCCATTGGTTATGCTTATATGCATGCATATAAGTCCTTTGGTTGATCTCTTATCCCACCTCTTCCTATCCTTCCCACTGTAATTTGACAGTCTGTTTGATGCTTTACTGCCTCTGTATCTATCTTTTTGTTCATCAGTTTATAATGTTATTTATTATACATAAATGAGTGAGATTATGCGGTATTTTTCTTTCATTGACTGGCTTACTTCACTTAGCATAATGCTCTCCAGTTCCATCCAGGTTGCTGCAAATGGTAAGAATTCCTTCTTTTTTATGGCAGCATAATATTCCACTGTGTAGATGTACCATAGTTTTCTGATCTGCTGACCAGCACCTAGGCTGTTTCCAAATTTTAGCTATTGTCAGTTGTGCTACTATGAACATAGGGGTGCATATATCCTTTCTGATTGGTGTTTCTAGTTTCTTAGAATATATTCCTAGTAGTGGGATTACTGGGTTAAATGGGAGTTCCATTTTTAGTTTTTTTTGAGGAAACTCCATACTGTTCTCCACAGTGCCTGCATCAGTCTGTATTCCCACCAGCAGTGCATGAAGGTTCTTTTTTCTCCGCATCCTCGCCAACACTTGTTGTTTGCTGATGATTGCCATTCTGACAGGTGTGAGATGGTATCACATTGTCATTTCGATTTTCATCTCTTGGATAATTAGTGACTTTGAACATGGGTTCATGTGTATCTTGGCCTTCCTTCTGCTTCTTTCAAAAAGATTCTATTTAGGCCTGTAGCCCATTTTTTTATTGGATCATTTATCTTCCTTTTATTAAGTTGTATAAGTTCTCTGTAGATGCTGGAGATTAAACCTTTATCAGTGATAACATTTGCAAATATGTTCTCCCATGCAGTGGGCTTTCTTGTTTTTTTATTGATGGTTTCTTTTGCTATGAAAAAGCTTTTTATTTTGATGTAGTCCCATTTGTTTATTTTCTCTTTAGCTTCCATTGCCCTAGGAGCAGTATCAGTGAAGAAGTTCCTTCGGCATATGTCTGAGATTTTGCTATCTGTGGATTCCTCTAGTATTTTTATGGTTTCCTGTCTTATGTTTAAGTCCTGTATCCATTTTGAGTTTATTTTTGTGTATGGTGTAAGTTGGTGGTCTAGTTTCATTTTTTTACATGTATCTGTCCAATTTTATCAACACCTTTTATTGAAGAGACTGTCTTGCTCCATTGTATGTTCATGCCTCCTTAGTCAAATATTAATTGAGCATAGTGTTTTGGGTCGATATCTGGATTCTCTATTCTATTCCATTGGTCTATATGTCTGTTCTTGTGCCAGTACCAGGCTGTTTTGACAACAGTGGCTTTGTAATACAGCTTGAAATCTGGTATTGAGATTCCACCTACTTTATTCTTTTTTCTCAAGATTGCTGTGGCTATTCGGGGTCTTTTTTTTGTTCCAGGTGAATCTTTGGAGAGTTCTTTCTAGGTCTGTGAAATATGCCATTGTTATTTTAATGGGGAGTGCATTGAATCTATAGATTGCTTTGGGTAGTATGGACATTTTAATGATATTGATTCTCCCAATCCATGAGCATAGTATGCTCTTCCATCTGTTTACGTCTTC
>JAAGEH010000226.1:15769807-15802961 GCA_011751065.1 Lasiurus cinereus | reverse complement strand
AAAGCAAACAAAAAGCAAAACAAAACAAGAACAAGAACAATAAACAAAACAATCTCATAAAAAAGTGTAAAAAATTTATATAATCTATGTTCAAGCAAACAACAACAAAAGGACAGATAGAAAAACAATTTTTTTGGAGAGTGAAGACAGAGAAGAGAAAGGTGTGTATGGACTTGGATCAGTGGGTTGGAAATTAGATATATAAGTCGGGTGAAATTTTAACAGGAGGTAAAAAGAAAGAATAGGGAAAATATAAAGTAGGAAAAAGGTAAGAGAAACAGGCCAACAAAAT
The DNA here is from genome assembly GCA_011751065.1 of Lasiurus cinereus. Lineage (NCBI taxonomy): Eukaryota > Metazoa > Chordata > Mammalia > Chiroptera > Vespertilionidae > Lasiurus > Lasiurus cinereus. Next base: position 15,802,669 of record JAAGEH010000226.1, on the reverse strand, counting down.
GGATAAAGTTAGGAAGAGAGTGATGGCATAAAGGTAGAGTTGAGATAGAGTAAGATTATGCTAAAGGAAAGATGAAATTAGAATGTAGAATTCTAATCCCAAAGTAAAATAAAGAGAAAATAAAATGATACTTTTTTTAAAAAAGGTAAAATAGTAATAATACTAATTGAAAATAAAAATGTAATAATTAAAAAGTTAAAATCAAGTGAGGAAAAAATTAGTTTCTTAAGTAAAGGATGAAAAAATGAAAAATTAAAAAATTAAAAAACTAAAAAATAAAAAAAACCACAATGTGCAGTAGTGAAGGTCATTCACTTACTCTATTGTTTTGTTTGGTATGCCTGTTTCCTAATTGGGACAGTATTGCAGTTCTCTGCATTCCATTGATGCTCAGTGTTGTAAGTCAGTCCTGGTTTTTAAGGAGGTGGTGTGTCTTAATCTCTTTATTATTTTGTGATTACACAAGAGTCAAGTTGTGAGTCAGCCCCTGGGTGACAGTGTTTTGGGATTGAACTCTGAGACTATAGATCCTCTCTAGCCTAAAAAATTAGTTTCTTAAGAAATGGATGAAAAAATAAAAAATTACAACATTAAAAATTAAAAAACTTAAAAAATACAATGTGCAGTAGTGAAGGTCATTCACTTCCTCTATTGTTTTGTTTGGCATACCTTTTTGGCATCCTACTTCCCCTGTGGCACTCAATACCGGTTTGTGGGAGTGGGTTGCCCCAGAGTTGGTTCTCTGACGGTCACTCCCCGCTTTGATCCCCAGGTTCCAGAAAAACAACTTTCTCCTGCAGTCTCCCAGGGTGTTCCCAACTGGGTTAAGCATTGGGCTTAACAATCAGAAGCAAGGATATGAAGAAGAAAGAGCACAAGTCTGCGCAGTCCCCCTTCTCTGTTCCTGTCCAAGCAGCTGGCACACTTTAATAACTCCCGGGCTCTCCTTCTGTGTCAGATCAAAATGAGTTGCTTTCTAGAGATCCCCTCTGTTAGCAGCTCTGAGGGCCCCCTTCCACATTCAGGGATCACACCATGCCCAACAGCCACAGATTTCTGTAGGTGCAGAGTACCCCCAGTCCTTCAGCTCTCACAGCTCACGTGCTTCTCTGTCCTATGGGACCAGAGTCCTCACCTTATCCCAGGCGAAATATGACCTTTCCATATGCCATGGAGAGCTCCTCTGAATCCGAGTGTTTGTGCCAATTGGGGAACGATGTTCTGGGGCTCTCAGCTGTTCAGTGGATGCTGCAGCTCTAGATTTTCAGGATTCTGTAAACATCCACTTTTCCCTTCAAAATGGTACAGTCTCTGCGTCCAAACTGGTGGCTCTGGGAGAAAAAAACCCAGCAGCAGTGGGGGCTGCCTGGTCAGGGGAGCCCTGTCCAGCATTCCCCCACCTTCTCCTGGAGGATAGCTGTCCCTTAACTCGCCAACAAACACTCCCAGTGTGATGCTCAGCTATTCTCTCTGCTCAGGGACAAGGCTGAGGACACGTCTGTCTATTCCACCACCATTTTTTTCTCACCATACCATTTCTGATCCAGTAAGTTGGGAGTCTGATTCTGTCGGAAGCTAGTGAAAGTACTTTTCAGGCATAAAGGGATTCCTCCAATGATGGTGACCAGCAGTGTTTCATCACTTCAGTAACAGAGGACTATTTCAGGGATAGTTCTTTCTTATTTGCTCATTTCAGTTTGTGTGGTTGTGTGAGTCTGAGATACCAGAAAGTCTGAGATGGTTTCTCTGACTCAGTCAATGGATGCAGGGTGAGGATGGGTGTGGAGAGAGATTCAATGAACAAGTCATGACCATGTGGTAAGTACTAGGCTGGAGTTAATGGTGGGATATTATGAAATACGACACATGTGATTGATTTTAAAAAAATTGTTTTCCTAGTTGTTGCTGAATTGGCTATAAATTCTGATATCTGCAGTATTTGGCCATTCTCATGAGACATAGTTGTCAGAATCACATTATTCCCCTCTTCCCTCCCCCCCCCCGACTTTCATGGACACATGAGCTGGTGCACACATGTTCACAAAAGTGAAAGCTTTCTAGAGAGGGAACATAAAAGAAGTCATGCATGTAGGAGAAACGACAGAGAAGAGGGAGGAAGAAAGAAGAGCTACAGTTCAAAAGGGTTGCACGTTCTGCCTCCCTTTTGTCTACTCACTAACGTATTACTAAGATAAGGATATAAAAAAAGGAGCTAAAATTATGAAGTACTTATTATGTGCTAGTTATTGTTTTGAATGTGTTATACATATTCACTTATTTAAGGTTTTGTATATTTTTTTTAGATTAGAAATTCCTTTACAATCATTAAAATGTGATTGGTCCATATCTAAGAAATACATTCTCAGATATGAGGCCCTCTACTTCCTAAGAAACTAATAATTATAATTTTAAAAAATATTCCCAGATATATGGCTTTACATATCTCAGATGTAGTGCTTCACAGTACAACTATCTCTCATGATAAGGAGTAGTTTTCCCCGCATTATTTCAGAGGTATGGTAGTTATGCAGTGTGCTCCCCCACTCCCTCATCTGAAAGGTAGATTATGTATTCTTTGAACTGGCTTGCACAAATAATTGAGACATCCCTTCTTAAAGATGTGGCATATGTGAATGAGAGCATTCCAAACTGGTTGTCAGATTAGAAGCCACTGGATCTAAGTTTTAATCATGACTTGCATAAGAATTATGCTGAAAACTCTTGTGAAGCTGTAGTTAGGAGCTGGAAAGGTAGGAAGAAATGGTGGGGTGGAAGGTAGATCTTGTCCTCGGCAGTAATGGGTGTCCACTCCAGCCACCTGAGGTTGGGGAATAACAAAGGACAAAGCAAACATTGACAGTCCTCTCTGTCATGTGCCTGGAAAATTCATCTTGGATTTATTAGCCACGTAAATTACTTTCCAGCAAAGCGTAGCCATCAATCAGCACAGAAGATTAAAACGGTATAATTTCCTTGGGAATAATAAGCTAGAGGTGGTGTAGCAGTCCAAGAGCAATTATAACACAATTAAATGTTCAGGTTCCTCCCTGTCCCTCATGATTTATGCCTGAGAAAAGTGTATCGAAAAGTCTGTATTTTCAAAAGGAGGGCAGAGCTGTCAAGTAGCCAAGAACAACAAAAAGACATTAAAGATTCCTAAACAGAAGACTAGCAACTTGCCATCTTTCTTTTCTTAGAAAGAAAAACATATATATAATGTAAACATATAAAAACATGCATACCATGAAAAACATGTATGTTATGTAAACATGCAATATCATGTATGCCATGTAAACATCTAAAAACATTTATACCAAAGCCAATTTAAATCTTTATGATTTTTTTCTAGGAGTCTAATGAGAGCAATCTCTTGGTTTGGAGAAACGATAATATATTTTGAAAATGATTTCAAAATAGAGTTCTGTAATGTTTGTTATATGGGAAGTTAGAGATGATTCTCTTCAGCCAAATAGACACAGTAAACCACATGACAAACATTTGTTTACTTCTACTTGGTACATAATACTAATCTAGGTGCTCTGGGTGACAGAGGAATAAAGTGACACCAGAAGAAGAAAATAGATACATTGGACTTCTTCAAAATTAAACGCTTTTGCATATCAAAGGACATTATAAAGAAAATGAAAAGACAACCTAGAAAATGAGAGAACATATTTGCAAATCATAGATTTGATACGAGTCTATTAGTCAGAATATAAAGAAACAAGAACAAGGAACTCAACAAGGAAAATACAAATAATCCAATTAACAGGGAGATAAAGGACTTGAATAGCTAGTTCTTCAAACAAGATATCTAAGTGACTAACAAGTATATGAAAAGATGCTCAACATCATTAGTCATTGGGGAAATGCACATCAAAACCATATGAGATATCACTTTATACCTACTAGGAGTGGCTATAATAAAAAAGGAGGAAAAAATAAAGAACAACTGTTGGAGAGGATGTGGGGAAATTGGAACCCTCATTCATTGCTGATAGGAACATAAAATGATTCAGTCATTGTGGAAAACAGCTTGGTGGTTCCTCAGATAGTTAAATGTGCTATCACCACATAATCCAGAGATTCCACTTCTTTTAGGTATATACTCCAAAGAGTTGAAAACAGGGACTCAAACAAATTACATGTACACACATGTTCATAGCAGCATTATTCACAGTAGCCAAACATGGAAACAACCTAAGTGTCCATTAATGAAAGAATGGATAAATAATGCAATGTGATTCAATTCTAAAACAGAAAGAAGCGCTGATACATTCTACAACATAGGTGAACCTGAAAAAGTTATGTTAAGTGAAATAAGCCATACACAGAAGGTCACATATCATAATATTCCATCTATATGAAAATCCTGCATAAGTAATCCAGAGAGACAGAAAACAGACCAGCTGTTGCCCCTAGTGATTTGGGGTGACGAAAGTGTTTGGGACTTGACAAATGTGATGGTTGCACAACATTGCGCATGTGCTACATGCTACCTGAGTTTACACTTTATACTTTTATGTTAATGTGAATTTCACTTTACTAAGGAAAAAAAGAAGAGAATAATAAAAAAGGCCACTGGGTTTGGAATCAGACCTGGATTTGCAACTTGGCTCTGCCACTTTCTCTGTTATGAATCTGGAGAAATCATTCAATTTTACTCTGGAAAATGCACATTCATAAAATAGGTAGAATTCTAACATACCCTTGTTGGGCATTTAGATAATAATACATGGACAACTGAGATAACATATGATCTCACTTGTTTGTGGATAATAAAGAACATTATAAACTGATGAACAAAAGGATAGATACAGAGGCAGCAAAGCATCAAAAAGACTGTCAAATTACAGCAGGAAGGTTAAGGAGAGGTGGGGTAGATAAGAGATCAACCAAAGGACTTGTATGCATGCATATGAGCATAACCAATGAACACAAGACACTGGGGGGTTGGGGTATGCCTGGGAGGGGGGCAATGGGAAGATATGTATGTATATGTAACACATTAATAAAAAAAATAAAATAATCACAATTTTCACCAAAAAACCCCAACAACATATCAAATGCTTTTTTTCACCTATGATCATTATTTTCAAATAAACTGGACATCCACTAAGAAAAAATGAGAACAATTGAAAAGTACAAGCAGCAAGATTGGATGGTTTCAGGTCCTTAGCTGGACTTTTCACGTTTCTGGGGAGGCATCCAATGTGTATATCAAGCAAAGGATTAGATAGTGGTGGGAGACAAAGAAGAAAAGGACTTGGCTCATCCTCAGTGAGCTATAACTGAGAGCTGGCTGAACCTTGGGATATTAAGGACCAGCACCACATGAGGTGCCTTAGCCTGGGGTGTGCCAAGCCTACTCCTGGTGATTCAAAAGGCTGCTAATTGTATCTATTGTGCAATTGAAAAGATGCTCAATATGCCTAGTTGCTCCAGCTTGCACAACAGTGATAACAATGCCATTTATCAGCCTGGCTTCATCTTCTTCAGTGAACCCAGGCCATGTGCCCACTCTTGTTGGACTCTGCCAAGGGAAGAATGGTGAAGGAAGATCCTAGGGACTTAGGAGGTGGGTTTCTGTGTAGGCACATGGGAAGCAAGAAAATGCTTCTGTCTTTAGCTGTGTGCTAACTGCTTTATGTCTAAGAGCAAGGACATAGAGAAAGGCTTTGTTTGAAAAAAAAATTTTTTTTCTACAGTGGATCAGCAGAAGTCAGGCAGGCAAATTCATTCTATTACTTCCAGTGATGGAAAAATATATTGTTTGCCATGGGCAAGTAATTATTACATAAGTAATACTCTACAAAGAGAATTTAAAAATTTTAGGATAAATTAAAAAAATTTGGAACTCTCCAGCCTTAACTGTGTGCTTGTCACATGTGTGCATGTGTGTTTGTGTAAATGTCCATTGCTGAGGGACCACAAAGCTCTGGTGTGGATTTGGGTCTGGTCTACTAACAAAGAGCTCAGCTCATCTGGAGGCTGCTCTGTGGCTCAGGGCATTCATGGTTTAAAGTGTCCACAGTGTAAAAAAGTAGGCATGGAAGGACTGATTTACCTAATTTTAGCTTTCACTTAAATAACTTGAGGTGTTTATTTTTAACAGAAATTGAACCTTGAACTTCCACAGATTCAGGTTTACTTCTTTTAGACAAGATAACATTTTTTATTTGAGAAGGGAAAAGGACTTTTCCAACCTTACGGAACTGATGAGCAATATATAAGTCGGTTGGACTTATACAAAGGCAGTCTGATGAATGGGATCCGTTCCGAGTAAACCATTTAAATGCATCTTCCTTCTTTCTGTGCTTCGATGGGCTTTTCTCCCTTAAATCAGTCTCCACCCCTCCCTCTCTCCTCTTTGGTTCTGCAGAGGAAAGTGAGGAAAATGGTGGACACTTCCATGGTAATCACTTCTGTCCTGCTGCATGTTATATATCTTAGCTTTCTAAGCACATCAAGAGACTTAGTGTGGCCCTAACCGGCTTGGCTCAGTGGATAGAGTGTTAGCCTGCAGACTGAAGGGTACCAGGTTTGATTCTGGCCAAGGGCAAGTACCTGGGTTGCGGGTTCGATCCCTAGTGGGGGGTATGCAGGAGGCAGCCAATGATTCTCTCTCATCATTGATGTTTCTATTTCTTTATCCTTCTCCCTTCCTCTCTGAAATCAATAAAGAAATACATTTTTTTTAAAGAGAGAGACTTAGTGTGTCAATGGGAGTAAAAAGGGAATTGCATTAATTGTAGTATCTCCCCACCTACTCCCATCACTTGCCAAATAACAGGCCAGTAAAGGGCCTTCCCTTCCTTAATGATTGCAGATTTTCTAAATTTGAGTTCATGCAAATCTGGATTACTCTAGGATAATGCAAGCTGGTGAAGAGACAATGATTGTGATTAACTCAGTGAGGAAAGAATTGGACATGGCTTGATATGATACCAGAATATCAGCTTCTTTCATTAATGTGTCTCTGATGCCTTTTTGCATCCCCAAGTACCCAGCACAATGCCTGGCATGGCCACAGGCTAAGTAACTGCCCATGGGATGGAACACACATTCAAGGTGTTCTCTTTGGCCAGAAAAGCCATGTGCCTTTGTAACAGCCAATGCCTGGGAAGGGTGTTTAGGGTTAGTAATGCCAGTCCTTAAACACTTTCTGAAGTTAGATTGAAAATACATTTTGCTCAGATATTGTGAAGGAAAGTGCAGTGTCCAAATGAGAAGTTAACTCATCAAGTGGCTGATGGAATAAAAGATGGAAGTTCCAGAAAAGGGATAAACAGTGTGACCCCCAGAAGAATAGATGAGACCTATATCATTTCATCATTTCATGTAAGCCCATCAAGAGATTGCTATTATTATTATTTCTATTTCGCAGACAAGGAAAGTGAGGTTCAGGGAAGGATTACTTGCCCAGGATTACTGTTAGTAAGTGCCAGAGCCAGGATTCTAATCCAAGTCTGTCTAATTCTAAAACCAATGCCTTTTCCCCAGATGGACTAAAACAATTTCCATCACTCCCTTTAAATTTAGGAAGATATTAATCCCATTGACATTGCAGAATCTGCTGAGGGGTAGAGTACTGTGTGGGAGCTGTGGTCAGAAGTGCTGAGTACAAGAGGAGAAATCAGGAGGCATTCATCCTCCTGGGGATGGAGAGTCTGCCCAGCTCTCTCTTAGGAGTCACACTGTTGGAGGGCTGAGCAGGGCCTAGCCCAGGGCAATGCTTAGAGGCAAGGAAGGCCCACTTCATGAGTTTTTGGGGAGGTGTGTGTCACAAATAGACCTTGGACTCCAATACACTGAGAGCTTAAGAATCAACCCAGACATAAATAGTGTCTGCTGAGCAGAAAGGGAAGGAGATTTGGAGAAGTATGGACCAAATTACACCAAGTCTTTTCTCCTTCTAGATTGTATTCATTTCATTGCCCAATTGAAAACATTTCATTTTTAAAGTAGCATTGACTTCAAAGTTACAAGTTCTTTTGGCCCACTTTTTGAAAAACTCATTTTTTAAAATGCAAAAAATAAAATAAAAAATGGACTAGAGTAAAACAGAAAAGAATTTTACTTAATCATATATGTAGCCCATCCTGGGCAGATCCAAACGTTGGAGGAAAAGGTGGGAGAGCAGCAAAAATATGAAAGTAAACAAAATTCCTTTGGTTTTTTGCCTCTAAAGATGACAGGATTCTGGAGTCATTTCTGTCCTTCTTGAACTTGCAGACTGGTATAATTAGGGGAAGGAAAATAAAAACCAGGGCCTAACAAACAAAAAATTTTCAAATACAGTTTAAACTATTAAATGACTTCTTCGTCTAGACTCTGTATTCCCATCATGAGATTGTGCACAGGAGGTGCTCTGAGGGTGATGGGAGGGGCCTCCTTCTATTTCTTCTTCAGAATTATTCATTATTGCGTATACCCCTGGGTGAAGTGAGTCAGACTGTAAATATATTAGAGAGACATGTGAGTTGGTTTAAAAAATATATTGCCTTTTATATCATGTGAGGTGATTAAAAAAGGTGGGCTTGTCAGATTTATATGTGTGTTATGGCAATGTTGCTTTTGAGTCACGGAAGGAAATTATTTTATGAGGCTTCATTTAGTTTTATGGGGAAAGTTTACCTCAGAGGAGAAAGTGAGTCTTGAGCTCCAGCCTTTGGAGCTGAATTATCCATGACCGCTTGGTCCTGGATTCATAGGCTCTTTTAAATCTGTGACCTGGACAAGAGTGAGGTGACACACTGCTCTGTAAGTACTGTCAGACAGGATTAAATGTGCCTGGTGCCCCCCTCAGTGCTGGGGAATGCCCAGAGACATGAAGAAGGTCATTCCAGTCCCTTTGTCAGAACTGCACACAAGTGGCAACACTGGCTGCTTTGAGCTTCACCACATGCGAAGATCCTAGTAAGGGCTGACATCACCTAAAAGCTTAAATTAAAAAAAAAAAAGATGTAGGAGAATGAAAAAATCTAACACTAATTCTATTTAGATGTGCCTTTGTGTGTCTTATATTTCTGTCTGTGAATAACTTCCCAACCAAACTGGGGCATGGCTGGAAATATTGGACTTGCCAGAAATGCTAAAAACAATGTGGAAAAGTAAAGAAATAATGAGAATGAAGAGGACTGATTCTTAGAACGCCTTAGTTCTTGTCCTATGCCAAAACTGAAGTGAAATAACCTGTTGTCTGCAGATGGCTACCTTCCCTAGTTTAGAAACCACAGCCAGGACACATGAGTGTTTGTTCTCTCCAATATCTGTGAGTATTCTTGTATTGCCTTTTATTGATGTGGTGTATCATACATTCACTCATTCATTCTATTCATGCATTCATTCATTGCATCAAAGAGTTGAAAAGATCAATTTGCAATAAATTTGATCTCCAAAATCTTTAATGTATTTACATTCAGTTTTTTAAAGTGTAATCCTGAATATCTAGGTTGAGAACTAAGCCTCTAGCCTCTCTTGCTTTGCTGGGTCCAAATGAATCAGTGGCTCTTAGCCTTTATATATGTACATGACGATCATGATGACAGTGAGATTACCAGACAATATGTCACCTGTTCTTTCTCTCATTTATGATCTTGTCAATTTCCTATGTCGTTTTCATAATACATAGTTTAATCACTCAGGAAAAGGAAAGGATAAAGAATGAGAGTGAAATGACAGAAGTGTTAAGAAAGAATTATTACAAAAGTTTGAATTTATAATATGTATTACTTCACTTAAATTAGCTCTAAGCCTGTATAAATTAATCTCTACTGGTTACTTACATTACCAGCAGTCCTCTGTATATCTCTTCCTCTTATAGCATTCCTATGTGGTAGGAATAAAGGACTCACTAGACCAAGGCCACAGTGCCAGTACATAGAGTTGGATTTAACTGGCTCCCAGGCTCTTTCCAATAACTGAGGATGTCCTGTTACCCTGCAGAGATCTTGGTGATCACATGCAGTGACCAGTGTCTTGGTTTTTCAATTTGCCTTTGCCAAAAATAAAAATAAAAACCATCTCTTACATGCAGATTGATTCATAGCTTATGGACTGTTCTGGTCTTTGAACTAGTATTTCTAAAATATGTTCCATGAGATGTTAATAAGCATTAAAAAAAGTTTCTGTGGGCAAACAAATTGCTGGGTCAAACAAGTTAAAATGCTTTATGGTGGGCCATCTCAGCGGTGCTGATATTCTATGATGCACCATAATGCACTGCAGGTTATTTATTGGTGGTAGTGTATATAATTGGCTTCTCATTTTTTATTTATTTTATTTTATTTTTTTCTTCCCAGACATGTTTGTTCATTGTCTTGGATTGGGTTTCCTAAAAATAGAGTGTGTGATAGAGAAAACAGGAAATGCTCTTGGCATATTTTTTTGACATGTGTTCTTGAGTGTCATACCTGTATGGAAGTGAGGAAGGCAGAACTGAGCAGAGGGAAAAGCGGAGTAGCCACTCAGCTGCTGCTGAATTCTCAGTAGATGCCTCTGGGAGCTCTGGAGGCTTCATTCTATAGGGATGAACCTATAGAATGTCCTGTTTTGGGATAAAAGGGCCTTTGTGTTCCTCTATCAGCCAGCCATGGCTGCTATCTGCCACTCATTGGAAACAGTTACCTATCGCTGAGGCCAATTTGCAGAGAGAGGTGCTTTTGTGAACTTTATTTCAGAAGAAAGGATCTGTGCATAATATCACAGCACTTACTACAACTATGGGACTTTTTTAATGGAACACCCTTTGGGAAATGCTTCTTATTGGATACTACTCAAAATGAGACCAACATGCCAGTCTACTAAGGATAAATTTTGCTCTTGGCTCTAACATTAGTGATCAAAGCAATACAAACCTAGGGCCTGGAATTTGCTTCATTGCTGTTTTAAGAAAATTATTCCTCCTTTAACGTAAGAGGGAATCAAATGGAGTTATGATGCAAGACAAGAGAATAGGGACAGATTCTCTATCTTGTCATACATTTGGTTGCTCACTCCTTCCTTCATGTTCAGGTTGTCAATAATTTATAATATCTTCTATGTCAAAAATACTAAGATATGCAGACCTCCTTTCCCCCTATTGTCTCCCATTCTGGTCCCTATGTAGCCTAGATACTTTTGGAGCAAATGGATAAAGGGGAGGGCTAATTCTTAGATAATTTTCTCAGTTTCTGTTATGGTTTTGGCCAATTTTACATTTTCAATATATTTTCTGTGGTCATTCTTGGTTGTTTCTGTTTTATTTGAAAGTCCTTCATATCATCCAGACAGGTTCCAACAGGGAACCTCAAAAGGGCCAATAGAAAAAGTTTAATAAAAGGATGATTTATAAAATTGTGAGCAGGGTTAGAGGACATGAACACAGGAAGGTGTAACACCAGGGAAAGGAGAGGAAGCTCTTATGGATACCCAGGGGAATAGTTGTAGGAGAAGACTTCTTGATAGGACCTGTGACCTCCTCTCATGCCTTCCTGTTGGCTAAATTTAAAACTGACTGGACGCCAGAGGGGTTGATGTGGCCCATAAAGGCCAATCTTCTGGGCAGAGCAGAGAGGAGAGGGCAGAGAAGGATCTGCAGGACAAAGGCAAAGTTCTGCCACCCGGATCTGCAGAAGATTGATTTGCATAGAGCTGAGTGGATGCTCTCATAGTTTGTTTTTTCTTTTCTGTATCTGTGGTTATTTTCTAATTGTGTTTATTATTTGTCTTCTTCTTTTTAAAAATGTTTGTTTACTGAATAATTTCTTCCTTCCTCCCATTCTCATTGATCATTTTATTATATCATCCAAGTTTATTAATCTTTGTTTTATATTTTCTGTCATTATGCCCTTGTGTTGTATTGATAATTTTTTTTTTCATATCTACCTTGGATAATCTGCCCATTCACTTTTTAATTTTAATGAAAATATTTTCCTTTTGTGGAAGTTTCATTTGGTTCTTTTTCAAATCTTCCTGTTCATTTTTCACAGTCTAATTCTTTCCTTATATTTCTAATACTTTTAAAATCCTTTTATATTTTAAACATACTACTTAGTTTATAGTTTCTATTACATTGTTTTTCTATTATCTCAGGCCTGATAAATTAATCATCTGTTGTATATGCTGACTTTCATGGTGGATTGTTTGCTCAAGCATTTTAAAATTCTTAATGGAGGATTAGTTTCCGAAGAGCTTTTGCTTTAGGTTTCTTTGTTAACTTCTTGGCTTTGGCTTGGGGTTTCATAGCCCATGTGTACAGTTAAAAAGTAAAAATTTAAACTAATGTAAGACACAGGCACAGAGGATTTTTTTTTTTGGTCCATCGAGAACCATTGTAGGTATAATAAGCTTTCTAGTACGTTTGCTGGACACATGGGGCCATTGATGTAATGGGATTGCTTCCCTTTGAGAGTTCTCACCTTCATTGGAGTCTCAGCCTCCACTCCCCAATGTTAACATCCCAAGACCTCAGAAGTTGTTGCTGAATAATTTTAAAAAACAATACTTAGTCACCTCCTCCCTTCCCTTGTCTTCTATGGGAGGTATAGTACCAACTTTTGCTTATTGCTCTGTCTCTCAGCACTGTCATCCTTTAGTTCCCTTGCAAGACTGGAGAGTAAGCTCCTCTCCTGTTTCATACATTGCCAGACCAGCAGGGCTTGACACATAATAATACATTTTGTTGAATGAATGAGTGCATATGACACATGGTGCCAAACTACTTCATATAAAGAGAAATGAAACAATCCCCACCCTCAAGGCCAGAAAGGAGAGAGACTTGTAAACATGTAGTTTTAATCCAAAGGGATGCTGTAATGGAGGGGCAGGCAAAGTATCATCAGTATAAAACACAATTTTGTGGAGAAGGTAACACTTGAATGGATGCTTGAAGGATGAGTAGAATTTCATTTGGTGGTGGAATGAGAGATCATGGCTAGTAAGGAGGAAGGCACTGGTGAATGCATGGCTGTGTGGAATTAAACGTCATGCTTCAGAAATTGTGGTTCTCCTCTTTGGCTGACTTGTACTCCACTATGGGAATGGCCTTTGTAGACCTCCAACTCCAGGGAGCATAGTTCACCAAGGGCCCTGACGGCTACTCTCTGAAATCCACACTGGGTTTCACTAAGGCCACACCCATTTCCCATAGGCTGCTCTCAGCCACTAAGACTAGCCCAATTCTGGGAGACATGAAACTCCTTTGCTGGCTGACTTTGCAGTCTAGATGTTTCTACCCAACAATCCCCGCCCGCCCCTATCCTGCACATGGGGTCAAACATTGGTTACAGTCTAAAAGTTCTTCCAGCCTTCTTCAGCTCCCTCCCCATCTCCTTTTATATAGGTGTTAGCCCTAGTCAAGTTTGTGCACTTTTAGACATTGTGATGTCTGTTTTTTGGTGGATCCAGACTGACACAAACCATCTGTATCTTCTACAAGGAGGATATAGAAATACTGCATAGATCCATCTTGTCAAGGGCCTTTAATGCTACTCTCAAATTTGGGACTGAGGCAGAGGTAGTGGTGGCAAAGGGTTTAGAGGAGGGAGAAGTGAGATCAGGCTCATGTTTTAGGAAGGTGATTATAGTGAAAACAAGAAGGGTGGATTTTAGGAAGTCATTGCGATGACCTGGATGGGATATGGGGGGACCGAAGCCATGTAGGAACAGTGGAGATGGTGAACTGACTTCCCAGCTCCCACTGAAGAAAGTGTGTGATTCTGGTGTGAAAGTTTACCTTTCATCAAATTATTGGAAAAGAAAAAAAAAACATTATGCAAGTTTTTTAGGGAAGACTCTACATGTGAAGTGTTAGCACAAAAGCCACTCAGGGCCCCTTCCGTTGTGATTTCCAGGTATGGCCTCCCCACAGAATATGTCAGGAAAGCACCAACAATTAGCAGTCATTCTCCATCACCAGCCTTCTTCATTCTCCAGAGCAACTGAAAAGGGAAAGCATCCTTTCCAGCTTTTTGTGACTTTCTCAGTCCAGGGTCTCTGGGGAGCTATCCAGGAACAAAGCCCCCAAAGGCTCCTTGTGTTGTGTGAACCCTATGAGTGTGGTGTGGTGTGAGGGATTCCCACGAGGGAGGCGATCTCAGGTCTTGTGGGGACAACACAGAAGTTCAGGTTTTAGATTAGAGATTGGAAGCAAGCTCAAGGAACCGCAAGCTGCCTGTAATGATGGGGCACGGGCGCGTGGGGGAGAGAGCCAAGAGGGGAGCTATACAAGGAATGTTGGCCAAGCCCGCCACAGTTCCAACTTCCAGGGCAGCTGTTCCCTTTGTACCCAGACCAGGGCAGAAGAATGGTGCCCTGAAAAACAGAAGGGCACAAGGGTCCTTCAGAGGCCCCTGGCAATGGGAAGTACAGTGCTGTCATTCCCTGAACTAAACTGCCAACCATTTAAACTCCTGTCTGAATGGGCAAAAAGGATGAAGGTCAGGTGCTTGGAGGGCAAGCTGGCACATTTACCTCCAGACATCAATTGGAAGTGAGGCATTAACAGCTTCCTATGTGAGCAAACAGGAAGCCTATGAAAAATGCCATTGTCTCTTCCCGCCTGAGCTGACAGGACTGTTAAATGACCAAGTCCACGGAGCTTTGCCAAGACAAGAGACCCAGGGAACGTGCAGCTGTCGGTGCCACCTGTGTCTGTCTGAGTCCAGCCAAGAGACTTTCTCTTCAGGGCACCCCCACTGTGGAGCACTGGGCCTGCCGGAGTCAAGGGCAGGCAGAGGCACTGAAGGAGAAGGGAGGGAAGGAAGAGCAGTTTCTAGGGTCACTGGCTGACCATGTGCAGCTCTTTCTGCTTCCTCCTGTGTTTCAGCAGCGATTGGAGATGTTTCTATCCACCCCTCTCCCCAACTGCCCGAAATGTTCTGGCTGGGAATCAAGTCCAATATGAAACACCTGCCTTCCACTGCTGCACCACAAACACTACACCACATGCCAGTTGGCAGCAGGGAGAAAAGAGGGCCATTAATGTTCCTGACATGAAGTGTAGCCCTGCCTTTGTGTTCTCTTTCTCTCTCTCTCTCTCTCTCTCTCTCTCTCTCTCTCTCTCTCTCTCTCTCTCACACACACACACACACACACACACACACCCCAAGCCAAAACTTCGAAAATGTCCCTGGCTACTTCACTGTCAGTCAAACACTGAATAAGACAGATAGCCCTCTCCTTGGAGGCCACAAGGTCTATGCATAACAGGTGTGTATATGTAGGTGTGTGTAGGTAGGTATGTATATGTGTGTATGCTAGTATGTAGTGATGCATGGGTAGGTGTACACGTATGTAGGTGTGTGTGGGAGTGCCTGGTGGTGATGAAGGGACCAGCCCCGGGAGGATCACCAGTCTGGTCAGAGGAGAGAGGGAAGCAGGGGTGCCAGAGCTTAGACGGGCTCTGCTCCTTGTTGAAATGAACTGTCTCCCTGTGCCTCCAGCGCTGCCTCCAGCCCTTCAGGCCCGTGTCCTCCGTGGTCTGTGCTGCGTGGTCGGTGAGGTGTGCTGCTGCCGGAGGCCTCGTGGGTGGCATCCTTCGTGTGACAATGCTTCCTTGGCATTGTACCCATCACCCTCGGGCCTGAAACAGTGGTCCCGTGTTGAAGCCAATGCTAGCTGTCAGGTTCAGGTCTGTCTGTCTGTCAGCCGGGCCTCTCGCAATCCATTAGTGGTGGGTGGCTCCGTGCCAAGCCTCCTACCCTCCCAGCCCAGCCTGGCGGGCCCAGACAGTGGGGCTCTGTGAGGCGCTCTCCTGTGGGCAGCTGGATATTTTTCTATAGAGGGGACTTGTCATTAGAGGACCCAGAGGATGAGGGGTGGCACCTTGAGCTGTTTTCCTTTCTCTCTGGTCCTCATTTACTGATCCTCTCGAAGGAGCAGGGCCACCGGCCGGTACCCACAGTTCACTTGTCCCAGTGAAGGCAGCTTGACAGCTGCATAAATCACACAGAGATACCGCTAATAGGTTGCTGCCTGGGACTGTACCAGACCACCCAAGCGCAGCTCCCGGAGGCCCTCGGAGGCCTGCATACAAATACAGTAATGCAAATCGCTTAACCCTTTGTTACTCCCAGCATGCTGGAACAAATAGGCTCCCAATGTCCTCTCCCGCTCCCATTCCCCCAGGCCAGCATCTCCGTTTCTCAGCTCTCCTCTCCTCCTGGCTCCTTACACCTCCCTTCCCTACCCAACTCTTCCCAGTTCCAGCTGAGCCTGTGCACCCAGTAGGTGAGGAAAGGACCCAGGCTTGCCAGGGTCTTTGGCCGAGGTGGGATGGCATTGGCTGGAGAAGATGAGAGGTAGGGAAGAGCAGTCAGTCAGTCAATGGCAGGGCAGAGAGCAGAGTGCAGGCTGAGTACACAGGATACTGATCAATGCAACTGTAACTCCTACCAGGTATACCAGTTAAAAATGCAGATTTTTTCACTAGATGGAGATATACATATGTTGATATCTATATCTATATCTATATCTGTATCTATATCTATCTGTCTATCTATATGCGATTTATATGTATGCTATTTTTTTGTATTGACAGCAAGCTTCAAAACTTCATATGTTAAATTTGCTGAAGGTGTTAACATCATAAATATTTTTATGTTTAAAAATGTCACATTTCATGTCCAAAAAAAAAGAGCATTTGCGGGAAGTTTTAATTAATTACTTTATTTTGAAGAAAAGTGCTGCTGAAAGTTATCGTATACTTCAGGAAGCTTATGGTGAACGTGCTGCATCTCAAGATACTTGTGAACACTGGTTTAAACACTTTAAAAGTAATGATTTTGATGTGAAAGAGAAAGAACGTCCAGGTCACCAGAAAAAGTTTGAAGACCAACAGTTACAAGCATTATTGGATGAAAATGCGTATCAAACTAAAAAATAACTTATAGAAAGATTAAACGTTGCTCAGCAAACAATTTCCAATCATTCACAAGAAATGGAAAAAATTTTAAAGGAAGGAAAATGGGTGCCACATCAACTGAATGAAAGACAAATGGAAAACCGAAAAGTCATCAGTAAAATGTTGCTTCAACGGCACAAAAAAAGAGTCCACAATGAAAAGTGGATTTATTTTGAGAATCCCAAATATACAAAATCATGGGTTGATTCAGGTAAACCATCAGGATCGACTGCAAGACCAAATCGCTTCAGAAAGAAGACAATGGTCTGCGTTTGGTGGGATCAGGAAGGTGTGGTGTATTATGTGCTTCTAAAACCAGGTGAAATCGTTAATACCGATCACTACTGACAATAAATAATCAATTTGAGCCACACTTTAATAATAAAATGACCAGAATGTACCAGAAGATACATTTTGCTTCATGATGATGCACCATCACACACTTCAAAAGTAATTTTGCTTCATGATGACGCACCATCACACACTTCAAAAACAGTTAAAGACATGTTAAAATATTTTGCCTGGGAAGTATTAACCCTCCTGCTGTATTCACCAGATCTTGCTCCTTCAGATTACCACTTGTTTCGATTCATGGCACATGCACTTTCTGAGCAGCACTTCAAAACATATGAACAAGTGGAAAATTGGGTCTCTGAGTGGTTTGCCTCAAAACAAGAAAAGTTCTATTGGGACAGTACCCATAAATTACCCGAAAGATGGGGAGAAAGGTGTAGCTAGTGGTGGACATTACTTTGAATAAACCACTTTTGATGTTTCTCTTGAAATTATCGTGTTTTCATTGATTACAAAATCCACATTATTAACCGGTACACCTGCTACTTCTTGTCCTCAGAGGTGGTTTCCAGTTTGGTGACAGACATGCCAGGCCTCTGTCCTAGATGCCAAGGGAAGCTGAGGACTCCACGAAGTCGTAGATAGGAAACTATGCCTTCTTTCCTCACCTGGTGGGAAACCAAAGGGAGGATTCCCTTCAGCCATGTTTCTCATGTGATAACGCAGATGCATGCTCACACTGTTTGAGGAGCCAGGGACACCAAAGAGAATGAGACAGCGTCCCGCTATCCGAAGCCCACAGCCTGTAAAACCAGATGTGACAAGGTCTTCCTCAAACCGACCCTTCCATTAGGATATGTCCCGGCTTCTGCAACTGCCCCCTTGCTGATCTTAACGTGGCTGCCCTCTATCTGCTCCAACCCCCGAAGCTGCTCCTTGTGCTCCTGGGGGCCTTTGCATTATTTGCTATTTCTTCTCTTAGGAAATCTAAGAAAAGGTGAGGCTCCCTCCCTCACATCCTTTGCTCATGTGCCATCTTCTCAGCCAAGCCTTTCCCAGTACCCGATTTAGTACCACAACTAACTCCTGATACGGCACTCCCTCTCCCCTGCTTTTCTTTCCTTCAAATATGCCGTATAATTTCCTACTTTATTTTGTTTACTGTGTGCCTTCCCCTACTAGTGTGGTAATTCTTTGGGGTTAAAAACTTCCCATTATTTTGTTCACTGATGTATTCTGGATGACTAGGCTATAGCTTTCACATAGGTGCTCAGTAGATATTTGTTAAGCAATTAAATGCTAAAACAAAGGAACATGCAATGAGCCATGGGGACCTGGGGGAAATAGTGATGTACTGTATTAGTCTGCATGGGCTGGGTAGGGCAGTGTGAGTACGCAGGTCATCAGCCCAGGGATCAATCTTTCTGTCAGAGAAATTGGAAGCCATAAGGAAATTAAGTACATCACTTCCTCTTTGTCATCTATTAGCATTACACCATTGCCTCTGAGAAATATTTATTTATTGTTTCCTGAAAATAGTGAAGTTTATTTGTGGTAGGCTGAATAATGGTCCCCAAAGATGTTCATGTACTGATTCCAGATGTAATTAAGTTCAGGATTTTAAGATGAGGCGATTATCTTGGCTTATCTAGGTCCAAAGTAATCACAAGTATTCTTATAAGACAAAGACAGGAGAATCAGAAGGAGCGAGGGACATGTGACTCTGGAAGCAGAGGATGTAGCCATGCTGGGCTACAAGCCAAGAAATGCAAGAAGCTTCTAGAAGTTGCAAAAGGCAAGGAGCTGGATTATCTTCTGGAGCCTCCAGGAGAAATGCAGACCCACTGACACCTTGATGCTTGCCCAGAGAATTTGATTTTGGACCTCTGACTTCCAGACCCGTAAGATAATAAATTCCGGTTATTTTAAGCCACAAAGTTTGTTTCATCTAATATACTGCCAATATGAAACTAATACAATATCCTTTGTATAATTTTTTAACATCTCTCCCCTTAATCCTAACCTTGATTTGGGCTTTGTTCTGCTGACATTATCCTAGAGGTGGGCACTGCTCATGGATCTTCTTTTCTGTCTCTGCACGTGACCTTCTCAAGAAAGATTTAATCTCAGAGTTTTTTGTCCAATTCCTAAGTGATCTGCATTTTTTAAAAAGGAGTTTACTGATCATTTGAGATCATTTGAGTTTGCACAATTCACACTTTCCTCCCAATATGTTTATTTAAAGTGCTTTTCAACTTTCTTGAAGGGCCCCAGTGTACGCTGGCCTTTCTGTCACTGATATCTCTGCTGGGATGGAAACTCTGCTCTATTTCATCCCCTCAAAACCTTAAGCCTGATAACAGCCATTTGTCCCATGTCCAAGCTGTGCCTGTCCTGTGCCACCACCAAATGATGGGTGAGGTGGGATAGGAGTTATAATTCTGTTCATTCTTCGGAGCTCACTCCCTCTCAGCATCGTTCGCCTCCCTTTTTATTCTGGTAACATTGGATGAAAAGCTCTTGGTCAAAGACATTGCCAGAAAAGAAGACAGATAGATTTTCTTTAAATGATCTCTTTCAGGTTTTCCATGAAAATAACTGGAAAATAGTACTCAAAAGTCATTTGTTTGGTTATCCAACATACTTTTGTTGAATATCTTCCATACGCAATGCTCTGCACCCACTAATAGGAAATAATGAAAAATTAGGTGCAAAAAAATCCCAGTTATATGCAGATGACATTCCTGAGGTACTTCCAGACCTGAAGGTAATTATCAAGGAAATGTCAGTAGTGCTCAGGTAAGGTGGTGGATTTGCTTTGTTTGTTGGAATAAACTGGTTACCAACCTTTTCTTCTTTTCAGTCTTTATCTCCACAAAGACTAGGAACACCTTACTGTAGTTGGAGTAGGTTGTGTGGCACTTAAGATATTGAAAGAAGAAGAAATGTGGCACTAAAACTAGAAATGGATTATGCAACTTAAGGGCTGAAAACTGGAGGCTGGAAATTTGTACCTATACCTTTCTTGTGTGCTATCAAATATTATTTGAGTTAAATGCATCTTCCAGTTGATTCATATGGAAGAAAGCTTATCTTCCATTCTGAGAGATTGAGGCCATTTGACATATTTCTTCATTTACTCTCAATACTCATTTGGGGCTTTTAACCAGCCTGTCTGCTCCTCTGTTTTCTCAGAAAATATGCCCCTTTTCATTTATGATTTTTATTTATATGTGTTCTTAGGACTTCTTCCTTCTTTCTAAAAACAGCAACAATAGCTCAGGTGTTGTCATAGTTGTCATTATTGTCCTATAATGCTGGATATTGGTTGTGACTTAATGCTAGTGGTCTTGATCCAGCATCTAGAAGGGTTCTGGAAATCTGGAGAAAGGACTGTGTGTAGATTAAATAAGAGTCCAGAGACTAAACATAATTTTGAAAGGCATATGGGGAGGGAGTGTGAGGAGAGGAGCTTGGCTGAAGAAACCAAGTTCTTGTCTCAGAACCCCTTGCTTTTTATTAACACAATTTATCCCAAGGCAAGATGGAGATATGCACTTCAAAGGGTAGGGTTTCATACAGAAGCATTGTCAGATTGGGGAATTGCCTGTTGGTGTTTGGCCAACAGGAGGCAATAACATGTAGATTGAGAAGCCCTGAGCTGTCTGGCAGTAAATAATCATCCTTTTCAGGTTTGGGGAAATGCCTTTAGCCATTCCAGCAGGTGATAATATATGTGAGTCAGCCCTTGTTGAGTCTCCAAGTTCCATCAACTTTTCGATGAAACTCTTGCAATTATGACATGCTGGATTCTGGCAATCCTATTAGTGGTGTCACCCCAGTCTACTTTCATACATAAACACAGAGAAAAACCAAACATTAGGAATAGAAAAGGTGCAATAATTCAGCTGTAACAGAGATTTAAAAAAAAAACAGGCATAATAGGAGCATCTCAAAGTCCATGATTTTGAAAACTTATATATTAAAGAAAAGGGGGATAGACTAACCCATTCTACCTCCTTCTCCAAATACACTTGAACCACTTGCTGTTTCTGAATGTTTCCTCCCAGCCCAGAACACCCCCATTTTCATCTAAGCTTAGCTTTACTTCCATGCAATTGTTGGAGGGAATAAGATATACGAATAGGGTTGTTGAATGTAGCAAATAATCAGGATGCTCAGTTAAATTTGAATTTCAGTTAGATAGCAAATAATTTCTTCAATTATATGTATGACTCAAATGTTAAAATGTGGGGTATACTAATACATACTAAAAAATGATTATTTATTTATCTAAAACCAAACTTGATTGGGTATCCTGTATTTTGTATGATAACTAACCCTACATATTTAGGATCTGTTGAGTTTTGATAATTGGAAGGGTTGCCAGATTTAGCAAATAAGAGGACAGGACACCCAAATATACAATATTTTGGTCATACTCATACTGAAAAATATTTGCTCATCTGATTCACATTTTTTTAGACATGTTGAATTTTGTATGGCCACCCTAACCCTTGAGGAAGCGGTTCACTGTGTATAGAGAGTAGAGTACCAGAGTAAGCATAGCTGTCTGAAGTTCTGGTGTTGCATCATTTTAGAAAAGATTAGGAGCCCCAGGAGGCCCTGGAGTGGGATGGGTTCTGGTAAGGAAGGGAGGGGTGGAGTTCAGCTCATTCCCTGATTTAGAAAGGGCATGGAATTTCCACAGCTCTTAGCTTTGTTGAAGAGTTACTATTTAAATCCAAATCAAATCTACATTTATCCTTCCAGAATAGAGCGATTCTGTCCCACCTGCTTATTGCCACCTTGCACTCTGATCTTGATATATTAAGTGGAGCCCAAACCTTTTCATCATTCAAAACTACAGCTCAGCGTTTCTGAATCAAGCAGGGATTGAAACAAGAGAGGAAGGAAATGGTTTATCTCTTTAACATCATTTTCCAATTGTTAGTTAATCATTTTGGGTTGTTAATGGCAAGACAGAAAAACATAAAAGAGATAGCAGGGGTTGATTGAGGGCTTTATACTATATGTCTTCAGCCATTTAACTTCTGGCTTACTTCCCTTTTTTAAAAACATTGTTTACCCTCCCTCTCGCTGCTCTCTTGCAAAAATACTTTTAAAAGAACATTAACAGGAGAAGGATCAAGGATCTTGTTTTCTTTTCATTCTTTTTGACTTAT
Organism: Lasiurus cinereus; assembly: GCA_011751065.1. NCBI lineage: Eukaryota > Metazoa > Chordata > Mammalia > Chiroptera > Vespertilionidae > Lasiurus > Lasiurus cinereus. Next base: position 15,780,304 of record JAAGEH010000226.1, on the reverse strand, counting down.
GTTCCTTTGTCTTGAAAGCTCCTGTAATCTCCCACATCTTCAGAGCCAGTTCCCTGCTGACAGGGCGAAGGTAGCAAAAACTCCCTGGGCTTTGAGATAAACCACCCCAAGCTGGATCATTACCTACACCAACTTTCTCTCATTAGCCTTCTCTTAAATGTTTGGAACTCTAGAACTTCTTCCTTGAAAATGGGAAAGCAAACAACCCAGGTTGTGTCTTTAGAAGCATGTAACCAGAGCTTTTTATTAACTCTGGTGGGAGTAAGACCTTGGACTGAATTGGCCTGGTAACTCCTTTGTTGCAGCAGACCTTTACTGAGCTGCTACTATTGCCACTGGCTAGGCTGTGTGGCAGGCAAAGATAAATATGATGGGGTCATGTCTGTAGGACCTTGCTTGTAAAATAATTGGCGGCAAATACAATTAGTCTTCTAAGACCCCGCAGCATACTAAGTCAAGTAACCCTGTAGACACTCTTCCAGCAGTCTGTACCTTCCCAGCACTGCACATTAACAAATACCTTTATGCATTTACTTCTGTATTGATTAGGTCTTGCTCTCTCACTAGTTTCTAAGCTTCATGAGCTCCAAGAAGAGAGGGGTTGGGTCTGTTTTGACTATTGTTATACTCAACCTCAAGCTGGCACATTCTAAACATTCATTAAGTATCAGATGAATGAATGAATGAATGAGTACATCACCATTTTATCTATCTCAAGAAGGGAGTGGTTCATTCAAGGAAGGTTTTTCTGATGCAGAGAAGGAAGAACTGATAAGTTAACAACCTGGTAGGCTGATGGAACTGGCCCCTGAGCATCCTGAGGGTGGATGCCATAGAGCTCCAGGCCTCCCGCAGTCTGAAGGCCCTTGTTTTAAAGGTCTTTGCTCTTCTCCGATCTATAGTTTTATGCTAACTTAAATGTAAGTTGACTCATTTTTGTTTTTTTATATTTGTACCTCTAAGCTCTGATTGCTCTGCCGTGTTAGATAGAACCTCTTTGTAGACCTACTAGGCATTTCATGCATACTAGTACTCTTGAGGCATATATCTTCCAAGGATTATAAAATGGACTCTGATGGTTTTTAAAATGTATATCTGAATTGAGTGGGAAATCTATCCATAACTCAAATCCCAGGGCTTAGTTCAGTCTTACTACTTGGAGCTGGTTCCATGCCCGAGACATGAACCTCACCCACACCCACCACTGGCATCCTCCAGGCCCTTTACAGGCCAAAGGGCAAGGTGAACAAATGATAGTCTCAAATGTCAGGGACCCTCAAAGCAGGCAAGCTCCTTAGAGGTCATTTAGTTTAACCTTCTTTTGGGAAAAGGCCCAGAGATAACAAATAACGTGGCCAAAGACACATTGATAATCGCTGATAAGGTTGGGGCAGGGGTGGGGGGTGGGAGAGGGAGGACTAGGAAATGATTGGGTTGGTTATTGAAGCTCAGAGTTCCACTCTAGGGGTGAAATTTGCTGAGAACATTACACTGAGTGGCCAGATTATTATGATCTTTGAATGCATAATAATCTGTCCACTCAGTATATATCCTATATAATAAAAGGCTAATATGCAAATTGTCCTCTCAACCAGGAGTTCAATCAGCAGGCAGGCTGGCCAACTGCCCATGTCCCCTTCCCTTGGCCAGGCTGGCCGGACCTTATCCATGCATGAATTCATGCACTGGGCCTCTAAAATACACACACATACACACATACACACGCACACACACGCACACATACACACATAGATATATTGAGTGGCCAGATTGTTATGTGTTCAGAGATCATTATAATCTGGCCACTCAGTGCATAACTACATGATAATGATGCCCTACCTTCTCTGATTTGCTCTGTGTGAGAATGAACTCTATTGAGGTAGGTCTGACTATGCTGAAGCACCCTTTCCCAGCATTACTCTAATCTCTGCTTCCATGGTCACACTGCCTCCACCCTTTCTGTGTCTAATTTCTCTCTGCCTCTCTCTTATAAAGATACTTATGACGTCATTTAGGGTATGTCTGTCAGCTCAAGCTGCTATAACAAAATACCATAGACTGAAGACCTAAACGACACACATTTCTTACAGTTCTGGAGGCTGGAAGCCCAAGATCAGGGTGCAGCATGTCAGGTGCTTGGTGAGAGCACTGTTTCTGGCTTGCAGATGGCTGCCTTCTTGCTATATCCTCATTTGAGAGAGAATGACCTCTGTTCTATTCCTCTTCTTATAAGAACAGTAATCCCATGAAGAGGCCCAGTTCTCATGACCTCACTAAACTAAATAACCTCTTAAAGATCCCATTTTGTAATACCATTGTATATGAATTTGGGGGACACAAACATTCAGTCTTTAGTAAGGCCAACTAGATAGTTCAGGATAATCTCCTCATATCTAGATCTTTAACTGAATCATATCTTCAAAAACTTTACCATATAAGGTACCATTTAAGGGTCCTGGATTAGGACATGGATGTATCTTTGGAAGTCATTATCAGGTCAATACAGTGTCTTTAGCCCTAGTCCAGTAGTTCTCCACTGGACCAGCAGTATCTCAGCATCGTCTGGGAGTTCATGAAAAATGCCAATTCTTGGAAACCCTAGATATACTCAACCAGAAATTCTAGGAGTCGGGGTCCAGCAATCTGTGTTTGCACAAGCCCTCCAGGGGATTCTGATGCTCATTGCAGTTTGATGATCATTTGTCTAATTTAGTGCTCTTTTCTCAGCACTGTGGCACCTGGTTTAAAGTATCCTATTATACATACTTCTGTTCAGGGCTCATAAGGGATTCCTAGATATCTTCACAACTTGGTCTCCACTTTCATGCCATCTCTGATGGATGGGTGAATGCCTGGATGTTTTGATAGGAGAAATAGTACCATGATTGATTAGCAAAGTCTGTCACAGCAGGATAGGGACAGTGTTGCCATCAGCATCAGCCCTGCCTTAGCCTATAGCTCTCTGGGGTCATTTGGATAACACACACACACACACACACACACACACACACACACACACACTTGCTTCACATTTTCTTTTTGATGATGTTAAACTGTCCTTGGTTTGTATTATTTTATGTTGTGTTTGCAACCTTTGTAGTTTTAGAAGAGATTTTATTTTGTATTAACCACCAATATCTACATGATGAAAAACAAAGCAAAACAACCCAAAGAACTATTTGTTTGTTTGTTTTTAAGCCAAAACTGCAAATGGCTGTGTTGATGGAAAGCTCTGTGTTTTTCTTCGGCAATTAGACCTGGAGGGCCCAGCTAGAATTTATTCCCTTCCCAGGACGCTCCCCTAGGGCCCTACTCCACGCCCACAGAGTATTCTGTGGTTACTTTTCATAAGCTGCCATAATTTTTAAAGCCCAAAGGGCTCATAATCAGATTTGGGAAAGCTGCTCCATTTGTAAGCTTCTGAGGCTGGCTTTCATGATGTTGTTCCCTGAAGGGAGCGATGAGTGACAGCAAAAACGTCCTTTTTTCCCCACTTGGGGATAATCCTTTGTTTAGCAGGTCTTTATTGTTGCAGCGGAAGTTTACTTAGCTTCTGATCCCACTGGACTGATTCAGCAACTATGCCAATACTCCCACCCGTCCCAACCCAACACCTCTGCATGGATAGAGTCGACTTCTGAGAAGGGGTGCAAGGTGAGGGTAAGCACAGTGGTGCACGTTCGCAGTTTCAGACAGATATTTTTTCTCTTCAGGCTTATGGGTTTTTGTCCTTCCACCTGCAGCCTCAGTATCGCTCAAATGGCAACTGTTTTCAACTAGAGTTATAGCCACCTTTGCATTCTTACCACCATCCCTCTGCCTCAAGAAAAGTCAAGACAGCTAACACATAGATTCTAAATCACACCTGGTTTCTTAATATTGATCTAGAGGCTTGAGTGGGTGCAAGGAAGAGGGAGTCCATGGGAACAAACAAACAAAACCTAAGGGATATCTGTAATACTTTCAACAATAAAGATAAAGAAAAAGATAGTCTTCAGTGAGGTTCCTCTTCTGGATTTCCATATTTTTCAGTGTGTCCTTCCTTAGGCTTTTTCAAGGACATTTTTTTCACTTTGATCAGATTAAGACTCATTGAATACTATTAACTGCTGGTTTAGTTCTTGTTCTTAACTACTTCTCTCTGAATCTCCAATATCAAGTTCCTTGCTTTTTGTTAAGTCGCATACTTTCACAAAAGAAGACAACCTCTGACTCATTATTAATACTTTATTAAAAAAATAATCATTTAATTGTCACTTACTTCTATTGAGCACTTACACTATGCCTCACAGTCTTCTAAGAGTTTTCCATGTAACAACTCTAATCTAGGCAACAACCCTACACTGTTTCAGTCTGTAGTATTATAAACTGCAACTTAAATATGGGATGCTAAGACTCAGTAGTTAAGCAACTTGCCCAAGGTCACATGACATGGTTCAAGTTTTCAATTACGCTTAGCAGGTTGCCCTAAGTTAATCATAGTTTTTTTCTTTGACAAAAAGGATCATACTTCTAGGAGGAGACTATTTAGGGATAGTAGATCAATGGTTGATCCTAAAAGAAAGCTTTCTGATTGTGATGTTTATTGTTAGCCAGACCCTGTGGGTTTTGAATCCGTGGGCCCTGTGAAATACTAAGTTCCAAACAGCTGAGCTAACTGGTCAGGGAAAAGTCACATATTTGCAAAAAGGAAAACAAACTATCTTCACTCCTAACTAGTAGAGGTTTCATCAGCCAAATCCTATTGCTCATTTCGTGGCTCAAGAACTCAAATAACATTTTTTCCTGATTAGCATAGTCGTCCTCCCTACCAGATCTCAATCATTCTGGGCAGAGACCCTTTTTAACTGTGCAGTTTTGCTCTGTTGACTTCCAAGATGCTATGCATGCTGGTTTCTTTGCATCTGTCCTTGGTGCATGCTTCTCCAATAGAAATAAATGTCTTAATAATCAATGGCTATTTATTTATTTATTTATTGCAAATATAAAATAGTGCAAGTAGCACTCTGTAACTTAAAAAAATCTTTATTGTTGAAAGTATTACATATGTCCGTTCCCCTTTTCGCCCCATTGACCTATCCTAGCCTGCTCCTGCCCCCACCTAGGCCTTCACTACCCTATTGTCTGAGTCCATGGGCTATGCATATATGCATACAAGTTCTTTGATTGATCTCTTCACTCCCACCCACCCTTACCTGCCTTCCCTCTGAGGTTGGAAAGTCTGTTCCAGTTTATATGTCGCTGGATGTATTTTGTTCATGTTTATTTTGTTCATTAGATTCCACATAAGAGTGAGATCGTGTGATACTTACTTTCTCTGACTGGCTTATTTTGCTTAGCATAATACTCTTCATGGATTTTTAAAGACTTTATCTAGGATTTTGGAATCTTAGAGACTCCACCCACAATAAAATATAGGACTGGTTTTCATCTCAGTTACATTTCTAGACTTGAAGATTGTTTAATTTTAATTCTGTGGGGAAACATTCAGCATATTCAAGTCATTTCAGTAACTTTCCACAACTTGGGACTGAGGATTATTATTGAATATTAAATTGCATTCAGTTCTTCCTTTTCATCCTTGAAATTCAAGTATCTCACGGAGAGGAGTATGACTCACCTCCCCTAGGAGAAGTTATTTTGGCTCTCCTGGTCCCTCGCCTCACAGATGTCTGTGAGATCATAGATGGGGCTGAGCCCAGGGGATGTACTCCCTAAGTGTCCTAATTCTAGATGAGCAAATACTGCTGAATCCTTTATTATGTCATCATTTGACATATTTGTGATTACGGAAGAAAACCAGAGAGAACTAATAATAATTTTCTATACAGGGGATAGTGCTGGATTTGGTATATAGTCAAAAGGTGTGGAGAATATCTGTAGCTATCCAGCAGTGCTTTCCTGAGTAGAACTTCATAAACATAATTAATTCCACTTCCAATGGATTTGACCGTAGTGACAGAATAGAGTTGGATCTGAAGAACAGACCTCCAATAGTTAGTTCTGCAATAAAAAAATCTTATCTCTTGGGAAGCATTTAGAGAATGAATAATTTACAAAGTGTCATTTTTTTGGTTAAAGTATTATTAAAAAATTAGATATAATTTTGAAAATTCTTTGCTTAAGTTTAAGGAGACAATGTTTATTCTTTTTATTCTCTAGGTGATCAAAACAATGGAGAACAACACAATATTTGCCCTAAGCAGACTGTCTATGAAAAGTAGGACATAATTTACAATCAGTACCACCAGGCCCCTAAACTTGAACGTAGGAATGACCCAGCAAGTCAATGAATTGTGTTTTGCCTTAACTTTCCCCTTTTCTTTCTAGAAAGAGCTAATTATGTAAAATGTGCCTCTGTAAGGAACAGAAATAAAAACCATGTTCAGCCCAGCAGTCAGTTTCTTTCAATTCCTGTTTCTAGAGGAGCCACCTTGTTTGATTCCTTTATTTCAAAGGTTTAAGTAGGCCATTTCTTGCCCAAGTAAGGAATTAGAAATGTTTGATTTGAATTATATATATCGAGAGTCATACAAGGATGTGAGTTTTGGTTTCAGCTGAGCACCTGCCAGTCATAACGCTGCTGTGCGGCTTATTCTAGCAGTTGTTTTCTTTCCCCTCAACCAATATACAAATGCTTGCTTTTCAATTACAACTTGATTTGTCTCCAGAAAGTTACCAAAATAAACTCACTATCAGTGAGCTCATAGGGAAATATTGCCCAGGTGCTCCAGCAAGCAGGGGTTATGACCTTTAGCCTTTTCTCCTACTTATCCTCTCTTCATTCTCAAGAAAGACTTCTCTAAATGAAGTGATTGCCTTTAAGTGTCCTTAGGAATTTGAACAGATTGAAACTGCCTGAAGCCATATGGTTTACTGAATAGCTTTTAAAAATAGACATTTCAAAGAGCAGGGGAGGGAGCAGAGAAAGGAGACTGCCTTCAAAATGACTTCACAGTTTCACAGTTTCTTGGTTAACATTGGAATATATATATATATTAGGGCTCCTAATGCTCAGGGGTTGGCTGGGCAGTGTACTGCAAATGCTACTAATTTGTGTGTGTGTGTGTGTGTGTGTGTTTACAACAATGTTGGTTAAAAACATTTTATATAGATGAAGGCATGCATCTCTATATATGCATGGCATGTATTTATCATTTATATTTATGTCCTACTATACCAACAGATGATGTATATTAAATGCATGTAGAAATAGAAAATTTAAAAAGATGAAGTAAATAGAAATTTCAGTATTTTCTTACTATACGCCACTGGGCACTCCTGGGGTGGTGGTGGGTATGCTCACCTTACTTTGCAATCCATTGCTTTGAAGAACACAGTGAAATATACCACCCTTGAATACCCTGTAGTCTAGATAGCACCCTGTGTGTGGAGGGGAAGAGGCATTAAACTGGTTGAGGATACACAAGGGCTTTGCTGGCTTGCTGAGGAGCTTGGGGATGCCACTTCCTTGTATTCATTTTTGTCAACTGAACAAAAAAGGGACTGAAATTAATTATTTTATGTTGAAGTTCTGGTCCTTGGGAAAAATGACTATGATCTGGGGAAGGTGGAGAAGGTATTACAGGGGAACTATTGGAAATGGGTAGGATTATAGAATCAGATAGAAGGGATGAGATGATGCCCCACTGAAGTAGAGGCAGCTCCAGCAAAGGGCTGACTCAGGGGCAAGAGTGGCAAGATGGGAAATCGTGAAGCAGAAAAGTTGGGGGTTGGTGGGAAATGTCTTTGGGCCACATTTTGAAGCCTTCAAAGGGAAGCAGAGAAGTTCAGCTTGATACTATAGCTTAAAATAAGTTTCTTGAGTAATAAGATAATTGTACCTTTTAATTTTTATTTATTTATTAAAATATATTTTTATTGATTTCAGAGAGGAAGGAAGATGTAGAAATATCAATAATGAGAGAGAATTATTGATCAGCTGCCTCCTGCATGAGCCTACAACCTGGGCATGTGCCCTTGACTGGAATCAATCCTTGGGACCCTTCCACAGGCTGATCCACTGAGCCAAACCAGCTTAGGGCAATTATACCTTCTTAAAAGGAACATTCATGGTAGGGGTATATAGGAGGAATTGGAAGGGGCAGAGTCTGGAATTATTGTTGTGGCCTAGAAGGCTGGTACATTTGTTCATTTATTCATTTAGTTAACCAAGCTTTCAGTCACTGAACATATGATTAATATACATTAGGTAAGAACAAAAGAATCATGATCTTTGCTTTTAGGAAGCTTTTAGAATTGAGTGATAGTTAAAAAGTGTAACAAACACTCTAAAAAGGAAAAGATTGATCATAAGGACAAGAGTAAACTTGTGACAATTCATGGGAAGAAAGAGAAACAGTTCAATGAACAGAGATAGCAAAGAAATAATAACATGGTTTGGAACCAGTTAAGTAGGAAGGTTGATGTACTGGAAGAGTTAGAGATGCTCCACGGTATCTAACCTGGAGGAAAATGTTCTGTCAAACTCCACACATTCTGGGTTTTGCTGGTTGTATACTCTGGTGTCATTTGTTATGTTCTCTGTATTTCCTATAAACCATCAATTTAATATGGAGGCTTCATTAGGTTCAGGTTCAATTTTATAGTTAGACTAGAGGCTCAGTGCATGACATTTGTGCACCGGGGGAGGGGAGCCCTCAGCCTGGCTTGTGCCTTCTCACAGTCTGGGACCCCTTGGGGAATGTCCGACTGCTGGCTTAGGCCTAAGTTGGCAGTTGGACATTCCCCAACGGGTCCTTAGCCTCTCCTACAGAGGCTCGCCAGCCAGGAGCCCAACTTCTGACTGAGCAGCACTCCCCCTGTGGAAGCACACTGACCACCAGGGAACAGCTCCTGTGTTGAGTGTCTGCACCCTGGTGGTCAGTGCACTTCATAGTGACTGGTCATTCTGCTGTTCTGTCAATTTGCATATTAGCCTTTTATTATATTGGATTACATCACTGATGGGACTTTGTCCTTTCCTTCTCACCTCAGAAGATAGCCTTTCTTTTATGAGATCTTAATGTTGGCCAGTGGTTTTAAGTGTTATCAGCCTGACTCATCTTTTATGTAATTCCTTATTGGTCTTTTACCTAATGGTTTCAGCAACCATTGATGATCATGAAGGCCTGTCAAATGGTGATTTTTCTAATTACGTGATTCCTTCTGTATTTATTGGCTACAATTCCCTCATCAACTATTTGGTTGTCCTGAAAAACAGATTGATCAAGAAGGGCAGAATAAATGCTTGATCATTTTACTTTATCTACCAGTTTTCAGAATAATGAATTGGTTCTCTGGCACCTGTCAGAAGTGAGTAATACTTGCTGTTTACTGTTTTTAGTATCATGATGAATTTATGAGTTTTTTGAAATATTGTAATTCATCGCAATTGTAGGGGAGGAAAAATCTTTCCTGTACCTGTTTAAGCTCAGTGAATGGGCCCATGAATCAAACTGATACAAGACAGACTAAGAGGAGAAAGCTTTATTATGTATGCACACAAGAGTCTCAAGAAAAAGGGAATGAAGATTCAAAGAAGCAGTTAGACCTATGGACTTATATATCATTTTAATAAAGGTCAACAAATTTGTGAGGAAGTGACAAGACAAAGGAAAAGGGGCTTCTAAAATATATGAGGGAAATTGATGAATGATAAGGCTTATTAAGGTGTGTTTAGTAGGCTCATTTTTTCCAACTCCAGTGATAAGGATTATTCTTTCCTTTCTGGATAAGAGAGGAAACTTTATCCTGTCTTTAGGTAGATAGGTGGAGGGAAGGGAGCTTCTTATGCATCTGCAGCTTCTCAATTGCTTTCAGGTCAAGATAATCCTTATGCTAAAGTGGCATGTTTTGGGAGTGACATATACTAATCCTTTAATGTTAATTATTCTTTAAAAATATATATTTTTATTGATTTCAGAGAAGAAAGAAGAGGGAGAGAGAAATAGAAACATCAATGATGAGAGAGAATCTTTGATTAGCTGCCTCCTGCACGCCCCCCACTGGGGATCAAGCATGTCCCTTGACTCCAAGAATCAGACTGTGATCTCCTGGTTCATAGGTTGATGCTCAAACACTGAGCTCTGCAGGCTGGGCCTAATTATTCCTTTTAATGCTCAAATTTCATCTTTGGCAAGGAGGAGCCAGTTGAAGTTGGTTGCTGTTACCTTTGTCTCAGTAGCTTCCTGGATTTCTGATGTGACAGAGGTTCCAGGCTCCTCTTGTACATTTCTTGTGTCAGACTCACAATAAGTCATTTCTCCAATGAACACTGGTTCCTTTTAATGAGAAATGGTATTTGGAAACCAACATTTGTGCACAATAGGAACTTGCACTAGAGCTTGAGTTTATCATTTAGACAACTTGGTCAAATTAGGGCATGCAAATCAAACAAGCAAAAAACTGCCAACAACTTCAAAGTTGTATATATACATATATATACTACACACACACACACACACACACACACACACACACACACACACACACACA
>JAAGEH010000226.1:15500205-15769797 GCA_011751065.1 Lasiurus cinereus | reverse complement strand
ACACACACACACACACACACACACACACACACACACACACACACATATCCTGTATACACAAACTTATAGACCGAGCAGTGATTTGGCACATTGAACTTCCTCTATAGACTGCCTAGTATAGCTAATGAAATATGACTGTAAAGGTTGATATGTGGTACACAAAAAGATATCTTATTTACTTATAACTACCCTTTACATGCTGGTCCCAATAGGAATGACCTCTTCTCATGTGTAGCAGTGATGAACAACTTTCTACAAGAAAAATCTGTATGGATCCTGCCATGGTCTGAATGGTTTTCCCCCCTCTCTCACCCTCAAATTTGTAAGTTGGGAATGTAATGCTCAAGGGGATGGTACAAGGATGTGAAGCCTTTGGGAGGTGATTAGGCTATGGGAGAGGGGGAGCCCTAATGAATGGGATTTGTGCCCTTATAATAGAGACCCCAGAGAGGTAGCTTATCCCTTCCACCATGTGAGGACACAGTGAGAAGTTGGCAGTCTGCAACCTGAGAGGGGGCCTTTGCCAAAACTGAATGATGCTGGCATCCTGATCTTTGACTTCCAACCTCTAGAACTGTGAAAAATAAATTTCTGTTGTTTACAAGTCTATGGTATTTTGTTATAGCAACCTGAACTAACTAAAACAAGCCCTAAACTGTCTCATGTGTTATTGTAGATTATAAGATAATACACAAAAATTTGGCTTGTAAGAGAGAAGGAATTGTGGGTTAAAGATTTTTTTTTCATTTTTCAAAATATTTCTTAACAATATTACAATGCTTCTTTTTTAAAATTAAAAAAGAATTTAAATTAAATTTAAAATTAAAAAAATATATAAAAGAACAACAACAACAAAAAAATCCCAACTGTTTGAAGAATGAGGACTGTTGATCCCATTGAGAACAGTGTTACCTCATACGAACAGAAGCAAATACCACTGGGAATTTTTAGAGGGATTTGATCATGCGCAGTGTGGGAGTTGCCTAACTGGTCTTTGTGTATGATATTGGAGAAGCCAGACGGGAAAGTGGATGAAAACAGGGGAGAACAAGGACAAAGCAGGGACCACAGATAGGTGCTAAAAACCACAAGGATGGAGTAGATTTCCTTATCAGTCTCTCATCACTTCCATCTTCAATGATGTGGGTGATCTTGAGAAGAGCATGCACCTGGCCCAGCAGCTGGAGAAGGTGAGGGAGAATCGGGAAACAGTGGAGCAGGTTAGGCCTGTCTGCTGCCCTATGTCAATGAATAGAGCCTGCCGTGGAGCTGAATTCCCCGAACCTGACATACCAGGGCTGCTGCTTCGCTTCCACCTTCCAAATCTCAAAGTGCCTTTGCAGCCCACCTTATTGATTGTTTAGCCTTTATCTTTATCATGTTGAGTGATGCCACATTTCCTTCTTGTTATTCTTTCTGTTAGGCATTACAGCTGTATCATTGTCTCCAGCAAGTATTAAATATTATTTATTGACTCCCTCATTATAGCAAAGTTGCATAATGAGGTCTTTCCTATGGCGTCACCATTTTGCTATGAGTGGGGGAGACCTGAAGTAGTAAATTATAGTTTTAGCAAAAACACAGTTCTCCACTGGGGTGAGGCTATGTGGTCACAACACTCATTAGAATGAATAAAAATCCAAACAGAAAATGCCTGCACCAAAGGACCAGAAAACAGACCTGCCTGTGCGCTCACTGGAGATGGTGAAGTCAGCAGGTACAGTTTACTGCTGATGGTGACTAGCATACAAGAAAAATGCACTCTCATAAAGACGATGTGACTTTCAAACATTCTAGCAGGTTTTGTAGTTGAGCATAGCAACCATTAAGGTGATCTAATTAGGAATTAGGATCTAATTAAGGAATACTCCTTAATTCTCGTCTTAAGGGTGGCCGATGCAGAAGAAATCTGACTACTCTGAAAGGAGGTGCCAAAGCCATGGGAAGGTGACCTCTATTCATAGATTCCCTTCTGATTTTTAATCTCCTCTCTGGGAGCAATTTCCGCTCTACTGAAAGCTGACTTCTGCCCTAACTAGTTCTCTGATCGGACTCAGAGGCTCAGAGCCCCACCCGCCTGTCATCCTGAAATGACAGGATTGAACGTGGATGATTCTTAATGCTTCTAATGGCTTTAACGATATGTGTGACTATGACAGATGAAACGACCACTTTCCCATAACCATCAGGTTTCCCTCTTCATGCTGCTGGAAGACAAATTTATGGCCCCATGTGACATATAATTAGCACTAAGCTTATTTCTGGCTCCATCTAATACATACCTTTGTATGTATTATTTCTCTCATCCAATTCTGTTTCAAGCTCTTTCATTGTACTATATATTGTCTTTGCAAACTATCTTAATTATACTTTGGAAAACAGCAGGGTATAGAAATGCACAAACATTAATTTCTATTTCATGACACAGAATAAGATATTCAGGGTTATAATGAAGAAAATCACTTTCCAACTGTTGAATGTAGAAAATGGATTCCCATTATTTGAGGACTTCAGTTGAGTTGCAAGCTGTGTTGTGGGGGAGACATTTCAATGTGAGCACAGGCACAGAAACGTCAAAGACATTGGCAGGTTCTGCTTTATCTCATAAAGACGATGTGACTTTCAAACATATGAGTCCTTGGCTTTCACCTGATTTTTCTATTTTCTACTAATATGCCAAACTAATTTCCAACTTCAGATTTTTGCTACTTGCTCTTCCATTTCTATCAGCCCTCTTCGTCCTCCCTAAATCACAAGACCTTCCATCTCTTACAATGCATATATTATCAGTACTTCAAGGCTCATTTCCAGCCTTACCCTTTCACCACTGACCATCTCTTCTCTCCTAGGGACATGCTGAGTAAGTCTGCATTGTGGAATTATTTCAACTTGTATAATCCTATTTTTAAAAGCACAATATTTAGTATTTTAAGGGTTGTAAAGGCTATGTTTAATGTGGCTTTACTCCTGAATGTGCTATACTGTCTATCACAAAGAGTTGGAGTTCAAAAAATACTCTTTATCTGATTAGTAGTCATATGAAAACAATGTAAACAAAGGCCAAAACTCCAAGAGTCTAAAAACACTTTGAAGTGGGGAGGGGGAGCAGGCGATAGTTTAGTGATCATTGAGAACCCCAATGTTTTCATTGAAAATATGAACTTAGCCATGAAAAAGTGGCTAATAGTTTTATTTTGCATTTCACCTAGGTTTCTGTGAATGGCAGGTACAGCATGAATATGAATGTTCTGCAAACTATGGCTAATTCTGGAAATGCATGTTGTGGCTTGAGGTTAAGTGTCATACCTGAGCTCACATATCCTTTATGACTTCTCCCAGCCCTGGCATGTGAGACTCCAGGCAGCATGGAAATTGCCTATTTACCTGCTGAGTTTAGTGTTCTGTTAGCAGAGCCTGGGCACATTACATCCACCACCTACACAAGACCCAGAGTCAGATTCAGTGTGTTACCCCAGAAATGAATTCTGAATCATGAATCAAACCTCCAAGACAAAGACAGCCTGACCCACCAAAAAGAGTTTTCATTTACCCATTAACTATTTTGATATATTTGCTGCCAGGCAGATAGTTGTGGGAAGTAGTTTTTGAAACAGATGTCAGGATCCATGGCTTTTTGCCAACACCATCTGACGCCTGCACTCTTATTTAGCATAAGTTGCTATTCCTCCAACAATGTTAAGATTGAGACACATTATTCTCTTTATTTGGCTTGTTAAACCACAATTCCCCATTGAGACCCAAATTATTTAAACATAGTGAAATTCGAGGATTGGCAGCTGTCTGGTAAACAAAGATTTTGTAGCAATGCAAATCACAGAATTTAGAATAGAAGGAATTCATGCTTAAGATTAGACTATTACTACAGTTTTGCTTCCAAGATAAATACAGCTTGTGTGTGTGTGTATGTGTGTGCATGTGCACCATGAGGTCCTAGATCAGATTTGCCCAAACCAGTGCTTTATCAAAAAGAAAAAATTATAGACTATTCATTGCTAGAGCAACTATATTTTATTAATATTATCCTACATTTACAATTAATACTCAAACTACTTCCCAAAGGTATTTGAAGCAACTCATATTAATAACCATATATCACAAGTTCTGATGTAGCCATTACTTTGTGCTGATAAATGTTCTTTGCATATTTACTTTTATACATAGTTCATTTTATGTATATCTATGTTTATATGTGTCTACATTCTATTTATATATATTTAATAACTTATTTCAGATGAGGAAACTGAGACACAGAGTGGTTAGTTACCCCAAAGTCACAGAGCTGGTGAGGAGTAGGGCCAGGATCTATACCCAGAAGTCCAACTTCAGAGCCCATACCTATGCCTACTCTGAATCTACACTAATAAAAGAGAAAAAATGCTAATTGACTGTACCTCTGCTATACCCACAGTCAATCAGGAGTGATATGCAAATTAACTCGGCAAAGATGGCATAAATTTGCATACACAGGGGGCTCAGACAACGCCCTAGGCCACCAGTGAGATCCAATCCCTGGTCTGGACTGAGCAGGTGGTAGGGGCAGCGCCTGGAGCTGCCTGCCCGGGTCCAAGCTGCCCTGCGATCACAGGGAGAAGAGCCCAGGCCAAGCTGTCCTGCCATCATGGGGCGAAGAGGCCAGGTCCAGCAACCCCGTGATCACAGGAAGAATAAGCCACACCGGGCTGCCCCGCGATCATGGGGCCAACAGGCCAGGCAGACCCTGGCCAAGCCGTCTGCACAATCCCAGGCGAAGAAACTGCTCTGCTGACCAACCTGCTATAGGGACCTG
Organism: Lasiurus cinereus; assembly: GCA_011751065.1. Classification (NCBI taxonomy): domain Eukaryota; kingdom Metazoa; phylum Chordata; class Mammalia; order Chiroptera; family Vespertilionidae; genus Lasiurus; species Lasiurus cinereus. Next base: position 15,764,990 of record JAAGEH010000226.1, on the reverse strand, counting down.
TTGGGGGTGTGGTGCAGAGTCCAGGGCCTCTAGCCTGCAGCCAAGGGAAGTTTCCCTTTCCCCAGAGTTAGGAACACCAGCCCAGGTCTACCCAGCAGCCTGGTCCTGACTGCAGGGGTGCATTCCTGCAGGCTGGGGTTTGATCCTCATGCATTAGCAGTAGGAGACCAGTGCCTCTGTTATTGCTGTGTGTCCGGGTTTTAATTGGACAAATGCCTGAAAGTCCTGGTCACCAGCTTAGCAAAATCTTTTAGGAGGAGAATTCTGTCTGGGTTTCCTCAAATTCCCTCAGCCCCATACTCACCCCTCTGTAAAGGCGCAGAACAAGTGAGGCCCCTTAAAAAAAATCAGATGTCTCCAGCAACAGTAGGCCTCTCTCACCACAGTCATTTGGACTGGATGGCATTTGAGTATTTATCTAGGTACTATGACAGAGAAACACAAGCTCAAGTCATGATCTCTGCCCTTAAAAAATTCACAATCTTATTAGAGTCAGTGGATGATAAAAACATAGTAATAACATCAGAATGTAAGGCAACAATACAGAGAGGAACAGAGGCAATTGCTAGGATGATTTTCCAAAATTAGTACAAAGAGTATGTGCTAGTAATTAAATAAAAAAATATGTGTGGAAGTAGCTGTTTCATGAGTATGGCTTCCTTTCCTATTTTCAAGGAAGCTGAGTTCCACGTGAACTGTGTACTATGCTATGATATGTGAGGCACAGGACAAGGGAGACCCTAAGTGTACTATGCTTTGATATTTGAGTCATTCTTTATTGTTCAATGTAATTCATTTCTATTCGCCTCAGTTTCGTAATAGTTAATGTTACTAGAATAATATATCTTGCTATAAAATATTACTAGAAGATCAAATGATCAGTGACATTGTTATTTTCTATAAATGAACACAATCTCTGGTATGCTAAAGTGATAGGCATTATAGAAATATTCAGATAGAGAGACCTACAAGCTTGATTACAAGTGAGGCTTACTATCACAACCCAAATTTATTGCTTAAAGAAAAAGCAGGGAGCCAATTAGAGACTGAACCAAATATAAACCCTTGAAGGATAAATGTAAATTGGATAAGCTTTGCTATTACAAGAACAAGAAGAATAATTTTAGATGCAAGAATGAAAACCACATTGCATCCACTCTCAGTAACTATTAAAGAAAAAGAATGGTATACTATGAAAACATTTAATACAGATTGTAAAGATATTTGTTCAAAGAGGATTTCCTAGAGTAGGTGATATTTCAGTTAATTTTTTTTTAAATGTGAAAAGATTAGCTAGATAAGAAAAAGGTGTAGAAGTCCTGAATTGCAGAGGGTGCGAGCAGGGCTGAGAAAACACCCCCTCCATGCACGAATTTCATACACCAGGCATCTAGTGTTAGAGTAAAATTTGATGTTTCACTGACTCTCATCTGCAGAACAACTGTTCACACAGATATAATCTCCTTGAGCAATCTTTCTCTACCACTTCTTCCCTCTGCTGAGATAGGTTCCACCACATTTGCCTCCACAGCACTCCATCTTTAATTTTATCATACTACCTATCACCCTGTGTAACAATTGTTCATGCCCTATCAGACTTTCCCAATAGACTCTATATTCCTTGAGGGACCATATATGCCTTATTATAGGATCCCATGCACAGATCCTGACCATGGACCAACTCTTTAAATACTGGTTGACCGAATGACCGACTGAGTGAGTGAATGAATGAATGATTATGCTCTTGGTGGCTTGGAGCCTTGCCTGCTCTCTCCCACAGCATGCTCAAGAAGAGCTAGACAGAGCATGGCTGGCCATAGCCTGTCCAGGTGCCAGGATTCAACACTAAGCTTCCAGTGGATAACTTCATGTTTCAACATCATTGCAAGGGGGGAAATGTGTTATATATGACAGGAGAAGCCCTGATTGCAAACAATCTGTGTGGTGACTGCAAGCTTTTTTGACAAAAGGGAAGAGACGTGTTCAGCAACTTGAAGGAATTTGTAATTTATAAGCACGTTCCTGACATTTTGGCCATGAGGCATTTTTCTCAAATGAAATGCCAAGAATGTGCCTGAGAGGAACACATGCCTATCGTTTGAAAGCCCATCTGCGTGCTCCTGATGAGGTGTGTCCCCCTCAGGTGTGCCCTCCGTGCCCCTCATGCTGCAGCCTAGAGAACATTCGCCATCCTTTCTCTTGTCACCTCAGCAGCATATACCAGCCTTTAGGAGTTTAAGCTACGTTCAATGATTCCCCTAAATAGACACTGACTAAGTTATCCTGGGAGTGGAGCCATAGAGTCCCTCCAAACACTTGTATCAGGCATTTTGGGCTGATCCACTCTCTTTCACCGAGATGTTTTCCATTTTTGCCTTGGCTGCCAAAAATTTGATATTCACACTAAATATGCAATTACAGTAACTATGTTTTCCTTTTGTTGCTGCAAGAAACTATGGCTTTAGAGTATGTATTAGTTTGAGGCTGACATAAGGAACAATCATCAGAGGGGACAGAGCTGGAGTGAGGAGGACAGTGAGGTGGCTGTTGCAACAGTCTAGCTGAGAGGGAATGGCATTGAACTTTGACAGTAGCAAGGGGAATGCCAGAAATGGATAACTTTAGGAGAGACTGAGGAGGTGTGAGAACATGGTGATTGAGTGGGTGAGGGGAATGAAGGAGAGAGCAGACTGAATACCTGGCTCGGGCACCTGGTATATGGGAATGCTATTTAATAGGAAGTTAAGAAAAGGACACTACAAACCAAGGTTGTTCTCTGCCTCCAAGGCCCCTGCAGACCCTTGATACAAACCCTGTCCTACCTGTGTACAGAATGCCATGGCCATTTGAGAATCCTTGTGGGCTGATGTAAGACAAACTAGCACTATTCCCAGCTGAGAGATGCTCTGAAACACATCTGCATCTCTTTCCAGAAAAGCTTATGTATTTCTTGAAATTTACACTTTCTTTTGTTTTCATGTGAACATGGCACGTGGACCAAATTTGACCTCCCCCTGGTTTATTTATTTTTATGGTGATAAAATTGACATAACAAAATTAACAACTTCAAAGTGAACAATCCAGTGGCATTTAGTACAGTCAAAATGTTCTGCAAACACCATCTTTATCTTTTTTCAAAAGGTTTTTATTACCCCCACAAGGAAACCCTTAATGTAAGCAGTTACTCTCCACTCCTCCTCCACCCAATCACAGAGCGACTGGGGCTGGCGCCAGCAGCAAGTGTAAGTGGCGGGTGGGACCGTGGTACACGGGAACAAAGAAATTTCAGTAACCATCACAGGCTGCCCCCAATGACAGTGACTGGCACTCCACCATGGTCTGGCGCCCCCACTCACCTGCTCCACCATCCCACCGTGGCCAATGCCTGCCATGTTCCGCACACACCCCCTGGTGGTCAGTGCATGTCATAGCGACTAGTTGTTCTGCCATTCGGTCTATTGGCATATTAGGTTTTTATATATATAAAATTTTCTGACTCCAGTGTACACTCTAAATCTAGTTTCCTGCTCATAAGATTTCACTTTTATGAAAATCTGAGAAATCTGCCTTTTCAGAATAAAATATTCATGATAATTTAAAAATTTCATTAGGTCATTTAGTCATACAAGTGCTGTTTCTTGGGTACATTTTGATATTTTGGAGAATGGAATGAGGAAAAACCATAACTTATCACCCTATGAAATAATGCTGATGAGGATGGTGACAGTGGAGGAAACTGAAGTGCATGGATATGGGAAGCAAAAGTAACGGGGAGAAAGTTCCTGTGCAACTGGGGCTCCAAGATGCCTCCCAGTCAGCAAAGGGAGGCCTAAGGAAGTCCGATATACAGGGGAAGATGGTGTGTTCAATGGTGTGGCTGAGTTTGAGGTTAATTTAAAAGGTCTAAAGAGTCATGGCATAAAAAGGAGACAAGTCACCCCTAAAAAGCAGTCCTTTGTGCCTCTAAATAATAATGCACCAAGGTAGACCCCCCTTACTTGAAGGGGTATTTGCTGCCTAATTGGGCACTTCTGAAGAGTTTGGATGTAGCTGACTTTCCCCTCCTCCGATCTGAAACCTTAGTTCCATCTTCCTAGGCCTCTTCTGTCAGCCCCTAGTTTTCTGCATGGTTTGCCTTTGGAGGAATATCAAGCCCACCCACAAATTACATCTTCAGTGACCTGCTGTGTTTTAAAGTCTGAGATGACTCAGCAGATTATATTTTCCCTGACTCTCATTAAATGCACAATTACATGTACCCAACTTTCATGATTTGCATTAAACTGAAAAATTCTAATGTATTTTAACAAAATAATGTTTTGCTACATTAAAAAAATAATATAGGGAAAAGATGAATCAAAATAAAGAGCTCAAGAATGGAGAAGTGATGGTAGCTAGACTAGTTGTGAGCAAGGAATCCATTCAAATGTAGATCTAGGAGGAAACAAACAGGAGAACTGTGGTTTATGCAAGTATTTCAAATTCTGAAGCACTAACTACATATAAAAATAATATAGAGCAACAAAATTGAGGAGGGATAGGGGAGATAAGAGGAAGTGAAAGAGGTCCTCACATTTTCTTTTTTTAAAAAAATATTTTTGATTTCAGAGAAGGGAGAGGGAGAGAGATATAAACATCAATGATGAGACAGAATCATTAATTGGCTGCCTCCTATAAGTTCCCACCAGGATGGAGCCTGCAACCCAGGGATGTGACCCTCTCATTCATAAGTCGATGTTTAACCACTGAACCACTCTGGTCAGGCTTCTCATCTTTTTTAGAGGGAAACCAATCCAAACTGTTTAAAAAGAAAACATGTATTTTAAATTATCAGCAACAATGATAACTCTAGGCTGCCAATGACTTAACAATTTCTTCCTTAATCTTAGGAGACAAAGAAACATTTGTCAAAAATTCTGCCATTTTTTTAGTTTAACTTTATTTCTTTTTCCTTTATTAAATGCACATAAAATGAGATTAAATATTTTAAGATGGTACATATTGCATGATTTTATTCTAATGAAATAATTAAGTCTTTGTAGCTATTTCTCTCTCTCTCATATTTTTATTCATTTCTTATCCCCCCCTCCAAGTTTTATTGATATAATATTGACATACTAGTGGCCCCGTGCACAAATTCATGAACATTGAAAGGAAATTAATTAGAAGAAAGATTTGTATGGTAATTATTTTACTGCAAAAAATTTACATGTGAAAATAGTGTATATAATATCTATAATAATGAAAGCACAATATGCTAATTAGACTGAACAACTAACTGGAAAAAACCAGGGCTGCGAGGGAAGCCCAGGTCCCAGGTGCCAGAGAGAAGCTGTTGCCAGCAGCCAGGGGAAGGAAGGCCTACTCATTTTTAAAAAAAATTTCTTTATTGATTAAGGTATTACATATGTGTCCTTATCCCCTCATTATCCCCACCCCCCACTCATGCCCTCATCCCCCTGTTGTCTGTGTCAATTGGTTAGGCTTTTATGCATGCATACAAGTCCTTTGGTTGATCTCTCCTCCTTACCTCCACCCTCCCCTACCTTCCCTCTGAGATTTGATGGTCTAATCAATATTTCTCTGTCTCTGGATCTGTTTTTGTTCATCAGTTTATGTTGTTCATTGTATTCCATAAATGAGTGAGATCATGTGATATTTATCTTTCTCTGACTGGCTTATTTCACTTAGCATAATGCTCTCCAGTTCCATCCATGCTGTTGCAAATGGTAAGAACTCAGGAAGGCCTACTCTTGCACAAATTTTGTGCATCGGGCCTCTAGTAGTATTATACAATTAAAACACACATATGATTGGCACCAGCAAAAGCTTATATGTATGGCGCATGTGCCACTCAACATTTATTTTTATATTGCCAGTGTGTGTCATATGTAGGCTGGCTGTACGGTTGGTCACTTAGCCTTTTATATCTATAGATATATAGATAACACTCATTTTTTAACTGTATGTTTTTCAAAGAGATTTTATCATAATAATATTTGTAGACTCTTAGCATTGCTTACCTCTAGTTGTAAAATTTGGGGTGAGTTGTATATTTACTCAGAATTTGTCTATATTGCTAAGCTTTTTATGCTTTTATTATAAATCTAACTATTGCTTAAGAAGATAAGGTTAGATGACACTCTTCGATGAATTCAGATCTTAAAGGTTAGCTATTTTTAAGATTACATTTAAAATTCCTGAGTGCATTTGGGATTTTATATAACACTAGAGGCCTGATGCACAAAAATCTGTGTAAGAGTAGGCCTTCTTTCCCTGGGTGCCAGCACTGGCTTTCTTCTGGCACCCAGGACCCGGACTGGCTTCCCTTTGGCCCTGGCTTTGTCAGGAAGGACACCGGAAAGACATCCAGAAGACATCTGGTCTAATTAGCATATTATCCTTTTATTATTATACATTATTATAGATCATATTATGAAGACTATTTTACTACTTCTCAGTATTCATTTGAAAGGAAAAATTTTCAAGATTGCTATATGCTTGCAAACAATGCTGAACTCACAAAACATTTCATCTTGCAGGTTACATTTGCTTAATTAGAAGTGTGAGCCTTCTTCTTAAGTTTCATAGTCTCTCTTTAATAACTATTGGATTTATATTTCCAATACAGAGTTCCAGCCCAAAGGGAGGACCATCACACCACTAGTTTTATTGGTCTTGGAGAACAGTAAGGCCATTGAGTGTACTCAAGAAACAGAAAAATCAGAGCATGTTATATGTGATACCTGGATCTGGTGTAAAAGAAGAAAAACAAATGGGAAATTAAATATAAACTGTGCTGAGATAATAAGAGCTCTGGTTGAATTCTCAATAACCAGGACATTTGTTTGGGTCTGACATATGAGACTTAACATGATACTTTATGACTACGTTTACATTTGAATGGAAAGAATCATTTCAAGAAGGAAAATGAAATTTTAATTAATGCAGTTTCAACTTCTGTGGCAGAAGTTTAATCTCTCTGGACCTTGTATATTTCTCTTCTTTCCTTTTCTCTGGCTGTCTTCCTCATCTCCCCTCCTTCCACCCTACCCTCTCTCTCTCTTTTTCTTTCTTTAAATGCAGTTTATGGCATTATTTACTTAGGCCTCCCTTCCAGATCCTGACAGATGCAAGCGATGCCCTAACACCATGCGTCTGAGTCAAGCTTCAGTGTGCTCTAACCCTAGTGTTTACGCTGCCCATTAAAGGCATCACTTTTTGGAAATATATAGGGAGTTAAATGATCTCTGACAGCTGTGAACGGCAGGAAAAAAAGGACTCTATTGTTCAAAGAGCTGCCTTTAATATTGAGAAGCCCTTGCTAAACATTGGAGTCTGAAGTATGGCAAATGTTAATTGGCCGTAAACTTAGCAAGAGCTGGCTTTCCTCCCTACCCTCTTACCTCTTCCAGCTCTCTCCCTCATTGCCTATTCCAACGTTGTAGTTTTTAAATATGACACTTCCCATTTGCTTTGTAAACTCACCTCTGATCTCTCTTTTGGAAATATTATTTTCTCCTAACATCTTTTTCTTTTTAGAAACAAATAGTGTACTAAGACTAATGAGGCAAGAGAGCAAAAATTTTGAACCTTTGAATGCACAGTCGATGGAAATCCCTGGTTTCCCTGATAAGTTTTTCCAGATACTTCTGCCTTGGTAAATCCTCAAATATCCTTCCTTCTAGAGCAGTACTTTTCAACTGCTGTGCCACAAGAATTTTTAAAACATGCACTACCTGACTATTTAGTCAGGAGCACTGACCTCTGTTCCTTTAGATTGTAAAAAAAAAAAAAAAAGACAACAGCTAATACTAAAATAGCCTTCCGGTGTGAATGAATCAAAAGCATACCTATTTTTTTTTTTGTCAGATTGGCAAAAAAATATGTTTTTTGGTGTGCTGCAGAATTTTAGTGATTACTTTATATGTGCTATGGGATGAAAGAGATTGAAAATCGCTGACAGTAATTTTCAAAATCAAACTGTATTTATTCCTGGGCTGTCTTATGGGTAACAAGAACAGCATAGGATCATTAAGTCATTTAGAATGGAAGAGAATCCCATAATTGGTGTTCTTTCTACTTCTAAGTTTCTTGCCAATCACTTCTTTTACCTAAATCCTACCGGTCCTAGGAGGCCCAATTCAGGTCCCACCTTACATACTTTTTCTGACTTCTCCAGTTGACACCAAGAGCTTTGTTTTATGACCAGCAGTTGTGGTGCCTATAATAATTAAACACTCATCTGTTTTGTTAGTATATGCATATTTTTTTTGCCAGAATTTAGATTTCATTTAACTTTACTATTTTAAAAAAATAGATTCATTGAGAGTATTACTAAATATGGCTTAATATTTGCATGCTGCACATTTAGTACAACTCTGAAGAGTGTGACTTGATTTTTGGTTGTATCATTTAGTCATTGTCTTTGGAGTCTGTAACATACAATTAAGTGCCGAGTGATGTAAGTTTGTTAATATTTTGGTTGGCCTCCTGGGCTGGGCACTGCTATGTACACATTTTGTGTATTAGTTTGGTTTCCTTACCAAGGTTGAAAAATTCTTAAGGACTGAGACCAGGGCACATAGTTTTATCATCCTTTCTCCCCCTCATATCCAGTTCAGAGCTGAGCACATTGTAGGTGCTCGATCCATAGTCTAAGCCAGTTGTTGGCAAACTCATTAGTCAACAGAGCCAAATATCAACAGTCCAAGATTGAAATTTCTTTTGAGAGCCAAAAACCGACTTCTGCACATGGACCACGAAGTTTCAATCGCACTGTACGTGCGTGCCTGCACATGGTATTTTGTGGAAGAGCCACACTCAAGGGGCCAAAGAGCCGCATATGGCTTGGGAGCTGGTCTAAGTGATCAGAATGGATGTTTTCAAGCTGGAGCTTAGACATCATCGATCTCTCTTTCACTTTGTATTTAATTAGTATATTTACTGTTGTCTTAAATTCTTTCATGGTTTGATGCAAAAAACAATTTTAGTTATTTTTAATTACCTGAAAAAAAATTCTGCCCAAGTCTCAATTCATGGACTTCCTTCTGGTGGAGCTTTCCTGACTTCCTGGTGACTCATTTGCTCTTCTTTCCAGGCCACCATGACACTCTCACAATGGCCCGCCTACCCCTCATTATGGCTTATATAACTTGATATGTTAATTGTTGGTCTCCTCACTAGACTTAGCTCCTCAAGGGAAGAGACCAGGCCACTGGATTTTGTAAGCTGAACTCCAATGCTTTAAACAAAATAGTTGGTCAAGCAATTATCAAAGAACCCTCTCTCTTTGTTAGGCACAATGGGGAGAAGAGGGTACTGGTGATGGAGATCTTGGGGATTCATCATTCTCTTTCTCTCTCTCACACATGTACACATTTTGCCTACCTCTACAAAGAATTGCAAAGTAACTAAGAAAAGATGACAGAATTAAAAATAAAAGCAAATTTCCTTGCTTTTTCTCCTATTATACGAACAATATAAACTGATCACAGCACATTTAAATAATAAAGAGGTACATAGAGCTAAAAGGAAAAGTTTTCTCTTGCACACTACATTTCCAATCCCAGAAATAAGTACTGTGCACAACTTGGGGTGTATCATTCTAGAAAGTTTTGGAGTGCTCATGCAACTTGCCACAAAGATTTGCATTAAAAAATTAAGCCAACTATTATATTCTTCAGCTATCTCTTTTTCTACTGTATGACATAGACATATTAACGCATCTAGGATGAACCCATTAAATTTAATAGAACCATAATTTGGAATGTTGTAAGATTGATTTAACATCAACTATTGATTAATATTTAGTTATCTGCTGTAATTTTATTAGCAAATATAATTTAATAATATTTAGTTCTTTGCTAAATATTTTACTAAAGCATATCAGAGAATATATTTTTATATCCATTTCTATGTATATCCATGATAGTCATATTTCTGTAGTATAGTTCCTAAAAGTGCACATTTAAAATTTTGATGGACGCTGGCAGATTATGCTTCAGAAAGGTCATACTGATCTACACTTCCACCAATTCAAGGATGCCTATTTCTTTACACCAGTACTATGGCTAAGTAAACTTCATCTTTACAATTTTTGCTACTTTGATAGACTTTTCTGTTGGTTGAAATATTGTTTTGTATTTGAGCCAAGTCCCATCAAGGCTTCTTTAAAAATAATGAGTTGCATCATTTTCTTAACAAGGGAAAAGAAAAGGCTAATCAGTAAAAGTGATATGGAGGGGAAAATTGGCAGGCACATGTTAAGTGATTTAAGCCCTTAGCAAGTGAGGGCTTCCTGCATCAGGCACAGACCTGGCTGATATATTTAATTGGGAATTGGGTGGGAGTTGGGCTACAATCCAAGCAGAGCAAGCCCTCAGGGAGAGGGGGCAGACTGAATACCTGAGCTGAATACAAAGGTCTCTGGGCAAAGCTGTCCCTACTCTTGACAAAAACCTATTAAGGAGAATGACAAAAACCCTCATCACTGTTTCCCAACTCATTAATTCTTGTCACTAGAGAATGTAAAGTCTCCCCACTCCCCTCCCATCTCAAGGCCCAGGCAGGGCTTGTAGGTTGTGGGGGCCACTGAGCGAGCCTTGCTGCTATGGGAGGCTGTGGAGTTGAGAGCTGGCTGAGGCATCCTTGTAGTAAAAAGGTGGGACAGTCATACACTGTGTAGTAGAAGGAACCTCTGAGTCTGTGTCAATCAATCCTCATGTTTTGCAGGATGGAAGTGATGTTCAGAAAACCTGACTTTTCTGGGAAAATTACATGTTTTTAGTGACAAAGCCTGACTTGAACCCCAGGTCTCCTCCTCCAAGGTCAAATGCTTTCCCTTGTCAGGCTCTATGGCTTCATGGAGAACATATGAGTCTGCTTCAGCCATAGCAAAATACAGAGAGTGGCTTAAACAACAGACATGTATTTCTCTCCTTTCTGGAGGCTGAAAATCCAAAATCAAGATGTCAGCAAGGTTGGTTTCTCCTGAGGCCTCTCTCCTTGGCTTGTAGATGGCTGTCTTTTGGCTGTGCCCTCATATGGGCTTCTCTTCTATATGCATGCATCCCAGGTGTCTCTGTGTTGAAATTCCTCTTCCTATAAGGATACCAGTCAGATTGGATTAAAACTAATGCCAAAGGCCTCATTTTAAAACAGTTACCTCTTTAAAAAGCCTTTTCTCCAAATACAGTCATATTCTGAGAAACTGGGAGTTAGAACTTTCACATAAAGGTTTGCCGGGGAACACACAATTCATTCCATAACACAATGTGACAAGGGCCATCAAGAGCCTGGCAGGGAGATTCTGACCTGTAGTTTGTGCAGTCACTGACTCAATGTATAAATGGTCACTCTGTATCACCAGCCACAGTTCATTGTCTTTCTTTTGTCTTGGGGGTGATCTCCCAAGCCCCGCCTCAGTAATAGATTATTGGAAGATTATTGGATTACCTCATCCCACCCAAATCCCATAAGGGGGTGATGTCGTTGGCTCACCATGTTGGCTACTGCTCTGCAGAAATACCTGTGGGGAGGAGGAGAGAAGGATGTAGCATGAGAATCTATAAGACGCAGTGATCTTTAAAATTATCTGGATGTTCCAGAGAGAAATCCTATCTTCCCATTCCAATTTCTTTGCATTTTGTACACCCTGTATTTCTTTGCCTCAGGAATGTACTTCATACTAATTTGCTTGGTGCCATGGACCATTTTTTATAACATTCTTTCCTATCATAAGCACTATAATCTCCCTCTATGTTTATGATATAATACATACAGCTCCTAAGAAAAACAGCAGTTACAGGGGCCAGTGAGGCTCAGACCACAAGAGCAATGGAGGATTAGACGGGGAGTGGAACAGTGCTTGTAGAAGAAAGGTTGAACAGCGGTCCCTTCTGAGAAACAATATGACTTGGATGTGCCAGATGCCCCCAGTAGTGCAGATGCCTCCAGATTTCAGTTGAGAACACGGATCTGTTCACTTTGAGAGGCTTGTACTGACCCACATGGCATTCATGTGGCAGAAGCATGAGAATCCAGCTGCTTTGTCATGAATGGGTCCAAGCCTAGATCCTGGGCAACTGTGGTGGCTGTAGGATGTCCTGACACGGTGCTCCTTGCACCAGCGCTCTCCTCCTCTGGTCGCCAGGACCCTCCTCCTGCCAAACATGCAGAAGAGAAGGCATGAGGATCTGGCTGTCTTAATGGGTTCAGGCTAAAATGTTATATCCTTTAAGGTTATCTAGATCCTCTTGAAGACAAAAAGGATTGGCCGGAGTAAGGTAATCATTGCCTCAGTTTCGTACAGTTTTCAAACATATGTATGTTAGTGTGCCTGTGTTTGATTTTTTAAGTTTAAAGATATAGTCTCAGCTCCTTGACTTCACACTGGTGGGTGGTTAGAGCCGATGTCAGGAGGGGATGTTAGACACAGCTGGAGAACCACAGGACGGCAACTGGGTGGGTCTCATCTGCTCTGGGTGCCTCCTGCAGCTTTTAACTTATGGACTGAGGGCCCTGTCAACTTCTCTCGGCTCCACGGAAGGTTATGGTTCACCATCACTGGGTTCTGGTCACTTTGTTCCTACTCTCGTAAAGCGATGACCAGGAGGAGATAATAATAACTTACACTCAAAGTGTGGATGCGGGCATGTCTGTAGGTAGACACATTGTACAAAGGGTCTGGGGGAGGTGTCTAGCAGGCTGGCACTCACTACTCTTGTGATCAGAGATGGTTGGCACAGGGAGCCAATTCTGCTGGCCTGTGTCTGGGTCCTGCTCTGTGGCTCTCTGGCTCACTATGACCTCCTTCATCCTCTGACTTGAGTTTCCTCATCTGTGAAATGGGAGGAATTTCTATCCTGCCTATCTCCTGAGGTTGATGTGAAGATTAAATGAGAATTCATGTTCAGTTTAGGAACTGTGTAATATATCTGTATATATTAACATCTACATATGTATGCCTACTTATATGTGTAAGCAGTTAAGGAATATGTATATGTAGGAATTATTGTTGTCATCTGTCAGTTGTTATTTTATGTGGAATGTGACATTAATAAGGGACTAATATAGGGGAGAAAAATTTGAGTTTATGATTCAGATTCCCAAATGATCCACATTAGGGGGAGGAGGGTGCAATGGGTATATGACTTCATTGTGGTCAGAGGCCTCATGGAGTTAAGCATGTGTGGCCCATGGATTGTTGTAGTTTGTTTTGCAAAATCACATTCCTTGACATCTAGTTTTTAAAAGATGAAATGTTTTTCTGATGAAAAGTTTTTCTTAATAGTCAGTTAGAAATAACAAAAGGAGCATCTAAGCGCATACCCTCCAATGAGCTTCACAAGGTCCGTCCTCCTACTCACCTCTCAGAAAGATAGCAGTTACTATTCTAGAACTATCCAAACAAGTGTTCACCTCTTTTCCTAAATTAAATCTACTCCTCTTTCCCTCCCCACCATTTTTCCCAGTTAGTGCCTGGGATGTGCAATCTGCATTTGTCTGCTCATGCATGGGTAGAATGTGAGCAGTTGGGGGTCAGGGACCATCAGGGGGCGCCTATGCAGGGGTGGAGGGTCTAGATTACCTTAAGATGGTCTCCATCTGGGCTTGGTTGTGGTTCAAGGAAGGAGGACATAGCTATTTGTGTTCGAGGTCAGTGCTGCAGCAAGACTGTGGAGGACAGGCCAGTTCTGGATTCTCTTTGGGTTGGTCTTTGGAGCAGATGCAGAGGTGATGCTAGACTTCCTGCAGGGGTGAGGCATCTGCTCCAAAGACCAACCCAGAGAACCAGGCAAGCTTTAGTGTTCTCCAAAAAGGGAAAAGCTCACAGGAGTTCCTGGGAACTCTACTCTACTCCATTGATTTTTGTTTAAAAAAATTTTTTTTTACATTCAATCCACCCAAGTGGGCATTTCTTTCTTTTCTTTTCCCCAGGAGAAACATGACTTCATATTACATTTTACTTAATGATTTCCTCCTATGCCTCTCCTCCCACCCCACAAAAAAGAAAAAAGAATTGGAATAGTTTACTGAGACACTAAAAGAGAATAAAGTAAATAAATAGAGAATCCCTGGTGAATGGGGGGGGGGGCGGAGAGTGGAGGAGAGTAGAAAGACTCCATATGCAGACTTGCAGAGCCCATACATTTGGCTTGGAGTTACCTTTGGTTCTCTAGGGAGACCCTTTGGCTTCCCCTTGGCTTCCTACTGTCTGGTGTCCTATGCAGGCTCAAAGGTGTTCAAAAGCTGTTTGGCCCATAAAGGTCTCTGCTCTATCCTTTCTCTCTTCCATGACTGCTGGTCAGATGCTAAGGAACTGGTAGAAGACAATGAAGCACAAGAGAATGGCAAAGCCACAAAAGAGAAAGGGCCTGGATTACTGTGTGGAAGAGAGCTGCCCACTGATCAGGAATGCCAGAAGGGGGGATTGGGGGAGTTGGAGAGGGCTAATGGGGGAAAAATGAATCATATGTAATTCTTTCAACAATAAAGAATTATTTAAAAAATAAATTAAAAGAAAAAAAAAAGGAATGCCAGTTGGAACTTTATGCAAATTAGAAATAAACTTCTGTTGTGTTTGGAACTGTTTGGTGAGTAGTTAGCCTAGCAGATGAATACATTTTTCTTTGAGCTTGAGAGACAATCAGAATCATGTTTGTCGTAAGCCTCCACCGGGTGATCTGAGATTCTAGGGCCCTTTAAGCCCATCTTTCCCTGTTGCCCCAGCTGGTGCCATGGCCTCCTTGGGACAGATTTCTGGTCTGCACTGAAGTTTCCCTGGTCTCTGACTATTACTTGGCTCCTGCTGCTGCTTATTTTTTTTTTGCCCATCCAGAAGTGGAAAATGATGTTTTCCTGAAGTGACCAGAGCCTTTGCTTTCACGTGGTATACTTAGATTGTCAAGGTGTTAGGACTTTTTGCCGGTCACATTTTCGTTCCTAGCACATTTCCCAGGACATTACTTCTGAAATTGTTCTGTGGAACACTGGATTATCACTGATATCAACAGACATGTGGGGATATAGAAGGGTTATGTGATCAAAGATGTGTGAGGAAAAAATGGATTAGATGAAGTTCACTATTCCTTAAGTGCAGGACTTCTCAGAGCTTTTAAACCTTCTAGTGAAAGAGTTTGAAAACTGGCCCATAGGCCAAATCTGACCTGCCAATAAAGTTTTATTGGAACAGAGCTATGCCCATTCCTTTTCAAGTTCTCCATGGCTGCTTTGCCCCCAAATGGTGGAAGTGAGAAGCTATGACAGAGACCAGTTGGCCCACAAAGCAGAAAATATTTGCTATCTGGCCCTTTGAGAAAAAGTTTGCCAATCCTTGTTCATGTGTCTCCCAACAGGAGGAATGCACAATTATGTTATCACAAATCCCTTTCTTCCTTGGACCACCTATTAACCTCTTGGGATTTTCAAGTATTCTTAGAAAATGTACATCCTAGAGTTTGAAGGCTCCATAACACTCTGCCATTTCTGCAGTCCCGGGGGGACATACATTTTGCCTCATTCTCCTCTACATCTTGGGGTTTTGAATGACTGGGGGCTGGGAATTCTGTCTCCCATTTCTCCGAATGGTAACCTTCTGGAGATGGCAGGTTTGCCAGTACCCCACTTCACAATGACAGAAGGGCGCTGGGACCCGATGGGGCACAAGCTGCCGGCAGCCAGGGTGTATGGTCGCATGGGTGGCCGCCTCCAGCATCCAGGAAGGCTCATTCCTACTCCCGGGCGACTCGAGGTGTGCAAATAGCTCAGGGAAGGATCATTTTAAAGCCCGATTTGTAAATAATCTAAGACCAAAGACAGAGCAAGTTAAATATTTATTTGAAGATTATGTCTCTAAGGAGGGATTGTTGAAAATTAGTGTGTGCTTTGCCATCCTCACTTCCCCTCCCCTGCCTGAGGGCACATTGTTTTCACCGCTGTATGACAGCCAGACAAACCTCTGTAGATTTAGTGGTTGTTTGTAGTGGCATTTATGTTTTGAATGAGCTGGGCAAACAGGAGGGCGGGGTGACGGGAGTTAATGAACTCTGCGAATCCCTTCACTAACACTTCCATGTTCGGGAAATGCCAGTAAAAGAACCATTCACAGGGTTTTACAAAAGAAGTCCTTTCCCTACCATGGCAGAGGTGGAAAGCCAGCAAACGCTGCTCCTGTGTTGTAGTCGGGATCTCAGAGCGAAGGTGTGGCTTCTGTGCTGAAAACCACTGCGCTGGGCGCTGCATTGCCTAGGTGCACAGCTGAGGCAGGTCTGCAGGCACCTTTTCTCTCCCTGACCTGCCATTGGCCCTGTGGGGCAGGAGGTCAAGAACATGCAGGCATTTGTTCTCTACCTCTTCCTAGGTTTCCTCCAGTTCTGGGATGCTTCTGGTGGTTCCTCTAGGTCCTGACTGTGGTACTCTCTTCTCCATTTTTCCTCCAAGGTACCATCACACCTGTTCTTTTTCGGTTACCCCAAGACACCTATTCTTGTTCAGCAGCCTGCTCCTCTTGGGAGAAGAATGGGAGGAGCCTCTTTTGCTGTGCACAGGGCCCCTCGTTCTCCTCTGTGATTCCATTTCCCGCTAAACGGCCTCTTGCTCTGTGTCCAGCTCCCCACAAGCTCCTGTGAGATGGCTCTGGTGACTCCTCCTCCACTTACTGTCCCTTCAGCCTCAGGGGAGATCTCAGCTTCTTGCTGTTCTCATTTCTGGGTTTCCTTAGCATCTCCTGATTGTCTTCCCAGCACTTCCATCATCTCTTTGTGAACTCCCTGTATTTAATTCCCCTTGTAGGAGACCTGGGCATGTTTCTGTTGCCCTTAATTGACCTCAAGTAACCCAGTTCTCAAGATAGGTTTCCGGCTTAATTTCTGACGTGAGATTCAAGCCACATATGTCACAGCAGCATCTGACAAGTGACTGGCTGGAATGCTGTCATCTCATTCGTTAGGAGGATCCAGTATCATAAGCGACCTTCCCAAGGCCATTCCTCTCTCAGTGGTTATGGACTCCCAGCTCTTCTGATGATTCAGCCTCAGATTCCAACATTCTTTACAACTCTTAACCTCTCCTTGCCCCTCGCAATGTGGCAAGTCCTCTCGCAGACAGCCCCCAGGTGTCCTCAGCCACACCCTCCTGGGCATCCCCACTGCCCTGCTTTAGGCCATTGTCCGTTCTTTTGCTGCAAAAGCCCCTGCCCGTCTGGCCTTTGGTCTCTCCCCACTTCCCATGCGTACATGGGCTCCTGGGGTGACACCAGTCCACCAATTCCATCCTATCCACCGCCTACAAAATAAAGGTCCAACCCGTCACGGCGAATGATCTCCCCTGTCACCAACTCATCCACACAGCCTGGCTCCCAGCAGGCGGCACCGCTCACCGTTTGGCAGACACTTCCTGCCTTTCCTGCATTCAGCCAGGTCCCTCCTCCCAGAATGCCCTTTCTTCTTATTTCTACCTATCTTCAAGGCTTGGTTTCATGCCAGCTCCAACCGAAAGCCTCTCTTAATCCTCCTATCTGGAACTAATCTCTCCTTCCTCACTGCTCCTGCATTTCTTTGTTCAACTCCTTTGCCTCTTATCACATGCAGGCTTCTAGCTACATAGCTTAAGTCACCCCAGACGGATGGCAAGGTTTTAGGAAGAGCTTCTTGGTATTTACAGCCCCTGTCAAATCGTTGATACTCTGTGCAGTCTGAGTGGGAGCCGTGTTATTGCCAGTTAATGCATTTGACTGCGTAATACAATGCTTTCAATATATTCAACCTATTTTCTCAAAGAGATTGCTATTTTTCTTGGAAGTAGTATTCGCTTTTCTTTTTAACCCAGTTTCCTAAAGCCAATCAACAACAATTAATCATTTCTTGGACTAATTTTCCATTATTTGTCGAGTGTTTGTCACAGGCATGTGTTAAGTGATTCATATACTTTATTTAATTTAATCCTCTCCAGGAGGGATTCCCTTCACTCTCCAGGTGAGAAAAACTAGGGCTCATAGAGAGTAAGGAATTTTACCAGCATCACAGAGCAGGTAGGTACTTAGGCAGGATCTGAACCCAGGCCTCAGTGACTCAGAAACATGCACTGTGAAAGGGAGAGGTTCTTTACCTCCAGCTTGGGAGAGGCTGAGGCACCTGAGGAGAAAAGACACAGTTTGCAGCCACAGAGCAGATGATAACTCCCACCTCTTGTTTGCTCAGAGCCTTGGGATTGCTCCTCGGCCCTGGATTTCCCTGGATAGGGGTGAGGTGTGCACCTTGCTTCCTCCCTCCTCTGGCTGCGTCTATAGTCACACCGATTGCCTCTGACTTCCAGCCTAATTTTTTGGCCTGCCCGGTACAGTGGACCTCACCCTCACCCCAGATTGGCACAATCATTCTAATTCTCAGTAGCTCAATGGTGGAAGAATGTTGGTCCTTATCAGAGGCACAGAAGATGTCACCTTTGGCCTTCCCAGAGCTGGATTCTAGGCCCAGGAATGGTGCTGTGCTCTGCACTTGTCAGAACATGAGATGAGCAGTGGAATTTCTGGTCCAGCCTCCATGCAGGGTCTGAGTGGCTAGAGCTGTTGGCAAGTCTTTCCTGGGTCTCTCCTGCCTGCCAAGTTGGTTGACCTTTGGGGCTTGGTGAAAGGGGTAGCTTTTAGGTAAGCTATTTTCCAGGCCTTTTGGATTCTCTTGCTTTCTTTCCCCTTTGGTTTTTCTTTTCAGAGACTCTTAGCTTCTTCATTCATTGCAAGAGTCTCAATGCAATGAGGCATATGCGCCTAGAGGCTCTGAGCTCATTAATAGGAATCCTGTGAATATAAAAGTTCACACACAGTAACAACAGTGAGCTGACTCTCCCCCCCTCTTTTTTTTACTTCATTTTAGATGATCCTCACTGTGTTTTTTATTTTTTTTTTCCTGTCTCAAATGTCTGTTGTCTTTTCCCTCTTCCCCTCCTCCGACCTTAGTTTCTGGTTTTCCGTGTTTCACCCTCCCTGTACTCCTCTCATCTTCTCTGTTGTCTTTTATCTTCTCTCTTTACAGGCAAAAGGACACAGCTTCTCAGTGTCTGCCTGTCAGACTTCTTGGCCCTCTGGCTGGAAAAGTTTTGGAGTTCTCAGGAGTCCCTGCGAGGCTGGCTCCAAAAATCCCTCACCTCTCCACACAGACACAGGGAGCAGCCAGCAGGCCTTACGGGCACAGACCAGGTTGGACTGGATTCAGGAGCCTAATTACCACCAGAAAATTAAAGAAAGGTAATAATTGCTTTAAACACTTAACAAAAGGCAATCTCACCTCGCAGGTTTGTAAATTTGTAGTGAGAGCTGATTACAAGGGAGAGCCTGTGCTGCCCTCTTTGTGTTTGATTTGCAAACCAGAACCCCCGCCCCCCATATGCATAATTGGACCCTCACGGTCTCCGCATCAATGTGGCCAGTGCACTAGAAGTTTATTTATCCAGGGTTCATTCAAAGAAAAGCTGAATGGAACAAGAAAACTCCCACTTTGCGATGGGATTAGATACTATGGAGTATTCCTCCTCCTACCCTCTCCACCCCCCTCCCCCCCTTATTCTTTCAAGGATTTTTTTTTTTTTTTTTAGTTTCTAAATCTGCTTGGGAAGAAAAAGTAAATTGCCAGAAGTGAGATTAGTGGGGAATATTGTTCTAAGGACAATGGTGTCTTTATGGCTTGACTGGTATGAGCTCCCTGTTTCAAAAAAAAAAAAAAATACAAGGGCTGGAGGTGTGGGGGTTCTTAATTGCCTACATCTGATCAACTGGCAGCAGAAAAAGAAGAAGAAAGAAATCTCATTCAGCTCTGATTTGGCCTGGATCAAGTCTACTTGCTAATCAGAGTTTAATGAGGATGCCACTGGCCCTGTTGTATTTGCCAACGCTCCCACTAAGGTCCCTGGCCTTCTGTTTGTGCAGGGAGCATTTTCGTCCCGCCGCCCCACGAAGCAGGATGAGGGCTAAGATGGAAGCATCCCGGCCCTGGAGAAGTTAATTAAGTTTAGGCCCTTGGCATTCCAAGTCACCGGAACCCATAGTGGGAAGCCTCACCCACCGCACAAAAGAGACCCACAGGAGCTCTGAATGACTGTCCCAGGCGGGAGTGGCTGGGCTTCTGCGTGCCCCACTGCCAGCTCTTAACCCCGGGAACCATGTCCCCTCCACTGCACAAAGTGAAAAGACCTGCAGGACCGAGGGCTGCCTTGGGTGCGGGGGGATTGGGCAGCACATGGGCCATCATCCAATATCACTAATAGATGGGCATCTGCCAGACCCTGCAGGGAACGGACAGACCTGCAAAGGCTCAGATAAAGGGTTGATTTGTTTGCAAGTTGTATTCTCTTTGGTTTAAAAAAAAACCCCAAAAATTATCATAAGCAAAAAGTTGACCTTTAGGTAAATGAGCTGCTGTCATTTCTGTTTTTAATTGTGCATCTCAGAATCTCCAAGGAGAGACTGAAAGTGTTTGTGGTTGCCAAGGATATGCTGGAAGGTGGTGACCCTTTGGAAACTTGAAACACAATTCACAGTGTGCAGGAGGCCCCCGGGGAAATGAAACATCCCCTCTTTGCTGTGTGTTTGTGTTCATGGCAAGCAAAGGCATGTGGGCAGAAAAAAGCATGCATGATTTGGAGGTTAATGGACTTGGGCTTGAGTGCCAAGTTTGCCAGAATTCTCTTCTGACAAATAGAATATTTACTGTGGGGTGAGATTGAGAGAACATCCTTAAGGTAAGTGGTCTGTACTCCCTCTAGAACCTGGTTCTCGAAGTCTAGCAATCGTGAGAATCTCCTAAAGAGCTGGTGAGCAGGCTTGCCCCTGGGTCCCACCCCAGAGATTCTAGAGTGGAGCCTAAGGATACAAGCATTGCTATAATATGTAGTCAAATTTACTGAGTGGATAACATGCCTTCCACTCAGTCTCCACTGAATATCAACACTTTGAGGGGAGCTGTAAATACCAACAAGCATCTCATCCAAAAAAAAAAAAATCCATGTAGAATTATCATATTGATCCAGAAATTCCACTTCTGGGTATACACCAAAAGAATTGAAAACAAGCTCTCAAAGAGATATTTGTAAACCCATGTTCACAGTAGCATTATTCACAATAGCTCACAGGTGGAAACAACCCAAGTGTCCCTCAACAGATGAGTAGATAAACAAAATGTGGTCTGTCCATACAATGGGATAGTATTCAGCTGTAAAAAGGAAGGAGATTATGATACATACTACAACATGGATGAACCTTGAGGACATCATGCTAAGTAAAATAAGCCAAATACTGTAGGATTTTACTTATGGGAGGTACCCAGAGTTATTGAATTCAGAAAGTAGAATGCTGATTCCCAGGTGATGGGGGGAATGGGGAGTTATTTGCAGGATATAGGATTCCAGTTTTGTAAGATGAAAAAGTTCTGGAGATTGCATACACAACAATGTGCATCTACTTAACACTGATTAGATGGTAAATTTTCTTAATATGCACTTTATCAGAAATAAAATTTTGTTTTAAAAATTAAGGAAAGAAATAAAGAAAGTTTTCTGAATCAGAAGAAAGCCAACTGGCTTTGAAAGCCTGGACAGCTACATTTAATGTCATCTGACTCTATTTGCGTATAGTCCTTACCATTTGAATTTCTAGTGGTCCATCAAGTCTTTGGGTGGTGGGCACTCTAGTTATTTCTCTCCCTAGTTACATTGGATTTCTCTAGTCAACTGTCCCAATAATGGAATCATATTTTCATATATGAGGCACTGAGAGAACACTGAAAAGACAGGCAAAGGCATATTGTGGCCCGGAGGGGATCATAAACGAATGCAGACAGATGCTTGCTTACAGAATGTGATCCTGTTCAGATAAAATAAGATGCAATTTGAAATGTCACCACCAACTCCAGTTTTAAAAAAGACAACTTGTCTTAGTTTTATTTATAGCTTATGTCTTGGTTCCAGCACCTTTTTCATCCAAGTTACAACTAGTCCTCCCTCACATCCAAAGCATAAGTAGATAACAAGTGACACAGAGGATTGCCTCGTTCCTTAGGAGATAAACAGAATAAATGTGTGTTAAGCTAACTTCTATTCCATAACATAAGCAAATGTCCAGTTTAATTTTTTATTGTGGTAAAATATACATTAACAGAAAATTTACCATGCTAACCATTTTTAAATGTATAATTCCGTGGCATTAAGTTTATTCTCCTTGTTGGACAGCCATCACCAGAATTTTTTCATCATCCCAATCTGAAATTCCATGTCCATGAAACCACAACTCCCCATTTCTCTCTCCCACCAACCCGTGGTTTATGAAGTATGTACTCCCATTCTCTGTTCCTCTTTTTAAAAGTGATCCTTTATAACAGACCTGAAACTATGTGTTAGATTTCTCTTCCTATTTTTGTATATCAGCAACTAAGGACAAGCAAGTTAATGCTACTGCCTTTAAGTGTGTACCATTCTTGCCTGGCTTTTCTTTCTTGACCAGACACATTATCTGACCACCAAGTCTCAGAGAACGGAGGCATGTTTCATGGATTCAGTGGCTGGCTCAAGCATTGCCCTAGACTTTCTGGAATTCTAGCCCCTGTAGGCATCTGATAGATGCTAGAGTTGACTCTGCTATACCAACAAGGAACTTGACACCCCTTCTCAGAGTATTTAAGTAGGAGGGAGTGAGATCTCTGAAGAGGTCTCAGCCTGAGTTCCTCTTAGTAACAGTTTGACTTTGAGCAGATGATCATCTCTCTAAATCTCTGCTTCTCCTTGTGAAGGAGCCTCAGTTTCCTCTTCGTGCAATGAGGATGACAGCATATTTGACACCTCCACGTAGATATCTGATAGGCAGCTCAAACTCAATAGAAGGTAATGGAACTCTTGACTTTTCCTCCCCTGCTTGCTTTCTTTTGCGTAATGTGTCATCTGACTGTTTATGACAGAAACCTAGAGGGAGTCCTTCATGCCTTTCTTTCTCTGCCATCAGAAAGTCCTGTTGACTGTACCCTTGATTTACATTTTGTTATATCCATGCCACTTCTCTCCAATTTCACAGCACCCACCCCGATTCAGGCCCCAATGACTACAGAAATAGCCTCCAAACTGGTTTATTTGCTTCCATTCTTGGCCCTTCTCCAACCCAACATTAATAATAAGAATAAGGATAAGAATAAGAATCCTTTTATAGTGCTGTTTACGCCAGGCACTTTTCTAAGTGCATTACATATTAACTCATTTAATCCATACACTAGTTGTAGGCAAATCCACTACTTAAAATTAATCCATGGTTTCCCATTGTTTTACAAAAATTCAAACTCCGTATCTTGCTCTGTAAGATTCTGAGTCATCTGACTTCTTCCTCCAGCTCCCTGTTTCTCTTCACTCTTTTTAGGCCAACCACACTTCCTTCCTTTCCTTCCTCGAATGTGTTCTCAATTCCAGGCTGTCTCTCTCCCTTCTGTTTTATCTCCCAGCTCTGCATGGCTAGGTTTTCCCATAGTTTAGGTCTTAGCTCACATAATATCTCCTTGGAGAGGCCTTTCCTGTCCACTTCATCCTGTTGATGGCACGGGGATTCTTTATCACATCCTCTGGTTTATTTTTTGAGCAATGCTTATCACAGTTTGTACTGATCTTGTATCTTTATTAGTTTGTTAGTTTTATGTTTTGTCATCCCCACTGGGCGGTAAGCTCTAAGAGTGTAGATACTTCCTCAGTTTTGTTCCCAACTCTGTCAGCACCTGGCAGAATGCCTGGAGCCCAAGGAGTCAGCACCTGTGGGTAGAATGACTGATTGAAAGAATAAGTAGCACAACAGAGAGACTTGACTTCACAAGACTGTTGGAAGATTAAAGTACACAAGATAACTTATCTGTTAATTTACATCATGAATCAGCCTCCAATTTCGGTATTGGAGAACAATAATTCTCTTCCTTTCTGTATATCATTTTTTAAAATAGCTGTTAAGTCTGAGATTCCTTCACCTGGATGAACAGAACTTGGTCTTCCTCTTTTGGATCGAGGGGAATCTGTGTAGTGCCAAAATTGGGCGGGGTGGGGACATTTAGGTTCTGACCAAGCACTGAGAGTCACTGGGTGTCTTCTTTAATGCTTCGGGGTCCCATTGAGGTAAGGCACCCTTGGTGTCTGCTCTGCCTTGATGGACATGTAGCCATTTCTCCCCAGGTCCTGCCACCTTCCTTGTGGCATCAGCAGCAGAGGCCCATGGGTCTTCCTCTCTTTCCTCCCTGAGCTCTGGGCGCCTGGACGAGGAACTCTGCTGCAGCCATGCTTTGGGCCAGGATCCTGTCTGTGCTCTGAGTCTCCCAGGGTCTTCTCCTGGCTTCATTCCTGGAAGATGATGATCAGAAAGATTTTTAAATGGCCTCTATTTCCCCTTCCCCAACAAGCACACAAAGGACAAACACAAGAGGAAAAACATATATTGTTATATCTTATAAAATACCCAGCAATGTTCATAAATCAGCACTTAACAAATATTAGCTTTTTACTTTTTCATTCTTTCTTCCTTCGGAAGACTCATAGATTATCTGTGGAGAAAACCCCACTGGGACAGTCAGGCTGACTATGGTGAAGTAGCCTCTTCTCTGACCCACTGTCTTAGCCAGTTCAGGCTGCCATAGCATAAATCCATAGGCTCTGTGGCTTAAGCAACCATAATCCCTCACAAAGTCCTCTTCTCCAAATACCATCCCATTGGGGAGTAGAGCTTCAACCTATAATATTTTGGGGTCACACGGGGATGCAAACAGCCCATAACTCCAATTTATCTGTTCTCTTAAGGCCCACACCTTGTGTAGCATGTAAAGTTCTTTCTCCATTTCATAGGTGTCCATATGCAGGCATCCAGGTGACTTTCCTAACTCTACTTTTTTTTTTCTTTATGCATTTCACTTTCTCTCTCTCTATTTTTCAAGCTCCTGGGTTATATTATTATTTTAATTTAATTTAATTTATTTACTTATTTCAGAAAGAACATGGGGAAGAAAGAGAGAGAGAGAGAGAAAATCATTGATTGACTACCTCCTGCACGCCCCCTACAAGGGATGGAGCCAGCAACCCAGACAGGTGCCTGATTGGGAATCAAATCATGACCTCCTGATTCATAGGTCGATTCTCAACCACTGAGCCACATTGGCCAGGCTTAAGCTCCTGGGTTTTAGACATTCATATCCACAAGCTGGAGGTGGTCTCAGTTTATCCATACTATTTGGCCTCATTTTCTATTCCTTGCTGAGCTCTGGCTTCCTGGTCCCTTGATTCAAGGCTGTGTATGAAACAGATCCTCCTCAATGACTGAGGAGGCCAAGGTCAAGCACAATATCTGCAGAGAGAATTCAGAGACTATCTGTAGCCTTCTTCACTCGGTCATACCTTACTCTTTTTTTTTAACTTTTCATTTTTAAGAAAAGCAAAAGTAGTCAGAGTAATACAGTTAATTCCTGTGTCAATCAGAGTTAATAATCATCAACCCATGGCCAATATTATTCAATCTACACACCCATCCATCCTCCCTTTTTAATTCTCTCAAGGCGAAGCCCATACATTATTTCTTCTGTAAATATTTCACTATGCATTCCTAAAAGATAAGGACTTTTTTTTTTTACATTGCCATAACCACAACACCATTATCATACCCGAAATAAATTTCTGAAAAAATTAATCCTTAATACCGTCCATTATGCCATGCAGGAATTCTAATTGTCTCATACTTATTATACATACTTTAATAGTTTTATGTTTGAATTGATTCCGATAAGGTTAGCTGTCAATGTCTTCTTTGTAACGTGTATCATGAGTTTTATGCTAAATTTGTTGGTGTCAGTATTTTGTGTCAAATCATTAAGAAATTGTTTCCAGTGTGTCCACATGATTTAGATTATGAATCTATTTATCAAATAGTTTGAGGCTATTCATTGCTTTTTTTCCACAACTTATCTTTTCTTCTAAATATGCTACTGCTTTAAAAAATATTTTTAGAGTAATCCAAATGGTTCTTAAACCTCACTATTTGCTTTTAACCAGTGTAGGTTTACCTTGAAGGGAACCACATAAACCTCTTCTACTAATCTCAAACTAAATGTATCCCTAACTTGATTTCCCCTTATCAGTGCACCATGAAGTACCCACAAGCATCCTGCTGCCATTCAACATGGGGGACCTGCTAAGGAGGGACGCAGGTGGGAAACAGGTGGAAAACGACAGCTTGGTGAAAATATCCTGTACACACTTAACAGCGATGCGTTTGAGGTGACCAAGGCTGAATTAATGGGAGACGGGATGGTGGGGACAGAGAGGTTGGAAGGGTGGGATTGTCCCAACTAGTAACAAGGAACAACGTGACCTAGGTAAGCCAGACAGGAGGGGTTGAAGCTAGCTGGGCCCCCGGCAGATGTCGGAGGGTGGCTGAGTGCAAGACGTGCCTTACTGCTGGAGGCCGTTCCTCTGGAGTGTGGCAAAGCTGGGAGGGAACCCAGTTTTTCTGACTCCTGTTCTTTCCTTTACCTCAGGCTGCCTCCCAAGGAAAACCTTTACCTCACGCTAAGCATTCCAAGCTGGAAGGAGGCATTGCTTCTTGCCTAAGGAGAGCCTTCCTGGGAGGTCAGTTCCTCCTGGTGGGTGGCTCCTCTTATTGATGATTTTATCAGTTGCAGGGAATCTGTGCTGGGTGCTAAGAACATTCATAAAACAGGGGAGGGAAGGAGGAACCTATTGTATTAAAGCTTCCTTTCTCGGTTCGGTTTTCGCCCCGCTGCCTCCCACAGACACCTGGTATCGGTGCCAAAGTGTGTGTTCGAGTGCCTTTAAGCAAAACCGTTTCTTCTGCCAGGGACAACTGACACTAAGCACTCTGATCCCCCTTTAAGGCTCTTTACCAAGTTTTCGCCACACAAGAGCTGAAGCATTCAGTCTCTAGAGCAGTTCAGTCATGATTTTGGCGGTTGTTGTTGCTTTTTTACAAAGGGGATAATCACTCATTAATTTAACAAATACGAATCAAATGCTGGGATGTGACAGACACTACGCCTGACACTAGAGCAAACACAGCCACAATTCCTCCCACCTTGAAGATGCTGTTCAAATAAAGCACAGATGTAAGATTGCAAGCCACCTAATGAAGAGGCACATACTCGGCTGACGTTCAGCCACTGTGCACATACAGGGCTGTATCAGTGTTAAGATTTTTAAATGCGTCCACACTAATTGTGGTAGATGTTTTCCTCAGATAGCCACCATCCTTTCTTTCCTCTGTTACACAAATGTTGTTTCATCCATGAAGAGGTGCAGGTTTTTCCTGTCCTCAAATCATGCTGGCCTTGGGACTTGCTTTGACCAGGAGAATACTCTGAAAGGATGCTATGAGACTTCTGAGCCAAGGCCTTAAGAGAACTGATGGCTTCTGCCTCGACCCTTTTAGAAGCCATCCATCATAGAAAAAAACCCAATATCCTGAGGTCGCAGCACTGAGGAAACCACATGGGAAGAGGCTGCATGGAGAAAGCAATGCTCAGCTGGGTCCCTGCTGGTCAGCAATCCCAGGTAAGGCAACAGACATGTGATTGGAGGCAATGGCATGAGTCAGAAAACCCACAGGAATGAAACCAGCCCACATTGCCAAAATTATGAGAAAGAATAAATTGTTGTTTTATGTTATTGAGTTTTGGGGAGGTTTGTGACACAACAGTAGATAATTGAAACACTAGTATAGCTGCTGTCTTGAGCCCCTTGAGTGCCTCCTCCCTGTGGCCTTGGCCTCTCAAGTCCTGTCTCCAGCACCTTCAGGACTACTACCCCTAGGAGTTAGCAATTCCTGGCTCAGGAGGAAGCCTCCAGGATCTTGTTCCAGAGTTGATTCTGATTGGGATTGTGGAGTGCATCCTTTACTTTGTACATACAGGAGGAGGATCTGTAACAAACAAACTGGTCTACACATGGCTAATATAAAATGGCCACCCCCTGACACACTACGGTTGGACTGGTATTACTAATGGTCAGTAGGTGTCCTTGGGCCTCAAGGGAGCAGTAAGGGACTGGAGACCCTCACTCAATCCTCCTGCAGAGACAGTGCTCTTTGTCATGGAATGGAGAGCTAGGCCATAGGAAGAGGGTGACCTCTCTCTCTCTCTCTCTCTCTCTCTCTCTCCCCACCTCTCTTCCTCTTTCCCTCCTTCCTTCCTTCAGCTGGACTTGGTGACATGGTAACAAGCTAGGACACAGGAAATGGGACTCCTGGGGCCCTCGTGGTAAGGAGTTGTGTTGGACTATTAAGCAAATTCACCTATCAAACAAGATCATCCATAAGGTACTTTCTGTGACTAGTTAGGCTTCTTGGAAAATGATTCCAGCAGACTGTGATAATCTTAGTCAGCCAGCTGGGCAATTGGGTTGTGAGAAAGCATTTAATTTTTTTGAAGTAGACTGAGTGCCACATGACTTTCCATTCTCACCATAAAATGTCTTTTCTTGGTGCCAGTGATTTTCAGGGTAAAACGACTTGATTTTGTCATCGTTTGTCTTGTCTGTTGTTCCCTTGTTAAGGGAACGGAATTATGTCTCCCAGGTCTTCCCTTACTTGCCCCAATAAATCCACAATTCTGAAGTAGAAGCTACAGAAAAAGAAAGCAATAGGGTTTGACATATGAAGGATGGATTATCTGTGCTGGGTGTTGTATTCATTCCTCTTGGCAGTTGTGACATGTGAATATAATTATCCCCAACTTACAGAAATGAAAGCCAAGGCACAGAAAGGCTAGTCACTTGCCTAACCTAAGGAATCCTTGAGGGGTTGACCCAGACATAGAGCCTAGAATTATGTGGCTCAGAATCTCTGCTATTTTCCTTCTTGGCATTTCCCTGTGCTTCACATGGCACTTCATGTTTTCTCTGGATAGACAGGCAGCTGTGTGGGTGCCATCAGGAGGAGGACAGGCGTGCAGGCATGCAGGTGGCATGTGGGAGCAGCAGCCATGATGGTGAACACATCTCCTGCTTTTCTTCTGATTCTGCCTCCTCCCCCACTTCCAACAATCTCCTGCCTCTAAAAGAAGTCACAACAAGGGATTTGTCACTTGAGATCAAACCAGTGATCCATCCAGCTCAGTTTCCTGCCTCTTGAGTTTGGCTGAGTCATGACACTTGAGCAGGAGGCAGACACTGGGCAGCCCCTCAGGCGAGCAAACAATATTGCAGTGTAAGTGGGATGAAAACGTCCCGGCTGACCCCAGACCCTTATGCCCCAAAGCAGCAGATTTAATGAAGCAAGTGGCCAGGTGAGGTCACAGCCCAAATTCCAGGCATGTTTGGCCCACACGGCTTGAAGGGTCTCCTTGCATCTCTCGGCCAGATTTATTAGACACATCTGAATTTCATTTTTAAAATTCCAGCCTCTAAGCTTTGATATATTCCTTTCTAATACTTTTCTACTGTAGCTGGAGAAGCAAAAGGCACATACTCGGCTGACGTTCAGCAGAAGAGCACTTAAAACAATCTTTAAAATTATTTTAGTAACATGTATAAAGTTGACAACTTAGGGTACAGGGAGAGAATGCTGATTTGTTCTAAAATGTTTTCTTATTTTAAGTGGGTTGGTTTGTATCCCCTTCCCCCTGCCTTTCATATTATCTTTACATTAGCTCCCACCACTTACTGACTGCTTCTAAATCCACAGAGATTGTACGCCTTAATCAGGGCCTGTGGTTCACCAACAAGGTGGTCAAAGGGGCCATTTCAGGGGCTGGGATGGCAGGTTCTGGGCTAGATCCTGGTAGGACCTCGAGTCTCAGGCAGCACTCAGCTCTGCCTCTGAGAACAGAGTGTTATGAAGCAAGTGCTAAGTCAGCTGTGGGGGCTTTCGTGGATATAGGGACCTCAAAAATCTCTACCCCAGGTCCCTAAGGTGAGCAGGCTGGTGGTGCCCCCTCATGGCTACAAGGGGTCCCTTGTGATGGACACCAGCCAAGACTGAATACACACCAGGGTTTCCTGCAATGTGTGCCTCATGTGGCCATAGATCTTGGTAGTGATGCTGCCTGGGTGGAAAAGAGTTGAATCTTTTTTAAAAATAATTTTTCCACTACTTCTTTCTTGCCTAGTGTATGCATTTTGGTTTGTTTGTTTCATATTTCTCTTGTTCTAGTTTTTTCATCTTCATTGTATTTGTGATGCAGAATTAAGTCTGGCCCATGGAAATTATGCAGAATTAAAACAACAACAACAACAAAAGCACATTCCCGCGCCCCCCCTTCCCCCCCCCCGTTTCCCCACTTTTCCTCCTCATGCCTTCTTGCCTTTTTCATGAACATAAAAGTGGATCTCGGTAGCTTTTCTCAGGTGACCAGGACTTAGTATAATAGCTGGACTTCAGAGGGGCCTCTGAATGATGCCATGTTCAGTCACTTTGCGGAGAATGAATACCTCATGGCCAGCTTATCATGGTCAGTGTGTCTGGAATGCGAACTGAGCCCACAGATAGTCCGGCCGCTGGAGAAGGCAGACTTGCGTTAGGGAGTGGTGGTCAGGAGTTCAAGTTGATTACATTGGCATTTTCCTTTGAAAAGTTGCAAAGCACTGACATTAAAATATCCTCCCTGTTAATTAAGGATTTAAATATATCGGGGGCAAAGAACGTTAATGAGCAGCATGGCACCCTGGTTGCTGAATTAATGACTAAGCGAAGGAGGTCCAGACTCCCGGTTTATCTGCTATTAGGCATCTCTGAGCTGGCAGGAGGAGCAAGCTGACAAGAATCACCGTGGAAATGATTGAGTTTCTCAAGCAGCCTGTGTTATTTTAATTAGACGGGATATTGAGAACATGGTGCATTGATAAACCGGAGAAATAATGAAGGTTGTTCCTTCTCCCCTCATCTCTTTCTACCCCCTTCAAATGAAGCAATTATTTCCCTGACCTCAGGAACTGCATTTCAAAGAGGTCTGAAGACAGGCTTAGGCCTGCTGCTCTGGTGAATTCTGCGCTGCCCAATTACTGACCTCAGGAGTCAGCATTCCGAAGATTAGAGTCACGGGGAGTTTGCCTCACAGACTCACTTCTAATAATACACCTTCCATGCAGACACCATTAACCTGCCTTTTCCAGTTAGCCAATAAGGTATATCTAGGGGCAAAATTGTTATCAGCTCTTGGGGTCAGGCCCCTGGCTCTAATTAGAAACAGAGGCATCTGCGAGGGAAAGTAATGAAAGCACCCAGGAGGGCGCGCTGGCAGTGAAGGACAGCAAGGTGAGAAGTCATTCCTCATCCTGGAACCCACAGGCACAGAGCACCTTTGGTGCTGGGAGGATCACAGACCACGTGGCTCTGCAGCATCTGAAAGTTGGCCCTGATTTTCCCTGCAAGCTGTAGTCCTATAAGCGGGGCAAGCTGTTATACCAATCTATTTAAATGGTCCTGAGGACGCAGCGACTCCTTCCCCTCGAGCCAAGCCTGGAAACCTTAATCTTTTAGTTGACTTGAGTGAACGTTTATTGAGAGACCCCGTGTGCCAACACTTGTACTTGGATGGGTAGCCGGCTCTTCCCGAGGGGTTCCCTCAGAGAATTGAACGTGAATGTCCACGGCATCCATGGGAGGACTGAGAAAATAGTCACCCATTTCCTGTAGGGCATAATTCCCCCAGGCAGCAGCCCTGGCAAAGGATGTACCAGGGACAGCTGCTGTTCCCCCACTGGTGCTGTTCCAGTTGAGAAGGCAGGCAGGTGGTTCAGCAAGGACACGGAGTGTGGGAGTGTGATAGAGGCTGGGAGAGGGGACTGTGTCACATGGGAGCACATGAGGAGGAGCTGACTTGGTCAGGGACCTTCAACATTTTGGGCTTCATCCTAAAGGATAAGGGAGGTGCTGAATGGTAATGAAGGTGATTTTGTAGCTTCTTAGTCATGTATTGTAAGTGAGGGAGGGTATATAAAAGTAATTCTCCACTAGGAACCCCTTGGGAAGAGCCGGCTACCCATCCAATTAACTGATGAC
Source organism: Lasiurus cinereus (assembly GCA_011751065.1). Classification (NCBI taxonomy): domain Eukaryota; kingdom Metazoa; phylum Chordata; class Mammalia; order Chiroptera; family Vespertilionidae; genus Lasiurus; species Lasiurus cinereus. The sequence goes on along the minus strand of JAAGEH010000226.1, from coordinate 15,732,988 downwards.
AAATAGGCATGGAATTCAGGCTGGTGAACTGTGTAGAGTCCTTATCTTTCTCTGGGCTGGTTCCCTCCCTCTTCTCCTTCTCTCCATCCTTTAGCTTTCCCTACTCCTCTCCTGCTCCCCACCCGGAGGAAGAGCATCAGTCCTTCAGCTCTTGTGGTTTAAGAGAAAGCCCAGGTTCTCCCCATGGCACAGGGAAGCATCTCTAAGACAGCCCTCTTTCTTCCTACAATGTCACTCTGCTGTATTATTGTTCTTGGGACCATTATTCAACTTGATGGGATTTTACACCGTTTCTCTTTCCATTTGCTACCTTTCCATGTGTCCCAAGTAGCTAATGGCAGTGGTATCGGGGCAGTAGGATTAGTGGGAACTTTTCTCAGTGCTGTGTAGGTTAGTATTATTTTAAACATTCATTTTAAAATGAAGGCACTGTTTTGAGGTCACTTTTACCTTCATCCCAGCACTTTGCTCTTTCCAGTGACCAAGAATCCTTTTTTGCCACTTGCGTAACATTCTCATCACATGTCTCTCATCTCTCAGACTCCAAGCGACTCTAAGACTTAGAGAGGGTAGTTTTCGAAGTGGGCCCCCAGGAGGGGATCCGGTCTGGGAGGATGAGAGAAGGGATGAGGTGGGCAGGTTCCAGGCCCTCACACCACTGCTTCAACCACAGGGACTTTGCATTGGTTGAGTGCTGCCCTCAGCTTCAGACTCCATTGGCATGGAGGGTTCTACAGTGGAGCAAAAGTGGCACCCGCCTGCTCCGGACAGAGGCTCAAGGCCAGCTGCCTGGAAATGGGCAAGGAGCCACTCAAATCCACACTAAGAGTACATTTCCTCCAGCCACTCACAGCAGCACCACTTGAAGGACCTGCAATTAAGTCTCACCTTTCTCTGGGGAATTCTTTGGATAAACTACCTAAGAGATTTAAGAGATGAATCAAGGCGAGGGAAGCAACCAGCATTTCAGACATGTCGGGCTTTATATGAGTTATTCCACCTCACTCTCTCAGAAACTGTAGGAGGAAGGTTTCAGAAAGGATAGAAATAGCGTGTTTAAGCCCAAGTAGTCCCAAATGGGGCATAGATGAGCTAGAAAGAATGTGACCTTAAATTCTTCAATTTGAAGTGACTGCTTGGAAAGGTCAAGTTAGATAAAGTGTCTCCAATTGCTCCAACTTGTCTATAGTGGAATCATTAATAGTAGATGCCATGAAACTATGCTGTGCACATTCTACATGGTGGCTCTCCATCTGTCATCCACGAACATCACCTGGAAGCCTGTAGAAACATAGACTTTGTTTCCTCCTGTGGAGGCGCTATTCAGTAGGTGGGGAGTGGGTTACAAGAACTGATATTTTATTATCAAGTGAGTATTACCAGTAGATTGGATTGAGAGGAAAACAAAATAACCGTTGTTAAACCTGGAAGCTAGATTTGTTCAAGATCATTTGCATTGGAATAATGCTTGGCTGGCCCTCGCTGATTTTCTTTCATTATTGATATTTCTCTCTCTCTTTTCCTCTCCATTCCTCTTTGAAATCAATAAAAATATATTTTAAAAAAGAAAAAAATGCTTTTCTGGTAATTAATGTGACAACTGAGGTCTCTGGATTAATCTACTTAAAAATAATTGACTTGAGACAGAGACAGAGAGAGAGAGAAAGAGGGAGAGAGGAAGGGAGGAAGTGGGAGGTGGACGTGGAGGTGAGGAGGAGAGAAACATTGATTTTGATGTTCCACTTGTTTATACATTCATTGGTTGATTCTTGTATGTGCCCTGACTGGGGATTGAACCCACAATCTTGTCGTATCAGGAGGATGCTCTAATCAACTGAGCTACCTGGCTAGGGCTGGATTGATCCACTTTTGGTTATTCTGCTGTGAAGCATTTAGCAGGTGTGACTGGAATTCTTCAAGATGGTCCAACATCATTGGCATTTATATGCGTATAATAGAAATGTTATTCTTTCTCTTCTTTTGTTATTTTTCTTGCAAGCTGCAATCTGTGCTAGTAAGTAGCTAAGCACCTTTTACAGCTGATTGTTCCGTGAAGTATGTCTGTGTCCATACAACTGAATCAGCCTTACAGACATATTTCTAAAATGAATAAGCCTGAGGAACATCTGGCAGACCCTTCCTTTGCCATGGCCAGAGCACTCCTTCCCTCATGCTTTGTTCACTTCTTTGTCAGACGATGCCCTCTTCACCCTGTCACATCTTATTGATCGTCAAAGGGTTATTGCAAGCTCACATCCTCCTGAAGAATTTCCTGACTTGCCTCTTCCACTTCCCTTTCCTTGCATAGCCAAATGTGACTTCCTTCATCTTGGAACTCTCAAAACGCATGGTTGTAATTCTTCAATGTAATTCTTCCATTTTTATTGCTTTATTTAATTACTAAAAGTGAAATAATTAAGTTTTACCGATGTATATACCATCAAGAGCGAAGCCTCAGTCTTCCACACCAGTCCTACCTCCATCCATGTGAATACCTGGTATAAATTCAGTATCAAACATTTGAAATGAATTGCTCCCAGTAATTTCTGTCAACCATGATTTCTCAACCAATTCCCTTCATCCCCATTCTGCTCATTTCTACTCCTTTCTACTATATTCCATATAGTTTAGGAAATAGAAAACAAATCTTTAAAATTCTTTTATAAATATAGGTTATCTTGGAAATCCAATAAAAACGAGTAAAATTGAGAGAAGACATATTTATCTCTTAAGATGCAGGTTTTTTTTTCCATAAAGCCCCTTTCTTGGGGATGAGGGATATACATTTTTTCACCTGGTATCCTGTGATAAAGCTAATCATGGTGGGTTTGTGCAGGCTTTCTAAAAAGGTCAACACTCTTGGCCACTTACATGAAGACACTAATGAGATTCTGCTTACACTTGAGTTGAAAGTATCTTACGTCTGTGACCAAGTCTTAAGCTACTTCTGACTCTCATCTGCATCTCATTCTGCCTTCCCTGCCTTTCTTGAAAGCACATGTGGAGTTTGTGGTAGACACCGAGTCTTTATATTGATGATGTCTGAGTTTCAGTGACCACGGAGAAATGTACATTGGTGAAAGTGGCAGCAGTGAGCAGAGTGGTCAGAGAGTACTTCTTCCAAAGTGCTTAAGCATACCTTTGACTCTGGAATCTCAGCTAACACATCAAGGTCTTCCATTTACAAAATGTTCCCTGGTCAAAAAATAAAATGTCTAACAAGCCGAAAGTATACTCAGTGGCCGTATTAAAGTTCTCATAAATCATTTATAGGATGCAAAGTAAACATGCCTGGCTCTTTGTATTTTAGTTCCTTGCAGAATGCTTCATTTCAGCTGGCCTCGTGTCAGCAGCATGTCTTTTTTTTTTTTTAAGTGAATACCTGAATATCTGTACTCTATAGAGCCAAACATGTGGCCTATGTGGACAGTTTCAAAATGTGCTCTGCCATCCTTGGCATATGATGACCTGTTGCTGTAAACCAGAGCATAAACACATGCTACATTTCCATGGAAAGAACCTTTCATGGATACATTTTCAAGTAATTATGGACCCATTTCCAAAGATTAGTCTCAGTTCTGCATACACAACATCCCAAGGCTAAGAGCAGGAGATGGCAACCACAGCAATGCTTGCTTTTGTATGGCTCACAACTCATTTTCAGAAATCAAAAGAAGAAGAAGCATTAGTGACCTGTGAAAATTGTATCAAATTCATATTTTGGGGTCCATAAATTAAGTTTTATTGGCTAGCATTCACACCCACTTGTTATGAATTATCTACAGTTGCTTTTGCCCACAGTGGTGGAGTTTAATCCTCCGGCCAGGCTGCTGTGTGGCCTACACAGCCCTTCACAGAAAGTTTGCTCAACTCTGGTTTGGATTGTGGGCTTTGGGATCAGAATTTCTTGGTTTGGGTTCTGGATCTGCCACTTGTAGTTTGAAACTTGTCAGTTTTTCTTGTCTATAAAATATTTTCTTGTCTGTAAAATGTGGTCCATTTCACTGTTTTCTTGTGAGAATTAAATTGGCATCAGGGTTGGGCCTCTCTGTTTTTTCTTCATTCCCCCCAGCTGTCACTGTGCCAGTTGCCAGAATTCACATACAAGACCGAAGTTCATGGATTTAACTGGTGTTTGGATTCAGTGGAAAGCAGTACCAACCACTTGAGTTTGGTTTTCAATCAGCTGAACTCTAAGACCATAAGAAATACTTTCAGGTGACTCACCCTCATCGCTCTTGCTTGTGTAATGGGGCTTAGGGGTAGAGGATCTGGGAAAGCAAGTTTGATGGACCACTCAGGTGGCCAGGAGGGAAGGTCTTATCACTGAAATCTTTCCAGAATGACGCTGATTGGGTGAAGTGGAAGGCTAGGGATGTCAATCTTACTATAGCCTTTCATTGGTTTTGGTGGTGATAATGGGGAGGACGTGAGAGAAGGGGGAGATATTACTAAAATTTTCTCTAAACCTCAGTTTCCTAAATAATAAAACTCAGATAATAATACTCATTTTGCTCTATTGTAAAGATTCTATGATACAAAAGTAAAAACTACCAGGCCACTTAAAGGCTACAATTAGGACTGGCATAGCATCACTTTTCCATATTCTCTTGGTCAAAGCAGATCCAGGGTCTTCCCAAATTCAAGGGAGTGGAGATGCCTATATAGACTCCTCTCCTTGAGGAGGAGGGCAGAGTCACATTGCAGAAGAGCTTGTGAATGGAAGCCACCTTCATTATTGGCATTTTGGGAAATTATGATTTGCCACATTATGATGTGTTTTATTTTTTAAATAATGTTTTTTAATTGATTGTTTTTAAGAGAGAGAGAAAGGGAGAGGGATAAAGAGATAGAAACATTGATGAGAGAAAGACATCGATCGGCTCCCTCCTGCATGCCCCCTTCTGGGGATGGAGCAGGAAACCTGGGCATGTGTCCTGACTGGGAATCGAACTGTGACCTTTTGGTTCATAGGTTGACACTCAACCATTGAGCCATGCTGGCCAGGCTAAGGACATGTTTTAAATCCTTTCCATGAATTACATTCATTTAAGTCTTTTAACAATCCTGAGAAGTAGTAATTATGATCACTATCAGTTTTTAGATGACTAAACTGATGGTGCTAAATAACTGGCCCAAATGATTCACAGTTAGCAAGTGGTATTACTTATTTAAACAATAAAAAATCTAATTCCTGGTCCCACACTCTTTACCACTATGTTTTCTGGCCTATCGCATTGGTTGTATCAAACCTGAGCCCATACACATTCTTGTATGAACAAGATTTAGTAGTGGTTTTAAAGCCTCCTCTTTGTACATGAGACAAGGAGTGTGCACAGAGAGAACTACAGTCCATATCCCTGTACATGTGTTATTAACTCATTCTGTATATTTAAATACAAAATGACTTCCTGGGTCAAAGGTAAGCATATTTGATAAATTCTGCCAAGTGCCCTCCTGTATACTCGTATCCTCCTATATAACAAAAGGCTAATATGTAAATAGACTGAATAGTAAAACAACTGAACAACTGAACCATTGGTCAGTATGATATGCACTGACCACCAGGGCGCATGCACGGAACATGGCAGGTGTCAGCAGCAGGCAGCAGAGCATGGAACATGGTGGGCATCGGGCATTGGCTGCAGCAGGATGGTGGAGCAGGTGAGCAGAGGCACCAGACCAAGGTGAGGTGCTGGTTGCTGTCATCAGGGCAAGCCTCTGGGAGTTATTGAAAATTCTTTGCTCCCATGCACTGTGGTCCTGCCTAATGCTTGCACCTGCTTGCACCCACAGCCAGTGCCAGAGCTGCCGCTCACATCCACTGCTGGTCCCAATGGCTTAGTGCTGTCAGTGAGTACAAGTGGCAGCTGCTGGCCCCGCTCACCCCTGAGGGCTTCTCTATCTCCCTCTGCTTCTGAGGGACAATCAGGGCAATAGCCACTGCTCACACTCATGGACAGCACTGACCCTGCTTGCACCTGCTGCTGGCGCTGGCCCTAATTGCTTCAGTACCATGTGGAAGTTGCAGTAGAGAGGGCGGGGCTGCTGGCAGACAGGGAACTGGAGGCCACGGTGGGAGGGGCCGGGCATGGAAGTGAAAGATGAGCCAAGACCTGCTCCTGTGCTCATTGCAGCCTTGCAGCCCACAGTTCCTTTCAAGGTGCATGAATTTGTGCACTGGGCCTGTAGTCCGTTTATAATCCCCCAACAGTGTAAAAGAGGTCTGTTTTCCATTTCTTTGCCAACAATTCGATTTGAAACTCTTTGATCTTTGCCAAGTTAGTCAGTGAAGTATGACATCTCACAGTAATTTAATTAGCATTTTTCTTATTATGGGTGATCTTGTTCACCCATAAGATGATCTTGTTCATCTTCACATGTGTATCAAAACCATTTGCAATTCCTTTTCTGTGAACCATCTCTTCCTCTTATTGCCAATATTTCTATTGGTATCTATTTATCTCATTTCCATTAGCACTTTGTATACTAAGAAAATAATCATTTTGTCTGTAAATATTTGCTCAGTTTTATTATTTTGCTTTGTTTATGGTGTTTTGGTTATACAGATAAAAATGTTTTGTAGCCAATTTTTTGTCTTCTAAGTTTTCTATTATTTGAAATTTTTCTTCATCCCAAGACTATAAAAATCATCTTCCATGTTCTATTTTATAATTTTAGAAATAATGCAAACTTTTGAAATTAGGTGAGTTCACAATAAAAATCTGGATTCTTGGTTTGGAGCTCTGCAGTGCTGACCTGCACTTCCACATGGAAACACTTGACTGGAGGTAAGTGGCTACCTCACCGTTTTGGACAAGACCTATCCTTTTTCCTTCAAATGGTCCGGACCTTGCCCTTTGTGCTCAGTGACATTCCAAGCAATGCCTCAGAGGCGAGTAAGCACACTGCTCCTGAATTGAAGCCGTATGTGAGGTTAGGGGTGTAAGGTCTGAGCTGATGAAAGAGTTGGGTTTTCCTTCTGTTTTAGTAAGTTTTTACATCTTCCTCCATTTCAGCATTGTATTATGATGCTTCTAAAAATGGGATACACAGCCCTGGCAGTGTGGCTCAATTGGTTGGAACATTGTCCTGTGCACAAGAAGTTGGCTGGTTCGATTCTCAGTCAGAGCACATATCCAGGTTGTGGGTTCCATCCCTGATTGGTACAGGAGACAAGTGATGGATATTTTGCTCTTACATTGATGTTTATCTCCCTCCTATCCTCTCTCAAATCAATAAAAAAAAATTTAAACAGTAAATACACGATATCTAAGCTAAATAAATAAATAAATAAATAAATAAATAAATAAATAAATAAGAGATGCATACCCACATAAGAATTAGGCAAAGCCATCATGAAAGAAATGTAGTACATCTTTCTGATGGGCACCTGGACTCTGAAGTGGATGGTGACAATGGTGGTATATAATTTGTTGATAAGTAATTTATAATATTGTTGGTAAAAACAAACATCAACCTAATTTGGAGTTAAATCAATATTTTAATGATTTGTTTAAGATGAAAAAACTCTAGCTACATCTTTAGGCCCCATTTATGTATTCACTGATCTCTGGTATAAGGGTTCTTTAGGTGTAAAAGTTTGACATGATTGAATAATAAATTCTATAACAAGCCTAAATTTAGGTAAGTGTACTGGCAAGTGATTTATTTCAAACAACAAACATCTGTTAAATGCTGACTGTGTGCCAGGAATGACTAGTGAGACAGAATAGAATAGCTGGAGTGTTTACCATCTGATGGGAAAGAAGGATGGTAAGTAACAGAGTTAATAAAAAACATCATAGACTCTCTCTATATATACTCCTCCAGGTGCAGAACAGTTAAAATGCTTAATAAAATATACTTTGAAATTAAACATTTAAAAAGCACAACTGAGCTAATAGTAGAAAAAGTAGCCCGAAGCAAGAAATGATGAGAAAGTGCTCTTCCCCCTTCACCTCACACCATATGTATCTGCTAATATTTGTGGTCTATGCACTTGGCTTTAATGAGCTACAGTATGGAAGTCCAGAGACCAAGTCTAGGGCCCAGAGAGGGCAAGAAGTCTGATTGGAGAGCCCTTTTTAAAAACAGGACCCTAATGAGGATACATACAAAGAACTAACTAGAAAGTCCAACCCCACAAAGAGGCCTTGATTGTCTTGGACTTTGCTTTGAATGCTACAAAAAAGAGAAGAAAAACAAAACAAATAAACTCATCTGAGAATTTTTAAACACAAATCTGAGTTCATGTGAGTTTGGAGGCCACAATTCACCCTATCTGAGTAGTCTAACAAAATTCCAAGACAAAAATTTAGTAAAAAGTGGTCCTGAGTTACAGGCAACTGATGGAAGCAAACAGATCCTTTCTTGAGAAATGTACTTTAAAAACAGATTTCAGAGAATTTCCATAGACAGTCTAAGGAACATGAGCTCACAATAAGAAAATTATAAAAATCACTGAACATGCAAGAAATTTGGATAACATCAGAATCAACAGAAAAACAAAAGATTTGCAAGAACTACAGAATGGAGGAGACAAAATGGTGGTGGAATAGACAGACGTGTTCTGAGCCTTGTCCTCGAGGAAATAGAGGGAGCTGCTGAAACGAGTGGAATTCAGCCCAAATTGGTGAAGGAGATGCAGCTGGTGAGACAGTTTGCAGCAGGGAAGGGCAGAAGTCCTCTGGATAAAGATGAAATCAAGGATCTAGAGAGTCTGCTGGACCTCTGTGCCCAGAGGGTCAGGGAGAAACTACAGGGGGCCAAGCCATATCCCTGAGGACAGGCAAAGCATCTGACTGTGAAAAAAAAGGGGACCACGGAAAGGTGGGGGAGGTAGGGGATTTTCAACCTTGGAGCCTGGATTTTGGATCTGAGCTCAGAGGCAGCCCTGAAGGGCTGGCCAGACCACACAGTGCCAGCAAGAGAGGAGCTTGCATGGACGCAGTCCTTCATTTCTCCACTGAACCTAGTTCGTAGGACCTTTCGGATACAGACACCTACCCGTGGTTGAGGAGCGGGAGAAGGTGTGGAGTTGTGGAATCTGGGGAGAGCAGGCAGCGGTCCAGAAGAGGTGGTAGCCAGTCTGGTGCTGAGTCACACCTGAGTGGCCATTTTCTCCTGAGAGATAGCCCGTCCCTCCAGTCTCCAGGCAACCAATATAGCTACACACACATCCCACCCTGAATAATACAAAGGAATCTGAATACTCCCTGAGGTTATAGGAATATGCACTGGCCTAAAGAGAAATCTTTAGCCCCAGCACCTGGAAACTGAGAAACAGTACAGTACAGACAACTGGAATCATAAGCCAATCAAAGGAATGACACTCCACTTTTTCATTTTTATCTTTTTTATTATCCCCTTTTTTTCTTCTTTGTTTTCCTGTTTTTGTTTGTTGCTTTATTTTCTATTTCTTTTCACATTATTTTTCCACCACTATTTTTTATTTGAGATTTTAAATTTTTTGTACCATTTTTGAAATCATTTTTTTGTAAATTCATTATTTTTTCTTCTCATTCTCTTTCTTCTCATCCACTTATTTCCTTTCTACTTCCTCAATACTAAATTGAGGTCCTCCCCACATTCATCCAATTCTTAATCTTATTTTCACTATATAAAATCGGCCTCTACAGATTCTGCCCCAATCCTTTTTGCTGGGTGTGTGGTATTTGGTTTTTGTTTTGTTTTGTTTTATCTATTGGTTCTGTGGTGTCTTATATATATTCTCCTTTTTATTCCTTTGTCTTTTACCTCTTACCTTTTTCTCTCTCTTAGATAGCATTTGTGCTCTCTTTTCTCTGCCCTATCTCTCTTTTCTCAGGCATTCACTTATATTGGGGTTATTGGTGTCATGAGTACATTTGTGCTTAGTTCCCTCTGTGTTGTGGTGAATTTTATCCTGTCTGGCCAAGGAGCTTGAGAGCAAGCCACATAACCAGACACCTGGAGAGGAAACTCCATCCACAAATGGGTCAATAACACCGTAGACCCAACTATAGAGGCAGGAAGAATGTGGCAGTGAGGGAAAGAGCATGAGTGAGTGAGGAAGTAAAAGAGGAGTGTGTGGTCAGGTAGTGTGTGTGTGTGTGTGTGTGTGTGTGTGTGTGTGTGTGTGAGAGAGAGAGAGAGAGAGAGAGAGAGAGAGAGAGAGAGAGTGTTAGATCCCACAGGACCTTCAGGGGCAGACTAATCAGGCTTGCCTTAACTAGGCAGTTTTTGCTACCATTGCAAACAGTACCAAGAGGCCAGCTTGTCCTCAGAGACCTAGCCTTTTTGAAGGGAAGAGCTGCTGTAACTGGGTTCCTAGCCTCAACTCCACCCAGACTGCCCTTAGATAACACCTGAGACTCTACAGCCACTCCTGCCAAGGACTTGCTACCTAGGCTGTGATCTCACAGTCAAGGAGGCTCCAGCCACCCTGAGCACAGGCTCCTGTGAGTTCGGAAGCAGGCTCCCCTCTGACCGGCCCAACACTTTCGCCCAGGGCACTGCAACATGTGAACAGCAGACATGTGAGCAGCCCGCTCCTGTCCAAGGAGCAGCAGCCCCGTGAGCAACCTGCCACAGGCCTAAGAGCAGCAGCTTCATGTGGCCTGCCCCTGTCCAAGGAAAAGCAGCTGTGTGAGCAGCCAGTTCCCCCATCTGAGGAGCAGCAACCACACAAGCAGTTCGCCCCATCTGAGGAACAGCAGCCACTTGAGCAGCCCACTCACTACTGAGTAGTGGCAGCCCCATGCAGCCAGCTCCCCTCTAAAGAGCAACAGCTTCACACAGCCCACACCCTGTACCTTTCTGAAGAGCAGCAGCTGTGCCACATGAGCAGCCAGCCCCCTTCCAAGGAGCAGCAGCTGTGTAAGCAGCCCACCCCATCTGAGAAGCAGAAGCTGTGTGAGTAGACCGTCCCTTTCCTCGGAGCAGCAGCCCCATAAACTGCCTGTCCCCATCCAAGGAGCAGCACCTGTGTGAGCAGGCCCATCCCTTTCTGAGGAGCAATAGATGTACAAGCCGCCTGCTCACATCCAAGGAGCAGCAGCTGTGTGAGCAGCAGCTGTGTGAACAGCTCACCCACATCCGAGGAGCTGCAGCTGTGTGAGCAGCCCACCTCCTTCTGAGGAGCAGCAGCCACACAAGCAGCCTCCCTCCATCTGAGGAGCAGCAGCCACATAAGCAGAATGCCCACATCCAAGGAGCAGCAGCACTGGTCTGAGGAGCAGCACTCACATGCAGCCTGCATCTGTCTGACAAGAAGGAGCCAGGTGAGCGGACCGACCCTGTCCAAGGAGCATCAACAGCATGAGCAGTTCACTCCCATGTGAGGAGCAGCAGCTGCATGAGCAGACGCCCCCCACCCCCTGTCCGAGGAGAAGCAACTGCACAAGCAACCTGCACACATACAAATAGCAGCAGCCTTGCAAGCAACCTTCTCCTTTCCAAGGAGTGGTGGCATTACTAGTACCTGTCCCATCTAAGAAACAGCAGCAGTACGCAGCCAGCCCCCATCTAAAGAACAGCAACCACATGAGCAGTCTGCACCTGTCCAAGGAGCAGCAGCCACGTGAGTAGCCGGCCCCTCTCCAAGGAGCAGGGGACATGAGCAACCCATCCTCATCTGAGGAGCAGCAACCTCATAATTATTTATCCCCATCCAAGGAACAGCAGGTATATGAGCAGCCTCCCCACCAGCCAGAGGAGGCATCACTGCTGTGAACAGCAACCACCAGAAAAGCCACTGCCAACTGAGAAGCTGCTGCTACTATAACCACCCAAGGATCAACCGCAGCCAGAGAAGCCACTACCACCTAAGGAGCAGCCCCTGCACAGCTCAACATCTAGATCAGTTGGTGAAACCAAAAATGGATAGACAAAGATACCCCCCAAGGAAAGAAAAGGAGTCACCAGAAAAGCAGCTAAGTGAAACAGAGGCATGGAATATATCAGAAAAAGAATTAACAATAAGGGTCATAGAGTTCATAAACTGGATAGAAGAAAAAAAATCAACACCTTATATAAGAATCAAGAAGAAATGGATGAAAAAAAATCAACAACTTATTTAAGAATCAAGAAAAAATCAAGAGTGATATAGCTGCAATTAAAAACACCATGGAAAGTTTCAACAGTAGACTAGGAGAAGCAGAGGACTGAACTAGAGAATTAGAAGGCAGGAAGCAAAACACAGCCAGCTAAGGGAGCTATGGGACAACATGAAGCAAAGCAACATACGAATAATAGGGGTGCTAGAACAACAGGAAGAGAAACAAGGGTTAGAAGACCTATTTGAAGAAATAATGTCAGAAAACTTCCCTGATGTGGTGAAGAAAAAAGTCACAAAAGTACAGAGAGTCCCAAACAGGATGAACCTGAAAAGACCCACACCAAGACACATCATTATTATGATAGCAAATATTCAGGACAAAGTATCTTAAAGGCTGCAAGAAAGAAACAGAAAGTTACATACAAGAGAACTCCCATTGGATTATCAAATTATTTCTCAAAGGAAAAACATCAGGCCAGAAAAGAATGGAAGGAAATTTACAAAGTGATGCAAACCAAGGAACTGAATCCAAGAATTCTCTATCCAGAAAGGTTATCATTCAAAATTAAAGGGGAAATAAGGAGCTTTATAGACAAAAAAATGCTATGGGAGTATATCACGACCAAGCCAGCAATGCAAGAAATGCTAAAGGGACTGATGTAAAAAGAAGACATAAAAAGGTAAGAAGGAACACAGACACAAAAAATAAAAATGGCCACAAATAAGTACCTTTCAATAATAACTTTAAATATAAATGGACTAAATGCTTCAATCAAAAGACATCGAGTGGCTGAATGGATAAAAAAAACACACTACCCATATATATGCTGTCTACAAGAGACACACCTGAAAAAGGGACTCAAAGACTGAAAGTGAAGGGATGGAAAGACATCTTTCAGGCAAATGGAAATGAAAAAAAAGCTGGGTAGCAGTACTTATATCTGACATAAGAGACCTGAAAGTAAAGGCCATAACAAGAGATAAGGAAGTCCACTTCATAATAATAAAGGGATTGATACAACAAGAGGACATAATTCTGATAAATATATTTGCACCCAATGCAGGAGCACTCAAATACATAAAAAAACTTCTGGAAGATATCAAGGGAGAGATCAACAGCAATACAATCATAGTAGGGGACTTTAATACACCACTGACATCACTGGATAAATCTTCTAGACCAAAAAAAAATAAATCAGCAAATAAACAGCAATTCTAAATGACTCACTAGATCAGATGGACCTAATTGACATCTTCAGAGCATTTCACCCCAAAGCTACGGAATATACGTTCTTCTCAAGTGCACATGGAACATTTTCAAAAATATACCACATATTGGGTCACAAAGTCTCCCAAAATCCAAAAAGACTGAAATCATATCAAGCATTTTCTCAGACCACAATGGCATAATATTAGAAATAAATTACAATAAAAACATTCCAAAAAATTCAAATACTTGGAAGCTGAATAACATGCTATTAAACAATGATTGTGTTATCAATGAGATCAAAGAAGAAATTAAAAACATTCTGGAGACTAATGACAATAAAAACACAACAATGCAAATGCTATGGGACATAATCAGAGCAGTTCTGAGAGGGAAGTTCATAGCTCTACAGGCTTACCTCAAAAAATAAGAAAAAATGGTAATAAATCATCTAATCAATAACTCAAAGAATTAGAAAGAGAACAACAAGAAAAGCCCACAATGAGCAGAAGAAAAGTAATAATAAAGATCAAAACAAAAATGAATGACATAGAGACCAAAAAACAAAAACAAAAAACAATACAAAAGATCAAAAACCAAGAGCTGGTTCTTTGACAGGATAAACAAGATTGATGAACCTCTAGCCAGGCTCACCAAGAAGCAAAGAGAAAGGACTAAAATAAACAAAATCAGAAATGAAAGAGGCAAAATAACAGCAAATCCCACAGAAATACAAAGGATTGTTAAAAAATACTGTGAACTACTCTATTCCAACAAACTGGACAACATAGAGAAAATGGACATATTCCTAGAAAAATACAACCTTCCAAAACTCAATCAGGAAAAATCTAAAAATCTCAATAGGCCCATAACTATGGAGGGATCAAAGCAGTCATCAAAAAGCTTCCAGCAAACAAAAGCCCAGAGCAAGATGGTTTCACAGAGAAGTTTTACCAAACATTAAAAGAAGAACTAAAACCTATCCTCCTCAGACTATTCCAAAAAATTCAAGAGGAAGGAATATTTCCAAGCTCATTCTTTGAAGCCATATTATCCTAATACCAAAACCAGATAAAGACAACACAATGAAAGAGAATTACAGGCCACTACCACTCATGAACATAGATGTCAAAATCCTCAACAAAATTCTAGCAAATAGGATCCAGCAGTACATCAGAAAGATCATACACCATGACCAAGTACAGTGGTACTTCGAGATACGAGTGCCCTAACATACGAGATTTTTTGAGATACAAGCCATCGAGTGAGCGATTTTTTGCTTTGAAATACGAGCAACATTTGAGATACGAGTAATTGCACAGATCGGCCAGCTGCACACGACCCACCAGTTTACCGCGACTCGAGCGTCTCATTGTTTCCCACGCCTCAGTCAGTGTGCTTGTTTACCTCATTGTCGAAGCATCTTTTGTGCATTTACATACTTTATCACATTTCTTTTTATAACTATGGGTCCGAAGAAAGCGAGTGGAAAGGTCAGTGCTCAGAAGAGGATGATGTCTATTGAATTAAAGCGTGAAATCATAGAAAAATATGAGCAAGGGGTGCAAGTGGCTGACTTGGCGAGGCAATATGGGCGTAGTACTTCAACAATATGCACTGTGCTTAAACAGAAGGAGTCGATAAAGGGTATAATGCCAGCTAAGGGCGTTACAATAATTTCTAAGCTCCGTAGTTCTCTCCATGAAAAGATGGAGAATCTACTGATGGTGTGGGTGACGGAGAAGCAGCTTAAAGGAGATACATTAACACAGGACATCATATGTGAGAAGGCGCAAGTGATTTACAGTGATTTGCTGGAGCAGACCCCACACACTTCCACAGATGAAGCATCGAAAGACTCATTTAAAGCCAGTAGAGGCTGGTTTGATAACTTCAGGAAAAGGTCCGGCATTCACTCCATCATCAGGCATGGTGAGGCAGCAAGTTCGGATGTGAAGGCAGCTGAGGATTACCTCAAAACTTTTTCCAAATTGATAGAAGCCAAAGGATATATCCCCCAGCAAGTCTTCAACTGTGACGAGACAGGGCTTTTCTGGAAAAAGATGCCGAATAGGACTTACATAACGGCAGAGGAGAAGGCAATGCCAGGCCACAAACCCATGAAGGATAGGCTAACTCTCGCACTGTGCGCCAATGCAAGTGGTGACTGCAAGATCAAGCCTCTGCTTGTATACCATTTGGAAAACCCCAGAGTCTTTAAGTCACATAAGATTTTAAAAGATAAACTGCAAGTTATGTGGAAGACAAATCTGAAGGCATGGGTCACCAGGCAGTTCTTTGTGGAATGGGTAAACCTGGTTTTTGGCCCTTCTGTTAAGAAATATCTACAGGAAAACAACCTAACCATGCAAGCCCTCCTCGTCCTCGACAATGCTCCTGCTCACCCACTGAACCTCGAAGATGAACTCCTCGAAGAGTTCAAGTTTATAAAGGTTGTCTACCTACCTCCCAACACCACTCCTATCCTGCAGCCCATGGATCAGGAGGTGATTTCTAATTTTAAAAAGCTGTCCATCAAGCACCTGTTCTGGCGCTGCTTTGAGGTGACGGAGAACACAAACCTCTCCCTTCGAGAGTTCTGGAAGAACCACTTTAACATTGTGATATGCCTCAGAATTATTGATCAGGCCTGGCTGGGTGTTACAACAAGGACTTTGACCTCTGCATGGAAGAAGCTGTGGCCTGAGGCCATAGCCGAAAGGACCTTCAAAGGATTCAAACCCGAGGTGCCAGTGGAGGAGGAGATAGTGTCACTGGGAAAATCCATGGGCCTGGAGGTGGATGAGAGAGATGTGAATGAGCTCATCTGCTGAGGAGCACTCTCTGGAACTCACCTTGGAGGAGTTACAAAAGTTGCAGTCTCAGCAACATACGGAGGTTCTCCAAGAAATTGGTTTTGAGGAGGAGCCAGAAGTGGAGGAGATCTCTACAAGTGAGATAAAGGAGATCTTAGGAATGTGGGAGAGGGTGTCACGCTTCGTGGAAAAGAAACTCCCTGAAAAAGTTGCTACTGGTCGTGCATCGGAGCTGTTCAATGAAACTTGCCTCACCCATTTCAGAAACATTCTGAAAGGGAGGAAGAGGCAAACCTCGTTGGACACGTTTTTTTTTTTTTTAAATCGGCCAAAAATGCAAAGACCAGTTGCAATTAAGTTCAGTGAAGATTAGTTAAGTTACATTCAGTTTAGGGATAAAGTGTAGCATTAAGAGTGTGACGAGTAGGTAAATACACTTTATAAAACCAGTTTATTCCTTTATATTCTCTTTTATTATGTTTTTATACAATATTTGTCATTTATAAATACATTTTTGGGGGCTGGAATGGATTAACGGCATTTCAATTGATTTCAATGGGGATATTTGCTTTGAGATACGAGCAACATGATATATGAGCAAGGTTACGGAACAAATTAAACTCGTATCTCGAGGTACCACTGTAGGATTTATCCCAGGGATGCAAGGATGGTACAATATTCACAATATCAATAAACGTGATACATCACATAAACAAATTGAGAGATAAAAATCACATAATCATATCAATTGATGCAGAAAAAGCATTTGACAAAATCCAACACCCTTTCTTAACAAAAACTCTCAGCAAGTTGGGAATAGAAGGATCATACTTCAACATAATAAAAGCCATATATAACGAATCCACAGCCAACATCATATTCAATGGGCACAAACTAAAACCATTTCCCCTAAGAACAGGAACAAGACAGGATGCCTGCTCTCATCACTCCTGTTCAACATTCTGCTGGAAGTACTAGCCATTGCAAGCAGACAAGAAGAAGAAATAAAAGGCATTCAAATTGGAAAGGAAGAAGTAAAGCTGATTTTATCTGCAGATGACATGATACTGTACATAGATAACCCTAAAGACTCCATTAAAAAATTATTAGACTTAAATGCAAAGAAATCTATGGCATTTCTATACAGTAATAGTGAACTTACAGAAAGAGATATTATAAAAGCAATCCCATTTACCATCTCACTAAAAAATTTAAGAACCTAGGAATAAACTTAACTAAGGAGGTAAAATACTTATACAAGGAAAATTACACGACACTGAAAAAAGAGATAGAGGAAGACATAAACAGATGGAAGAACATATCATGTTCATGGATTGGTAGAATCAACATCATCAAAATGTCCATACTACCCAAAGCATTCTAGAGATTCAATGCACTTCCCATTAAAATACCAATGGCATATTTCACAGACCTAGAATGAACTTTCTAAAAATTCATCTGGAATAAAAAAAAAAATACCCAAGTAGCTACAGCAATCCTGAGAAAGAAGAACAAAGTAGGTAGGTTCTCAATACCAGATATCAATCTGTATTACAAAGCCACTGTTCTCAAAACTTCCTGGTATTGGTACCAGAACAGTCATATAAATCAATGGAATAGAATAGAGAACCCAGAAATTGACCCGAATCACTCAGCTCAATTAGTATTTGACAAAGGAGGCATGAACATACAATGGAGTCAAGATAGTATCTTCAATAAATGGTGTTGGGAAAATTGGACAGATACATACAAAAAAAAAATGAAAACGGACCACCAACTTACACCATACACAAAAATAAACTCAAAATAGATACAGGACTTAAACGTAAGATGGGAAAACCATAAAAATACTAGAGGAATCTATAGGCAGAAAAATCTCTGACATATGCTAAAAGCAATTTCTTCACTAATACTGCTCCTAGGGCAATGAAACTAAAGAAAAAATAAACAAATGGGACTACATCAAAATTAAAAGCAAAATAAACCATGGACAAAACAACAAGAAAGCCCACTGCATGGGAGAACATATTTGCCAATGATATCAATGATAAGCGTTTAATCTCCAACATTTATAGGAAACTCATGCAGCTTAACAAAAGAAGATAAACAACCCAATAAAAAAATGGACAACTGAT
This sequence comes from Lasiurus cinereus, assembly GCA_011751065.1. Classification (NCBI taxonomy): domain Eukaryota; kingdom Metazoa; phylum Chordata; class Mammalia; order Chiroptera; family Vespertilionidae; genus Lasiurus; species Lasiurus cinereus. Next base: position 15,714,790 of record JAAGEH010000226.1, on the reverse strand, counting down.
CTCGACACTTTTTGAAAGAAGGTAGAAGGAAGGCCAAAAGACATATGAAAACCTGCTCAAATTCCTAATCATCAGAGAGATGCAAATCAAAACAACAATTAAGTACCATCTCACACCTGTCAGGATGGCTATTGTCAACAAGTCAACAAATGACAAGTGTTGCAGAGAAAAAGGAACCCTCGTGTATTACTGGTAGGAATGCAGACTGGTGCAGCCACTGTGGAGGACGGTATGGAGTTTCCTCAAAAAACTAAAAATGGAACTCCCATTTGACTCAGTGATCCCATTTCTAGGAATATATCCCAAGAAACTAGAAACCTGAATCAGGAAGGATATATGCACCCCTCTATTCATAGCACCATAATTCACCATAGCTAAGATTTGAAAACAGCCTAAGTACCATCAGTACCATGAGTGGATTAAAAAACTGTGATACATCTACACAATGGAAAACTATGCTGCGGTAACAAAGAAGAGTTCTTACCATTTGCAACAACATGAATGGAACTGGAGAGCATTATGTTAATTGAAATAAGCCAGTCAGAGAAAGATAAATATCACATGATCTTACTCATTTTTGAAATATAATGAACAACATACACTCATGAACAAAAATAGATCCAGAGACAGAAAAACATCAATCAGAACGTCAAACCTCAGGGAAGATAGGGGATAGAGGGAGTAAGGGGGACAGATCAACCAAAGGACTTATATGCATACATATAAGCCTAATCAATGGACACAGACAACAGGGGGGCATGAATGGGAGGTGGGGAGTAATGGGGAAATAAGAACACATATGTAATACCTGAATCAATAAAGAAATTAAAAAAACCTACAGAATCATTAGATGTAGACTATAAAACAAATATATTTCATATATTTAAATAAATAAACAAATGAGGATATTGAAGGGATGGTAAAGGAATAAGAAACTATAAATATTAATGAGGTAGATTTCTATAGCAAAACTCAATAAAATTTCCATAAGTAAAAATAAAGTAATTAAAATAAAATAAACTGAGTTTGCAAATAGCAAACAACCAATAAGAAAATTAATAAATTGTAATATACATCTGAAGAAGTCCTCAGAACCTAGAATGTAGTTGAGAAAGCTAAAGATAGAAAATGAAAAAGATATAAATAAATGAAAGCTGAAACATGAATGGTATGACAAGAAGATCCAATAAGTATCTAACTGAAAACTCAGAAAGATAAATAGAAATAGGGAAAGATAATTTTCAAAGAGAATAGCTGAGAAGTTTTCTCAATTGATACAGAACTACAGTCAATAGATTCAGGAAACTCAAGATATCTCAACTGAAATTATATGGAAATCACATTTGAAAATATCGTAGTGAAACTGGAGACCAGCAAAGACAAGGAGATGATCTTGAAAGCAACCAGCAAAAGAAAAAGCAACCTGAGTGAAAAGAAAGGTTATTTACAGAGGTGTGTTAACTAGAATAACAGCTAGCTTCTCAATAGCAACAGTGGAACCCAGAAGAAAATGTAATAATATTCTTCAGTGTACCAAAGGAAAAAATAATTGTTAATATAGACAATTAAATATAAAATTGAATATCCAGTTAAATTATCTTTTAAGGATGAGATCAAAAGACATTTTAGGTAAAAACAAGCAAAAAACCCCCAAAACCCAAAAATCAAAACAAAACTAAAAAACAAAACCCAACCTTCAAAACCTGAAAAAGTTTACATATAAAATGTATTTTAAAAATAATAATGAATCTGGGTCAATCCCTTTCTGCCACAGTTGACATAAGAAACATAGCAATTGATTTTGGCTTTTATCACTTTCCCTTCAGTGCACAGAATCCCTGCAGTTTTTGTAGCCCAGGAAATGAAGAAAGCCCCCGGTCCCAAGCCTCTGGTGACCATTATGGCCATTAATCCTTCACTCGAATCTGTTAGATTTTGCCATGTAGTAGCACCTGATGAATAGTGGTGATTGTTATAGTTATTATTTCTGAGCCCCATTATTAAAACAGACATAACAATACCAACATTGTGGTGCTGGTCTGCGGTTGTCCCGCACCTAGGATGGAAGTGCTGACCAGAGGCTAGAGCTTGTTTTGAGTCTGTTGAATGAATGAATTGAGAAGCCAATAAGATGGCCAGCTCAGTGGAACGTCTGGATTGGGAGGGCTGCTTTATTGTGGGAACCCTAGATCCACAGCAGAGGGAGTAAAGAAGGAAGAGAAGCAGTGGGAAGGCACACTGAGGTGGGATGTTAGTCTTTCTGTCATTGAGATTCAGTTAAATGTCATTTCAGGCTGGACTTCTCTCATCACCCAGTTATGTCCATCACATAGTCTTACTCTAATAAACTTGGCAAAGATTAGCTATAACCCGATTGTTGTGTTTATGGATTTGTTCCTTTTGGTTCCTGTTTTGCTAGAAGAAAATATCAATGTTTTGCTCACTGCCGAGTCTCCAGAACCCAGAGTATGCTCTGCATAAACAGGTACCTCATGAGTGTTAGTTGCTAAATGAGTGTATAATTTGTAAATTTATGTACACTAGGAAGAAGAGAGTTCCCCAATGTCTGCATTCTGGAAAGACAGGAAATGCTGGCAGGGGTGGATTAACAGTTGTATTTACAATCCCCACCTCCTCTTCAAATTCATTTGGTCCTTGAGGCCCTGGACCATAGTCCAAACCTCCTTTTGAAAAAGATGGAGGATTCTTTCTGGAAGTTCCTTGTTTGACTGAGGCCCTTGTCTTCCTGGAGAACAGCATTCATTTCAGAATGCAGGGAGACATCTAGATAAAGTAAGGCTGTGCTGGCTGCAAACCAAATTTGAAGATATTTGGATATGTGCAAGTCCCATACCATCCTTCTTTTGGGCTCAAATCAGAGGAAAATTGGTGACAACCTTCTTCTTCAAAACTTACTTAGTTTTACAGCTCAAACAAAATTTTCTCCCTTGCCCGAACCCTTAAATGTAAGAACGTAGTGTTAAAGCAGTTCTGACAGGGGGAAAAGCTAAATGTTCTTATTTTAGGATGAAACTGTTAATGATGTTATAAATCGTATACTCTATTGTTCATATAAGTCTTGATTTCATGTACATTTAACATTTCAAAGTGCTTTTTCCTTTTAGTTTCACTTTATCTTGACAATATTCTTAGATATAAGTTATCAGCCCTATTTTAAGGATATGAAAGCTATGACTCAAATGATTACATAGTTTGCCCAGGGGCATTAAGCTACTTATCAGAAGACCAGAGGTCCAAACTCCTATCTCCATCTGTGTTATCGGTCTCAAAAGGAACTCTTTCCTAAGAGACTGAAAGCATCACCAAATCAGAGCAATTGAAATATGGATTTAGGGAATGAAAGGAAATACTCTTAAATTACTAGTTCAAAAAAGGCCACATTTTACATTTACCCAGGTATGTACTGATTATCACTGTTACAACCCACCACCCTTGTAGGGAGAACTTTATTTTTAAGGCAATAATTAAAGGCAATAATTAACAAATCATATTTTATATGGAGCACTTCATAAGTATTAGTTGCTGAGTTAGTGTTTAATTTAGATCACAGTTATAAGAGGATAATAATGATACCTTATTGCATTGAGCTTTCATTTTTCTAAAGAATTATTATTTTATTTTATCCTTACAAATGATGCCTTAAATACTTATAATATGCTATTTTTAGCAGGTTCTAGAGTCAGGTGACTCTTAACATTTGCAAACTTTAGCAGAAAGCCCATGCCGTTGCCTAAGGTAAAAGGGAAGTTGAGTTGCCCTTAAAAATACCTGGCAGTAAATTAAAAGTGGGTAACGAAAAATCCTACATGCTTAAACACTCAGTTATCTGATTCCCTTGGGATTTCAGAATGTACATAATAGTGAATGTTTTGGCATCAACTAAAACTGCAAGCTGTATTCATTATAGTACAGAGTTTAATGTCAATGAGCATTTTTGCTTTCACTTGTTGCTGGGATTAAGACCACACTAGTAATTAACTATAACTCATTTGCCATACCAATTATCCACAATTACTCATAATCTCATGGGTAATGGAGCACACAACGCAGTTGGCTCATACTGCCTTTTAGGTACTGACCCCTTGGGTGAGAGGTCATCCCAGGCATGGGGAAGAGTGTGCTTTCTGCAAATTTGGTGGACCTGGCAGACAACATGTGAAAATAATTTACTAGAGACACCATACAGATATTGCACACATAGGGAAAGCTTTTAAACATTTTTCTTAAAGTGAAAAAACAGAAACAATGTTTTGCTTGTTTGTTGTTTGAAAAGAGTGCTCTGGGAAACAATATGAAGTGTGTAAGGCAGATTGAGTCTAGACTAGAAACCATGTGTCTGGTCTGGGTAGAGAGCTACATGGGAGAAGAGAGTGTGACTGAACCAAGAATTTCTTAGCATCTCTGTCCACAGCCCTTTCAGAAGCAAATAAATACTGGTGCATTGCTTTACTTTGTTCTGTACAGAGCCTTAAAGGTGGCTTAAAAATGAAGTTCTCCCTACAAGGGTGGTGGGTTGTAACAGAAGGTTTCCAATAGCTGTGTCAGATGGGAACATAGTCATTTCAAGGCTTTTGTCTTTTTTCAGTAAGAGAATGAATTACTCTAAAACTAGTTCTCATATCTGATGTCATAGTGGCTAATAGTAGAGACTTTTTTGGAGTGATACAAAACTGTTCCAACCCTGGCTATATTATATACCACCTGGAAAAATTACTTGGTCTTTCTGATCCCATGTTTTCTTTTTTGTAAAATAGGTTAAATAAGTACTACCTCATTAGGTTGTTGTGAGAGTTAAAGAGATAATGCTAAAGCTCTTGCCATAGCACTTGGTATTAAGTCTACCTTGTTGTTATTAAAATCATATATGTTGTCCATGTTATTCCATACACTCCTCCTGTGATTATATAATTTCCATTTAACAAGTGAGAAATCTGAGCCCCAGAATGGATATATGCCAACTATGCTGAAGTTAACACAACTGGTAGATGGAGACAGAACTCTGAAATCTGGTTGATGGAGTCTTCTATTCAAAAGGCTCGTTGATTTAAGACAATGGCATCAAATATATTCTGTTGTTAATCAAAGCTCTATGCTTTCTCCATATCCTATATAATAAAAGGGTAATATGCAAATAGACTGAATGCAGAACAACCAAACAACCAATCAAAACATAATATGCTAATGATATGCTAAGGTTGCTTAACCACTCACTATGACGTGCACTCACCACCAGGGGACAGATGCTACAGCCGGTAGGTAGGTTAGCTTGATGCTGGGTCCAAATCTGGACTGAGCGAGATGGGCCGGATATACCCTGGAGCCCTCCTGTGGCCTTTCCCCAGCCTGATCATGCATTGGTGGGGGTCCCTCAGCCTGGCCAGCACCCTCTCACAATCTGGGACACCCTGGGGATGTCGGAGAGCAGGTTTCAGCCTTATCCTGCAGGCCACTTCCCTTGGGAAAGTGCCAGATGCAAGGCTCATTGCTGACGATCTCTGCTGCCTCTAGTGTAAATTATAAGGATGAAAGCTCTTTTTTTTTTTTTTAGCTGTTTCAGCTCTGTCTACAACTTCTCACTTTTATTTATTTTCTTTTTTATTATTGGGGCAGTGTGGAAGGCAAAATAATAGTTCCACAAAGATGTCCAGGTCCTAATTGCCAGAATCAGTGAATATGTTAGGTGACATGGCCATGGGAAATTAGATTGCAGATAGAATGAAGGATGCTAATCAGCTGACCTTAAAATAGGAAGAGTATTCTGGATTATTTGGTCAAACCCAGGATCGGAAGGATCCTTAAATGCGGAAGAAGGAGTCAGGAGAAGAGAGTCAGAGTAGGAAAAGTGAAAATGGAGAGGTCAGAAAATGCAAGGTGAGAAAGATTTCCACTTTTTCTGGCTTTGAAGGAGGAGGGAGGAGGAAGGGGCAGGCCCATGAGCCCAGATTTATAGGTAGTTTTTAGAAACCAGAAAAGGTAAGGAAATGGATTTTTCCCTAGAGTATCCAGAAGTGACCATAGTTCTGAGTTTGGACCAGTGAGACCATGTTGAACTTCTAACCTACAAAACTATGAGAACTAAGTGAGTTTTGTTGTTTAAAACCATCTAGTTTGTGATAACTTGTTATAGCAACAATCTAAAACAAATTCATTCTATTTTATTCCTTTCCTTTAACTTCTTTCTTCAGCATTGAGAAATCTGGCTTTTGTTACATAGAATATATTTACTTATCAAAGAATAAAATAAATAGTTGCAGAATTATATAAATGAAAAACCTTTGTTGCAAAAGCTTTCACACCACTCTCCACATGGCAGGATTTCTCAACCCTGTGTCTCACGCATACTTCACATGCAAGTGGCCTACAATTTCCCACCCTTCTCCCCAATCCTCCCACTTGGCAGCCTCGGAGCTTTCAGCATATTGAAGACTATGTCACGGGCCACAACACAGCTGCCTGGTATACCAAGATACCAGTAGGGGCATCCCTACATGTTGTCCTGATCAAAGAAATGTTATAACTTCATATCTGAAAAAGGTAAGGTATGGGAAGGGGGCTGTCATTATGGTCATTGCTTAGATTTCACCACACATTAATAGGGAACTCTGCCTTCTTTCCCTGATTCTCCCAGCTACCATACAAAACCATGCCGGGAGCTTGAAGTAGAGAGTGGAGGTCTACCACACCCCTCCTGGTGAATTTCACATAACTGTTAGTAACAAACATTTCATTAGAAATACCCTAGACAACAGGCATGATTGGTGCTCCCAAGGTAAGCCAGGACTGTCCTGGGTGAACTGCTTGTAAGATCAGTCTAATAATAGGACCTTTCTCTCCAAATCCTCAGCATACTCCATGCTTGGAACAGCCAGCAGCAGCAGAGGGAGGGGAAGGGAGAAGAGAGAGAGAGCAGGGTAAAAACAATCACAGAGCACTCATCACATGTTTCCCCCCTCTGCAGATTTCCACACTGGTTTAAGCCCACACTGGGGCAACGGAGATATTTCAAATTAGAGGAGATCTTGGCAGTTTGGTTTTACAAATAACTGGCTTTTTGCAACTTGAAAATAACTAGAAATGTTATGGAATTTGCCTGGAATTTTATTTGGGGAGAGAAGAATGACTCGGCAAAATTTGGTTGAAAGTGTTTTGTAAATAATAATGAATGATATGCCCTATTTCCTTATTCTAAGATTTTCATCCTTCTCTCAAATGTATATATTCCTTAAATTAGAATGCATCTTAACACCAGTATAGGTAGTTACCAGTGATTCCTTCCTTCCTTTTTCCCCTTATCCCTTTCCTCCCCTCCCCTCTCTCTTTTCTTTCCTTCTGAGTAACTGCTGTTAAATTCATAATGTATCTTTCAATCAGAACTGAGAAATTACTGCAAGTTCTCTTGTCTAACCCAGTGTTTCCAATTTGGATATAGAATTTTTCTAATGGAGATCGCTTCTTAAGAATATACTATATTGAAGCATAAAACTGATCCCTAACTTCTTTTGTGTTGCCAGGCTAACAATCTCATACCAAGCTAAAAAATGGAAAGCTACATTTTTTATCTTTGGTCTTACCTAAGGACAGATTTTATTTTGTCACAAAACCCTTTGCTATAGTGTGTTTTCCTTTTTCAGAAAGGAAAGAGCAGGTCACTTCTGTAGGAAAAATTGGAACTAAACCAATGACCTATCTATTAACTTTGCCTTTTCTGGTTTTTTTCTACTTCTTCTTAAAAAAAATTGTACAGTAAATGACAGAACTAAATTGAGGTTTTTCAAATCTGAAGGGCGAAACAAAACAATGACAACCACCACTGAATATTCTCATTTTTGGACAAGCTACATACAAGTTTCTAATTTATGTGATTTTTAAAAAAGAGATTTAGAGAGTCCTGAAAAGATGGAGTTTCTAATGGAAAGGCTGACAGATTCCTAACTACAAGCATGTTGCCAGGCGCCACCATAATAAAAGGTGGCAAGCGTCCAGGAGTGCTCGCGGCTGCATGCCTGAACTTTATTAAACATCTAACTAGAGTTTGCAGGCTCTGGCCAGCTTGTAACTTATTTCTGGCTGACACATTCCAACTCATAATTAGTGTAGTACTTATGTGGTCCTCACTTTTTAATTCTTTTCCTGTAAAGCAGGACAGTCTCAAGAGACAAAGATGCATTTCACTTGGCAATTTTGGAAATCCATGAGGTGGATTCTCTGGGCACTTACTCTGGCTGAGACCTATAGAAGAGGGAATGATGCTGAGCTTCTTTTGTGTCATTCCCAAAGCAGCATACATTTCCCCAGATTTCATTTCAGCCTCTCTTACCAGTCTCTTCCCTTGTAAAATCTCGTGTTCATAGAAAATTGACCATTGGTCTCCCTCCGTTTTACTCTTCATGGACAAATGTAGAAAGAAGTGGGTGGTCAAATGGAATGACCAGGATGTGCACAGATCAAACATTAGAGTAACAGGTCTGCAACTAGCACAGCTGACATTTGTCATCATTTCCTGGAGCTGCTGTTGTGGATTAGTGTGTGTGTGTGTGTGTGTGTGTGTGTGTGTGTGTGTGTGTATGCGCGCATGTTTAGTTGAAATGGAACTACATTTCCCAGAATTCTCCACCTGAATAGTTCCAGGTTGGCAAGGCCACAGTTTTAGGAGATGAAGGTGCACCCAGCAGTGTCCTCACCCCTAGAAGCTTGGTGCTGAGCTTAGCTGCAGTTCTCACATGTGGCTGCTCATCTACCTGGATTATCCTTCAGCTTCTTCAACTTCTTGGCTTACTATGTATTTCACTCTGTGGCAAAAGGCTCCAGAGTCACATCATTTAATTTGAATTTGGGGTTTTAGATCATTGTCAGGGGTTCCTGTTTGTCCTTACTCTCTCTCACTTCCTTTCTTTTCCAGCTGCTTTCCCTGCTGACTTTAGAGCCAATGCCATACACTTACATGGACTGTTTAGTAAGTTCTCAAAGTTGTGTATGGTCAAATTCAGTAATGAGGCCCTTGCTGTGTATCACTCTGGTGATTCTGCTCCTCCGAGCACACTCTGCCTGATACAGTTGCATAGCTCTTAAAATGCTGACTCTTGCCGAAAACCGATTTTGCTCAGTGGATAGAGCGTCAGCCTGCGGACTGAAAGGTCCCAGGTTCGATTCCGGTCAAGGGCACGTACATTGGTTGCGGGCACATCCCCAGTAGGAGGCATGCAGGAGGCGGCTGATAGGTGTCTCTCTATCAATGATGTTTCTGACTTTCTATCCCTCTCCCTTCCTCTCTCTGAAAAATCAAATATATATATATATATATATATATATATGCTGACTCTTTAAGAGTGTCCAGGAAGTAGTCTGTCAATGTTTGTTACTGAGGCAGATAGACCAGGCATCTTTTTTCTGTTTAGAAGATCTTCTTAATTAATAGAACTTTTACTCCCTACTTAAATCCTATATATTTTACCCCCAATTCAAAAGGTCTTCTCTTAACCCCTGATCCATACTCATCTCTCTACTTTAGGTACTTCACTACAGATCCCTGGAGTGGCCACATTTGTATTATAATCCTTTGCTTTATCTTTTTTTCTATTTCATTCTACTGTGAAGGGGGAGAGTTGAGACACTTGGGGCCGGTAGGAATCAGGCTCAGTCATGAGTGTTCCCTTTGACTACCTTCTTTGTGGGTCTTAGAATCTCCTATCACTGTCTTCTATCTTTTTATCATAAGTCCAACACCAACCACACAGTATGGTATCTGAACACTTCTGGAGAACTTACTCAGGGAGAACAATGACTTTTCTTTTTGCTTCCCTAGCTATGGGTCTGCTAGCAGCTTCTCCATCTTGCACAGTGAAGTCTTTCCATGGCTACCATATCCTCCTCTGCCACCTTTCTTCACGGAAAATGAAAACTCTCATCACTGCTTGCAGAAGTGATTCTACTCCTCTCTTTTGAATCTGAGCTCTTCTCCTAAATACTGTTCCATGATGCAGCAGTAAAGGCACTCTGGTAATTACAGTGTCCTATAGTTCTCACAAAGTATTTTATTCCATTAAATATTTTCATAAGTTTCACACTTCTTCTCAGCAAATTTAAATGCTTATTTAAATGCTTATTTTTTTCTGTGCCTTGATACCCAAGGGTGTAGAATTATATGAGATGCCTTTTTCATCCTCTGAAAATTAGGGGTGGGGAAGGTCAGGGCCTTTGTTTCATTGATTTGCTAAATCTCAGATGAACCAGAATCTGAGGTTGTCCAGCAACTAGAGTCTCCTCCAAGTCTTATTTATTTTAGGATGGCATTTCTGAGCTTTCGGTTCAACAAGTATCAACACATGCCACAGATGTTGTTCACCTTCTTTAAGCTACTGAAAAGAAAAATACTTGAACCTACTGTTTTACTGGAACTGAAGTAAATGCTGGCGACAAGTATGGAAGGACTGACTGACCTGCTAGTTTAATATTTTTCCATTTCAAGCTCTTACCCTGCATCATGTGAATCATCTAACATGAAAATGTTATGCTCCCCATGAGCTTTCTCTGCTAATTATCCAGTGAGTTTTGCCTTCACAGTTTTAGGTGATTGTGTGTGTACATGTGTGTGTGTGTGTGTGTGTGTGTGTGTGTGTGTGTGTGTGACAAATATTTAAAGCATATGGCATTTTGATATACATATACATTGTAGAATAATCACCACAATCAAGCTAATAAGCACGTTCATCACCACTTTCTTTTTTCTTGTGGTGAGAACACTTAACATCTATTCCCTTAGCAAATCTCAAGTATACAATACAGTGTTGTTAACTATAGTCACACTACTATACATTAGATCTCCAGAACTAAGACTTTGTACCAACATCTCCACTTCTCCGCATACACCCTTCCCCCGCTCCCAGGCCCCTGGAAATCCCTGTTCCACTTTCTGTTTCTGTGAGTTTGACTATTTTAGATTTCATATATAAGTGAAATCATGCAGTATTTGTTTTTCTGTGTCTGGCTAATTTCACTTAACATAGTGTTCTTCAGATTCATCCATGTTGCCATAAATGGCAGAATTTACTTTTTTAAGGTTGAATAATGTTCTGTGATTTTTTAAGTGTCAAGTGTTCCATTTCTTGCTTCTTGGACAGATTTATTTTCCAATGGGGCTCCTGATCTCTTATCTACCCATCTTAGTTTTCTGAGGTTTGATTTATAATATTTACAAGAAAGAGAAATCCCATCAATGATGTGAATGGATATGATATTCTGTAGGAAGATGATGGAAAAAGAAGAAAATAGTTGACATTTGATCAGAAGTAGCTATTCTAGAATTAACTGAAATAATTGTCCTAACTTTCTCCTGGCTTTGTTCACCTGCTGAGTTTGATGCCATCATTTTGTTCCCAACAGGAAACAGCTTTGTTGGTTCCATGATGAGAAATGTTCTCATTGTTTACACTGAAGTTTCATGAGTTTGCTTTTGGGAAAAAGAAAATTGTTGGGTAGAGTGGTCACAGGCAAGACTGCATCATCTAGTGCCCAGCCTCCCACCAACGCAAACTCATTTCCTTCCTCTTCTGTCTCTCCCTCGCTAGGTCTCAAGCCCTTCCTCACCCAGGTTGTTTGGGAGCTCCAGTTCACCTCCTTTCATTATCCAGAGCATTCTCCTCCAATGCCTAAGCCCAGGTCCAGTGATGCTTACAAGTCTTTGATCTCAGTCTTTATTAAAGTGTTTAACTTAGCATTTACAGTTGCTTCTTAAAGGAAATCTTGGTGTCAGTGGTGAAAAACTTTACTTTTCTCTTTCTCATCACATCTACTGCAGTGGGCAAAAATAGGTTTATAGTGGTGAATACAAGAAACAGTTTATTCTTGCATTATTCTTTATTAATTATTATATTATTTTCCATACAAACAACTATAAACTTTTGCCAACACTGTATATTATTACAATGGGAGAGCTGGGCAAAGTCATCTAAAAAGGGCACAGGCTACACAGGATTGTGGAGGTGATCGATGCAACTCAGAGCAAGGCTGGAACTGGGTTGGAGAAAGACAAATGTTTCTTATTTTAATTTTTTTTACATAAAACTTATTTTTAGCTAACATAGGAAATTTAGATAATTATTAGCTTTTGCTAAAATCTGGGTCTTTATGACAGCTTTTAAAGACAAATCTAATCTGTAAGGTGTGATAATATCACAATGTGATTAGGAATATTTTTTAAAAAGTGTGATTCTCAGATATACTCATAAACCCATTAGTCAATGTCAGAAATTCTTCAGTGTATCCTCTTTGGCGTAGATGAGTGCTAACAGGCAAATATCTCTGGGAGGGTTATTACCTTAAATAATGACCTTTATTTACATATACATTCACATGTGGAAAAAGAAAGATAGGAAAATAGGGCTAATTGTGGCATAGTCTCAGCTCTTTGGGAGTGAAAATTTTCATTTGATGTCAAGTGTTTTCCATATTGGTCCTGTAGAATAATGTCTCTAGAATCTTTGTAGTAGTGGTACGTGCTCAGCTCAGATCATCAGACACTTACTGAGGGCGTCCTCTATGCCAAGAGCTGTGTGAGGCATTGTCTCCACAAAGATGAAGAATTTATGTCATTTGCCTTCAAGGAGCACATCTGCAACCAAATGAAGCTTCATGTGTCAGCTTATTCTGCATGTTCAAAATGTGACACACCCCTATTTCAGGTCCTTCCACTTCCTAGAAGACCACTTGCACATTGTTTTGGATCAGGCTCACAACCTAATCCGGAGCAATTCCACACTGCTCTCAATTAGCCACATCACAAGGAGAGCATGCAGAAGTCGGAGTTGCCAGAGTCAAGAGCTGGGTTTTATTATAATTCTCAAGTGGTCACAGATAGCTGGAGCCTTTGAAATGAACACAGATTATTTATGGATAGAAAGCAGTTTCACACTGAAGTCTCAGGAGTAAAAATCCAAGAGGAGAACTAAGTGAGGAATGCATCCTGGGGAGATAAGTAATACTAGAGTATGTTTACTTCAAGGCAGATTCCTGTTTTACTGACTATAGTAGTAATCTTTGTGAGAAATTTCAGGCTTGAAGAAAGGGCTTGTAGAGTAAGTCTGACTTGTGAAGTGCTACATCCTTGGCATCTGCATGCTGGGGGAAGGGGCTGGTGGCTTCTCCCAGGCATGATATCCTTATATTTGCATAAGACCTAGTCCCTTTCCTCCTCCAATTTTCTCAGAAGGTTTCCCTTAGCCAATATTTTCTTAAGCACCAAAGGACAGATCTGAAACTATGCTAAGCAAAGGTGGATACAACGGTGAGCAAGATATGAACAAGAAAAATAGTGATGCTACTTGCAGTAAATATTATGAATGTTATGAAGGAGATATACCCAGCAGTACATACTTTGGCCACCATAGTATAATAATGACAGCTTTCCTGATTTTGTCCTGAGTTCCAGACCTGAGTTTGTATTACTGTTAACAGGATTGGGTCACGTTGAGCTTTGACGAGGAGGACTCCAGCCCCTGCTGCTCTCTTGGACCTGCATTTTTCTCCATCTCCATCTTTCTCAATCACTTTCACCTTTCTCTCCTTGTCCTGCACAGACCGTGACCTCCTTTAGGTCAGGAATCAATGCTCTCCACAGTGAGTACATAGCAAGTGACAAATTATATTAGTTTAATTGAACTGCAGACCTCTTGTTGCTTCTCTGTTCCCAAGAACAGGCATCAGATGGGCAGAGGGGCTGTGGGTCCTACCTGGGTGTTATTCTTTATGAGGCCCTGCATCAAGCATTCCTCGCCACGGGGTCTGGCTGTAGACAGTTGATGAAAAGTGAATAATGGCTGCTTGAGTGAGGGAGAAAGCATGTCCCATCCTTTATAGGATAATGTAGATTTGATGCAGACTCTAAAGGGATGTGAAATATTTGGATGTCAGCTTTACCCCTGAAGGATTTCAGAATCAGATTGATGCTGTATCTCAGTCAACATCTTCTATATTCTCTCTGAGGAGCCCACAACATGTAAGTGTTTCATGGAAAACACAATGTAATACAATCTTAACTCTACATTCCCCACTGTGGTCATCCTACAGAGAACCCAGATATGAATTTAACTGGGTACTAGCCTGGAGCTGCTGGTGTGGAGGGTGTTGGGTGCATGAAACATGAGCAGGCAGCTATTTTAGTTGTGCCATCATAGAACTGCCAAGCCAATGTAGATACAAACTAGACAGAATTGTTTAAAAATACTTACATGAATATGTACTACAGATTGAGTTAATCTACTGAATGGCCACTATGAATCTGGTACAAAGGAAGTTCAGGGTATTGTTTTGGTCCTAGGTTATTCAACTTGTCCCTTCAAGGAAGAGAGAGACTGCTTTACTTTTGCATAATTCCAGACACACATGACCTAGTGTGCCGTGACATAGACTCAGTCCTTTTGGCATTTAGTGAAAAGCGAGGTCAGCATGTACAGAGGCCTGGGGAAAAGAAATCGACTTAAGGTACTAAACTGGGAAACATTGTTCTATTTCCTTCTGAGTGGACCTATGGTGGAGCTGGAAAACCATATGGAGAAACACAGCCCCAGGAGTAATAGCATGCTGTAATGCATTTGATTAAAAAGAGGAAGGGAAAAACTGTGGTGTGTGTTATCCTCATGCTAGGACTGGGGAGTGGGCAGCCTGCAAGTCGCGGTCCATGGAGATTTCGCCTGGATTACTTTAAAAGCACTTTTGCAGAGCCAAGCAAATGAAACTCATGTGTTTATTCATCAAGGAGACCTTCTCTTGGGAAGATTTTATTTGCAGTTGTATAAAGAGGCAAAATCTTCACATTTTTAATCTTCCGTGCAAGAACTTCTAAGCAACTAGAAAAACAGGGACTGGACGAAGAAGTTTGGATGCCTTAAAAATCCTGATAAAGTTTGGGACCTTGTCCAGGCTCTTTGAACTTTTTGGCTGCACCATGTTGGATTCAGTGTCTGTGGTAGTAAATTCACTTGCAGAGTGTATATTTCTCAGGCGATTTCAGTGTTTTTATGAAGGGCTTGGCCCCAGAGGAGCAAAGGTAACATTGAGACACTCTCTCTTGAGTGTAGGATGTCTGGATATCCCCAAATTTCCCCAGGCTTCAGTGGGAATTTGAGAGACCTGCTGGGGTCATTTATTTCATCCCGGGGAAAACTTCAACCGATCAAAAATGACTCTGAGGTATTTTGGTGGTCAGATTCCAAGCTTCTAAGTCAAGTGGCATCAGCCCAATACAAAGTATCTCCATAACTTCACAGGACTAAGGGATTGAGCCATTCCTCTTCACTGTTTAGAACTTTAGAAGGTCGGAACTCAAACTCAAGAAGTCAAAACTGTTTTGTGCCTTTGGTTTGGATCATGGGAAACTGGTTCAACAACAGAGAGTCAACGTCAGCTCTTTGTGATTCTCTGTACAGGCCTGTGACCAGTCCTGAGTTTGAGGGCACTTGGTAAATATTTTTAAATATGTGAAGTTTAGAAATTATGGACCAGGGCTTTTATTTTCTTGTTTCACTTAGTTTTGTATGCCATTGGACACAAATGGAGCTGCTTTTGAGTATTATGATTTAGGTAGTATGTATTAGTTATCTATCACTGCTGAACAAATTACTCCAGATTAAAACAACTAATAGTTATTACTTTACAGCTTTTAGGCATGCTTGAGTTGGGTAGTTCTGGCTTAGGGTCTCCCATGAGGCTGCAGGCAAGATGTCAGATTGGGCTGCAGTCATCTGAAGACTTGCCTGTGGCTGGAAGATCTGTTTCCAACCTGGCTCCATTGCATGGCAGTTGCAGGAGGCCTTAGCTCCTTATCACCTGGGCCTCTCCATGGGGCCGCTTTAGTGTCCTCATGACATGGCAGCTGGATTCCCCCAGAGAGAGAAGAGAGGAAGAGCAGGCAGGAAGCCACAATGCCTTGACCTAATGTTGGAAGTCACATGCCTTCCCTTCCACCATATTCTCTTCATTAAAAGTGAGTTACTAAATACAACATACTTTTAAGGGGAGAACTATCAATGTCCAACTTCTGGAGGAGGAGTATGAAACGATTTATGGAAATATTTTAGTATTTAAAAAAAAACTTTAAAAAATATTTGTATTGATTTTTAGATAGAGAGGGAAGGAGAGAGAGAAACATCCATGTGAAAGCAAAGCATGGATTGAACTGCCTCCCTCATGCCTCCCCAACTGGAGATTGAATCCAATCACCTCGGTACAACTCCTCTGTGCATGGTATGATGTCCAACCAACTGACCACACTGGCCAGGGTTGTAGAAATATTTTAAAATCAATGCACCATGAGCCTTGGGAGTCATTGACATGGATGGGAATCTCCAGTTCGCCACTTATTAACCGTGTTGCTGGGGCAAGTTGACAAATTTCTAAATTTAGTTTATTCATTTATGAAGTGATAGTCAAAATACCTACCATGCAGCATTATTTATAGGGTTAGAAATTCTGCTTATAAAGTATTGCAAATAGCTCCTAGCCTTAAGTTGGTGCCCAATAAAAAGTAGATACCATAATGAGAATGAGAATCATGATGAGGATGAATAATCTTGGGTGAGACAATCTCTCAGAGCCTCATTTGACTTATAATATCTACTCATTAGACTATTGTTAAGATTAAATAAATACTATAACTTTTGAGAAAGCAGTTCCTGGAACAAAATATATTAGCTTTCCTATTCTTCTAGAGCAGTGATTGGCAAACTGTGGCTCGAGAGTCACATGCGGCTCGCGAGCTGAGGTTTGCTGCTCTGTTGACTAATGAGTTTGCCGACCACTGTTCTAGAGAAATGCTATGAGATGATATTTTAGTTGTTCTTGTTATTAAAAAGTATCATATTTAAAATGGAAACATTAGCTGTCATTAATGTTATAAATATTAAAATTGTTAGGCATCCCCACTGAGAAAAATAGTGGACTCACACTTTAAAATCTACTCATCATTTTGGTTCATCTGTACTCCATTAGCGGGACAATTTCTTGCATGATTCAAGGTACCGGTTGGTTGTTCTGGGTCAGCCAGCCTCTTCACATTGTTGTACCTGGAGATGACATTTACTGTGCCCTCTTACAAAGAACAGTGTAGAGCTGACCATAAAATACACATGTACACACATACACACCCATCTGTCACTAAGTGTGTCACTTAGTGCATTGTTACCATCTGAAAACAATTATCCTGTGGATGGTGATGCAATTGGATATGAAAAGGGATGGAAAATGTCAGAGTGAGGCATTTGGTGGCAGATGGTTTTTATTGTTTCAAAGTGATGCTTTGCTTAGAAGCCAGGGGGACTGTTGGTATGACAATAAGGCTAAACAGTTACCTGGTATGGTATCTCAATCAGATCTCAGATCCTAAGCTCAGAACAGAAGCAGGTGGCCCGATCAGCACTCTTTAAAAAACAAACAAACAAACAAACAAACAACTAAATCCCTGGTCTCCCAAGAACATTGAGTTGAACTGGGTCTGAGCAGCTCCTGGCATCAAGTAATAAGCCTGGCTCCAGCAAAGGCCTATTTACACGTAATTTCAAGGCTCCCAGAATTTAAGGCAAAATTGGGAAAGCCACCATTCATTTGAGGAGCAAGGACAAGCAGTGTAACAGTGATACAAATGTGGGAAGAACAAAGAACAAAGACCACTGTCTTCCTACCCAGGGAAGGCACTGCTTCCCTCCTTTCCACCTCTTCTTAGTTGAAGGCAGGTGGGTGGGGAAGGTTCCAGTTTTCCCTGGAATGAATTGTCAAAACTTTCCCCTCCAGGCTTGAAACATGTTCTTCTCTGAGCTGCCTAGCACATTGTCAAACCAGTCTTTACTTGAAAGGCATATGGCATCAACATGAAAGATGTCATGTAAGTTCCCCCACCCCACTTTCTGCAAGATTTTTGAAATATGTTATATTCTGCATCCAGGGCCGGCAGAGTAAAAGCTCAGGAGAGCAGGCGGTCCTGCAGGGGAAGCTGCCAGGGGGCCAGAGACCCCCATCTGGAGAAGGCCTTTGGCCGGTTTCTGTGGAGCAAATGAAGGAGAAAAGCTATTGACGAGGGGGGTGGGGTGGGGAAGACAAAGCAGGCAACGGGAAACGTCGGTTTTATGGAGCTTGCAAACCTGAACTCAAATATTAAAAATGCTTTCATCAGTCTCCTTAATCCAGAGAAATTCTTTTTGGCTTAGATGGGAGGAAAAAATCAGTCCCTTAAGGGGAAAGCAAGCAAGAGGAGAAGGAGGTAATAAGGATGTGAGTCAGACGTGGGGAATTGCTGGCAAATGTATTCATTTTAGGAGGCGGAGGAGGACTGTTTGCAGCTGATCTAATGTTGCAGACCACTGATAATGCCCGCCTGTATTTTATTGATTTCTCCCTGTAGTTATGAGAAAAGTTTGACTCATGTAGTGGGGGAGAGGTAAGGAAAAAAAACAACCCATTTCTTTCTTGTTCATGTCCTCTCTAGGGAATAAGTGGCACTTGGGCTCCAAAGCTGTGTTTTTCTTTGGGTTTTGCCTTTTAATAGGGGTTGCAGAAAGTGGTTATAGACATTTGAGGGGAAATAAAGCTTGTGGCTTATTAACAGGGCTGGTTTTAATCAGCAGTGATTTGACTAGGGTAACATTAGAGCTACAATACTGATAACTGATACTATGATTTTCTATGCTTTTAACCCCACACTGAAGTCTTGTGGATTCACTGACAGAAATGCATTTGTTCCCTGGCCAGGCTGTGGGGAGTGAGTGTTCTGTGAGGTCAGTGTCGGAGGAAGACAGGAGAGGTTTGGGGGCTGGGGCAGCTGCCTCACAGAGTCTTCTCAGCTGGAATCCCAGCTGTTAAGAAGTAAGCCTTAGTGAGGCAAGTGGAGGTGAGAGGGAGGAGGGGAGGCAGGTTCTAGCTCCTATGGAAACACAGGTCAGGATCCAAACGGTCAAGTATTTATAAGCATCTCTTCGCAGATCTGGGGTGATATCTCAGATGGTGACACTTTACATTTTCCGGATGTTACAAGTAATGTTGTTTCTTTTCTCTATTACAAAAATTGAAAAAGTCAAGGCCACTTTCCAGGCAGAAGGCTGATCTCCTGTCCCACCCAGAACAACTGGCTCTCTCCCACCTAGTCCATTCACATGACCTCCATCCGAATCACTGCCAATAACCCAACAAAATGTTCTCTGCAAGAGTAAGACACTTTCTTTTCTTAAAAAGAGTATCTATTTTTTTTTTTACAAAGGAGGAACAGACCCAGTGTTTACCTTCCTCAAACTATGTGCTTAGAAGACAAATGAGATGGAGTACAGAGTGCATGGAGAGTCCTGGGAGTGAGGGCAATGAGTGAATGGACGTCCCCTGTCAGTCCTCCTGACATTTCTGTTATGTCTGTGGTCCTATGTTCACATGTATATAAGCTGCTCTTCCTAGCATAGAGAGTGCTTTGGGTGTGTAGAGTGTTTTTTTGTTGTTGTTCTCATGCCAGAAGGACACTGGCCAAACCCCAGTGTCTCTCTTGGTGTCCCTGGTGAGAGGGGAGCACCAGGGCACAGGAGATGGTGGGACCATGCACATGGCCAGGGAGGGATCTGAGAGAGTGCCCTGCTTTGTGAAACATTGAGCTCAGCTCTACCCACCCAGCACCCTTGCTTCCTCTTGCTCTTCCCTCTGACCACATTGCCTGCATGTCCCTCTTCAGCGAGTGTCTCCTGGGGAGGCTGCCCAGCTCACAGCACCAGCTCCTTCTTGGGATCTGCCCTTGACTCAGAGGAGTGGACTTGCAGAACCCTGTCTTACCACCCTCAGCTGAGAAGTAGAGGCTTAGCTCTGGACAGTGGATTCTCTCTCGGGAGCATGAAGTAAAAATGGAGAATAGCAAAGACCAGAATCTGTTAGAATTGAGTCTCATTAGTGACAATTTTCAAGAGCAGCAGTCGCCTAGCATTGTCTTTTCATTATGTATGGGATTAAAAAATGGGCATGTGTTCCCAACACATTTATAAATCATATACATCTACTACTACTACTATTACTACCCTAAGGCATACTAAGGGTTTTTAAAAATAAAAAATTGCTATGGCCCTAGTGACAACAAGTATACCTAGTGCCCAGATCTTCTTAATGCCATTCTGCACCAGGAAGAAGCAGGTCTCCTTAGATAAATGGTTGATTCTAGGACTAAAGAAGGAAATATACTAAAGTTTAGCCTGGAGAGCATTGTAATGCCAGAAAATAAGGACGTGATCAAATACAACAACAAAATAATGGGGATTCGGGGTTATGTCAAAGGGACACAGGAGCCAGCTGAGAGAGCTCTTTGACGTGGGGGCGTCCTGTGCATTGTAGGATATTCAGCCGCATCCCTGGCCTCTACATGTTAGATGCCTGTAGCATCCTTCCAGTGGTGACAGCCCAAAATATCTCCAAGTGTTTCCAAATGTCCTTCATGGGGGGAAAAAATCATCCCCAGTTGAGAACCATTTGGCTTAAAGAAACACTCGATTGAGTGGGAGGGCTGGTGTCATATAAAAAGTTTAAGAACATTCTCATGAATGAAAAGTGGCCACCCTAATCTTGCCAACTACATGTATGTGTGTGTTTATTTATTTATCATTGTTAGTTGAATGAGAGGAAATGACTAGTTTATTATTTATACTGAGCTGGTGCTGAGCAGGAGATGACTGTGTCATAAAAGTCAAGAAGAACAAATAATAGAAGACCTGGGAGAAAACAAGGAGTGGAGGAACCTTATGTGTTTGAGGGTCTGAGAATGAGGAATGATACTTCACATGCTGGTGAGAGGAGCTCTTTTTATGCCTCCTAATAAACTCAAACAGATAGTATTGAGCTCTTGCTTTGAACCAGGCTTATGCTATAAGCTGATTCTCTATGTAACCCTCCTTCATGCACCACTTACTTCTTGCAAACTCACTCCTTTCCTTAAGGTTCTCATGATGTTGACTAGAGGGCCTGGGACATGCTCCTTGGCTCCACAGAAGGCCAGACTCCTCAGAGACAAATCACATGCTCAGGCCTTTCCCTGTCAATGCAAATGTATAAAACTCCTTATCTCTACTCTCTGTTATACGTAAGTACGCACACACACATGTATACACACACACACACACACACACACACACACACACACACACACACGGTGAGCAGGAGTGGCAGGCAGGAACGCTAAGCGGCACTGGACTGCTGGTTTTGGCCTGATCCCTGCAGGACACCATGAGGGACCCCACCTATGCACAAATTTGTGCACTGGGCTTCTCTCTCTCTCTCAGCTGGCATTGCTCAGTGGTTGAGCATCAATCTATATATATATAATACATACACACATGCATGATTATTACATAATATATACATGTAATAATCCTATATAATAAAAGCCTAATATGCTACATATCCAGTTGTCCATTCAACTAATCAAAGCATAATATGCTAATGATATGCGAAGGCCACTCACCTGCTCACTATGACATGCACTGACCACCAGAGGGCAGAGACTCCCCCTGGAGTAAGTTACCTTGCTGCTGGGGTCCAGCCAATTGAGACTGGGCGAGATGTGCCCGACATGCCCTGGAGCCCTCCCATGGTCCCTCCCCAGCTGCCCAACCTCCCATGTCCCTCCCCAGCCATAATTGTGCACCAGTAGGGTCCCTCATCCTGGCCTGTGCCCTCTTGCAATTGGGATTCATAGGGGGATGTCAGAGAGCCGATTTCAGCCTGATCACGCAAGCCAAACTGAGGGACCCCACTGGTGCACAAATTTGTGCACTGAGCCTCTAGTATATACATAATGGAGTTAACTAACACCTTCATCACCTCATATAATTACTATTTCTTATTTGTGGTGAGAAGATTTAAGATCTACTCATTCAGCAACTTTCAAGTATATAGAGTATTATTAACTATATATATACTAGTTATATATACTAGTAGATCCCCAGAATTTATCATATAACTGGAAGTCAGCACCCTTGACCAAAATATCCCCTTTCCCCCACCCTCCAAACAGCAGTAACCACCATTTTACTGTTTGTTTTTAATATATATTTTCATTCGTCTCAGAGTGGAAGGGAGGAAAGAAATAGAAACATCAATGAAGAGGGAGAATAATTGATAGGCTGCCTCCTGTACACCCCACAGTGGGGGATTGAGCTTGCAACCTGGGCATGTGCTCTGACCAGGAATCAAACCATACCTCCTGGTTCATAGATTGATGCTCAACCACTGAGCAATGCCAGCTGAACTCTATTTTTATGAGTTGGCTTTTTTAGATTCCACATATAAGAGATATCACACAATATTTGTCTGACTTATGTCACTTAATGTCCTCAAGGTTCCATCCTTGCTGTTGCAAATAGCAGGATTTCCTACTTTCTCAGGGCTGAATAATATTTCATTGTATATATACCTCACATTCTCTTTATGCATTCATACATTTGACAGACACTTTTGGTTGTTTCTATGTCTTGGCTATTGTGAGTAATGCTGCATTGCATATGAGGGTGCAGATATCTCTTTGAAATCCTGATTTCCTTTCCTTTCCTTCAGATATATACCCTATGTGAGTTACATATGTTCTTCTAAATCTTACCCTTCCTTACATATCCCCAATCAAATGTCACATTTTCTATGACTTTCCCAATCAGAAATTGTGTGGTTTTTTTTTAAATCTGCGAACTCCCAAAGTTCTACTAGTGCTCTGACAAAGGTATAAATAGCCTACATATCTCTTCCCTAATAGACTGCACACTGCCATTGTCATTAGAATAGTATTATATTTTTATTACTTATCATTATTATTATTTTAATATTTGTATTTTTTGCTAACTCAGTGCTCAAAACTTTGTTACTTAGATAAAAGCTATTTTAACTAAGGTATAAATTTCCTTTAAGAAATTAATGTGTCACCTCCTCATCTTATTGACATATTTTAATTTCAATAGGAACTTTGTAGAGAAACACAATACTGAACTTAAAGTTGAGAGTGTGCATTTAAGGTTGGAAGCCATGTTAATAAGGGGCAGGCTTCAATTCTGACACCAAATTCCATCCTGTGGGCAGAGGCCTAATCTACTTATGCCTGAGACTTGCTTTAACTTTAGTTCTTAGTACATGGGATCAAGGTTGAGGAATTGGATTCTTATGGAAAATATTCCTTTTAGACATTGTTTGTGTTAGCCTTTTCTGTTTAGCCAACATCCCCAAACTAAGTGATTTAAGGTGACAATAAAATATTTTTCAAGATACTGTGGCTGATGATGTAGTTCCTCTGCTGGTTTTCCCTGGGGTCATTCTATATTCAGCTTCGGGGAGAGCTGGGCCAGTGGATCACTCACTCATATGATTGGCAGGTGGTGCTGGCTCTTGGCCTGGATAACAGCGTTCTCCTCCACATGGCCTCTCATTCTCCAGGAAGGCAGATTAGCTTCCTTTACGGCTGCCTCAAGGTAGCATTCCAAGATGGCAAGAGCAGAAGCAACAAGGCCAAGGCTCCAGAATTCATACAACATCAACTCTATAACACCCAATTGGTCAGAGCAAGTCACAGAGCCATCCTAGAATAAAAGATATGGAAACAGACTGTGTCTCGTGATGGGAAGAGCCTATGTAATCTATCAGATAGCTATGTGACATCTCCATGATTCAGACCCCAATAACTGAGATTACTACTTAATGTTTTCCAGAATTCCTCTTCTTATTTTGCTCTCAAAAAGACAGATGAAGGAGTGCCAATGGTATGATAGATTTCTCTCTTTGCCCAGAGATAGGAGAATTTGACCTGTCTTATTTGTGGGGAAGAAGCCTTCCCTGGTTAACCACAGTATCAGGAAAACTAATTTCCCTCTAAGTGTTGGCAGGAAACTGTCCATATTGCCAAATCATTCCTTGCAAGTAGTAGTAACTTCCTAAAAATTGAACCTTATCTAAGCCTAAGAATATGAAGTAACCAGAAGTGTATTATAATAATATTATAGTTCTAAAATATTGAGCTTGACTAAGAAGAATTCAAAGCAGGAGAGGATATTCTATCATTCTTTGAAAGTTGAATAGTTCTCCCAAATATAATCTCTTCTCTGCCCCCAACAGTTTGTAAGTAAGAATGGGATACAGTGAATTACTTGGTCATGCCCTTCAACTCAACCCTGAAAGAACATTTCATATAACATCCCTTTCCACAGTCAGGGAAGGGAAATGTATGTATTCACCCAGCACCTCATTTAATGCTCACAACCATGCTCAGAGAGAAGGATTAGCATGATAGAGCTAAGGAAACAGTTTCTTATAGGTTAAGAAAGTGTTTAATGTCTCATAGCTGGTAAGAATTAGAACTGGAATTTGTGTTCAGTTCCAGGTCTGAAGCTAGACTCACCCCCATCACCCTCTCTCCCAGGAGAGGTACACAAAAGACATGCCAGATAGATCAAGCCTTGGATAAAGGAATACAAGAAGCCAGCAATGCTGCAATGAGGAAAAGAATCCCAAAGAGTTAAGTGTTGGAGGGACTTTTTGAGATGTCCCAGGAGCACAATGTTATTCTATCCCTATCTTTAAAAGAAAGATTCAACAAGAACAGATTTTTGAAGTAAACAGGGTGGAGAGAGAGAGATGGAAGAGTGGCTACAGACTGAAGATGTGTGCTCTGGTCTCCACTGAGGTCTTTATGACCAAGAGGCATTTCCCTTTATCCAAGGGGAAGTTCAAAGAACTTCTGGAAGTGTTGTCCAGGCCACCTTAAGCTTTCCAGGCAAGCATGTGATATGACTAGAACGAGAGTAGTTAAGGGTGATCCTGGGAAAAGCTATTGGCTCATTTCATTCAGTTCAGTCAGGCATTGTGTAGGGAAATTATTGTATTTTTACATAGACTTTGTGCTTTTCAAGGAATTTTCATCTCAAAATGAATGAGGGAAAGAGTGAGGAAGCTACTGTATATGCATTAAGTATCTGGGGATAGTCTATTGAGATATTAATTTTTGTCTTGCTTTCATATATAATTTTATGCATTGTCTCATTTGGGCAAATTAAAAATCCAATACTCAGGAGGGAGCTGGGACTCAGAGGGAATATCCAGTGGCTGCTTGGTGTCTGATATCCAATATTGAGGTTTTGAGAGGGGAAGGGAGAGTCTTTTATTACCCAGCCTGCTGCTGAGCTGCACACCTCAAGAAATAGTGTGTGTCTTGGCCTATCTCACTTGTGCTCATGACTGACTCATCTCACTAAAGCAGCAGTTCTCAACCTGTGGGTCGCGACCCCTTTGGGGGGGGTCCATCGACCCCATCATAGGGGTCACCTAAGACCATCAGAAAACACAGATATTTACATTACAATTCACAACAGTAGCAAAATTACTGTTAGGAAGTAGCAAAGAAAATAATTTTATGGCTGGGGGTCACCACAACATGAGGAACTGTATTAAAGAGTCCCGGCATTAGGAAGGTTGAGAACCACTGCACTAAAGGCAGTCTTAAGAGCAGAAGGGAGTGAGGGAACCCCATTTTCATAGACTAAGGGCCAGGATAACTAAGGAATCCTTTCTAATGTGATGGGAGAGAGAAGGGAGCCCCCATATACTGGCATCAGATGTTCTGCTAGTTACATACATGGGAACCTTGAGCCAGAATTATCTGCTCTGGGAAAATAAGAAAGTAGTGCGTCTCTTATATTCCAGTGTTGTGGGTCAAATGTACTCATTAACATATATACACATATATAGGTGCTTAAGGTGTTTTCTGCTGTTTCACATTCTTCAGTCTTTTTTAAGGTTTTCAAACCTGTCCTAAATGTAGGATGGCTGGCATCTTGGTGCTCATTTCCTTTGTGGCATTCATGATCACATGGAGAGATTTTGTCCAGTGTTCACCTTTGGAAAATACACTGTCCATTACTAATAGCCTCCTCACTCTTTCCCTCATTCCAGCTATGGCTGATGACCCCAATACTCTGGAAACCAGCACCAATTACTTTGTAGCTTAGGATTTTGAGTAGAACTTCCTTTTCAAGGTAAGGGTAATTTTGTGCTCTATTACATTGAGAGCTAGACTGACTTTCAGCAAGGCAGGCTCTGCTCTGCTGCTGTTTTCATTTATATAAAGGGATGCTTGGATAGGTGTGGTAGGCCGGGAGTCCTCTGGCTCTCAGAGGTCACTTTTCTTGGTGGGCACTGGGAAGTCATAGGTGTCAAATTGAGCCACTTAGGGTGATACTCATATTCTCCACATTCTTCAAGGTGAGTGTGTGTTGGGGGGTGGGGTGGAGGGGTAGGAGTGGGAGTTGGGGTGGGAGTGGGGAGTAGGAGAGCTCAGAGTCCATTTCTCCACCTATTCTGAAAGTATTTGATGAGTGGATATACAGAATGTTGAGTAGAAAGTTTTTGTTTTGTGTGTGTGTGTGTGTGTGTGTGTGTGTGTGTGTGTGTTTAATAAGTTTACATAGGTGAATGTCTCTTTAGCGTAGTTGATACTATCAGATTTGTAAACTGGGCTTTCCATTTGGGAAATGAGGAAATAGGGTGATTTACTTAAAGGCTATATCCTTAAAAACAGTTATCCTTCTGTTTTCTATGCACATAAATAACAATTTTATTGTAGAAAATTTGGAAGAACCAAAACCACAAAGACAAAATGAAAAGTATTGATAATTCTGCTATTAATTATTTGTGTGTAAAGTTAAAAATATTGTATATATTGTTGGCATAGTATATAATATGATGTGCTATATAACGTATCAAAATATTATATTATATTACTATTTTTTCCTATGAAATTGAAAACATATTATATTGCAGCTTAAATGATTTGTATTTTCAGATTCTCTTAAAAGTGAAAAATATAAGTGAGTTCTTGATGGAAAGATAAATGAATGAACTCATACATTAATGAACAAATCCATGAGCAAGTTCATTTTCCATTTGGCAAGGGAGGATTTACAACCTTTGTGAAAATGTTAAACTACAGGAAATCTGAGAGATTTAGACTAACCACCTCATAATGGAATGATATTTTACTTCATCCGGACTCTATCCCCAAAACATACACCCACACATACATGCATCATTGAAATACTAGCTCTAGTTTGTCTCACTGTGAACTTGCCTGGAAGAAGTTGGCTTCTATAGACTCAACTCTGAAAAAAATACAAACTGACGCTTTCTGCTTCTCGGTCTCTCTCTCTTTTACACGCACACATACCACCACCAATGCTACCTTTCCCCAAGTGTAAATAAATCACTCATGTGGGAAGCCCTTATATAATTTTAGAGATTTCATCATTGCTTATGTTGGGATGAATATTAGGTGTTATCTTTCTTTTATCTTTCTGGCATTATAATCTTTCTCTTCAAGATAAACTAGGATTTAATAAATAAAGCTCCAAATGAAACCTGCCCAGTTCTTTTGAGGTCAACTGCATCTGATTCCAGCAAATGTTAAATTGCTTCAGTTGTACTCTTCTGTCTTCCAAACACTGTAGAAAGATGAGAACTGAGAAAACAAACATAAGTCAAAAAAATATGGGATAGGAGTAATCAGATCTCATTTCCCTCTCCTCCAATTTTGGTTAGAGATTAAGAACAGGGTTCTGGTAGTACAGAGACCTGACCTGAATCCTGACTTTGTTACACTTAGTGCTGTGGCCTTGAATGCTTACCTCAACCTCTTAAAGTTCCAGTTGCCCCATTAATAAAATGAGGGTAATAGTAGTTCTATATTATAACATGATTGTTAGGATTAAACAAAATAGTAGATGTGCAGTACTTGGAACAGGGACTTTTAAATCTAAGCAATCTTATTTGATTATAATAATTAGGCTTTTCTTAATTCAATATTGTTGGCCTAGCATTAACTTGACACTAAAGAATTGTAGAATGAACCACAGAATTCATAAGTTTCCTTCTCAAATACTGATTGAATTTGGTTTTGTATCTTTAATGTGAATACAAACATGGATAGCATTTATGAGCAGCTGGTAAAGGAAGCATTCAGAAAATTCCCTGCTTATATAAAAATATGATAAAAACAAATGAACACCCAATTGGACCTTCCTAGGACTTCTAACTACACATAGCATGCCATTATCCATAGTTATATTTTGTCTCGTGGTTCCAGTACAATACCCAGATTATAAATTAATGGCCTTGATTGGCAAATTACCCAGTGCAGTTATTATTGCTTTATGAAAGTGGTTACAAGAGAAACCTAATTCTGTTAAAGATTTAGTTAAAAAGGGAAATGTCAGAGCCAATGAGGTATGATGCTGTTATGAGATGAGGGGTTAGCACCACGAAACTGATCATTCATGAGTCATTTTTTGGCTCAAATATGGGGAGCCTCCAGGGAACACTAACAGGATTCGCAAATGTTCTGGCGGCCATCTCTGTGCTGTGTGTTCTGCCCAAAGTGCACAAACCATGAGACTGGGCAAGAGAATCCAAGAGGGATAGTATTTCATGGCTTAATTCTTTCTAGTATGTTCAGAGTATCAGGGTTTGAGAGAACCACTCAAATTTGGTGTTGAACGAGATGGGTTGAGAAGCTAGAATGACACATGGTGGTTTCACTTTTCTGGCATCTACAGAGATGTTCACAGAGGCCCAGAGAGCTTTCTATCAGTTCATGAGAGAGGTGCAGAGCCAGGATTGGGGCAAATAGGAATCCTCCCAGGTTTCCTTAGTTGGCAGGAGATACAAAATAGACAAAAGAATCAAGAAAGAAAGAGACGGGAGCCAGACACTGAGTGTGTCCATCACCAGCACACATTCCATGGCTCCTCCTTGAAGGTCTGTGACATGTTTTTGAGCCATTTGTAACAAATGAAACTACAGAGATTCCCTACAGACTGCAGTGAAATGGAACTGAATGTGACAGCACATTTTCTTTTCATGCTTCTCCTTTATCCGTGTGTTCACTGTCCCTGGGCCATCTTGGTCTGTCCTCTCCAGCCTGCTAAAAATGGCATTCTGTATCACAGAGACTCTCAGTGCACCTTTGTCATGTGATTATTCCCTTACTAGGCATGATAGTATCCCTGGGTCCTATTTCTTTTGTAATATTTTTATGGTAATCATGAATCGGATCTGTTCATTGCCTGAACTGGAGGGCCATTTTTTCATGGACATACACGTACTTTTTAGTGTTCTTGCAGCCATGCTTATGGTCAATCAGAAAATTTCAAATAGCTTATGCATTGATGAGGAAGAGTCAATCAGTCAGATAGATGTCCTGCGAGTCTGGCATGAGAGCTATTGATTCCCACCATGGCTTTCCAGTGTGTCTTCACAGGTAAACCACTTCACTTCTCTGGGTCTCAGTTCTGAAGGGAGTTGAGCTTTGTCTCAGTTGTACCTTTTAGTTTAAATTTTAATTGCTAAATAATATGATATGTATATATTACATATATTAAAGTATATGTATATATACCATAATTAAGAAGTGAATATATTACTCTAATATATTACTGCTGCAAGCACCATGCCTGGTACATAGGTGTCACTCAATAAATATGTAATGAATGAGTTACTGTTTCTATGCATATAGGCACACATATACTTAAGCCACATCTGCATTATAAACCCTCAGTTGAGCTTAGTCCTTATACATGAACATAACTGAAGGGCTCCAGCCCCTTCCCTTGACCATGCTAATTGCTACTTACCTTGCAGCCATCCTATCTGGTCCCATGGAACTGGTGCAACCTCAGGGCTGGTGTTTGGGGCAGTTCACCCCATCTACTTAACACAGGATGGTGAGAGCCCCTCTTCCAGCTGGAGCAATATTGGGAGTTGACAACTTTCTGGCAATCTGACTTGTTCCTTGGAATGAATTTTCTCATGGGACAATGAGTTACAGATTTGGTAACTTGGGAGTAGTTTGCTGCAGGCTAAGACCAACAGTAGTTAGCATATCAATGCTATATTCAGCAAGGCTGAAAGTCAGCATAATATTGCCCTGCTGTTGGCCAAATGGCTCAAGGCAATCCCCTAACCCAGTGGTCTGCAAACTCATTAGTCAACAGAGCAGCAAACTGGCAAACCTCAGCTCACAAGCCTCATTTTGCTGTCCACTGCCGTAACCTGATAATCCTTTTACTATTTACCAGGAGATAGGAAGGGAGTCAAAGAGAAGATGGGTAACATGGGACCTTGACAGGGTGTCATCTGTAAAATGCAAGTGACCTCAGGAATGTGGTTTTAGGATTGAATGAAATGGTAACATAAGAAGTGCCTAGCACACTAACATGTTTCTGTCCAATGAAAGTAAGCAAGGCACAGATGTGACTTTAAATTTTCTAGTAGCCATGTTTACAAATATTAAAAAGGGTGAACTTAATATTAATAACATTTTATTTTCCTTTGTATATCCATAATATTGTCATTCTGACATATAATAAATATTAATGAGGAATTTACATTTTTAAAACAAAGTCTTCAGGATCTAGTGTTGCTTTATACTTATAGTACATCTCAATTCAACCAGTCACATTTTAAGTGCTGACTAGCTCTGGGTGGCTTGTAACTACTATATTCGATAGTGCACATCTAGTATGTTTTAAATTCTTAATAAATGTCAAATATTAATATGAAAAATAATAGGAATTTGGAACTGCTTGGCCTTGGTTTTGAGGGAAGAGGTGGGAACATTGGAGACCTGTGTCAAATGAAGGCATGATGCTGGGATCTGCTGTTTCTCCATCTTTTTCCTCGGTATTCCTCACTTTGCCATCATATCTAGGAACCCAGATTTTTCAAATCAAAATAACTAGAGAGAAGGGTCTTCACAGGAAAGATCTGGGGCTAGCCTGTGAGTGCCTTGAGGGGACAGGAATCTGAGTTCCCCATCTCCCAGAGTTCATCTGTCCTAGCTCCTACTGCTTTCCTCTTTCACGCCATGGATCAGTTCATCCAGGTTTCTGCTTTGCCTTGTGTCACACACAGAATTTCTACCCGAGGGGTTTCTCCTTGAAAGGTGTCTGGTTTCAGGTTCTGGGCTGTGTTTTTAAATAACATTTCAGCACTTTGAGAGTGCCGTCATGGCAAGTGTGATGGTATTAGCTCAAGTGTTTGTACCAGGGGATGGAGCCATCCAGTTGGCTGCTTGGCGAAGGGTGCTGGGGAAGGCCCCACCTCTCAGCTGTTTTTCCACTAAAGATTTAATTAAACCACTGCTGTGTCAATATTGTTAGCATGCTTCCAGCCTCTCCCCTTGGATGGAAGCATGCCAGTCTCCATGCATCGATTCAGAGGGAAACTGGGGCTCCTGGAAGGGAAACCAGCATCAGGAGGCTGCATAGAATTACTCCATTGAGAGGGCTGTGTGGTGTGGGGATTCTGGTAGCTCCGTGGATTCTGATACTGTAGGTATGACAGTCTCAGGCTCTGGACACATCTGCACGCCAGACAAGGAATAAGGGCCTCAAGTCCTGTTTCAAAGGCCTCTGTCAGAATTACTTCACTACCTTTTTCTCCTCCCCCAGCTTCTCTCTTCCTCTTCTAAAAGGGTGTCCAGTGGGCCAACTGGGGATGCCACCCTGTTTCTTTAGAACTCCAATTCTTAACTCTTCTTCTGTTCAAGCAGCTTATTATAACAACTTGAGTTTTATAACATCTGTCATGCCCCATCCTCTACAGGACGACGAGGGAGGTGGTGCCACTATCCTCATTTTAAAAGGTTCAGCAAATGGCATGAGTGAGAGATTATGCACCTTGTTCAAGATCACTAAGCCTCAGACTTGGGATTTGACTTGACTATGCTACTTTCCAAAATAATAGTAATAACAATAAAAACAATGGTGGCAATATGTGGTAGGTACCCAATGAAAAGAAGCCATCATCACTACACAAATTAGATAAATGTATAATTGCCTTGCTGGCACCTTTCTCTCCCTGCTACTAGGCCAGGAATACTATCATTAAACAGGTTGCTTTGCATTTTAATGGGTAAAAGCAATTTCCCAAGGAGGCAGTGTCTCCTTCAGGCACTATTAATTCTTGAGTGATAGTGCCAAGTTCTGAGGAAAGGAGACTGGGTAGGAGCTTGAGTTAGCAGAGAAGAGGGGAGAATGAAAGGGCACAGGCTGCCAAGTAAGAATGGTTCAAAGATAGATTTCCTCCCTTTAATTTTGTGTGTGACCCCCTATGCCAGATAGTGACTGCTCACTGATTAGTCCACAGGCCCCTGTCTCTGCATTTTCCAGCCTCCTTTGTAATTCAAATCAACTGAAGTTGGGGGAGGTGGGTATTGTGTATCTCTCCCTGGCTATGAGGCCATTTATTTCTTCTATCTCTTCTATCCCCTACCTTGGTGAACTTGGAGACCACATGTTCCAATGTTCTTAGTTCTTAGTTCTCTCTAGCTAGACAGGGAATCCCCTCACTCTCCTTATCTTTTCCTGTGTATTTCCTTACCCAAAGATATACTTGAATTTTACCTGTGAGTTGACAAATATCCTTCACTGGTCCTTATCATTTAAAGTTTCCTTTGCTATGATCTGAGGTCCTATCCACAGGAATATCAGGCCTATCATTTGCTTAGCATAGCATATTTTCTGCAGAAAAATGGGAGGAAAGAGGTGGATGTCATCCTAGCTGACTTCTTTAAAGTCAGTCCTGAACTCACTCAACATTTCTCTGATTGCAGGGTTGGGACGGTGCCTTTTGGTAAAATTATAGAGTGGTAAACATTAAGGGACCTTTGGGTCCACGTAATACAGTTGTTGTTTTTTTTTTTTTTTCTCAAGGACACAGACTTAGTGACAGAGTTAAGGCTAAAATACTTAAAGATATTTCCTCTACTGGCTGCATTTCAGCTACTTAATATGGACATGTTGGCATGTTCCTGATGCTCAGTCTTCACCCTTTTCTTTCTCTCGCTCTCACAGCAGCTAAACTCATCCATTTCCATATATGTAAATGCTCTTTTATGCCTGTGACTTCCAAATTTATATGTGTAAACTCCAGACTCCTATATGTTACTGCTTTTAGTTATCTAACTGGTCTATCTCTCTCTATCCCCATGTCACTACCCTAACCCAGTCCACTATTGCATATGTTGACTATTCCAATAGCTCATATAAACTATTTTAACACTTCCTGAAATAGTTTTTCTTTTTCTTTACCTAAATTCCAACCCATTTTCCACAAAGCATCAGGAATAATCTTCTAATTATGTAAACCAGATCATATCACAATTATCCCTTCTCATGACTCATGGACTAAAATCCAATATCCTTACTGTGGCCAGAAAGTCCTCATGATTCAGTCCCTGCTTACCTCTAAGTGAACTTCATCACACTATCATCATTGGTCTATCTGGTTCAGCCACATTGGCCTTCTCTCAGTTTCTCAAATGTGCTAACGTTCTTTCTGGGTCTCCAGCTGCACTATTCTTCTACTTGGGAGCATGTTTCCCTCTGCTCCTGTCACTCTAGGCCTCAGCTTAAACATAACATCATCCAACGGGCCTTTTCTGATGAGCTGTTCTCTAAGTCAGCACTTTACTTGTCCTTTCACAGCAGCCATTTGTAATTCTTTAATTAATATGTCCTTTTGCTCAAACTGGTTTATTGTCACTACTCTGTAGGTACTATAAGAGCAATGCCACACTGCCTGGCTCACTGTAGTGTATTTGTTAAAAGAAAATCTAAACTCATCATGCATCCCCTCCAGGAAAGTAGATTCTCGTATCTTCTCAGCAAGAGGTTTTGCTTCCCTAAGTAGATAATCATCAACAAAATTATTCCTCTTCTCCTCCTCTTCCTCCTTTTTTTTCTTCGAATTCTGCTTCTTTTCATATAAGTACTGGAATCTGAAGGCTTGTTTGGCAGAAGCTATGCTGTTGGCTTATTTACTACTTTGGAAAACATGAAATGCTTTGTAAACTGCAAAGGCCAGTAGAAGCATATCTACATGTCTTATAACCACCATCTATTCTTTCTGACCTCCTTCTATGCCCACTGCTTTGGAGAATCCCAATTCAAGCAGATAAGTTAGAATCATTAATTCCAACACTTTGAGCCTTGTGATCTTTAAGGAATGACCCCAACCCTTTTACATTCATAGATGTAATCTATAGAAGGAAATCAGAACGGAACAATGTGCAAGAGAAAGATGGGCTTGAAGAATCCACTGGGAATAATCCATTTGCTGGCCAGCAAGTAACTTCAGTCACATGGTTTGTCCATGGCCCAGGAGGATACCATAGAAGTGGGAGGGTTTGTAGAAGATTCTGATTCTGTACTGACCTGGTCATCTGCTTGAACAAATTCCAGCCTGGTGTTGCTTCCTTTATTATGTATTTCAGATTGGTTCTTCTAAAGGTGACGTGAGCCAGAGAGGCCTAAATACATGAGTTGTTCATGTGGAAATAATTTTCAAAAACAAACAAATCCCTGAGTTTCTCTAGCGCACTCCTGAATATAAGAACATAGCCAGTCATTCCATGAAAAATTTACAGCATCTATTTGTAAAGCTGAAAGTAAAAACAGAATTAGAGATCACAGATACATCACCATGAGCTCTTCCAAGATGAGAAGATTGTGCATCGCAAATTCACCTTCTACAACTTTCCTGAACTTTCACATTTGCTGGGTACACAGCATACTGGTTTCATCTGTGCCAGATAATAAAATCCCATGAGCCTGTGTTTGTGAAGCTGCTCTGTCAACAAGAAGTTTGCCTACGGCCATGTACCATCTGACATTTATTAAATACTTTTGATGGACACACTTTAAAAAGTAGGAAAAAACATTTTGAAAGCCCAAATAAGTGTTTTTCTTAACTCAGAAAACAGATGACCTACATCTGGCCCTGTCAGCTGCCTTGTACAAGAACCCCAACCCATTTTCCATATTTTAATGCAAAATGCAGTTCCAAACACAAGTTGCCACTGGCAGAAGAAAGCAAGCAGTTTCCCGCACGGCCCAACTTCACCTCAGCCTTTGATAATGTTGGCCCATGTTCAGCAGCAACAGCGATGCCTTGCACCTGGGGCCTGGGCTCCTGCACCTCCCTGAGTTCCCAGGCAGCCCTGGGCTGGAGGCACCAAGAACAAACACCTTATTTCTCAGCCAGCTTTTCCACCCTGCCCCCAGGCCGAGTCTTTCTCTCCCTCTGCTCTGTCACCCAGCTGGGAACCTCTTCCCACCACATCTTCCCACAACAGGGAGCAGTGGCCTGGGACCCAGAAGACTTGGCCCGTGGTTTGCATCTGTCTCCCAGAGCAGGAGGATTTACAGAGCCTGGATTTGAGGTTATTTGGAGCTAATGATCAGTGAGGTGTCTTTAAGCTTGTGGAGCCAACTGTGCAGATTTAGCCAGTTCTTCTGGATCAATGCCATCCTGGGTTTCCTTTTGTTCAACTTAAGAAACTCATGTCAGTGTGCAGGATGGGCCCCCAGCGGGAGAGCTGACACTGTAGAGACAATTTATTAGCAGATGCTTTGTTGAACCTCAGCTGTTCTCTTCAGTGTGACAGGAAGATATTTGTTCAGGTGATGAGCTTGAGTGGGCCTCAGGCCAGACCCTCTACCCCAGGGACCACCCTTCCAGTGCTGAAAGGCAAGAGTCTCCCCACTGGCTTAATCCTGGATCCTCTCAACCTGAAGAATCTGATCAAATTCTCTCAGTTACATTTCAAGGTTTTGGCAGCTAGAGTGACTGGAGGCCAGGTACAAACCACACGGGCTGGGCTGAGAATCTGCATTGGAAGGTCCTTACCACAGGTGGGTCTTCTTGCCTTTCTCCGTGTGGTTGGTCACCCTACAGGGGTGGTTTGTTCATGACTCCTGGGTGGTATCAGGCTAGGGCATCTAGCCCCCAGAGGGCTACCATGCACATGAATTTGCAACTGATTTGTCAACTAGCTCATTGGATTATCTATGCTTGGTAAGACCTCAGGGGTTCAGGGAGTTTTGAGGCTTTGAATTTTCAATTTTAAAATTCTTGTTATTAAAAAATAAAAGACAGGAAGAAACACCACAAAGGTCTTATTAAAACTTATATTTTAAATGTTCAGTCGACTTGGTATATTTCCAGAATTCCTAGCTAGAAATGACAACCAAGACAGAATTGAAGATGTTGTGAATGTGAAGATTGGGGCAAACAGTCACTCTACCCCCAGCATCAGCCTGTCAGATTTAATCAGTGCTTCCCCTATAGGCAGTGGCTCTGGGTCTAGACTCTTTATGGCCCTTTGGTGTCACCAAAAGTTCAGCATGTTTTTTATGCCAACTCAGAGATACATTGATGGTCTCAAAGATGATCTCTTAGCAATAGTTCTACTGTTAAAGGTTGATGATATCCTTGATAAGTTTTTAACCAGTGGTGACTGCCATTTCCTCTTTATTTTGTTTTTGAAATTTATATTTGCTATGGAATCCAGTATGCTAATGGCTGCCCCATCTAAGATACTTTATCACTGTATCCTGCTACCCACCACTTCAGGGGTTCTCTCAAGACTCAAGGGAAAGAAAAATAATATTCTTTTGGGTGCTACCCATCATTGAGTTCACCACTATAGTGGTATGAAATTTCCTTACAGAGAGTGATTCTAGAAAGGATGGAAGCACACAACACACATTCCATCTGTCCTCCCACATGTCTCAGGTCACGTGAGTAGTTCTGATTAATGGGCTTTAGGCAAAGGTGGTTTGTGCCAAATTGGAGACATACTCATGGATACAGAGAATAGACAGATAGCTGTCAGAATGGAGGAGGTTGGGGGCTAAGTGAGAAGGGTGAAGGGATTAAGCAAAGAAAAAAAGGAGAGAGAGAGAGAGAGAGAGACTCATGGTCATAGACAATAGCATGGTGATAGACAGAGGGAAAAGGAGGGGGGAGAGTAAGAAGGTAAAGGGAGATAAATAGTGATGGAAAGAGATTTGACTTGGGATGGTAAACACACAATACTGTATAGAAATGATGTATTATAGAACTGTACACCTGAAATCGGTAGAATTTTATTAACCAATGCCACTCAATAAATTCAATTAAAAAAGTGATTTGTGTCATTTCTGGACTAGTGTCCTAGAGTTAAAACATGATCCTTTTCAATTGTGTCATCTCTTTTTATGAAGATGTTATAAATGGTAGAGACTGGTTCCTGCAGAGTAACCCCCACTCCCTGTTGTATACCTGAACATACAACAGAGTGGGAAATAAACTTTTGGTGTGCAAAGCCATTGAGATCTCAGTCTCATTTGTTATCACTGCAAAGCTTAACCAATCCTGACTGATACAACATATATTCTAAGTATATGTTAGTTAAACAATTGAATCTTAAAATATTTAAAATACTCTTGTGAATGCATGTTATTGTAGGTGTGAAAAATATATAATTTAAAATTTGGGGTTCATAAAATATTTCATGTGCAACACACAAAATGAACCACAAATTAGCATCTCTTTTCCCCCCACATATTAAGTACATGATGCTATGACTGTTACCCAATATGAACAGCAGAATTAGGGGTCTATAAATTAAAATTTCTCTGCAGTGAATGAAACAAGATACAGTCTCTGAACTCAGGAAGTTTAATAGAGTGGGAAAGGCCAGGAAAAGGAATCAGATTTAGAAGCCATGGGATATTTTGGGCCATTCTTTGCGCTGAGGCTGAATTCATTCTCCAGGACCCTTCCTCACTTATTCTGTCGCACATTTATCTGTCCCCTTCTGAACTGCTGTGACAGTGGTTGTTTGTACTTCAACTCAGTTATATCTTGTCTCCTGTTGCTCATCTATTCATTCACAAAGATTTGCTGTGCCTACGGTGGGGTCCCATGTTAGGCGAGGGGAACTCAGAGACCTAAGCTAGCCTGTAAAGATCTCATAGTTTAGTGAGAAGTTCCCTTACAATCTACTCAGAATTTCACAGCTGTTAGGTTTGCTCTCTCCATGTGGGGAGGCTAATTCACATGTATTCCCACATGCCTTGGCACCTTGCTGGCAGCGTGGAGGCTGATACATGAGTTTTCTGGGAACACTCATCAACCTGTGTGTCTCACTTCTCTTCATTAAAATCCATTCTCAAAGTAAAGTGGTTCTCCTTGTTTTAGTTCAGCACCATTTGCCCATCCTCTGCAGTTTGCTTTGGGTTGCTTCAGGTTATGTAATTCTGGCAAAGGGGTCTTTATTTTCCATCCCTACAACCTATTCAAAGGTAGCCAGGTTTTGCATTCGGTAGCAAACAACGGTGAAGATTTATGCATTTGCTAGGATGGAGGCTGTGAGGTGAGCAAACATCCTGCTCGTGAATATGCTCTCTTAAAATGTCACTAGCATGAAATGCAGCATTGCATGGGAAGACCATGTCAAGCACCTCCCCCCCGCTTCTCCATCACTGACATTCAACTTGACATATACTCTTTCCATATACAAGTCAAAGCAAGACTTTTCCAAGTGTCAGCATCACAAGCTCAGGCTAGTTCTTGGCAGGGAGCTGAGTTTCCTGTAGCCCCTGGCAGAGTATTAGTAACCAAAGTGCTAGGTTGAGCAGAGCGTCACCAAACAAACTGGGGCCTCCCCAGCTGTGAAAGCGCATCCCAGTCCCAGCCTGCCCAATGCTCTAAAGACATCTGCCCCTGTTAGACATCTGGTTTAATTTGAGGGGTTCGGGGCATACAGTGAAGGATGACATAGCAATATTCTTTTTTTAAATTTTATTTTATTGTTTTAAGTATTACACATAGTAGTACATATATCTCTTTTTTTCCCCATTGACCTTCCCCCAGCCTCCCCTACCCTATGTCACATGCTCTCATCCCACCCCCCAGTGTCTTGTGTCCATAGTGTGTTTATATGCATGCATACAAGTCCTTCAGTTGATCTTACTGCCCCCACCCCCCACCCCAACACTCCCGAGCCTTCCCGCTGTAATTTGACAGTCTGTTCAATGCTTTACTGCCTCTGTATCTATCTTTTTATTCATCAGGTTATAATGTTCTTTATTTTCCATAAATGAGTGAGATCATGTGGCATTTTTCTTTCATTGCCTGGCTTTTATTTATTAGCTTTTGTAAGGTGAAGAGCCAGCTTCTTCTCTCTGCGGTAGAGAACGGCGGTAGGCAAACAAGCAGCGTTTGTCGGCAAGCTATACTAATAAGATGCAGAAGACGGGACAGCTCTCGCACTAACCATGAGAAACCTCGTTAAATAATACTTTGCAAACTCGATGGTAATCAAAGCCACCCAAGCTCATCAGAGGTGCCAATGAAAACCTTTTGCACCTTTGATTGAATGTGGCCCGAGACTAGCATTTGGTGAGAATATCTTGTTTCCAGGCATGCCAGACAGCCGAATACAAAAGTGACTCTTTTGATATTGATAAATAATGTGACACATGATTCCCCCCATAGAAATTGTGCAAATCCCTAATTATGAGGGCGCCTTCTCAGGGGCACATTAGAATATTGAGCTAAATTGAGTTATCCTCACCTTTGCCAAGGCTTTTATGAAACTGCACAGTAAGCTGCCCTTAGAAGTTTTTGCTTTTGTTTGTAAATCTGGGGTTCAACTTGCACGAAGGTTTCCAGGAGTTAAATAGGAAAAAAAAATCCAGAAAAAAATGACATAGGGTGAGACTCTTAAAATAGGGGTTTCCCTGCCTTTTGGTGAACAGGTCACAAGATTGCAATTCTAAACAACCTCACAATTAATTCTTGAGCTATGCAGTCCAATTAGAACAAATGCTTCCTTTCTGGTTTAATTAGAGATGAGGACGCGCCTGTGATCTCTTTTGTATAAAATACGTGCTCAGTGAACAAGGCTTGGACCAGGTTCAGCTTGTTAGAAGTGCCGTGAAAAGGGAACTTTCTCTCACTGTCTCTGGCCCCTCTAACCCCTTGCAGGCCCAGAATGAACTTCTTAGATACAAAGACTGTAAAGAGTATTTTGTGGAAACCTGGCAAACTTAAAAGCAGGGATGTGTTTATTGAAACTGTTGATAAATAAACCCGTCCATCCTCTCACCTTCACACACTCAGCATCTTCCCACCCTGTCCCCATGCCACTGCAGGTGGGAACTCAAGTCGCCAGTCGCATGAGGGCCACTCTAGTGTAGAAAGAACAGGCTTTCGTGTGATATACTCCTTCAAGTGTCACTACTCAGAGTGTGAGCTGTGGACCAGCAGCAGCAGGGTGGCTGGGGAGCTCATTGGAACACAGAATCTTGGGTCTCCACCCCAGACTTAGGAGGAGAATCTGTGTTTCATCAAGATCCTCGATTCAGCAAATGATGAAGATTTTATTTCTAAAAATAAAGGGTTTTTGGGAGCCCCTGAAAATGCCATTTCACTTGAAGAGAAGCTGGTCCCTGGTCTCCTCTCTACAACAGGGGATTGCCACTTTGAGCATCTCCAAACTCTTCACTGAAGACTCAGATGTATCCCCTCCTGCCTCATCCTCTAGTAAGCTCCCAGGACTAAAAGGACCCAGGTCCTGGGGCAGCCTCTCCCAGCATCTGAGCCTCAGGCCTGCTACCCACCCCTTGAGCATGTCACTGAGCCCTGCTGCATGTTGGAACCCCTACTG
Source organism: Lasiurus cinereus (assembly GCA_011751065.1). Lineage (NCBI taxonomy): Eukaryota > Metazoa > Chordata > Mammalia > Chiroptera > Vespertilionidae > Lasiurus > Lasiurus cinereus. Next base: position 15,674,244 of record JAAGEH010000226.1, on the reverse strand, counting down.
GCCCTCTGGCTGCAGGAGATTCAAGAGTGGAACTTGATGCCCGGTGTTGGTTATGAGGCAATAAGAACACAAAGCACAGGCTGCCCAGTGGCTTCCAGAAATGCCTAGGCCACAACATCAAGTAGCATGAAGTACTGATGTGCAACAAATCTCACTGCTGAGATTTCTTATAATATCTCCCCCAGGACTGCAAAGCCATTGTCAAAAGAGCAGCCCATCCAGCCATCAGAGACACCGATCCCAATGCCAGGCAGAACAGCAAAGAAATGAATAGACAGCTCATGTGCATGTCTTATTTGTGTTCATTACAACCATAAAAGCTGTCATTTGGCACTTCTAAAAATATAATAAAAGAAGGAATAATGAGATATAATGATAGGTACTAAAAAGGAAAAACACTATACATGGATATTTTGTGCAATTCCAGAGTAGTACTCTTGAAAAATACTAGAAAGTAATGGTTTTCTAACAAAATATAAAGCAAAAAAATTGTCCCCAAAATGGTTGCAAAAATAAACATGAAAAATCTACCTAACTCGGTTGATTTTCATGGCCAACATCCATTTTATATGCAAAGGATAGACAACCCCTACATTGTTAAAATTTCCTAGTATAAAAAAATTACAGAAAATTCTTTAACTAATTTCAAACCTATCACAATCTTTTAATATCAAAATTTGAGAAAGATGGAACTGAAACAATAATTATAGAACCACAAATGTGAATAAAGTGACAACTTTTAAATAAGAAATTGGCAAATAAAATTCAGTAATGTACTGAAAGAGAAAATCTTATAGAATGACCCAGTTGAGTTAATAATTGAAAGAATGATTCACCATCAGCAAATCTGGAAACAAAATTCTTGAATCAATTAAAGGAGATAAACTGAATAATGATATCAGTGGTTTCTAAAGAAGCATGTGATAAAATGTGGAAGATGTTCTTCATGAAAGCTCTACCTCAGCTTAGACAGAAGTAAGTATGCCAAAGATTGTGAACAAACACGTGAAGGATAAAATGATAAAGCTACTTCCAGTAATTCAAGGATGAGAGGGTGTCACTATCACCACTCTTATTCGACAGTGATTGAAAATTAATTGAGCAGAATAAATGTTAAAATTATAAGTCATCATAATCTTTATTTTTAGAAAACATTTATGTATTCTTAGAAAACTTGCAAGGTTATTTTTGAAAATATTTAGAATTCATAGCAGATTTTGATAAAGTATTTTGATATTCAAGTAGTTATTTTGTCTGATAATGCAATAATTAGAAAAGAGAATGGGGAAACTCCCATTTAAAATAAATACAAAACTCTGAAATAAACAGGCATCCCTATATAATAAAGAGGTAATATGCACATTGGCCCTCACACCCTCACAAGATGGCTGCCTACAATCAGCTCGGCAGGGGTGAGGGACAACCAAACAACTGAATAAGCAGGCTGTGTGGGGTGACCAGACCAGTAGGGGGTTAGTGAGGAGGTGACAAAATGAGTGAAAAGCAGACTGCATAGGATGACCAGGCCAGTGTGGGTCAGGAATAGTTAGAGGCAACCAGGCCAGCAGAGGGGACAGTAGGAGGCAACCAGGCTGGCAATGGGGGGAGGGGTGAGTTAAGGGAAGCCAGGTCAGCGATGGGGGGTGCAGTTGGGGACACCAGACCAGCAGAAGGGGCAGTTGGGGTGATTAGATTGGTAGGGGAGGCAATAAGGGGCAACTAGGCTGGCATGGGGGGCAGTTGGAGGTGACCAGGCTGGTAGAGGGGGCAGTTAGGTGCAAGCCTGTGCAGCGACCAGGCCAGCAGGGAGGGAGCAGTTGAGGATGATCTGGTCATGAGTGGGGGATAGTTAGGGGTGACCAGGCTGGTGGGGGGCCAGTTAGGGGTGATCAGACTGGCATGCAGAGGCAGTGAGGGGCAATCAGGCTGGTGGGGGGGGCAATTAGGGACGACCAGGCAGTCAGGCAGGTGAGCAATTAGGAGCCAGCAGTCCAAGATTGTGAGAGGGATGTCCAACTGGTGGTCCCAGATTAGAGAGGATGCAGGCTGGGCTGAGGGGGACCCCCCATACCATGTACGAGCCCCCTCCCCCAATACACAAATTTTATACACTGGACCTGTAGTAAATTTAATAAGAATAAAGAATACTACAAAACTTTATTGAAGGACTTAAAATAAGTAGAAACAAATGGAGAAATGAAACACATTCCTAGAGGAAAGATTTAATATCTCAAGTTCTACCCTGATGAAATTGATGACTATATGAAAGTGCTTTCCCACCAGAATCCCTCTTCTTTTATTATGGAATTAGACATTTTATTATAGGATTATGAATATACTAGAGGCCTGGTGCATGAAATTTGTGTATGGGCAGGGGGTCTCCTCAACCCAGCCTGTACCCTCTCTAATCTGGGATCCCTTGAGGGATGTCCGACTGCAGGTTTAGGTCCAATCCCTGGGCCTAAACCAGCAGTCGGACATCCCTCTCATAATCTTGGATTGCTAGCTCCTAATCACTTACCTGCTTGCCAGCCTGGTCGCCCCTAACAGCCCCTTCCTTGCTGGTCTGGTGGCCCCATGCAGCTTGCTGTCCAGTTGTTTGGTTGTCTCTCACTAACCCCACTTCTGGCTTGGTCGTAGGCAGCAATCTTCTGAGGGTGTGAGGGTCATTTTGCATATTGCCTCTTTATTATATAGGATTATTGTTATAGCATCAGGACTCCTTCTTCATTTGAAATATTTATCCAAGTACAAATGTGTAAGAATTTCCAGAAAAATTGGTAAAAGGAAAATATTGAGGGGGTAGTAGAGAGGATTTGTTCAGATAGATGTAAAAACATACTATAAAACTAAGATCAAATAGCATGGCACCTGCTATTTGAGGGTGACCTGGACAGTAGCAGGGGATAGTTAGGGGTGACCAGGCCAGCGGGGGGACAGTTAGGGGTGACTGATGATCATCCCTATCTTTCCTCTACTGGCCTGGTCACCCCTAACTATCCCCTGCTGCTGTCCAGGTCGGTGCAGGGAAACGTTCCATGAACCCTGAGGCTCGCAGTACTGGCAGCTCTGGAGAAAATGCAAATTACAAGAGAAAGACATTCAGAGAGTTTTAAAATCGGTATTTGTGCATATCTGTTGGGACCTAACAAACCTAAAACATGTTTTATTTTAAGCTGTAATGGCAAAAAGTAAACATAATCCTATTCTGGATCATCAGATAGCCACTGATAAGGGGGCTGCCACAAAACCGTGTCATATTTGCATTTATAACTATGCAGCATTTACAGTTGTACTGGTGGTAAATTGCACCGATTTGGTATTCCTGTGCTAATAAGAACAGAGGTAGATTGAAAACATTGACGATGTGTTGAGTGCCAAATTCTAGTCTGGCTTAGTGACAGCAAAATTTGACATTGATTTGAACAGCATGCACGCATGAGACCTTCACGTGACAATTCCTATTCTTGGCACACCCAACATACAGAGCCTGCCCCGTATCCCAGAACACCCTGTTCACTGCTGGCCAACAACTTTGTTGTGGCAGCACACTGAGATAATTTGAAGTTTCCCTTTTTTTTTTTTAGTTTTATTTGTATTTAATTTGTAAAGCAAATCTAGTTTGATAGTTGTAGCACTATAAGAATAAGGAATGTAAGCCTACCAATGTTTGCATATTATACCAAAAAAATAACTTAGGTTGAAAAATACTTTGGCATAGGCTCAAGAATAGAAAAACAGGCCATAGAAAGATCAGGAGCACTGAAGAGACAGTTTGGAATTGAATATATATTTAGTGAACTAAATAGGGGATAATTCATTTTTTTCTGGGATGGTTGAGGGAACTTTCATCAGAAATGTGACTTGTCTTGCACCTAAAAGGAAAGCGGAAAAGGAGGGAAGGTTACCAGGGCCTGGAGCAACTTTCCCTGAGACAGAACACTAGCCCAGTGCAAGGAGGAGCATGCCCAGAGGCCTAGCAGGGCAAGGCTGGGTTAGTGTAGCTCTATTTGATGGTAAGGCGAGGTGGGGGACAAGGAGGAAACAGAAGCCTCGGGTTTTCTCCTGACTTTTTAGCTGGAGAAACAAATCTACAAACAATTTAAGGATATTTTTTAAAAGGGCTGAGTAAATTCACATCAGAGACAGAACTCTGGTAAAATCTATGTTCCCTATCAAATTCACACGTGGGGTGAGAGGGTGGAGGTCCAGCCCAGCAAAGCCCCAAGAACAAGAGACCGTGAAAGGTGACTCCTTGTATTCAAGATGCAGCAGCTTGTTGGATCTGGAGGGCCCTGTTCTCAGCCAGTTTGCTCACATTCCTGGGAGACGGCTGGCTTTGGCATCCACGTAATCCTCGCCAGAATGGGAAGCCCCCAAGCTAGGTGGAAGACAAAATATTTTCATCATTTGACATGATAAAGCGTGTGGCACAACCATGGGCAAGTTATGTCTTATCCCATCCACTCTGTCTCTAGTGGGGAAAGGTCTCCGCCAGCCAGCACAGCAGAGGGATCCCCCGGGTGGCCTGGGAGGGGCAGAGCCATGCCCTTTCTTTGTGCACCGGCTGTGGCCTTGACTTTCCACAGGCGTGGATTCTGCCACCTGTTCAGTGGAGGTTTCTTTTTGTGTGTGTGTGTGTGTGTGTGTGTGTGTGTGTGTGTGTGTGTGTGTTTGCAGGTCTCCTTGATCCTCTTAGAAATACCCAGATGGGGACTGCTGGTGGTGGTGTACTAAGACCCAAAAAGAGAGAGCCTGCATGCCAGCAAGGCTTGCAGATGGATGGCTGAACACATTTGTTTCCCAGGACCGGCCCTATAAATAGAATGTGGATCAGCAAGAAGGCAACAGTTCGCATGGGTGGCCCCGTCTTCATGGCCGAGGTATTTCCCAGAAGCACGCACCCCTGGGGCTGGCTCTGGATCCAATGAAGCTGCAGCGTCCTCACTGCAGCCTGGCTCGCAGCTGCCCCCGACGGAAGTCCTTTCCCTCGCTGTTCAAAACCCATCTGCCATCGTATCCAGACACTTCCACGAGAGGCTCAGGACTTTTACCCATTGAAGTTTTCAGGGCATGGAAAATCCTGTCTCGAGTGTGTGTGTGTGTGTGTGTGTGTGTGTGTGTGTGTAGAAAGTCCCAACCAGTGGGCTTTCTGCTCCCATCAGTAATGAAAGCAGGGGCTCTGGGTCGTGTCACAAGTGAGTGCTGCAGGAGTTCTCACTTGTGCCCTAAGAGGAGGAGGGAAGGTTCCTTCCTGCTTGTGGGGAACACTGAAAACTTGGAGCAGCGGCAGTCAGGATGCACAGGAGCCTGCAGATGGGAGATTTCTGTGGTGGGGGACAGGGATTGCAGTGGACACTGGCGGTCGGTGAAGATCATCAGCTGCTGAGGAAGGAGACAGGGTAAGGCCTGTCTCCTGCTTGCAGCCCACGTGGTTCAGCCGGAGGCCGAGGTGAGAAGGGGAGTGGGGAAGAGGGTAGGAAGACCGTGGTTATTCACACCAGCACTCGGTCAACTGGCCAGAGGAAAACAAAATAAGTGGGGAAACAGCATTTGTCCGAGACAGAACGCCAGCTCAGCACAGCGGTCTGGAAGCTGGTTATAATAAAACTTCCACATGGTTGGAAAGGAACCACGGGCCTCCTCTGCTGTGCTCCCCAAACATTTGTTTCCCATCCCCATTTAGAAACACATGAAGGCACTGTGTGGGGTTCTCTACCATCCGTGATCTCAGTCAAACTTCACAATCTTAGGTTCTTTGACAAAGGGGGAAATCAAGGCTCGGAAAGGTAAATGGAGGAGGATTGCAAACCCAGGTCTTTGGTGACATGCCTGGGCACTAACAGAAGTTCCCAGTCCTGCTCTTCTTGGGAGTAATAGACATACACCTTTTTAAAAAAGATTTTTTAAAATTGATTTTTAGAGAAAGAGGGAAGGAGAGGGGGAGATAGAGAAACATTGATGTGAGAGGGAAATATTAATTGGCTGCCTCCTGCACGCCCTCGATCAGGGATTGAGCCCACAACTGGGCATGTGCCCTGACCAGGAATCCAACAGGCCACCTTTTGGTGCATGGTATGATGCCCAACCAACTGAGCCACACTGGCCAGGGCTAATGGAGATATTCTTTTTTTTAAAAATATCTATCTATCTATATCTATCTATCTATCTATCTATCTATCTATCTATCTATCTATCTATATATATACCTTATTGATTTTTTTACAGAGAGGAAGGGAGAGGGATAGAAAGTCAGAAACATCGATGAGAGAGAGACATCGATCAGACGCCTCTTGCACGCCCCTTACTGGGGATGTGCCCGCAACCAAGGTACATGCCCTTGACCTGAATCAAACCTGGGACCTTTCAGTATGCAGGCCAACGCTCTATCCACTGAGCAAAACCGGTTTTGGCTGGAGATATTCTTAATGACGAAGGGGATTCCCCTCCTTCCCTGGCCAAAATGCCAAGAACTTATCCTGCCTGGGAACTATAATAGGAAGGAAAACACTCTACCTCGTTTGTTTCCTATGGTCTTATGAGTTAGATGTCATCGCCCCAGCTCTAGAGCAATCTGAGAGAAGTCTTCCAAAGGCACATGGCAAGCCAGGACTAAACAAACCTGATCCCAAAGGCCATGCTCTGGTCCCCTGCTATTTACAGTTTCCCTAATGGAAAGAAGGCCCCACCGACTCCCTGCCCCTGCTCTGCCCAGGAGAGGAGGTGGGTTGCATCCCTGCAACAATGCCCATGGCTCATTACTCACAGGCCTCCCAGTGATTAAGCCCTTAGAACTTCTCCCGGGCCCTGGGTGACATCATTGCATAATTAAGGTGACTGTGGTGCCCAATTGCATGCACCAAACAAAGGTCCCTTGTTAGAATTTATCATCTAAACTCTCCTTGCGCAAGACTGAGCTCCGGCTAGTAATTAAGGAAGACGGTTTAACCTGGCTGAATGAAGCAGGGCTGGGTCCAAGTGGCAGAAGAGGAGACCCACTGTCAGCTCCTAATTTGACATGGTAATGAGGGCGCCCATAAAAAGATAAAAAGGGGTAGGCGTAGCCTGGAAAGAGGAGAGTTCAACACTAATCAGAAGCCTTCCTTTTCTGCCATTTTCTTGCCAAGTAGCTAAATAGATTTTTTTGGGGTCTCCTTTTATTTCTCAGCTGATCCTTCAGTGGAACTGTGACTGAGGGGTCACATGCCTTGAGTTTGATCACTGTCTACTCAGAGCATCGTGTTAAGGCACATAGATTCTGCAGCCCACGCCACAAAGGTTTAAACCCAGCTTTGCCACTTTCTAGCTCTGGGTGACTTTGGACCAGCACTTAAACTCCCAGTTCCTCTACTACTCTATGCATAAAATGGTAATAATGATGCTAAGACCTACTTCATACTGGTGTTGTAAGAATTAAAGCAAGTACACGGTAAGTGCTGCTGACAGTGCCTAGTGCATAAACACTGTGTGTTGGTTACGGTTAGTTTGACCACTTTGCTAACAACATCTTTGTGCACCTGTATAGTGTCTTGCAGAGCAGATGTCCAATAAATGTCCCTTCTCTCTGAGAGACTTTCAATGTTCTCACCACAAAGACAAAATAGTAATTATATGACGTGATGGAGGTGTTAGCTAATGCTATGGTGGTAATCATTTTACATTATAGAAATGTATCAAAGCAACACATGCTACACCTTAAACTTCTACAATGGTATATATTAATTGTTCTATATAATAAAAGCATAGTATGCAAATTGACCCCTCTACGGGGAATTCATCTTGGGACTTCGATCAGGGGACAAATTTGACCAGGGGAAGGGAGGAAGGCCCTAGTGATGGCAGGTGGCAGGGGGTGAGGGGAGGGAGAGAGTATCTGGCTGGCAGCCAGCAGGTGCTAGAGACCCTACCAGTCCATGAATTTCATGTACTGGGCCTCTAGTATTCAACAAAGCTGGAAAAAATAATGTGTTCCTTCATTATGTTGTCTCTGTTTTTCTCTTCTCTCTCTTTCTCCCTCTCTTCCCCAAAATAGTGACTCCATTTCTACAGTCATACACAGGCTAACATGATTACAATGAGTTAGGAAGGAAAATGGCAGTGGTTATATTTCTGTATTCATACCTTGCCAAGATTGCGGGGTTCCCTTTCACACTCTCTGCATTTATATTTACCTTTTCTATGATATTTTTAAAATTCTTTTAAGTTTTAGCTATTCATTTGTGTTTTTTTTTTCCAGTTTTTGTGACTTCTGGAATCTTTTACAAGCCATTTGTTACTTCACCAAAATTCTAGCAATTTGATAATTCTTTGATTAACTTTTGCAATAGCAGTAACATTTATTTGTTACAATTTTTAAGTAGTTTTATAATCATTGGTATTGAATGATAAAGTTTTGGTAACTTTTGGAGATATCTAAAAAATTATATTTGTCTGATTTTTAATTCTCTTTAGAGCAGTTATTTAAAGAATTATTAAGAAACATTTTGAGGTTTATGCTTTTTATGGACATTCACTGTTGCAGAAATGTATATTTTAACATTTTCATGTAAGCTTAATAACACATACACACACACACACACACACACACACACACGCACATGATGAAGTTAAGAAATTGATCATTTGGTACCATCATCCTTAGAAGAATTCACTCCACCTTGCCCCTTTATTCTGTGATGAAAGAATTCTCTACTTGCCTGTCTGTGACTTGAGAGGAGTTTAAGCAGAAACAGAATAAATGACTAATTGTTGGAGAGATGTAGAGGCCCACTCTATTAAGTTAACAGAAGGCACGTGAGGGGATTATCTCTGATTAAGTATCCATGGTAAAGTATAAGATATATACAGGAAAGTACAAGTCATGAATGTGCAACAGAATATAACTTACATTCAGGCCAGGACATAAAATATAACCAGCCTTCCCCAAAAACTCTTGTTCACCCTCCCAGGTACCATGCTACCTCCTCAAAGAAGCACTGTCCTGGCTTCTGTCACCATAGATCAATTCTGCCTTTATTTGTATATTTTCCAATTTATATAAATAGAATCCTACATATGAACTCTGTGGAGTGGGATGCTTTTGCTCACTAAAATGTTTGTGAGATCTGTTCTTGCTGGGTATAGTTCTTTTGTTCTCCCTGTGTAATATTCTCCATAGGAACATCTTACAATTTATTATTTTATTCTATTGTTGATGGCCATTTGGACTATTTTCAATTTGGGGCTATTACAAAGATGGTTGCCATGTACTGTCCAGTACATGTGTTTTGGTAAAGATATAGTGTATATATACATATATACATATACATATATACATATACATATATACATACATATATATAGTGTGTGTGTATATATGTGTGTGTATATATATACACACACACACACACACACACACACACAGATGCACACACACACACACACACACACACACACACACACTTGTTTAAGATGTTTAGGCAATTTCTTCAAAGTTTTAATTGACTGACTTTTTCCATTTGACATCATACCAATTTGTCAGCTATATCTGGGAGTGGATGTACTAAGTTATAATGTATGCACACGTTCAGCTTTAGTCACCGAACATTTTGCTAGAATGTCCATCTGGGTTATTTGTTCACATGTCACTGGATATAAACTGCCCCTGGACCAGTTAACTCCCCCACACAGAGCAGAATATGTTAATGTGGTCAGAGCAGACCCTCCACAGGGTCCCAGGTGGCTATGGTAAAGAAACCAAGCCATTTCCTGTGAATGCTAATGGGTTATGGGTGGGGCACCAAAGCATCTGTCATCCCTAATTGAAACTTTGTAGCCTTGAGCTATACAATAATGGCTAAATAGCCACAACCCCAAAATCTAGGTACCTGCCACTATTGTTGAAGAGACAGAGCAAAAAAGGGACAGTTTTAGGGAACTTTCCTCTTGACATTTCCAGCTGACGTTGGCAGTAGGCAGTTGATGTCCTCATGGACCTCCCACATTTCCCCCCTCTTTGCCTGGCTCCCACAGCTGGAACAGCTGGGCTGCATCCCGGGCCAAGCTGTCTGCAAAACTATGGCATGGCCAAGGCATGTCCTGGGTGAAGCAGACAGGGGGTCCTCAGCTGTCATGATTTCATGTGACCCCTCCCTACTTCAAGCAGCAGGATTACTCCAAGGGTGTCGCTTTCATATTTCCCCTTCACTCAAAGGGAAGCCACTCCTCCCCTGTGTGGAGCATGTGGGCGACCATTTCCTCTCTTGGAAACATCTGGGAATCCTGGCTCCAGGCTAGGTTAGCCTTTCCTTATTTTGCTGTGAGTTCTCCCAGTGTGCAGAGTAGGGCTTCTCGGAGATTCTGTCCACGCTGTCTGGTGACGTGGAGAAAGGCATAAGTGCAGGTAAATTTAACCAACATGATCAGGAGCACTCCAGCCCCGCAACCCAAACCCAGTCTAGGAAGCCCATGTTAGGAGAGTGCATTAGAATGGGGTGGGAATGAGGTGGAAACTCTGACTCGAAACTCTCTGGAGTTTGGCTTGAATGCACATGTCATCATTTCACTCAATGCACACGAATGTCTCAGCAAAGTTCCTGTTTCAGACATTCTTGAATTTGCCAATTTATATTTTATGTTTTTGAACACTCCTCTGGAATAATCTGTCAATTAACATATACCAGATTCCCTTTCTTTTTTCTGTTAGCAAAACCCTACAAAAATGTTTCTCAAACCCATCAGTTCCCCCGAGTTTTCTGGTAATCACAAGCAGGCCTTCCCACTCGTTGGCCGACTGCAGTGTTCCCTAACCTCCCGCCGGCACCACAAGCATGAGTGCTCCCCGAGGATAAGCTTTCCACCATGCTCTGGCCATGAGCCAAGATGAAAAGGACCAGATACAACTGTCCAGTTGACAAGGTGGGCTTTTTTGTTTTTTCAAAAGAGTAAATTGACTCTGGATTGTTCTTCTCCTCTTTCATTCTTATAAGCAGTAATGTGGTTATAAGAATGAAAGAAGAACCAAGACTGGTTTGGCTCAGTGGATAGAGCATCAGCCTGTGGACTGAAAGGTCTCAGGTTCGATTCCGGTCAGGGGCATGTACCTTGCTTGTGGGCACATCTCCAGTGTGGGGCGTGCAGGAGATGGCTGATCGATGTCTCTCTCATCGATGTTTCTGACTTCCTATCCCTTTCCTTTCCTCTCTGTAGAAAATTAATAAAATATATATTGAAAAAAAGAATGAAAGAAGAGAGGAACAACAAAAAAAAATATTGCAGAGTGGAAGCTGGGATGTCCTGGTAAAAAAACTGGCTTGGGAGCTCATTTGAAATGCTAATCAATAGCATTGTGACTTTAAACAAATCCCTCAATATTGCCAACTTCAGGTTCCTCCTCATCTATAAAATTGGACCACATTCCAGCTCTAAAATTCTTAAGAGCACATAAATTTTCCAAATATACAAGTATGGATATCCTCATACATTTTTTTATAAAAACAAACAAACAATAATCTATATGAAAATGGGTATTTGTTAGTGGATTTATAACTCAGTAGTTCATATAAGGCAACTGCACAGGGTTGATGATGTCATCTCTCAAATTTAATAACTATATCCTATCTAATAAAAGAGCAATATGCAAATTAACCATCACTCTGATAGACCAACAAACCATGTCCACCAGCCAATCAGGGGTGAGTATGCAAATTAACCCAACCAAGATGGCTGCTGCCATAGAGACAACTGGAGGCTTGGGTTTCCCTGTAAATGGAGGAAGTCAAGCTTTCTACACACCCTGGAGGGCCCAGGCCTCCACTTCAGGCTACAAAGTTTCAATTATAGAAGATAAATAAATCTCAACAAAAATGGCGGCAGCCACAGAGCTGGAGAAAGCAGAGGCTTGAGTTGCCCCGGCGATGAAAGAATCCAAACTTCCGCAGCCCTGGCCTGCCTTGGCCTCCTCCGTTCAAGGCTACAAAGTTTCAATTATAGAAAATAAATAAATCCCAACAAAAATAGCTGTGGCCACGGAGCAAGCAGAAGGCTGGGCTTCACTCAAGGGTACGAAGTTTCAATTATAGAAGATAAATAAATCCAGATACTAGGGCTTCCACTTGGATCGCTGTGGGGAGGAGGGAGGGTGGCCAGCCTGCAAACCACCATAGGCCTCTCACCCAGGCTGCCCCATGCCCCAAGGGAACCCCCACCCTGATCCAGGACACCCTTCAGGACAAACTAGCTGGCCCCGCCCATGCACCTGGCCTCTATCCGATCTAATAAAAGAGTAATATGAAAATGGACCATCACTCCAACATACAAGATGGCTGCCCCCATGTGGTCAAAGATGGCTGCCCCCATATGGACACAAGATGGCCACCACAAGATGGTCAGCAGGGGAGGGCAGCTGGGGGGGGGACCAGGCCTGCAGGGGAGGGCAGTTAGGGGTAATCAGGCCTGCAGGTGAGGGCAGTTAGGAGCAAACAGGCTGGCAGGGGAGCAGTTAGGCATCAATCAGGCTGGCACGGGAGTGGTTAGGGGGTGATCAGGCTGACAGGCAGAAGCAGTTAGGGGTAATCAGCAAGGCAGGCAGGCAAGCAGGTGGGAGCCAGCAGTCCTAGATTGTGAGAGGGATGTTGGACTGCCTGTTTAGGCCTGATCCCAGTAGGAGTTCCAGATTGGAGAGTGTGCAGGCTGGGATGAGGGACACCTCTCCACTCCATGCATGAATTTCATGCACTGAGCCTCTAGTGTTTTTATAAAATGTTTTATGAACTATATTAACAATACCTTGAAGCAGAATGGACTGTCCTTTGGAATCAACATTTAAACATTTTTATCCCTATTCTTTCCAGTGTCAGAATAACAATCTCAATTTATTATGAACCTCAACCTCTTGTGTATCACAAATTCACACACCAACCCTTGGGAGTGTCACTCTTCTGTCTTTTCTGCTGATGAAGAAAATGAGCTGTGTAGGGGTTAAAGTCCTTGCCCAAGGTCATACAGCTGGGAAGTAGCAGTGCTGGGATCTGAAACCAGAGCCCGTTTTCTGTCTGTTCAACAGCAGCAGCATCCTAGTGATGCTGAGGGAGATGCTCTTGAAAACAATGCCTTTACTCTCAAAGATATTTGGCCTCTCTCCAACGGACTTGCCACTGTGAAATGGACTTTGGGAAACACCATGGCATGCTTGAGAAGCGATCTTTGTCTTCAGGAGAACTCTAGAAGGACAGGCTGAATGAATTATGAGCGAGCTTATTCCCAACAAGAAGGAAGGCTCTAATTTGTGGGGGCTCAGGAACACCTGTTAGAGAAAACACACAACAGCTTGTCTGAACACCTGTGATGGCATTTTCCCTGAAGAAGTCATTTTCTCGGGGCCCTTTCACTCTAAGATTTAAGCTTTATTAAATCTTATAAAAAGGTACATTGATCTGGCTTCTGTCTTTTGCATTGGACTTTCCAAGATTCCAAGAACAGATTTTGCAACGTCACCAGATCAGTAAAGGGTTTCTCACTGAGCTCAAGTTTTCATGGTTTCATCTAAAGCTAGAAACATAATTAAGCAATTCTGAAATGACCATCAGTCACCAAATGCTATTCTCAGCCCCTCCTGTGGCAAGGAAAGAATGATGCAGCTTGCCACATCTCCAATCCATGCCATGGGGCCAGGCCAAAACTGCGTCCCGATTCAATCCTCTTTCTTGTTTTGTTTATTTGTGATGGGGACTTCTGCTTCTAGGAAGGTCCCATTTAAAAAAATATATATCTCAGAAGACATCAAAAAGTTCTGGCAAAACAACATCTTGATGATTTAAGTATAAATATGTCAGAGACATATGGTTTGTATTATTCCTGAAATAACACATGGATTTAAAAATCAAGGGGAAAAGTGTTTGGTAAAACACTATGAGAACTTGGCTAAATGTTTTTTAAAGACCAGTTCTGAAGCCTGAAGGAGAAAGCACTTCAGGGGACAAATCCTGGCAACCCTTCCTCCTTTGGGATGGCATTTGTGTTGCCACCAGAGCACTGATTTATCTGTTGCCTCAAGAACTATATATGGCTATGTCTTGGTGGACAAGTGTGGGCCCTGACCCTATCCCTATTGTTTGCTAGCAATGTTAGTTTTTGGCAAGTCAGTGCACCTGAAAAATGGGAAAAGAATATGTCTCCTAGGATTGTTGTGAGCATTTGGGCTATGACATGTCAACTGTCTGGCATCCAGTAGGTGCTTAATAAGACACAGCTTTTAAAATAATAGTTGACTTGAAAAAGTGGTGATGAACGGATAGATAAAGGATCCTGGGATCAAAATTGTTTCTAGAGTCTGAGAAATCCATGGGATTACATGAGGTCCTCTACTCACTTCCCCAACCCAAGAAATGCTGCTAAACAGAAGGCAACAAGAACAAGCCTCAGTGGGTCAGAATAAAGCCCATCTCCACTGATCAACTTCCTTCGGCACTTACTCCTCAAGGCACACTTTTAAATGGCTTTTAAATGTAAGGCTATTCACTTTACCTGGCAATATTTAGATTGCATTTTTTTAACCAATACATTTTTAAACTGCTTTTTTGAGTTAGGATTGACTTACACAAAACCGCATATATTTAAAATATATTTTATTGATTTTTTACAGAGAGGAAGGGAGAGAGCTAGAAAGTCACAAACATCGATGAGAGAGAGAGAGACATCGATCAGCAGCCTCCTGCACACCCCACTGTGGAGATGTGCCCGCAAGCAAGGTACATGCCCCCAGCTGGAATCGAACCTGGGACCTTTCAGTCCGCAAGCTGACGCTCTATCCACTGAGCCAAACCGGTCTCGGCAAAACCGCATATATTTAAAGTGTACAAGTCGATAGGGTTTATACAAACTGTGAAACCATCCCAAAATCAACCTAGTGGGCACACCCATCACTTCTAAAAATGGTCACCTTCTCCCTTAGGCTTCCTTTCACCTCTCCCCTTCATTCCTCATCCCCAGGCAACCACTGAAGTTCTTTCTGTCACTGTAGGTGTTTGCTTTTTCTATAAATTTAGAAATTATATTAATGGAATAATAAAACATTTAGTCTTTTTGTCTAGCTTCTTTCACTCAGCATTATGTTTTGAGATTCATTCTGTCATTGTGTGCATCAATAGCTTATTCATTTTTATTGCTGAATAGAATTCCATTATGTAGATAGACTACAATTTGTTTATTCATTTGCTGTTGGGATTGTTTACAGTTTTTTGTTTATTTGTTTTCATTTTTTTACTATTACAGATGAAGCTGCTATGAACATTTGCATATAAATCTTTGTGTTTTCTTTTCTCATGGTAAGCACCAAAGACTAGACTGGCTGGATTTATATATATTAATATATATACATGTATTAATATATACATATATTAATATATATACATGTATTAATATATATTAATATACATGTATTAATATATATTAATATATATTTTTATTGCTTTCAGAGAAGAAGGGAGAGGGAGAAATAGAAACATCAATGATGAGAGAGAATCATTGATCGGCTGCCTCCTGCATGCTCCACACTGGGGTTTGAGCCTACAACCTGGGCATGTGCCCTGACCTGGATTGAACCTTGACCTCCTGGTTCGCAGATTGACACTTAACCACTGAGCCATGATGCCTGGGCTTGTTAGGTATATTTCTAACTTTTAGACTGCCCAACTATTTTTTAAACTATTTTTTGGATTCTCAGCAGCAGCATATGTATTACAGTTCTAGTTGCTATACACCCTTGCCCACTTTTATTTGGTTATTCTTATGAATTTTATACATTTTAATAGGTATATTGTGATATTTCATTGTGAGCTACCACCTGCATTTTCCTAGTGAGTAATGAGTTTGGCTATTTTTTTATGTATGTTTACTTACAATTCCTGTCTTATTTGGTGAAGTATGTGCTCAACACTTGCTTATTTTTTTTTTAACTTGGGTTCTTTGTTATCTTATTATTGAGTTTTCATATTCTTTTTGTATTCCATGCATATTTCCTTAATCAGATGTATGATTTGAAAATATTTCCATTTGGTCTGTAATTTGTCTTTATTTTCTTAACTAGAGGCCTGGTGCATGAAACTTGTGCACTGGTAGGGTCCCTAGCAGCTGGTGGCTGCCAGCCCGGTACTCTCTTCCTTCCCCTGGCTTCCAGGCTTCCCTCCCTTCCTCTAGCCAGCCCTGCCCCCTGGTCAAACTCCTGGAAGAACTCCCAGTTGAGGGAACAATTTGCATACTATGCTTTATTATATACGATTATATAAGATAATATCTTTTAAAGGGCCAAAATTCTTAGTTTTAGTGAAGCTCAATATATCAAATTTTTGGTGTTGTATCTAAGTAATCTTTGCCTAAATCCAAAGTCACAAAGGTTTTCTTCCATGTGTCCTTACAGAAGCTTTATAGTTTTAAGTTTTACATCTAGGTCCATAATCTATTTTGAGTTAACTTTTGTATGTGGTGTAAGGTTTGGTTCAAGCTTTTCTGTTTGTTTGATTTGCATGCGGCTAATTGTCCCAGCATCACCTGCTTTAAAAGACTACTCTTCCTCCACTGATCTGCCTTCATGCCTTTGGGAAAGTCAGTTGATCAGGTATGCTTAAGTCTATTTCTGAACTCTCTATTTTGCTCTGCTAATATATTAGTTTATTTGACACTAATACCATATGGTCTTGATTATTATAGCTTTATAATAACTCTTCAAGTCAGGCAGTTTGATTATTCCAACTCTGCGTGTGTGTTTTTCAAAATTGTTTTGGTTCTTTGACGTCATTTGCATCTCTGTATGAAGAGTAGATGCATGCTAAATAACATAGACCAAAGAGTCTGACAGAGAGCCTCTGATAACTGGGAACTGCCACAGCGTGCTTTTTGCCTGGCTTGGAGAATGTCTGAGTTGATGACGTGTTGGTACTCTTCATATCAGCAATTCTGTGACTGCTTTGTTTGCTGTTTTCTTGTTGCGTTTGTCCTTGTCCTTTCAGCTCCAATTAGGAAGGGGAGAGAGGAGGCTGCATGCTGCCAGCTTAGCCCTATAAATATTTGTTCGGTGTTTATGACAGATGTTTTCCTGTTTTGAAGGAATCTGACCTTCATTAAAAATCTGGAATTTTTTTTAATGTGATGCCAAAACATCAGAAACAACAGCCAGAACTGCTGGTGACTTTTATATATTTAAAGACCCAAATTCTTACTGGAACAAACCAGTAATTATCACAACTACTAGTATTTGTTGGGAATGTAGTCAGAGGGTAGGAAGTAACCAGAGTTCCTCTTTCTTTGCTCTAATCACCTCCCTTCTCCACATTCCGCAAGATGGGCTATTTAATAGTCTCACTTCATAAACCAACAATGCAGCTTTCCCTGACATCCAGTGAAGTGTTCTTCCTGGTGTTTAGAGCACCAATTAACCCACAGACAAATCACCTGAAGTATCATTAAGGTGATATAAATGTGTGACACATGAAAAACGGCATAAAGGTATCATGAAAAAAAATATAATACAAATTTTAGAGTTTTCTCATTGGCCATGCTACCTCCCTTAATGGAAGGGTGAAGCCACTTGGATGTCCCTTAGTGCATCAGTTTCTTTTAGGCTAAGGCACATGGGCTTAGATTTACCTACTTAGCTGACACTCAGGATCTTTAGAATTGTTGGGATTGTATTCACCATAACTTCTCATTGAAAAAATAAACCACAAAACAACAACAACCCATGATATTGATGTTCTTCAGGGTTCCCAGAACTTAAAACATGCAAATTGTAGAAACCATGTACACATGGTCACAATAGAAGTTACTTTTCTCATAGGCTTAGAGGAAGAGAATCAGAGTGCTGTGACAAGGACCTGCCTGGGTGGCACTCATTATAGTTGTTTATCAGGGGTCAGGCCCAGAACTCAGGGTCTCAGTTCCGTACCTGCTACTGTCAGCATTCTCAGAAGGGACCCAGTCATAGTGGTAGACTTATAAGAACCATGTGGATAAGAATGAGCCATCATATCAGAATGCTGGTTTATTAGTTTACATTTAAAAAAGGAAGGCATTCAACTCAAAGTCTTAATGGCCAATCTGGTTGGTAATCAAGGGAAGAAAAAGAAATATCAAATGTGAATAAGGAATAATGCAGTGTACCTAATTATCTCTGTAGCATTGGTTTAGAAATAGCTGTAGTTCATTCCGGCTGCCCTTCCTGGGTGCAATGATTGGGCTAGCATTGTTGAGTTTTCCCTGGGGCTCCCTATTTTCTATTTCCCCATAAGACAGCACCCTTTTTTTTTTTAAATATATATTTTATTGATTTTTTACAGAGAGGAAGGGAGAGAGATAGAAAGTCAGAAACATCAATGAGAGAGAGACATCGATCAGCCGCCTCCTGCACGCCCCACAGTGGAGATGTGCCTGCAAGCATGGTACATGCCCCCGACCGGAATTGAACCTGGGACCTCTCAGTCTGCAAACCGATGCTCTATCCACTGAGCCAAACCGGTCTCGGCAGCACCCTTTTTGATTGCCATATTCTTCCTTCAGGATATTAATGCTTCAGTCAGGTTATAGTATGGTTTTGTCTTGCTTGAGAGTCATTCTCTCAAGGGCCTGTGAGCATCCCTGCTGTGATCCAGTGTGTATCCATGCGACAGATTTAATCTCAAAGGATGATATTATATCTTCAAGTCCAATCTTGCAGGCACTAACATTACCAATTCTAGACAGAGATATTTTATGCTCTTTAACTGCACTTATCTGCACATTACTTCTATAAAAGCCGACAATGAACTAATATTCAATGTTGGTACAAGTTCTGATGAGTCCTGCAAGTGACAGGCATGAGTCCAAAGGAAACACCTAGGGAAACTCACACCCTCTGCTCAAAGGAACATGTACTGTGTTCATTGCAACAGAGTTTTTTACAACAAAAATTGTAAACAACTTACATATCCACCAAAAGGAGAATGCATAAAACAGTTGTCGTATATTCAGACAAAGAAAACCAAAAATGAAAATAAATCAGTCAGTTCTATGTAGCAATGGGGACACATCTAGGAATATTTAGAAAATTAATGCTGAGCAAGAAAAGTAAGTCACAGAAAGACATATATAAGAGAAGACCATTTCTACATTTTTAAATCTCTCAGAACAATACAATAATTAGTTTATAAAGATATATACATATGGTTACAAGAAACTTGTGTGAAAAGTATACACAACAGTTTCTCAGGATTGCAGTTTCTTCTGGGAAAATAAGACAGAGTATAGGATCAGGGTGGGCTAAAAATGGCAATTCAACTCTATCTACAAAATTTTATTTCTTAAAAAGATTTGCTGAAATGTAAAGATTATTAATAGTTATATAAATCCAGGTGCAAGACATGGATTGTTTTTATAGTTGATCCTCTATGTTCTCTCTTTTTAAAATCTTTCCATAATAAAATTCTAAAAAAAAAATAAATAAATGTGTATTCCCTAATATGGAAAATTTTATCACAGAAAAATAAGTATTGTCTGATACATTTATAAAAAACATGAATATAGAAAAGTATATTCACATAATGTATACAGTATACATGGAATAAGGTCTGAATGAGGAATCACCAAGTTGTTATTCCTACCTACCTCTGGAGAGTGGAATTGGGTGAGGGGTATGGCAAAAAACTACTTTTACTTTTTTTTACTCTAATTTTATCAAATAAATCATGTATTTATGTATTACTTCATAATTTAAAAATAAAATAAAATGCAAATTCCTGTTCCTTTAATGAAAACAAAGAGTAACAACAATGCATAATATTCCAGATTCCCTAGGCCTGAACCTCTTTGGAGAATTCTAGGAATTTAACTCAAACCCAGTCTTCACCTCCTAGGACATGGAGACATGTATTTCTCATTCCCAAGATCCTCAAATAAAGGCCAAAGTAACATTGTGTCATTCTAGGGGTGGAGGAAGGTTGAAAAGACTATGAGGCCAACTAGGGACAAACCAATCAGAGCACAGAAGAATACTGGAGGAGACACTGATTTAGAGTCAATTAGTGTCCCCAAAGCCACCTGAAGGCATTGGGTCCCAGTGACTGAGTTCAGTATTCTTGCAGAATTTCAGAAGTTTGCTAAACCCCAAGAGGTTGCAGGACTATATTCTTGTAACATGGGGTGCCCTCTAACTTTTCTTCTCTGCCTTAGTTTTTAATCCCTATGGTTCATTATCTCATCCATCCATCTGGTAAGATCCCAACCTCTATTTCCTGTGCTCCTGGCCCCCACAAAAAATGGGGCTGACACAGGACATCAAGCTGCATAGCTGTAGTCCCTATTGTTTCCACTACACATAGTTGGGGTTCAACACTGCTCTGCATGCCCTCATGTTACTCATGCCATTGTGCTTCCCCATCCTCTGTGGTGGTTATTCAAACTTTTGCTATATCCTTCAAATCTTACCCCTTACTGATGCCCTTCACTCCTTCAAGGGAGAAGAAAAGGCATCAGCCAACCACCCCTTGGGTTTCCAGAAGCACCTTATATCCCATCTGCATGGTGTCTGCATGCTCTCCACCTCTCCTGCCATGGTCAACCCTCCCTCTACTCCTGGTCAAGTCTACCCAGCTCCCCAAGCTACCAGCCATCTTTCCTCTCACCTGAGTCTTCAACATTTCCCTTGCTGCTTCCAGCATCATTTAAACACACTCAAATCTTTTCATATTTGCCAAGGGAGCCTCCTTTAACCTCATTCAACTCTGTCTGGAAGATCTTCATCTTTACAGCCAGACTTTCTGTGCCACACTAGATTCTCTCCCCAGTTTGTCTTTTTCAGCTTCATCTTAATGTGTGCACCTCCATCCTACTGCTTGCACTGGTCAGAAACCACGGTCTTACAGCCCTAGACCTCTTGTGTCTCCAATTCTTCTCTCCAGGCCTTTTTTTCAACCCCTTAGCCCCTTCCAAAGGAAACTCCATCCTTGACCATGCTGAGTCATCTTTGAAGGTGCAAAGTGGGTCCTGGATTAATTATTGAGATTGATGCGATACCCAGTCACCAACACTGAGAGCTTGGAGTGGTTTCCGCATTAGGTACCTCAGAAATAAACTTACCCGAAAGAAGATGACTTAATTTTCTACTGAAGACTAATTTCATAAAAAGAAAGCCTGAATTCTGCCTTTGAACATGATGTTAACCATCTTCCTTGTGAAATGATATTGTTATTATTCTTCTAAGGAATACCGAGACTCTCCTGAGCCCCTACCAAGTGATTCTCAAATATAAACCCTAATAGAAGGCTTCTCTGAGATGACAATTGCATGGCAATTCTGGTCTAATTAATTGGTTACAAGTCTAGCTCCTCTGTCAGATTGTGAGTGGGACCATCTCTTCACACCATTGTCTCTTCAAGGATTGGCAATCATTCCAGATCATCATTAAGATGATGGGGGAGAAGGGACTTACTGCAAGTTACCCAATACTTAAAGCTTGTGATTGGACAAATCTGGTTTCAGATCCCACCTCCATTACTAACAAATTGTATAATCTGAACAAGGAACAAATTTTCCCAAGTCTCAGATTTCTCATCTGTAAATTAAGAGAGAAATAATTCCTACTTTAGAAGTTGTTGTAAGCGTGTTTGGTCCATAGTAAATGCCTGAAAAATAATAGCTATTATTAACTATTATGTCTATTATCACTAGTAGGTACACAATTAGGTTAAGGTCAATATATAATCTTGTGATAGTGCCTTTAGTTTCCCTGTGTGGGGCAAATGGCTGTTTCTTCACAGGTTTTAGTTGGGGAATCCCATAATTGCCCCATAGGCTGAAATCCTCTCATACATCAATTGAATCTGTGTTATCTGATCATGTAGTGAAGCTTTAGCATGACCAATCTCTATGCCTTCCAATTGCAAATTGTTTTGTGGAAGAAAAAAAAAGTGTCTTAGATGACAGTTCTTGGGCCATGTAATAAGAGACCTCAGTCAGCTCCAGTGGGGGCCAAGGAGGGCAGTTGGGGATGTGGGGTTTAAAGGATTCCAGGATGAACAAAAATATCATCTGGAGAACTAATTTCTGTCCTCCCATTGATTTTCTTGCCTTTCTTTTTCTTTCCTTTTTTTGTTTGTTTTTGGAGTGTGTGAGAGAAATAAAAGAATAAAGGAGAAAAGACAAAAAAAAAAAAAAGAAAAAGAAAGAAAGAAATGTGAATTCCCCTTGAAGGTTCTCCAGAAGCAAATCCCCTAATTTGGGGTTGGGATGGGATCACATTTCACTCATCGTTAAGCCAATGGTGGTGGTGAGACAACAATGGTAGAGTGAACAGGGTCATGGTCTGCAAAAAGAAATAATGCCCTAGAGTTGGGAGAAATGCTAGGAGATTGTTTCCCAGGGTGTTCAATTTGGCACATTAAGAAAAATGAAAAAAATGTTTGTGAACTAAAGAAGTCTGGAAAGTTTAAATTTTTATGAAAATTTAAAACAATTACTATTTATTCTCACCATTGTTTAACAAAAGAAAGACCATTTTAACACCAAAACTGAAGTAAGAATATATTCTTGGATTGAAGAAAAATCCTTTTCAAGAAATGAACATTGTAGTTTCAATCTTATAGGTCTTTTCCATCCATTTACCCACCCATCCATCCTTTCTTCCTATTTTTTTCCTTCCTTCCTTCCTTCCTTCCTTTCTTCCTTCCTTCTTTCTATCCATCCATCTATCCATCCATTCATCTTTCCCACTTCTTATCTAATTACTTAGGTATTATATGTCTACTTAAATATTTATCTATACAATACTACACTAGTTTTTCTTATTTTGCTGTGGACCTCTCATTATAAACGAGCACCACCTCAGAACAGGATTTGAGAACCATGCCTTGGAGGTTTTAGCTCAAAGATGAACATTCTGAAACAGGAATCAAGTGGCGAGTAAGTCTCTTGAAGTCACACAGCTAATGGCAGGTCAGAGCTAAGGCAGGTCCTCAGAGTCCCAGTCTTACAGCCAAGTGCTAAATCATCACTGTCATCATCATCAAAGGGCACAGTCAGCATTCAGGTATCTTTTGCAATAAGGTGCTAGTCCACAGGTCATCACCCAGAAATTCAGGGTAGCCCTTTCAGTCATGCTCTCTTGTTACCTCCTAAGCCTGCCTTCACTGATCTTGTTCCTCTCCCTGCCCTGGCCTTTACAGGATTGGCTCTGTTGGTTCAGGAAGCCAGCACATTTCCAGGGCTCTATCCCAGACACAAGAGGCAGGCAGTGCTTGCTGCTTCCTTTCCCCCATCCTCAAAGACACAGAGTCCTGTCAATTCTATCTCATTTCTTATTAGTCCTCCAAAGACCCACAGTCTCTCTCAGCCCTTCATCATTTCATTGTCAGGACTGTTGTAGCAGTTCACTTACCGGTCTTTCTAGCTCTAGATACTCCCACCACGCCCGGATCTCCCTCTATCCCCTGGCCTATTCTTCAAGACAAAACATCAAAAACAATAGCAACAAGAATATAATAGCAGCAGCAGCAACCTGCAGTGACTTCCCATTGCTTCCTCTAATAGAATCTTTCCCGCCCTCCTCCCTGAGCACCATGTCTAAGCCTCACCCAGGTACTGGCCTTTCCAGGCAATGTGCTTCTGGCCTTCGATCATGCCATTCCTTCTTCCTGTAATGCTCTTCCTTTCATTCTCTGCTTTACAAATTCCCACACTCCATTGAAGCTCACTTCAGCCCTATCCGGTTTGGCTCAATGGACAGAGCATTAGCCTATGGACTGAAGGTTCCCAGGTTTGATTCTGGTCAAGGGCACATGCCCGGGTTGTGGCTCAATCCCCAGTAGGGGACATGCAAGAGACAGCCAATCAATGATTCTCATCATTGATGTTTCTTCCTCTCCCTTCTTCTCTGAAATCAATAAAAAAATATATTTTTAAACAAAGCTCATTTCAAATGCCACTTCATTTGTTTCCTCTTCAGAAAAATTAGTTTCTCCTTCAATAAATTCTGAGCAATTTTGGGGACCTTCTCCATCACTGCATCACTCCCAGTATCTAGGTCTGAGTCTGGCTCCAAGTGTCCACTTGACTAAATCTGGTTGAATAAATGAATAAAGGTCTAACATCATCTTTTTCACAAAAACCTGGTAGGATCTATACACCAGATTCAAAGTCTGGATGTTTGAGAATTGAGTAGGAACAGATTTAAAATGAGAAACTTGGTTGGGCATGTGGAGGAATATTTTTTAGGCTGGAGTTTTCCTTCTGAAAGATGAAATATACGAACTCTCTATTCTGGGAATGAAGCAAATTCTCAAAACATTCACTTAGAGTTATTACAAGGTTAAAAGACTCAGAGACAATCCACCTTAATCCCAAACACCTGTCTGTGTTTGATAAAATGAAAAATAATAACTAACAATGAACAAACTAAATCTTTATATCAAAAATCATTCGTTTTTCTTTTCAGATAAATGTGATGCCATCCAACAGAAGTGACCATACTGGTGGAGAGACCATTCTGGGGAATGCAGTTTCAGGAGGCAAGTCAGGACTCTAAAAATTAATGATTAGATTCTATCAGATGACATCATGAGCAACGTTTGTATATAGCACACTTAAAGATAAAAATCAAACAGAGCAATGGAAAGTGCTAGAAGATCTAGGGTCTACTCTGAGCTCTGGGAACTGGTATCCAGGTTTGGTCAGGTCACTCAAATTCCTGTGGCTTCACTGTCCTCTGTAAAATGGAAATAATGACAGTTCATTCCTCACAGGATTATTTTGAAAACAATTACATATGTTACCTAATTAGCTAGGACCTGCAACATACTGGGCACTCAATAAATGTGATATGAATTGTTATTTGGAACAGGTAAGACAACTTGGGTATAAGTCACAGGGAAACATCTGAAGATCATAGTGACTTTGAGTTGAATTAAATAGCAATGTAGGCGGGAAGGAAGTGCAACTCACCAGGCCTGGCCTGTGCATTTCTCCCTCAGAAGGTGGGATTCTGCATATATTTCTTTTCATCATCTGCCAGCCAGAGGGAAAGGAACCAGCACAGGAGTCAGAGTCTCTAGGGGACGGTGAAGCCACAGATGTGGACATCCTGAGTCTGAGTCACTGGGTGGAAGGCTGGCTGCTTATCTGTATGAGAGCAAGAAACAAACTTCTCCCATGTTTAGCCAAGACTTGGAGTGGTTGGTCATCGCTGTTAGCCTGCCCTGACCACCGCGGTTTTGAAGATATCACTGTTATCATGCTTTGCACTTATCAGAACTTTAACAAAGTATTTATTTTCTGTTTTGATATTTGAGTTAAAAAAAATAAACCAAGAAGAAATTGGAGAGAGATGAGAGAAAATTAGTAAACACATTGGGAAAAAAATGATGAAGACCTTGTTCCTACAGAGAGTT
Organism: Lasiurus cinereus; assembly: GCA_011751065.1. Classification (NCBI taxonomy): domain Eukaryota; kingdom Metazoa; phylum Chordata; class Mammalia; order Chiroptera; family Vespertilionidae; genus Lasiurus; species Lasiurus cinereus. The sequence goes on along the minus strand of JAAGEH010000226.1, from coordinate 15,648,859 downwards.
CATTTAGGAAAATAACTGAGGGCAATTTTATTCCACAAATCCCTTCCTGTTCTGGGCACATATTCTGAGTCTGTGCTGGTGGTTCTCAGCCCCAGCTGCACGTTAGAATCACTTGGAAGATTTTTTAAAAAATTAATTATTTATGTAATTTATTGATTAAGGTATTACTATGTGTCCTTATCCTCCTGCCACCCTATTGCCCCACCGCCACCAACCTGTTCATTCCCTTACCTCCCTGGTGTCTGTGTCCAGTGGTGATGCTTATATGCATGCATACAAGTCACCATGATCACTTGCAAGCTTTTAAAACTATATGCTACCCAGGTTTCACCTTTAATTCAACTGTAATCGCCGATTGTTCTAAAATAGTGTGCACTTTTGAGAACCATTGATTTGTGCAAATCACAGGCACTTCTTTTTATGACTTAGATCATCAGAGTGATAATATTGAATGAACATTTAAAATGCTTGGAGAATCAGAGACACTAGGAAACTCCTTGGCAGAAGTGGATAGTGGAAAGGTTTCAGTTTGGGAGTCAGACCAGTTGCTTCATTGCTTGAAGCCAGGTTTGCTTTCTTGCTCACTAGCAGATGACCCTGAAGAAGTTATTCTACTGCTTTTGACCCTCTGTTTCCTTGGTTATAAAATAGGGATCTTATAGTATCACCTACAGGATTGTGAGGAGAAAAATGAGCTAAAGTCTGTACAGCTAGAAACAGAGTAGATGCTCAACAAATGGTAGTTATTATCATTGTCAGTATTTATGAACAACAGAATGCCAAATTTACAAGTGTCTCATTAAACTGGAGAAAGAAGATGTCCTGGAGAGATTCTGGAGAATAAGTAATCGTAAATTGTAATCACCTAAACAATGTTCATTATGGTGATTTTATGGTTGATTGCGTACTGTTGATGTTATCTTAATTGAGTGTGTTATTTTTATTGCTTTACTTTAATTAATATAAACATATTTATAAGTATCACTAGGGACATTGGTCTACAAACCACGCTTCTGACTTATTCAATTGCCTTCCAGTTGAGAAGCAAATACTTCACTTTCTTTTCATAAAGGAATAGCTTTTAAGATGAGATTAAACTGAATCAGTCAGCCCTTTTTAAGCAAGTCTTTGAAAAACACAGTGCTAGATTCTGATGAGGATCCCAAAGAGGACGGTGACCCTGACCCTGTGCTCCGGGAGCTTGCACACTCTGGGGACGGGGTCCTGTAGTTGATGCTCTGGTTGTGGTTTCATGTCTTCACAGAATGACAGCCAACAGGGCGAGTCTGTATGCCAAAGGAGTGCAGAACGCAAGTGTGGCCAGCGTTAGAGAAAGAGGTGTTCATTTTGGTTTTGATGAGTAGAGAGCTTACCCAAAGGAAACGCCTAAGGTTCACACGTATGCAGCTTGGTCAGGGGGCTTAGGCAGATCCGACGCTGGGAAGAAAGCCTGTGAAGGAACAGTCCATGTGTGTCTGTAGGAGAGCAATAGGATCAGTTAGTTTGTCAGCAGAGTAGGGAAGGTTAACATAGAAGATACAGCAGGAGATGAGCTGCTCAGGCACTGAGACCAGCTCACTGGGGATATTAAATTCCAGACGTTTCCTTTGCCACATGCCACATTTTCATAGTTCTTGCAAGGTCCTATCTTGTTTCATTTCTTCCTTTGTGTCCCCATTCCATACTCCCATTCTGCCACCTCTCTTCCACCTTATGATGCAATCAATCTAAAGTATATGAGGTGTGTTTTAAAATTTTGTATGTTTCTATAAACCAGGACTTATTTTGTAGAAGGTATTTTTAATTCCTGAACATGTTATTTTGTTATATGTCACATAGTGATTCATATTTTTTTCAATCAGTGGTATCATCTTGAAGTTTAATCCATATTGCTACATGTGCATCTAAGTTATTACTTTTAAATGCTGCAAGGTATCCCATACTATGTACCTACCACATTTCACCATCCACTCACCCATTGAAGGAAGCCTGGCTTGGTTCTGCTTCCCCGTCACAACCTTCTTACATGACCTGTGTGAGAATTTCTTTGGAGTATATACCCCCGGAATTGATGGCTGGGTCATGGGAGTGTGGCTACTTAATTTAAGTCAGTAGTGCCAGATTTCCTTCTGGAATGGCTGCTTGAAACTACCCTTCTTCAGCAGGATGTGATTCACACTAACATTTGGTGACACCCAGCCGTCTAATAGTTGTCTATCTTATAATTGTCAAGCAATATAACACTGTTGTTTTATTTGGCTCTTTTCTGTTCAATAGTTAATTAGAATACCTGGAGAATAATATGCATAATAGCCTTTTGAGGTTCCTCTTTTGTAAATTAATTATCCATATTCATACTCTATCATTTTTTTAGGTTGCTATCTTCCTTTTTTTTTCTGGAAAAACACACCTCAAAACATCCTCTTTGTGTCCTTTAAGATAGCTCCTTGTTACTCAGAGTAGTCTTTCATCCAGCAGTATCAACATTATATGTTAGAAATGAAGAATCTCAGGCCCCACCCAGACTTACTAAATTAGAACCTGCATTTTGACAAGCTCTCACGAGTCATGTACATTAAAGTTTGAGAAACATTGGTCTATATCTGTGCTGTCCAAAATGGTAGCCACTAGCTTATTTATTTATTTTTTATTTTATTTATTTTTATTTTTATTTTTTTAATATATTTTATTGATTTTTTACAGAGAGGAAAGGAGAAGGATAGAGAGTTAGAAACATCAATGAGAGAGAAACATCGATCAGCCGCCTCCTGCACGCCCCCTACTAGGGATGTGCCCGCAACCAGGATACATGCCCTTGAGCGGAATCTGGGACCCTTCAGTCCGCAGGTTGACGCTCTATCCACTGAGCCAAACCGGTTTTGGTCACTAGCTTATTTAAATTAAAATTAAAAATAATTTAAAATGCAGTTCTTCAACCACCTGAACCACATGTGGCTAATGGCTCTTGCATTGGACAGTGCAGATATATAAAATTACCATGATTCCATTGAATAACACTAGAAGTTACTTAAAAAATTTCCTGCCAGTATACTACACTGGCAATATTTTCTTTAGTTTGTTTCGCCCTCTAATCTGTGGTGAGAAGAAGCCTGAGGAATGGGGGAGAGAATTAATAAGAATTGGATTTGGTATTTGGTGGTGGGCTCATCGGTTGAAGGGAAACAACAATAGGTGTGAGGGACCAATGAGGAGTATTTTCTACATGCAGATAGGAGGCCACAAATAATTCAGCAAAGGTAGGGGTTCTGGGCTATCATATGTTGGCCTAGACTCTTCCAAAATTCCAAAGGATCTGCATATCCTTTATACAATTTAATCTCACCACAAAGCTATGGGGAAGGATAGAAATGATTTTCCCTGTTTTTCATAGACCAACCGGGATGCTGAGGTGGTCATTTGTTTTAGGAATAGAAAGAAAGGAAAGGACAAGCTACTCTGCTTTCCTATGTGGACTTAGATGCATAATGCAGAGATTGTGGATGGATAGAAGGGAAACCTCTCTTAACAGGAGAGTAAACTTGTTGGGTGGACAACTGAATGAAGCTGTGGAATTCCTTTATGGCCAATAGAAGAACAACAGTAGGATGAATGGGGAAGAATATATTGAGCACTTACTATAAGCCCGGCCTGTAGTAGGTACTCTACTCACCTGGTTATTCTTAACTCATCTCTGTGGGGGTCCTAGTCAATCCCCACCCCACCAAGACTCATGGGCTCTAAAGCTCTGATGGGCTGTAAGTACTATGCCTTCCCCACTGAGCTATGAATTAATGACATGGGTTTGATCCGGATGATCTCTATAACTCCCTTCCATGTCTAAACTTGAATGTGTTCAGCTCAGAAAGGAATTCACTTGGAATGAGATAAAACACGGGGATCTAAGCCTTTGAAAGGGTCATCAGCTGGCGAGCCCTTTTTATAGCACTTCTCTCAGAGCTGCCTGGATGGAAAGCAGATTGTGCATTTTGTCATCATGTGGCATTGTCATTCTGGAAGCCCGTGGTGCTTTCACCAGAACACTCAGCATGGTAATGCAACGGTCCCTTAGCCTCAAAACATGGTGACTTTGAAAACAGATGCGTGTGAATTGTACCACCAGATAACTAGGACCACAGGGAACATTTTGAATCTTTATTTTTTAAGTTACTATAGGGCATGATGTCATGTGAAACTTGTCTTAAAGATTGAGTGCAATCCACAGGAAGTCTCCCTTTCTATCAGCAGAGTTTTAGCCACAAGACAGAAAGTGTGCAGAAGTCAAGAACCATGTGAGAGTGAAATGGACAATTCATCAAGTTGGAAGGAGCCGAAACTGGTTTGGCTCAGTGGATAGAGTGTTGGCCTGCGGACTGAAGGGTCCCGGGTTTGATTCCAGTCAGGGGGATGTACCTTGCTTGTGGGCACATCCCTAGTGGGGGGCATGCAGAAGGCAGCTGATCAATGTCTCTCTCTCATCAATGTCTCTAACTCTCTATCCCTCTCCCTTCCTCTCTGTAAAAAATCAATAAAATACTATATTTTTTAAAAGTTGGAAGGAGCCACTTGCTGAGAGTTTTTTTGGGTAAAAATTTGCCAAAGAGAAGGAATAAGATTCAAGGGGCTAATGAGGGACACCAAATGTAGTTATTACAAAAAAGTATTCCTTATTCAAACTTTTAGTTTTGAATCCACCTTGCTCACAAATGCACAGGCAGCAGAATGGCCATACACCTCCACAAAGTTCAAATCTTCTAAGAAAGTGCATGAGAAATTTGATCAGTGGAAACCTTTATCATCTCAATTCTGCCTTCCCACCCTTGTCATCATATACTCATGCTTTGTGATATTTATAATACATTGCATGAAAGGGTTGGAAACACATTTGCAATAAAGTGTAAATGGCTAATAAAATGTCAATACTTTGGCACAGTTCATATTAGGGACAGAGATCAAAGCATAGACTGGACTTTTATTCAATATTGGACTAGAGTTATTATGAGAATTTATTATGTGCAAGCTTTGCACTAGAATTTGTGGAGAGAATGCTAAAATGAATAAATCAAGATCCCATCTTCTAGGATTTCACAGAGTAGTAAAGGATGGTGATGGTAGATAAGCATAAATTACTCTAGCAAGAGAGAAGAAGTTAGGTTAAAACTAAATGCTGGGAGTAATTTATTAATAAGAAAAATTAATTCTAAATGGGAGGCTGGGGAGAATAATCTGAATATACCTTAAAAGATACTGAAGATTTAAATATGCAGAATTTCAATATGTATACTGAAGCTATTCCAGGCAAAGAGAGCAACTTGAATGCTGTTCAGTAAAAGAAGGGGACAAATATGTGTGGAATAGGAAAGATGAGTAATCCCCATTACCACCATGTGGAAGATATGAGACAAGGCAGAGAAAGTGGAGGAAAGGTTAGGTAGGGATTATGTAAGTGAGGGTCAGACTATCAAGCTAAAGTTTTGTTCTGTGTGTTTCAGAGTCACATGAGTATTTGAGCTGGAAGGGATGGACTCTTTTCCAGGGGAGTTTTAGGCCTGAGAGTCAGGGGGCATTTTTTTTTGGGGGGGGGGAAAGAAACCAGGTGCATATGTCAGGATTGAGCCCTAAAAGCACATTATATTAGATATCTGTTCTGCTAAATAAGTTTTAGGATCTACAAACAGTGGATCAAACATCAAGATATGATGAAGAGATATCTCAATTACAGAGCATAGATAAAGGCACTTTGTGAATTTAAACAGGAGAAAGTGTTTAGTTAAATGGGGGATCAACATGTCTCTGTGGATCACGGGAGAAATGCATATTCTTTCTTACTTTCTAGATCCCTCTCATTCCCCAAAGAATCCAGATACTTATTTTAAGGGCCTCTCTCTCTTAAGAGAACAGTTGAAAGACAATGTGATTGGGGAGGTATGCGTGGGGAGAAGCCAAATGTTTCCAGTTGGGATGGGCAGATTATGCTAGAATATTAAACAGTTATTTCTCCTCTTCTGTCCAAGTGGAGCTAGAGGTCAATATTCACCATAGCCCAGCTATCAGGTAGCTGAGCAGCAAAAGCAGTGACCAAATCTGCCTGTACATTGAACCACCCAGTGAGCTTCTGGAACTGCCAGGGGCCAACCCCGTGGCCGACTAGTGACATCAGAAAGCCCCACGGGTGACTTCTGATATACAGCCAGTGTGCAGTGGTTGTCCAAGTGTGGTCCTCCACCAACAGCATGAGCATCACCTGGAACCTTGTTAGAAATGGAAATGACCAGCTCCACGGAAGCCTTCCTGAATCAGAAGCTCTGGGGTGGGGGTAGCAGTCTGTGTTTTCACAAGCCCTTCAGGGGATTCTCCTGGAGGACCTCTGATGTGGTGGAAAGATTTCTCAGTTTGGATGCAGACCTGAGTTCAAATTCCCAACGGTACTTCTTTGGCAAATGACTTAATATCTGTAGATGCAGAGGCGTGGGCCTGAAGGCAGGCGAGTGAGGACAGAGGCAGAGATTGGAGTTACCCTGCCATGAGCCAAGGAAAGCCCAGGGATGGAAGAGGTGAGGAAGTTTCCTCCCTGAGTAGTTCTGGAGGAATATGGCCCTGATCTCACACAAGGAATTCAGACTTCTAGCCTCCAGAACTGTGATAAGTCCTGTGGTTTTAAGCCACCCAGTTTTAAGTACTTTGGAATGGCAGTTTTAGAGAATCAATAAAGAGCAGCTGCTTGGCCTCATTTTGGAAAATACCTTATCTTAGAACTGAATTGGAAATATAACGCGTGGACGGGAAACAAATTGAATTATGTTTTCCTTTTATTTTATTTATTTTGGCTCCCTGGTTTCAGCAGGTTTGATGGGTACCCAGAGGGGAGGACACTACATAGTAGGATTTAACTGCCAGAAACAGAATGGATGTGGTATTTATTTATTTAATTGAATTTATTGGGATGACATTGGTTAATAAAATCACATAGTTCATGGAAACAATTATATAAATACATCATCTGTGTATTGTATTGTGTGTTTACTACCCCAATCAAGTTTCTTTCCATCACCATTTATCCACATAACCCATGGACCTGCAAAAATTACTCTAGGTTAAATACCATTCTTTGAGTATAAGAAAACACTGTCATGATATAACTTAGGATATCAGGGGGCCCTTGTACCCCCACAGTTTTCTCTTTCCATGTTTTACTGTAAGAGACTAATTTCATTGGGTTAAACATAGTCCATGTCTCAGCCCCCTTTTAAAAAACAAAAGATTTTTGAGAGGGGTACTTCATGAAAGAATTAATATCTTGTTTTTTGGTTATTGGGGAAGGAAGGTGGAAAAAGAGTCCTAAAAATGAAAAGGGGGTCAGAAACTTAAAGGGGGTAACTGAAAGTGAAACTTTACCTTGCTCTACCATCTTGTCCTGGGATAGTCTTCAGTGATGTTTTAATAATCTCATTACTGTAGAAATCCAAGGAAGTTCAAATGCATATTTGCCAAAGTAAAGAAGAAAAACAGTCATTGTAGGTTGTCAGGAGGCGATTAACCTTGAGTTCTTGGTGTGCTTCCTTCCTTTATTGTGTGTGTGAGAAATAATTCTTTCCTCCCCAGTCCCAAAAGAGATCCAAAGCAATACTTTTTCACTGCTAATGAGATTGTGTTTAGAGTTTGGAAATGGAACCCTATGAGCTCTTTAAGGTGGAGGAGTGCAGACATTTGCTATGGCATTGGCTTAGGATTCTACTTGTTGAGGTTCTTTGAAGGGTCAGGATACATTTGTATGAAGATAAAAGCAATCCACTTGGCAGAGATGAGAAGATGCTTGTTTCTCAAAGGGATCTCGAGGCTGTTGACGAAAGAACTGCTCTTTTATCCCTTCCTAAGCGGAGTTTCTGAAGCAGTCCTCAAATCAAGTGTTTCCAAATATTTATTGAGTCCAGGTTTTACTCATAAAATATTTCTAATCAGGAAATACAACTTGATATCACCCAAATTCGATTTTAGAAATAAATTCCATGACAGTTGAATTCAGATCTTAACTGTTGACTTGATCCATTGGTGAGAGAGACAATAAAAAGACTATGAAGATATATATTTTGAGGTCCTTTGTGCAAAACATCTCATGATCAGGCCACCAGTATCTACAAAGTGAAGTTATTCATACACGCAAGCCAGTTCTCAGAATCATGGCACAGATAAGGGAGGGGTGTTGCAATCCAAACAGAAATATCAAGACCTAATACAGCATCCAGGAGGTGAAAATAAAATCTAAGAAAAGAAAAATCCAGCATGAAATTAAAGGAGAACCTGACTATGATCCCATTTCCCCATTTGAGCCCAGAAGATAAAAACGGCAATAAATTCATTCATCTACACCCACTTTAAATATCGGAGCCGATCAGCAGTTTCACTGATGTACAGCCAGACTTTGAAGTCTGTCTTAGCTCTGGAATTTGACCAGCCGCTTTCCAGACCATGTAATGTATTGCAGATCTTTCCACGTTATGCATTCCAGATGGCCACAGTAATGCTTTGTGCATTTTCTCCTTTCTTATTTGGGTTACTGGGGTAATTTGGGAATAAAGTGTGCATGCTGCAAAGTGAAAATTGACATACACTTACTGCCCTGTGCTGCTCAGTCGATGATGGATATTAAAGAAACTGAAAGAGTTAAACATGTATCCAGTGAATGGAGGAGGGAGGGGGGGAGAAGGATGAAGGGAAGTCTCCTAAGCAGTTATTTTCGCTGCTTGCTAAGTGAGGGGCACTGGCTGTGTGGAAGAGCGAGCTATGGCTTCATGACTGTTGAAGGGGGTTCCTAGCCATTCTCGGCCCACTGCTCCCTTAGCTCAGTGCCACAACCTTGACCTTGATGTTAGGCGATCATATGGTTTATCCACAAACTGGAAGAAGTTTAAGAGCAAAAGGGGGAAGGGGGGAGGCGGATATTAACAATTACACCTGGGTAGTGGGCTGAAGCCCCATTTGGAAATCAGGACCTGTGTCCACCCAGCATCGAAGAGTAACTTCTTGCTGAGCCGTTTAAACACTGATTTTATTTAATTCAGCCCTTGCTCGGTGCGAAGGGGCTGCCAAGTGGCTGTTGACCCTTGGGTTTGTGGTGACTGGACTCTCCAGCTCCCCACACAAAGTCAACACGTGCAGTTAATAGGCAGCGAGCGTTCAGTCCCAGGCGGGCGGCTCTGCCCCGGCCGGCCGGCCGGCAGGGCTGCTCACCCTGGCTGGGCCCCGCTGGCCCGGCGCTGATTTATGGGGCATCCCACAGCGGGGCCTGCGTGTGCGCTGGGTTGCTCTATTGTTCCCATGCAGACCGTGAACAGAATCCGAGACTCGAGTGAGATAGTGGCATGGGACCCTTTCTAGCAAAGAAGACAGTCTTTTAGAAAAATAATTTTTGTTGTTGTTGTTAATCCTCACTAGAGGATATTGTTCCGTTGATGTTTTTAGAGAGAGAGAGGGTGAAAGGGAGAGGGAGAGACAGAGAGAAACACGGATGTGAGAGGGACACGTCGGTTGCTTGTCTCCTGCATGGAGCGTGACCAGGCCTGGGAACCTGCAACCAAAGTATATGCCCTTGACCTGAGAATGGAACCCGGGACCCTTCTGTCCGGGAGGAAGGAGATGGGGGGACATTCACTGAGCCAAACCGGTTAGGGCAAAAAATAATTTGTAAGGCTGCATTTAAATCTCTTTCCTGCATACGCCACGTGTGTTTTAACAACTGTTTTTCTATGCGAGTCCCCCTCTGGCATGCGGCTACAGCCATCATTCTCAAACTCGGCTGTCCACTGGAATCACCTGGAACCCTTAATAAAACAGAGGTGCCAGGACTAAACCCCCATTTTCCACCCCCCCTCCTCCCTACCCCACTCTCCCGCATTCCTGGGGATTCTGATTAAATAGGTCTCAAGAACATCTGGAAGAAGCCACAGGAGGTTAAAATCCTGCCGAAATGGAATCCCCCTACAACTTGGATTTCTCTTTTTCTCATCAAATTCTCCATCGTGTCCATGAAAAATAGTTGTGGAAATCCAGCCAGCTTTCCAGTCTCCGCGCAAGGAACGCTTCTCCCTCCCAGTCCTGGGAAAGCAGGGGGTCTCCTCTGGTGAAGAGAGATGCGTTCTACTTCCTGAGACAGGAGAGGCATCCTGCTGCTTCTCCAGCGGGTCTCCTGCTTGGCCTGGCAGCGAGGCCTGCGCGCACAAGGGCGGCTTTCTCTGCGAGGAGGCAGGAGGCCAGGGGTGTCTTCCCCGCGTGGGAGCGGCGGCCTGCCTCGCACAGAGGCTCCCAGCTTTGGAGGAGGACCCTGGAACCGGGGGCTTGGAGCCAAACTCCCAAACATCACAGGGCAGCGCAACAGCAAAAACATGTGTATTTGTGTGTGTGTGTGTGTGTGTTTCCTTGCTCAGGCGGAGACAGATACATCGCACAGAGACATTTCATTTTTCTTTTTCTTTTTTTTTTTCTGGAACACTCGGAAAAAGCAGACCTTGTTTGTTTGCACTAAGACCGCCATGTGACTCAGATGCTCCCCGAGTCCCGGACAGGCTCTGCCATGTAAAACACAGGCTCTCCTGAATGTTTTCGTCTTCCTTTCTGACTGTAACAATATTATATATTTTTTAAAACACTTGGAAAAACAGAGAAGGAATGACAAGAAAAGCAAACCACCCAAGGCCATACCTTTTTTTGAGAAAATACATGTTAATGTTTTAAAGTATGGTCTTCCAAGTTGTGTATCTTCACCGCACAGGTGTCATCAAATGAAAAATGCCACCAGTGCACTGTTTGATAATCAGGTTTTTACTGATAACAGTGTTTTGAGAATTGTTCCAGGTTATTCATTATTATTCAAAACAAGATATTTAGTGTGTGTGTGTGTGTGTGTGTGTGTGTGTATGGTTTTGTGTTTTTGTTTTTGTTTTTGTTTTGCTTTTTGGCTACACCAGAGAGATTTTTAAAAACCTGCCTGCTGTTTGGCATTTAGATATTTTTAATTTAATATTTTTATTTTATTGACTCTATTACAGATATCTTCCACTCCCCCCCACTCTTTACCCTCTTCTGCCTAGATTGCTTTTTAAAAAATAGTTACATATTGTAGTTAATATCCTTAAATTAAATTTGTATTCAACATATAACTGATGAATGTATCAAAAGTCTTGGTGCCTGTCGCCTACGGAAGCTGGGCATTCTGACTGTCGCCGGCTGGCGTTGGTGGGCTTCGGTTAGGTGAGGACAAGAGCCTGGAGTGCAGAGTTTGTGCTCTGCAGGGGAAAGCCCCCAAGTCCCACCCAATCCCCCTGGAAGTGTTGGGCAGTCACTAATCTATGCCAAGCCTTCTGACCATGGTTGCTTTCCGAGATTTGCTGTCACGGCAAGAGCTGAGGAGAATGTGGTTTGTGTGGATGGAATTTTTCTTAATCTCTTACGAGCTGTCACCATCTTACCTGTGTTCCCTTTGGGGGACTAACAGAGACAAAGAGGGTCTCATTCGAATTAGAACCTGGGCAGAAAAAGAGCACTTTCCTCCATTGACTTCTTCCTGGACATCAATAACTTCCAGCACAGGAAGCAAGTCTAATGAAGGGAAGTGACAATGTAGTGTTTTCTTAAACTTTGTGGTCTGGACCTACTATTTACATTTTAAATGTTGTCATTTTCAATCAACAGCCAACCTCCTGCCTCTCTGTCCCGGTCTCCATGCTTCAGCTACACTGGCCTGCTAGGGAGCTCTCTCTCCCAACACCTGCTGCATCCCACCAGGCTGCTTTCTCTGCTGGAGCCGCTCTCCATCCCCTCCTACCTTCCTGGGCGAACTTCTGCTTTCCCTTCAGGTTTCCGCTTCAACCAGCTTCTCACCAAGTAAGTGCGGACAACTTGGGCCTTCCACTTCAAGGAAGCCCCGCTGGCAAGACTAGGTCATGCAGGTACTCTAGAATCTTGTGGACCTGGTTGGTAGAAATTGAAAACAATCTTTTATTAAAAACTGCAAGCATTGTTAGCCGGCAGGAGGTAGAGACTTAACTATTTCTTGAGGGCAGATTGCTCTTTAGTACAGGGAAAACCACCCTGAGCGGTAGGTGTGTATAGAACCAGGGTCTGCACATGCAGCAAAGATGCTCTAAGGCACTAACATTGTCTTTTTTTTTTTTTTTTGAGTGAGAAGGCAAAGGTATTTCTCTGAAGGAGGCAGGGAAGCATTTTTATTTTGGCCTTTGGAGAAACATCACAACGAGCAAGACATCTTTGTCCCACCTTGACCTTAGAGCAGGGTCAGGTTCCTTTGTAGTTGGCAAAGCTGTGAAACTGTTTTCATGGGAGAACTGCTTTCAGGAGGCTGTGGGCACAACCAGTATTCTCTGGAGCCCCATGGAACATTACTCAGCGTCTCTATATCACCCCCCACATGGGTGACTTTGCTTCCATGATATGTTCAGACTGGTTTCTGCAGGTAGGTGGGGAAACAACAGTCCTTGTGGTATTTATTGACTAGTGAGCAATGTTACCAAATCTTCCTACTTGAGCCAGTGATGTTTTAGCCAAGTCTCTTGGGTGTCTAGGTCAACAATTACGCTACCTGGAATAAATGATAACTTTCCTTTCTTCCGGCTATACTTTTAACTTCTAATTTTTGCCTTTTCTCAGTGAAAGAAGCCACGACAGCCAAACCAGATGGAATGACTAAAATGCTGTTGAGTTTCTGAGCAGCTGTGGGAATAATGGACCTGAGAGCAGAGGGGTAAGAGGCTTCAGCTAGAGGGAGCAGCTGAGATAGCATTACAGCACCTTAGGAGATAATGGACACAGATTTGAAAATAAAAAATATGTGCACACACATACACGCATCCATCCATCCATACATACATATATATGTGTAAATGTATTTTAGATGGCCACACTGAGTGTTTTCGGTGATGTGGTAAATCAATAAAAATGCTTCTTAGGCTCAAAACCTGAAGCCTGATGGTCTAATTCAGTGGTTGGCAAACTGCAGCTCGCAAGACACGATTTGCCACTCTGTTGACTAATGAGTTTGCCGACCACTGACCTTGACTCTCCATTCCAATAATTTCAGGCTGTTGTTGTTCCTTGTGATTAAGCCCCTATCCCAGTGGTCGGCAAATTCATTAGTCAACAGAGTGGCAAACCATGAGCCGCAGTTTGCTGACCATTGGACTCTAATTGATTGTTAGCAGGAAATTATTTTTAATAGACAATGAAATCACTTTTATCTGTAAAGAGGTGTTAGGAAGTATTTTAATTAAAACACCCAGTTTATAAAGATATTTAATACTGTTGATTAGAGAGAAATTTACTGTTAGTTCAATTTTCACTATTCCTTTGTGGTCTGAAATGTAACCAGGCGGTACCCAGACTCTGTTAATTAGCAAGTGCGTGATGCTTTTCCAGCCCACTTTATAGGCATGCGATCTCATTTAGGTCTTACAACAACCCTGTGATACACGTCATCATAGAAATTAGCATCTGTGGAGCACTTGACAACTGCAAAACACATTCCCCAGATACATCCTTTCAAGGTCATGTACACAAGCCTTGCTGGTGACTTACCATTCAGCCCCGATGGCCTTACCCCTGGGTGTTCTCTGGACTCCAGAGGCTGTTTCACAATCCCATATCTTTGCACCTGTGGTTCCCTCTGGTGAAATGCCCTCAGGGAGAGCCTCCGTGTCTTCTCAGGAGGATGACAGAGCCAGGGAAGGCAGAGGGAAGGGAAATGGGAACAGGTACAGGCCGCATGGTCATTGGGAAGGAAGGGCTCGGCTGGGCTGGGAACCACTGCAAGACTGGTGGGATCGCCCCCAATCTGCTTAAGGCAGTGCAAGCTCGGGCCTGCCGCTGCCTCCGCTGTCCATGGAGGTGCCAATGGCATCCTAACTCTACAAAACCTACATCACCTTGAGCTCTGACTCATCCTCCTTCTAGTACTTGTGCTTGTCAGCTCATTCCCATCACCAAAGAGAACAATGTTAGACACTCATCCATGACCCTGGCCTCCTACCCTCCACGGGGTTCCACCAACTGTTTAAATCTAAAACCCACACTTGTTTGGAGAAGAAAGAAGAAGAAAGGCAGCTGTTTGTTTTATAAAGGGGAATGAAATAATGGATCAGAGCAGCTCAGGGCCCTGTTTGTCATTAGTTATGTCTCCTATTAGGGTATCACTTCCATTGGAAGCCCCTCTCAGGCACCTAGCCTGGGCTTGGTGCCTGGGCTTGGTGCACCCACCCACCTCTGTGCTCTCACAGCCCCTGTACCCATCCCTATTTTGGTACGTGGAGTTAACAGCATTCTCTTGGTGATAAGAGACAGAATCCTAATTCAAATTAGCTCAAGTAAAATGAAATACAAGGGGGAGGGGTTTATGGAATTAACTATTTGGGCCACAAAAAGGACCACAGGAAGCTTGGCCTCAGGCTGGGCTGGCCCCGGCAGAGATGCTGGCAGGAGGCTATGTCGCTGCCTCATCTTGCTCCTCTCAGGGAGCTGGCAGCATCCTTTAATGCCATAATAGCTTTGATGGCCTAATAGTGAGCAGAGAGGAAGGATAGTCATCCCTACACGCTGGGCTAACAGGTTTCTCTCCTGATCAGTCATCCTGGTCAGAGGTTGATCCTCAAGGCTGTGGGGCTGGAGCTGCTCTGGAAGTGCAGTGAGGGGGAGGGGAAGGGCGGGGCAGAGACATGGCTTATGGTGAAATCTGCAACTGGAAGCATCCTTCCAGCCATGTCTTCTAGGAGCACTCATTCCCTGTGCTGAAACTTTTGTAAGTCATCTGCTCTCACCTGCCCACAGGCCCTCAAGGGTAGCACCAATACTGGTTCCCATTGTGCATCTTCGTTTTCGTGCAGGCCCTGGAATTTGGTAAGTGCTCACTAAATACATGAAAAATAAAACCACCAGTGAATGAACTCATATGTGACAGTAGAGTCCGGAATATATCAGGCGTCTGAATGGGAGAGCCCTGCTCAGGCACAACTGCGATGAACACGGTCTCAGGTGTGTTCTTAGGCGAAGTGACTTGCAAACCTATAGGCCCTGCATGAGCATTAATACTTCATGAAAGGGGCATGAGCACTAATACTTCAATTAATACTTCTGAGTGTTTTTGTTTTTTCTTCATTTTCTAAACCACGGGCCACACAAGAGAGTGGGGCTAAAGCTGGCGAGGCTAATGTGAGTACCTTCAAAACACTTCTGCGCCCTGAATCCCTTGTATATCTCGTCCCTCCTCACACTGCCCCAGCTAAGGCAGATGCACTAAATTGATCTAGAAGTCTCCACCTCCCCAGCTAATATCAAAGAGCGTACATGATGACTGGCTTAAGTAAGAGCATTTTCCCCTCAATACCCTCCTAAATGCTTACGTGGGAACATCGCCGCCAGTCAAAAAAATAGTTAAGTGCTTTGTTTTTAACCACCCTGTTTGCAAATAAAAAATTAGGTTGACATGAGTTTCTCCTGGAACTTTGTTTACATTGCACTTTGCCCACAAGGAATGTTTTGAATTCGAGCAAATTAAACACTCTCCGAACTCAGTGCTTAAAATAATAAAGAACTCTCCGGAACATTTAAGCGGGGCTGGAGGCTTTCCTGACAACACCTGTGATTCTCCAGCTGTTGCCATGGAATTCAGCCACGGAGCTGCAGTATGCTGCTCCTAACATTCCTCCCGCCGATAGCATTTCTGCCAGCAGTACACTTGAAAAGTCCCAAAGAGAACGCTTCCTCTCCCTGTGACTTGCTAGATAGGGCATGGGGTTGTCTTGGCATCTAAAAGAAAGGGGCATGAGCATCAATACTTCAATGACATCCCTTAAAATAAAGGGTGACTCTGTCCCCAGGCCACTAACATTCCCCCGTTCATAGAGGACACCATGCATTTTGACGCTCTGTGGAGGAGCTGCCCTTGAAAAGGAAAAAAAGAATAACTGCCACCTGAACGTTTAAAATGGTGGCTTTGTTTTGCTGGAGAGCTGTTTACCTCAAAAGTGAATGATATCCTCAAGGATCATCATGTCACAAACGGCAGTATTTTACCCTATCTTATAGCTGAGTAGTAGAGAAACATATGCTTTCACTCATATGTGGGATATAAAACAGAAAGCAACAAACAGACAAAGCCAGACAACCAACCAAAAACTCAAAGACACAGACAAGAGTATGATAGGAGAGCGGGAAAGGTAGAAGAGGATAAAGGGGGTCCAATAGATAGTGAGGGAAGGAGACTTGACTGTGGGTGGTGAGCACACAATGGAATATGCAGATGATGTATTATAGACTTGTACACTTGAAGCTTATATAATCTTATCAACCAACTAGAGACCCAGTGCACGAAATTCATGTACTTGGTGGGGGGGGCGGGGGGGAAAGGAGTGTTCTCCTCAGCCCAGCCTGCACCCTCTCCAATCTGGGGCCCCTTGAGGGATATCTGACTACCTGGAATTCCCTCTCACAATCCAGGACTGCTGGCTCCCAACTGCTTGCCTGCCTGCCTTCCTGATTGCTCCTAACTGCTTCTAATCACCCCCTAACCACTCCCCTGCTAGCCTGATTGACGCCTAACTGCTCCTTGCCAGCCCGATTGCCCTCAACTGCTTTTCCCTGCTAGCCTGGTCACCCCCAACTGCCCTCCCCTGCTGGCCAGTCATCACTAACTGCCCTCTCCAGCTGGCCTGGTCACCTCTTACTGCCCTCTCCTGCTGGCCAGTCACCCCTGACTGCCCTCCCCTGCCATATTGGTTGTCCCCAAATGCCCACCCCTGCAGGATTGGTCCCCCTCAATTACCCTCCTCCGCATGCCTGGTCACCCCCCAACTTCCCTCTCCTGCAGGCATGGTCCTCCCCAACTGCTCTCCCCTGTAGGCCTGGTCACCCCTAACTGCCCTTCTTCCCTTGCAGGCCCAGTCGCCCCCAACTGCCCTCCACTGTTGGCCTGGTCACCCCTTACGGCCCTCCCCTGCTGGCTTGATTGCTCACAACTGCCCTCCTCTGTAGGCCATCTTGTGGTGGCCATCTTATGACCACATGAAGGTGGCCATCTTGTGCAAGGGTGTGATAGTCAATGTACATCTTACCTCTTTATTATATAGGATGTCACCTCAATAAATTTAATAAAATGTTTTAATTAGTGAATAAGACTATTTTGCATGTCTCACTGACTTTTGGAAGGCTTTGTGAGGAAATGTGTCGTGGTGGTAATGGAATGACATTGCTTTGTGCTCATTATTTCACCATGTACTGGGACTTTTCACACTGAATTTTCATGATAAAGGATAATTTTTAACTTAAGTTACTTCTGTCTTCTTTTCTAAACAAACTTTTAAAAGTTATTATTTTCTTTTAAAAAGTGAAGGATAGCATTCATCATCTCAGATTTAATAAATTGAAGAATTTATAATAATAGAAGTGCTAAAATATGCTTCAATTACCTTATCTATTGAATGAGATTTTTTAAAATCCCAGAGATTTATTGCATTTTAACTTGACCAATTGATTGTAGTTAATTTGGGAGGATACATTTATGAAACTAGTAAAAGCAATTTTGGAAAATAAAATAATAAGGGAGCATTTCAGTTATAAGATATCAATAAATATTATACGAGTAAAGACATAGTGTTTTGAAAAGCATAGTACTAA
Source organism: Lasiurus cinereus (assembly GCA_011751065.1). NCBI lineage: Eukaryota > Metazoa > Chordata > Mammalia > Chiroptera > Vespertilionidae > Lasiurus > Lasiurus cinereus. Next base: position 15,631,189 of record JAAGEH010000226.1, on the reverse strand, counting down.
ATAGCCTTGAAAATACATTGTTCAGAAGCCATCTTTGCTGGCTATATAAATTTAATGTATGACAAAAAAGACATTTCAGAGAAGTGAAAGAACAAACTATTCAATTAATGACATTGTGACAACTGGTTAAACATTTGGAAGCAAAGCCAACCTATTTAACACCATAAACAAATATAAATTCTAGGTAGATTGCAGATGTATATATTAAAAAGACAGTAAAGCAAATGAAAAAAAAATTAGGGGAAGATAGGTAAAATTTTAATAACATCCCCGATACAAGTTTTACCTGTGTGTGTATTTGCATATGTATATGTGTGTGCAAAATGACACCTGTGTGCTTTCTATTTTGGTCTCCTCATTACTCTGAGCATGATCTAGGATCCAGATATAAACTTGTAACTCCCCTATTTGAAATCCTGCAGTGGGTCCACACTATAAGACTTAATGTTATTAAATATTGAAACTCTTTAACAACCTTTACAATCTTTACAACTACAGTTCTTTTCATTTTCCACATTCCCTCCATGCTTTAGGTATGCCAAGTTCCAATTTTTAAAACTTTAATTCGTTTTCCAGTTATAATTGATATACAATGTTATATTTCAGGTGTACAACATAGTGATTAAACATATATATACCTTACGAAGTGATCCCCCCAAAACTCGAGTACCCTTCTGACACTACACACAGTTATTGCAATATTATTAACCAAGTTCTCAGTTTTTGAACAAACAACCCCCCTGCCTTGCTTCGGTGTCTTATACATGCAATTCCCTCTGTCTGAAATGCTCTTCCATTTGTGACTGTATAATTAGGAAGTCTGCTTTATCATTGAGGATGTTTGGGGCTACATGTAAGAGAAAGCCTAACTTATACTGGTTTAAACAAGAGGGGAATAATTGAGTCTCCCAAGTGGCAATTCAATAGTGGACCGGGCTTCTGAGTTTGCTTCATCCGGGGTCTCTGGCTCATTTCTCTGGGATTTCCTTGGCTATGCCCTGCTCTCTGTGTTGGCTTCATCCCAGGCTGGCCTTCCGTTTGGCAGAAAAATGACCAGATCTGGTTCACGCTTCATATCTCTAACCCTGCCCGTTCCAGGGAAAAGAATCCTTCTGTTCCAGCCTTCCCCCAAGAGTCCTGAAAGTCATCTGGATTGTATCAGCGTAGGTTCCATGTCCACCCCTGACCCAGTTACTGTGTCCAGAAGAGGAGAACACAAGGTTCAGCATAAGTAAGTTGGTCATGCTCTTCTGCCCCACTCCTGAAGCTTCCCCCAAAACAGAGACCCCCACCTAGATTGGGGGAGGAGGGGTGTGTGCACTATGAGGGTCTAGGTACTGTTAGGAAAGGAAAAGGTAGAGATGGATGCCAGGTAGGCAGGCAACTAACAGAGTCTGCTCACAGTGTTCCTTGCCACCTATTCCCATTAATACAGGATCCAACTAGTAAAGCCTTCCTCACCCCGTGGGTTTCTGAGCCTCCCTAGAAAACTCAGATGAGTTCACGACCAGTCTAACCAGCCCAACGAAGATACCTCGGGACATCTATGCATTTGTTTTACAGTCTTCAAAGAGGTTTGAAAAAACATCGTTCCTTGTGCTCCAGTGTCTTAAGGATCTCTTATGGAAATGGTTCTTCCAATTTTTTCTTTATGAACAGATTTGAGGAAAAAATTGAGGTCAGACACCTCACTAATCAGAAATGACTCTTCTCCAATGTCCGAGTCTTGTCACCCAACCCCCATGGCTGACCGGTGATGTCTTCCTGGGAACAGGGGCTCTTAACAAGGGTCTCCATGAACTTGACTGGAAAAAAAGAATCTCAATTTGCAACATCTAGCTGAAACGCAGCAGTTTCTCCAGTTTAAGGATGTGCGCAACCAACTACTATCGTAAGGACTTTGTCACCATGGAGGTCTCAGATGCCTGCATGCCATCTATAAATGCTGTGGATGGTACTTCTGTGCCTGTTCACCAGCACCTCAGAATCACAGAAGTTACTAAACTGGATCTTGTGCTTAAAGCGTCAATAAAAAAACACACATTTATCAATATGTAAATGAACATGTTAGAAATGCTTCATAAATGCATTTTGACATAATTGATTGCCTTGGTAATCTTCTGTATTCTGCTTAATTCATCTCACAACGTTATTCGGAGCGTTTATTCACAGGCTTCACCAAACTGCTGGAAGGATTCGTGGCTCAGCAAAGATTAAGACCACTCTCCCAGCCCCCCAACGCTCCAGCCCTCAGATGACTTGTTTCTTGGGAGCTGTCACAGAACTGGTGTTTCAGCTTACACATTCGTGTTCCTCTCCACACAGCAGCATCAGAATGTCTCCAGGGCTGTAACTTTAGGATCTGATGCCTCCCTCCCTGCCCTCTTGCTAGCTCAAAGGAAAATTGCTGGCAGGCCTTTCTTTCACCAGTGTCTTTCCACATTACAGGGCCCCAACCTCAGCGCTCCTTGCTATGGAGGCCGATTAGTTCGGCAGGTATAGGCCTTCCTGGCTCATCACTCTCTGTGACCCCAAATGAGCTCTTTCTCCTTCACAACTCGCGATTAGTCAAAAGTATCGAGAAGCCCCAAATGCGTTGGATTTCCTTCAAATTGTTTTTTAAAATGCATTTCTTGACTTCGCAGCAATGTGAGCATTTCCCCCCTCCGTACAATTTTCCTCTAATAACTAAGAGCCAAGGAGTAAAAAAAAAAAATCATCTATATGTCAGACTCACGTCGTTGATGGTCTAATTCCTTCTTGCCCTAATATTTTCAGGGCTCCCATCTTTTTACATATTTTCCCTCTTGCTGACGGTGCTGTTACAGACTCCCTGTCCTGCCTCGCCCCACTCCATCTCTCAGCCCTTGCATCCTCGTTAAGGAGAATTTCAGCATTCAAATGGGGGGAAAATCACCGCGTCCACATGTCCAAACGCTCATCACTGTTGCAGGCAGCACTTTTGTGTAACAATTCAAGCTACGTCCTCTGTTTCCACCTCGAATCATTTGTAAAGGCAGGCCCCTCCCGATGACTCGGGGAGAGAATAGGCCGCCTGCGTGGGTGGTCTGGGTCTGAGGGAACAGATGACATCATGGATTCACATGGCAAGTTCATGAAGCCGCAGTCCAGCTTTCCTGAGCTGCCTGCATTCTCTCTGCTGGAGCACTCAGGGCCCAGAGTTGCAGGACGGGGACACTTGGAAATGATATTTATTTATTTATTTTTAGATTCTTCAAGGATATTTTTTATTATTTTCTAGAGATATCCCACCCACAATACTAAAGCAAGATGAAGATTTTTATTTCAGTCAGAAATTGCAGCAATTAGTAAAAGTGTGAAATCCATAATCATTTGCTGAGCTGCTTTTAAAAAGCGTTGATCGGCACATTTAGGAGAATGTCACCATGTTAATTGACCATGTTCTTCTCTCACACATGGCAGGAAGAAGGACACATGCTTCCTATTGATGTCACTAGAAGGCACACGCAACTATACCCCAGGAGCAAAAATTTAACTTTAATGCATAAACAGGAACATCACTTTACTCCCAACTATGCACAGGGATGATTACTGAACAAGGATGAAATGGCACGCAATTAAGTGGAACACCCAGGGGTCACTCAGGACGGAGTCACAGAACAGAGGAGACCCAACAAATGGCTGTTGTGGGAATAGCAAAATCCTCCAAGAACAACGTTCCTTTTTCTTCTCCCACTGATGTCCCAGAGCAGGCTGGGAATGTATCCTCTTGGTTTGTGTGTGTGTGTGTGTTTTTTTCCCCCATTTATTAGAAGATTTTTTTTATTACAGGAAATGATATCTTAAAATCTGACATTAATATACATGAAGGTTTACAAGCATTCGTGGGATACTTCTGAAACTCTATACACTCCGGAGGGGGCGGAGGGAAATCATCGCACCCGAATGATTTTGCAAACGGGCAACACCATTCTCTTTGCCTGCCTGAGTGACTAATTCTGTGTTTTTTTTCTTCCCCTCCCCAAAGCCCTGTTGTGGGTCTTTTCTCAGGCTGCTGTTAGGCATTCTGGGCCGGCTCAGAGGGGAATGAGGCACCACCGCTGCTAGGCGGGCCCTGCAGGAGTTTCAGTCTGGGGCGAGGTTTATGGGAACACAAGTTAAATCAGACATTCACAGTTTCCACCACATTTCCAGGTTTGAGAACACCTGCCCTCCCGAGTGTTTCTGAATGCCAGCCCAGAGACCCGCTGAACATTCTGCTCTCCAGGGGTGAGGGGCGCTCCCTAGGCAACATCTCCACCTTTCTCTGTGATAATCAGCAATGGCACACAGGTGCTGTTTCTTCTTTCTGGTATCTGCCCTTTTATAAGGATAGCTGCCCTTCCTTCCCTAGCTGGGCACCATTGTTTTAATAGCTAATAGTTATGTTTGGATGTCCCCTCCAATATAGCTATGACTCTTGCCCCAAAGTAAATAGTTATTGTTTTAAGCTACCTTTACTTCAGAATATCCCAGCATTCATGTGCTTAGTGGATCCAGGCTAAATGAATTTCCATGTTGGATTTGTCTGTTTATAGTTTTGTGAACTTGGGAAAGTTATTTAACCTACTTGCATCTCAGTTTCCTCATCTGAAAAATGACCAGAATAATTAGTATCTCACTCAATATGGTTTGGAGAGCAGATGAGTTAATTCATATAAAATGCGTAGACTACCAGTTAGCATATAGTAAATGTTGAGTGAATGCTAGCTAATTTAATTACTACTATTGTGATCACTTCCAACTTGTGATTGACATTTTCTGACATCTTGCCAAAGCCTTTTTTTTTTTTTGGAGGAAGATGTTAATCCTCACCAGAGGATATTTTTCTATTGAGTTTTAGAGAGAGTGGAAGGGAGTGAGAAACATGGATGTGAGAGAAACACGTTGATTTGCCCAAGCCATTTCTGCTGAAATCACCTTTTCTTCCTCACAGCACCTTGTCTTGATAAAGAGCACAGAGATTTGAGAATGCCTGTGAGTTTTATCCCCAACTGAAACTGGACACTGCCCAGAAATTCAAAATAGGAGGGAGGCTTGAGAATGCCTTATGGAGATTTATTACTGCTTAAACGGGAGCAGGAAAAGTGTCCTCAGCAAAAGGGACTTTGTTGTCCTAACAAGGTCGTGCAAGGACACGCTTAGGAGAAAAACATGTCCCCTATTCAAATATAACACAACCTTTGCAGGTCACTAGAATTTAGTACTTATTGAAGAGCTTTTCCTGACTTACTTCGGTAGACATAATCATTTCTATCATTCTTCACAGAAGAAGCATAGAAAATTATTAGTTGACTTCTTAAACTTTCTTAAAACACAGAATGTGTTCATCTAATAATTGTTTTACGTCAAGCTGCCAATGCCCATGCTTTTCTCCACAGGCTCATCCTCTGGGCCCTGGGTGAGAGCATTGGTGATGCTGTGTTTCATCAAGAGGCTCTGCTGTTGTCTTGAAAGTCTTTGATGGCCCGTAAGTGGGATTTGGTGCTTGATTTCCTCGTTCACCCTATACGTGTCAATGGAAGGCATGTGGACTACAACCAGGACTCAGGTTCCTGTCTCAAACAAAATGTTTGGTGTACTGAAACACTGAACTCATGGTATAGCTGCGTCATCAAGAATAACTGTCAAGTTTTCAGGAACTACTGCACATGGGCAGGCAATGGCAGCCGGCCCACCAGTCTCCTGGTCACAGTGGTTCTGAGATGTCATCGGCTGCAGCACCCACCCTGATTTTAAAGATATTAGAAGGCAAAAGAGACGTGCATTCCAAATTGACAAAATATGGCATTGACACCCACCATGAATTGAAGGCCTAACTGTGGGTTGCACATGATGTTAAAATTATAGAGGTGATGCAATTCATTTATAACACCTTAAAGGAACACACTATTATACCATTTTATGTCATTAATATATCATTAATAACAGTCTTCAATATAACTAAAACTCACAAAGAAATTTTAGCTGTGGGAGCAAAGTCGTTGCAGTCATTGCCATTGGTCTAAACATTACACTCGGCTAACTGGCATACAAGGTGTTGCTACTTAATAAATCAGCAAAGAAGCTGAGGAAGAATCCATTTTCTACTTTAGTGTTTCATCTTGAGAAGGAACGACTAACACAAAACATCCTGTTAAAGTATTAGGATTGATCCCATTTCCAGAAAAAAAAATATTATTAATCACATTCTATTTACATTCCTTTTCGTTGTATGCAATTGAAGCAAACAAGAAACTCTGCTTTTTATAAGTGAATGATTAAGTTTCTATATGAGCCTCTCACCAAGGTCAATATCCTTTAACTTCAAAATTAACTCAATAATTCTACTTAGTTCTGATTTCAAGTAGCATCATGAAAGGAAAAAACATAGGAATCAACTTTTTTTTAAAGGAGAACTTGATAATCACACTATTTATGATTTACAGCTCTGCAAATTCAAAAGTAAACTGTATAATGAGTTATATAAATTTTAAAAATTATTTTCAATGACTCAACTCATGAAAAGCTGTTGGAGAAAACTTAAGAAAGACAAAATTTCTAAATTGAAGGAGAAATTTCCAAATCAAAGTTCAATTCATAGGGTTTGTTTTTTTCCTGTTTAAAACACATCAGGTTATAATTTCCTCTTTAGCATATTCTATGGTTTAAAAAGGTGAAATCTTGGCGAGGAGGAGGCCATGAGAGACGTCAGCAGAGAAAGTTCTGTGCACCGTCAGAACTGGAAGGACATAGCTCATTCCAACCTCCCATTTTACAGATGAAGAAACTGAGGTCTGGACTGGTGAGGTGATGACAAGCTAGGTAGTCCCATGTTGAATGGGCAGAGAGAAATTTCTGGAAGGAGTGATGAAGGAATTAAGGGGATGGAAAAATATCAAGTTTAGTGAATAGGAAAAAAAGGAGTTAAGTTTGCAAATTAGGGAAAAGGGTAGCTTTGTGTGCCTTATTGGGAAGCAAAACAAAGGGAGAAAAGAGACTGGAATATTTTGTATTTTTGCAACTAAAAAGGTGAGGTGAGCCAAGAGCACATTGGGCATTTAACCAAGTAGAGTTAAGTCTTCAGCACTTGTGATCATTGTAACAATGTGGGAGAAAAAGCAACATAAAGTGGAGTTCAAGGCCATTGGATGGAGCCACATGTGGCTTATTGAACATTGAACATTGGGGGAAAGTTGGAGAAGGAGTTTGAGAGGCCTTTGTGCCAGGCACAGAAGGAGATCATAAAGAATTTGACTTATATGTAAAAGGGTGAATTTAAATCATGGATGGAGGGCTGCTCATTATTCAGCCCATTTGCAGACAGGTGGGGCCACAGGATCAGTCCTGGCCACTGGACTGTAAGTGCAAGTGCCCAGGTGAGGATAGCGAGGTCCTATGTGACTTTCCAGCTGTCTCGTCCCCTTAGGAGTGGATCACAGAGCCAGCAGATGAGTCAGGAGACCTGGAATTGAAGAAGCCTGGATCATTGTGTCTCCATAACAAGGTGAGTTAAACTGGAGAATCGGCAGACCTGAGTGAGAACTAGTCTGTGAAGTCACTGAGATTGTTTTCTTTGGTTACAGCAGCATATACCTACCTCACTGGCTGGCTGCCACGCCCATCATATCAACTTCTACATTCCCAATTTTTATAAATCAAAATGGAATTAAAATGAAATACACGACATTTCCTCAGGCTCCTCTTCCTTCCTCCCTGGCTTCCTCCTTTCATTAGGGTGGCTACTATCCTGGTGAAGTGTGGTCCCTGACTGCTCAATGGGAACCTGCCATTGGAAACAAGACTCCCATGTCTGGGCCAGTGGCCTCTCCTCAGTAGACACTTGGAAACCTCATTCTTTGGAGCATACCACAGGCTCACCCCACCCTCTAGGGAATGCGAGACCTAGAGGATTTCGGCTAGAGACCCCCTTTTCTACTTATTTTCTTCTACCCACAAGCCCCAAAACATCTGTCAGCCCGAGACTGGGAGATAATTCACGCCCTGAAAGCTCTGCATTTGCTCCTGTTTTCACGGACATTAGGGGCCGTTGCCCTGTTTCAGGTGTTGTCAGGAAAGGGAAAAACCACAGAAAAGGGAGAAACTGTGGAAGAAAAGCTTCAGCCAACCATGTAGTTAATTAAATGGTAATAAATAATAATTTGAGAAATTAGATATTTTGTGGTTGATTTTTATGACTTTTAAAATAATATAACTGGTGGCAAAAAACCCTCCAACATCCAAACCACAAGTCACATTTTGGTTGTGGTTTTTTTGTTCAAAATACAAAACACTTGGAAAAGATCATTTGAGCTGTGTTTTCCCTGCAGTGGTTGAAATTCTTCTTTAAATGATCGCTGGACAATTTACATGTCTTTTTATGTTGGAATCAACATTTCTGCTTGGAGACTTACTTTGGTAATATTAGCATTAATTTCTAAAAATACCTTTTAATTATTAGAGTAATTTCACCGACATTGTCTCATTTTATCCAATTGCCTGGCTGGTACAGGCTCCTACTTATGCTCCCAGAAGCTCAGAGGCTTGTTAAAATCTCTTATCCAGAACCTCCCAGAATCTTCTAAATTAAGGCTCAGCAAATGGTAGCCATGGACCAAATCCTACCCACTCCAGCTTAGAATGGGCTTGACCATTTTAATAGTTGGAGATGGGGAGTGGAGAAAGAAGAAAAGTACATAAAATGCAAATTTCAGCATCCGAAAGTGAAGTTTTCTTGGAGATAAACCATGTTTAAATATTATTCACGGCTGCTTTCTTGCTATAAGGGCGGAGTTGAGTAGTTGTGACAGAGACCATATGGCATGCAAAGCCTGAACTATTTACTCCCTGGCTCTTCATAGAAGAAGTTTGCCAACTCCTGTCCCACATCATGGGCTTATTCCTTCTTTCTAGCAGATGCAGGGACAAGGGCAAAAACTACACAGGGATCTGATTTGTAAGCCCAGTAGAAGAGGCTTAGAAATTGGCCTGCAATAAAAGGCTAGTCCTTTAAATCTTGAGTGCCTCAAGTCCTTCTGATTGGTGAATTGGAGGGTGGGTTCCCAGCTTCCAGGCTGCCGGCAGCTGCCTCCTCCAAGGGGCCATAGGAAGTATGTTCTCATTAGATCTTCTCCAAAATAAAAAGGTTGGTATACCCTCTTTCCCCTCATCCACCTTTGTAATCCCAGGAAGAACTAGTTCATCAACTTCATGATGATCTGTCCTCAGAGTTCGGAGGAAGAAGCATCTTGGCTTAGAGGCTGAAACAAGTAAGGAAGGGAACAATGAAATGCTTTACCATGTTTGTTTGGTCTTTAGTACAGTTATCTGATGCAGCCTCCTACTATTCCTGTTCCCATTTCCACTTTGAGCTCTTGTCTGCTGTAAGTGGAACAGTGGGCTTCATTCTACAGGGACAGGGCAGAAAGGACGCAAAAAAGCAGGTACACAAGGCTTCCTCTGCTTTTTAGCTGCGCTTCTGATTTATTTTTACTCCCTACTTTCTCTACTTGCACTCACAAGGTATAATATTATCTCCGCTTTTCTGAGTGCCTATAATAAGTCATTTAACTTAAATGGAAATAGATGGTATCGTTGCCCAGCCAGCGTGGCTCAGTGGTTGAGCATCAACCTATGAACCAAGAGGTCATGGTTCAATTCTTAGTCAGGGCACATGCCTGATTTTGGGCTCATCCTCAGTAGGGGGTGTGCAGGAGGCAGCCAATGATTCTCTCTAATCATTAATGTTTCCATGTCTCTCTCTTCCTCTCTAAAATCAAATAGATGGTCCTGTGGAACTGTCTCCATAATCCTCTAATCCCATATCAGGAGAGGGAACTGAAAACTGGGTTGTTTAAAATCCTTCCTTAGTGGTAGCTGGTGCCTGATCTCTCCAAGGCCAGCATTCAAGCTTTTCCCAGCAAACCTCAAGAGCTCCACAAAGTCAAATGTGTCTTCCATCATGGGCACATTTTACACTGTGAAACCCATGACATCCCCAATATAGTGACACATCCTCTCAGCGCAATCATCAGAGAATCAACTCCTGGGACCTTATAAGGAATCTTAAAAAAAAAAAAAAAAGTCTGTTTGGAGAATAATGGTTTAAAAAAGCTTAATTAGATTTCTTTACTCAAGGACTTCTCAGAGCTTTTAATACCCAGCATTTGCAGCCTTTACCACCTCTATAATTTTAAGGCTTTTTATTTAGTCTCTCAGAGTCTTCATTTTCTCCTTTGAAAGCCAGAAGTAATATCTGCCTTTTGAAATACTAACTGCTATTATTTTTCTCTTTTTATTTTGACTAGGTTCACGTAATTCCTATCAAATGAAGTAAATTTTAACAACCACAAGGAAATCTGAATAACTGTTACAGAAAAAAAAATCATTTTGATAGTAAATTAAAGTAAGGCACATCTCGCCAAAACTGGTTTGGCTCAATGGATAGAGCGTCGGCCTGGGAACTGAAGGGTCACGGGTTCAATTCCAGTCAAGGGCATGTACCTTGGTTTTGGGCACATCCCCATTAGGGGGCGTGGAGGAGGCGGCTGATCGATGTCTCTCCCTCATCGATGTTTCTAACTCTCTGTCCCTCTCCCTTCCTCTCTGTAAAACATCAATAAAATATATTTAAAAAAAAAAAGTAAGGCACATCTGCTAAGAGCATAGCACAGCACACATTTTTCTTTTACTGGGTGCTTTTTGTAAAGGAAATAATGCAGCGAGGGTCAGGAAACTTATGAGCAGGAAACTATTCCAGGCACAAAATTACATATTCTTATGCTATCGCTAGGAGAGAATTCCAGTCATTGTACCAGCAAGACAGGGGCAGTTTTGGAGCTGCCCAACTTTTAAAGCATTCCTTTGGAAACACATTGTGATGATGACTATTTCCCCTGCATTTAGTTGTGGAGTCAGCGAAATTGCTCTTTAAAGGGATAGAGAATAAATATTTTAGACTTCACAGGTCATACAGACACTGTTCCAAATATGCAAGTCCGCTGTCCTTGCACAAAAGCAGGCATATGGAAATAAATGGGCATGGCTGTGTGCCAATAAAATTTTATTTACAAAAACAGGTGGCAGGCTGTATTGGGGCCAAGCACTGTAGTTTGCCAACCCCTGGTCTAGATGCTGACACAAGTAGACAAGCCTCTCAGCATGACATTCTTGCTCCGTTTTTAAAAAGATGTTTTGTTGTTGATGTTCATTTCTGAATTCAGCACAATACTTAACATCATTCAGAAGTAGTATTTTAAAGAACATGTTTTTTGGGGAAAACTTCAGAGCTTTGAGCTTCTGAGTCATTTCATCAAAAGAGTGGATAGTGAAGCAATAAAAATGGGGTAAACTAGGACTAGACAAAGTGGTCAAATCTCTAGGAGACTGGTCTATTGGCCATGGAAGTTCAAGTCCTCAGACAATTGGAAGGGCTCTAGATCCTGGGGCCCAGATAGACAACCTGTCCAACTGCCCACAATGGATAGAGCTTAACAGAGCAGGGCATCAGATGGCTTTCTCAAAAGGATTTGTTTTATCCAGTTAGTTGGAGGATGTCTGTCTGCAAGTAACCAAACCCATCCTAAGACCCTTTGAGAGGTAAGAGAACATGAAGATCAAGAACGTTGCCTCTGGAGCACACTGCTTGGATCCAGGTCATTGCACCTTGCTTGGCTTGAGCAAATTAGCTAAACTATCTATGCCTCCATTTTCTCAGCTGTAAAATAGGAATATCAAACTTGTAGACAAGAATGCAGCGGGTTACGCTCAAAGAGCTGGCACAGAGTAAACAAACAGTATATAAGTATCACTGGAGTTAATTTTTTATTGTCATTATCATTTGTTTATATTGTTGTTTCAGGGCTCTTTAATCACCTAGTCACAAGAGCCAAGAGGCCACTTAAAACATTTCTCTCTCATATTTTTTCAACTTTTTTTTCTCTCTCCTTTCATCTGCTCTTCTCTCTGTGTAGGCTTAGTTCATTTTATTATGCACATGGCCCATCATCACTACTTTAACATGGAAGCCCAGCCTCCAACCCACATCCTCTGCTAGGCCAGCACTTCACAGACAGCAGACTGAGTCTCCTCACCCAGAGTGACAGGCTCACCACTCTGACCTCAGGATCCTTGTAAGAGATGGTGTCTTTTGGTCCATAAGGCTATCCATTCCATGCCTCTGGGCAGTCTTTGGTCTCTATAAATAGAATGCTCAGCAGGTGGAAAAATGCTGGGCATGTCTGGTGCTGTGTCCTGAGGCTAAGTTCACTCCAGGCACATTGGACACCAGGTCAAGACAGCAGACATTGGCTAGACCCTGAGTCATCAGAGAAGAAGGAACTTTCCATTCCACCCAGCCAACCAGACTCAAGACCTAGGCAAGATTCAACACACAGGCAGCAGGATTTCATAGCAGACTTATGGGTGGGTGGTAACTGACATCATGAACAAAAATAAACATGGAAGAATTTGCTTATTTCCATTCACCTGCTCACTTGTTCAACAAATATTTATTGAATGTCTCCTAAATGCCATGCTAGCGAACATGCATCTTTTAAACTAATAGAACAAATACACATTTTAAAAAAGAGATAAAGAAGAGTTTTGCAATCTCAAAAGTGGTGTTCTCAACCCAGTCCTCTATATGAATTATCAATTTATTTGGGAGATCCCTGATGTTAACAATAAATCTTATTAATTATCTTATTCACAGGCTCTAAAGGTAGTTATTAGGCCTTTCAATAAGCCTGGATTCTGGTGGTGCAATCTCCCCTCATCCTTTTCTTCAGCTGAGTCTTGGCCGTGGTTGGCCTTTTGCTTTTCTATATACATATTAGAATCAGCTTCTCATGTCCCCAGAAGAATTTGTTCTGGATTGATAGTTTATTGAAAACTGATATATTTATGATATGGAGTCTTTATATCCATATCTGTGGTATATCTCATTCATTCTCATTCATTGGATATTTGGGTGATTTCCAGGATTTTGCTGTTAAATATATTGAATTTACTTAGTTGTTTTTTTTCTATGTATTTCAGCATAGTTTCACAATTTTCCTTTTAAATCATGCATTCTTTTATTAAATTTTCTCCCTGGTGCCTTATGCTATTTTATATATGGTAACATCCTATATAATAAAAGGCTAATATGCAAATTGTCCCCTTGACTGGAAGTTCAACCCAGAGTTCAACCAGGGGGTAGGGCCAGCCCACCAACTGCCTGTGGCCCCTCCCCCTGGCTGGCCCTGCCCCTGATCAGCCCCAATAGTGAATGACTGGACCCCACATGTGCATGAATTGATGCACTGGACCTCTTGTTTTTAATACTTATGAAACTTAACTGTTGTTTGGGAGCTTCATTGTAAACTGTGTTCTTATTGTGCTACATTGCTCTTTAAAGGCATGGAGGAAGATGGGATCAGACTTCTAGAAAACTGTTTTCAGATCCTTGGGTTTACTTCTTACTTTGCAGCATCATAAAATTTTGGTGAAATTTTTAGAGGAAATGGAATAATCTCAGAACCATTATTCTCATAAACCTACGTTAATGCAGCATGGCCACCATCTTGTGCTTGATGGCAGTGAAGATACGTATAAACATGGACCTTCCTTGTCTGTTCATCTGCTCTGGTCCTGAAACTTTATATTGCCTCTTGGACTTGATTTGAATCATCTTGAGATTTTTTCTTAGCACCAAAACACCGGAATGGAAGGCAGGACCTCTCAACTTTATTCCTGCTCTTTCCATTGGCTTGTATAGTCAAATGCAGACAGGATTGATCACAAGATCACCAAGGGGAGAGAAGGTCCTCCTGGGAGTGGGGTGGCCTTGCCTCATTGCCAGCCTGGTCTCCTCACGCATGACTTGAGGAGCTGTGGTACAGGTTACCACAGGGATCTCTCCCAGCTGTGAACATTGGCGGCTCCACCCTCCCAGGGCCTGCCTTTTATGCGGCCTAGTAGATTAATTCAGAGCGACTCTGGCTTTCCCTGCAGGCATTGCTCCTCGGTGCAGAGAACATCAACACTTGTAGCCTTTGAGGGGCAGTGCCAGTGAGAACACTGGAGTCTGATCCTTTCAAGGTCTTGAGAGCTGTTTTCCTTACTGAGCCTTTGAGCCAGCTGACGTCAGTCCACCCCTGGCACCTCTCGTCCTCTTTCTACCCGAGCTGCAGGCCCACCGGAGCTAGTAAATTAAGACCTTTGCCTTTGACAGTTGGGTTGGGAAAGAGTGAAAACGGATCTAATAATAATTAGTTATGCTTTAATATGCGAGATTGGAATGTTCTCATTTTTCATTCTGGAGCCTGGTGAGAAAGAGCCAGGGGGAGGGAGATGGATGGCAGAGAATAACCCCTGAAATGCCCCCGCCCCTCAATGGCCAAGAGAGTCAGCGATCCTCAGGCGCCTGCTCATATCAGGTTCAGAGCCCAGGACAGCCTTCAAGGAAATGGGGAGCCCAGCAAAGGTGGGGGATAAGAGATTTTACTGTTATTGTTCTTTAGAGCCAGGCACCTTGGCATACGGGTCTCTGCCAGCTCACTTTGAAAAGACTGTGGTCTCAGGCCAGCCTCCCCCTTCAGGCTCCAAAACAGAGGGTTTGGGTTCAGATAACTGGCTCTGGGTAAATAGCAGCTTGTTTTTGTAACATTAGAGATGTATTTACTTTTCACTTAATGAAGGGGAGTGATGTCTTGGATAAGACATGATCTGACACAAACTATAAATATTAAACCCAAACATTATAGGACAAACTCTTTCCAGAAATTTCCAATTTGTAACTATGTAAAATCAGTGTTGGTGGTTTTAGTTGCCGTGGGGATATTTCATTAACTTTCTGAAGGGAAAACATTGCGGAATGGAGAAACAAACCTAAAGACATGTGTGTGCATGTGTGTGTGTGTGTGTGTGTGTGTGTGTGTGTGCGCGCGCGCGCACGCACACGTGTGCGCATGCACCACAGCTGGGATTTGACATACTCTGCTAAGATCAGCCTGCTTCTCACTGGTGGGAAATTTAGCACCGCCCAGAAAGTGGCAGAGGGGAAGGGGGAATCTTTGAGTTGGTTGAGAAGGAAAGTGGTATATAATTCTCAAAGTATTACCCTGTTCTAGAAAAGAATAAAAATTAGGAGAGAAAAAAGGCTGGGACAGGAGAGGAAAAACAGATGGTGCCTTGCAAAGAACAGTCCTGCAGTTCTTCTTTGTCTCCCAATAGGGCTTAACACGCAAATGCGGGATTCAGGCTGAGCAGGCAGCAAGCCCAGCACGGAAGACCAGCCCGCTGCAGCCTATGACCCAGGCGTGTCAGAAGCCCGGAGGCAGGTGCACAGTGGTGCAGGGGAGGCCGAGGAGCAGATGCTGCCCCCCCGCCCCCTCCAGCAATGTGCATTGGAGGCCCACGGGGACTGGAGCCAGAGAGCCTGCTCTTATCCATCGTGAGGGATGTGGCACGAATCCAGTGACAGGAATGTTAGCCAGATGGTTTGGGGTAGGGAAATCGAGACAGAACAAGACAGGGCACGTGGGGCTTACCGCAGAGCACAAAAACAGAACACAAACGTTTTCATGAATGAGTTTTAAGGATTTTACAAAGTTTTAAGCCTTCTTCCTGCTCAGCAAGCTTATCCCTACCTACCCTTAGTGTCTCTTCAAGCCTCTGGGCCCTTTCCAGTTCCCCACATTGGCCTGCAGGGACAAATGGAACCAGAGACCATATCAAGGCCAGGGAGCCCAGGAGCCTAACCAGGCCCTCCTCCCAAAGCTGCTGGGAGCGGCTGCAGATCTGAGCCATTTGCCTGGAGGTGAACTGTCGAGTGCTGGCTCTAACAAACACTCCTCTCACAAGGTAACATTCAACACTGTGGTGTTAACATAAGGAACGAGAGATTAAATAATGGAATTTTTAAAAAAGAATAATAACATTTCTCTAAATACCAAAGAGTCCACTGGAGAACTTAGTGGTAGATTAAAAAAAAAAGTTCATTACTGCATGTAATACTTCTACATGCAGTATGAGACGTGCTACATAAGCAGGTAGGAACAAGAACAACCATTCTGGACTTTTTCATGTTAATGTGATGTCATGGGGACCCACAGGTGGGAAGGGCAGTTGCTGGTGGTTCTCACACTGGAGCAGGTGCCAGAATCACATAGAAGCCTTATTAAAGCCACAGGTGGCGGGTCTCAGCTCTGGTGTTTCTGCTGCAGAAGGTCTGCGGTGGAACTTCTAATAAGTTCCCAGGTCATGCTGATGCTGCTAGGCTGGGACTGCACCTTGACCACCATAGGCCCGTGCATCCAGGAGAAAGATACACACGTAGATGGCATTTATACTCACAGCGGCGCCTACACTCCGGCGGGAATTGTAATGCACTTAAATGAAACCAGTGCTTGTGGATCTGAGCAGAGACCATCACGGGCAGTGAGAAATGAGGTGTTCTGGATTCCTGGGGTGCACTGCCGGCTGGAATGGAATTGGGATCGAGAAAGAGGCATGAGATCTCAGTGCTTGAGCTGGATGGGAACCGAGAGAACACCGTGATGACATGCATACACTGAGTTTAACCCCCACGGACCTCAGTTTCCCCCTCTGTAAAACTGGGACCCCTGCAAAGCTCGTGTTGCCATCTCAATTCTTACTTGCCATCAACTGAAACCCATTTCTGGCTTGGTTGAAACAGGAAAGGAAGTTATTATAAAGAAAATGGGCTCTACCGGAAAAAATGAACCATTTTGCCCACCAATCAATCACATGGAAAAGCAAATGAAAGGGATGCTATTGAATAAAAGAGACAAACATCAGAGACTCAGAGCCAAAGGCAACTGGTGGGCTTTACTCAGCTTCTGATTCAAGAAACCCACTGTAAAAAGACAACTGGAGAAATTGCAATGTGACTGGCTGGGTATCAGATGACAGTAAGGAATTACTGTGGATTTTGTTAGGTCTGATGTTGTTATGGAGGTTAGGATTCTTAAAGAAGTCTTAAGAGACGCTAATACACTAGGTATTTACAGGCGAAATAACACAATGTCTGAGATTTACATTAAAAAAAACTCTAGGAAAAGAAGTCATGGAGAACACAGCTTAGACTGTCTCAGCAAAAGAGACTCCATACCAAAAAGGACAGTGGGTTGGACAGAGGAACTACTGTCATTGTCACAAAGCCTGAGATGCTGCAGCTTACACTGCTGGCAAAGCAGGATGGGAGAATGGTCATCTGACATTTTCAAATTGTAAAGTGGGAGATGTCTCAGACATTAAGATGCACAAGGTAGGGATTTCCCCAAGGTCAGATGTTCAAAACAGGCACATAGTAGGTGTTCAACACATGTTAGTGCTCACCTACATCCCCATTCCCGAGAGGTATCTATGTAAGACTTTCTTCCTCAGCATCTTAGGTAACTGGATTTCTAATCCAAACAATTTGCCAATCTCCTTTGAAATGATCAAATTCATATAAATGCCAGGAAGTTCACTCACTGCTTTAAGATAAGACTTATTCAATTATGGGACACATTGAAGAGAAGAAGGTGGGTATTTCATCCCCGCTTCACAAATAAGGGAACTGGGGACCAGCCAAGTTGAGTGATGTGCCTGAGGTCACATGGCTGAATCACATCCTGACCAGCAGAGAGAGCATCCAAGACTGAAACACTGCAGCCTAGCTTCAGAGGCCCTGGTAAGTAAGTCATGCTGATTAGTGCATTACTGACGAGTGAAAAGGGGTTGTAAACTAATATACCACTCTGGAAGACATTTATCAATATCTGACACTGAGCATGCCTTTTGACCTCAGCTCCACTTTTTTTTTTTTGTTTAAAGTATTACATATGTCTCCCTAGTTCCCGATTGATTACCCGCACTGCTCCCCCCCGCCACTCCCACCCCTGAGGCAAGCCCCCACTGCCCCAGTGTCTGTGTCCATTGGTTATGCTAATATGCATGCATACAAGTCCTTTGGTTGATCTCTAACCCTCCCTCTCCTGCCTTCTCTCTGAGGTTGGATGGTCTGTTCGGTGCTACCTTGTCTCTGGATCTATTTTTGTTCATTATTTTATGTTGATCATTATATCCCACATTTGTGAGTGATCATGTGATATTTATCTTTTTCCAGCTGGCTTATTTTGCTTAACCTAATATTCTCCAGTACCATCCATGCTGTTTTGCAAATGGTAAAACTTCCTTCTTTTTAATAGCAGCATAGTATTCCATTGTATAGATGTACCAGTTTTTTAATCCATTCATCTGCTGATGGGCACTTAGGCTGTTTCCAAATCTTAGCTATTGTGAATTGTGCTGCATATGTCGTTTCTGATTGGTGTTTCTGGTTTCTTGAGATATGTTCCTAGAAGTGGGTTTACTGGGTCAAATGCAAGTTCCATTTTTAACTTTTTGAACAATTTATTTATCTTTTTAATCCTCACCCAAGGATATTTTCCATTGATTTTTAGAGAGAGGAAAAGACAGAGGAAAAGACAGAAACATCGATGTGAGAGAAACAAATCAATTGGTTGCCTCCTGTATAAGCCCCAGCCAGACCCCGGGCCAGGGAGGAGCCTGCAACAAAGTACTAATATGTGCCCTTGACTAGAATCAAACCAGAAACCCTTTGGTCTGCAGGCCAATCCTGTATCCACTGAGCCAAAATGGTGAGGGCCCAGTTCCACTTTTGAAAATTTGTACCTACCAGATTATCAGGAATGTTGCTCAAAAGTATGTAAATAAATAAGATTGTTCATTATAGTACTGTTTAAAATATTGAAAATTTAGAAGCAACTCGAATGTTTGATAATCATAATCCAATAAATTAACTAATGGCACAACTAATAAAGTATAGAAAAATGCTAATGGCATGATAATCTTTTTATCATATTCTATTAAGAAGGAATTGAAGTTAACAAAATAATAGATTCATAATGATCAGCCCTGATTTTTAAAATTATGTGGTACCTGTACTCTGCCCTTATTAGGTAATTACTATATAATCATTGCAGTATTACTCAAAACTCTTGGTTGCAAGTAACAGAACCTCAATAAAGATTGCTTCTGCTATTATCTTTGTGACACTTAACTTCTCTGAGGATCCGAAGAAGGCCTCTCGATGTTGGTCTACTGTGCAGAACATGAGAAGGATGGAGAATGTTCTCATTCCTTTCTTTTAGGACAAGTGAATGAGACTGATCTGCCCCTTGCCATTTCTCACAACTCTGCCCAGTCCATTGACAAGCACTGAGCAATAGCCCCAGAACGGTGTGCAGCAAATATGGAGAAGAGAAAGGAAACCCATGAGTTGATCTTCAAGGACTTTATTGTCCCTTTGGAAACACACGTCTATAGCTACCAAGTGTGGTAGGTTTTGTGGAGGAGCAGTAGGAAGCATGCAATCCAGTCTCTGAAGTGGAGACCTAAATACATACAGCCCCTGAATAATCATGCGAGAGGTCTGTGTCCACATACCATGATGGAGGGCTATGGCCTGCCTGTACTGCAGAAACAGAGGGCAGCGTGGAGAAGGTGGTCAAAGAAGACTTTCTAGAGGAAGAGAGACAACCTGGTTGAAAAGCACAAATCCTTTGTAAGATGAGGTTTCAGGAGAGGAATGCATTTCAAGCAGATGACTGGGGATGCTCACTCAACACAGGACAGTCTGGTGCAATCAGCTCTTTTAGAACAACCATAGCGAGATTCAAGCGTAATGTTGTATGTGTTTAACAGTCATTGTGTACAACAGAAATACCCTATGCTACTCCTATAACTTGCATCAGGAATGATAAGACTAAACTTTTTTAATCTAATAAGAGCACCTAGAAATCAATAAAAAAAATATACTAGTAAAAGGATTGGGATTTTACAGAAATAATCCATAGAACTGTATAACAGATATAAGGAACACCAGGTCAGCTGCTGAAGGTGACTTCCTAGATTCAACTGGTAAATCCCAAAATTTATCCAACTGATGGATAATCTTCTATTTTTTATTATTCTATCCTAAAGATATAAATATTAAAAAATGACAAATGGCCAAACAATATCACTGGGAGTTAGCAACATGAGTCTTTATTGCCAAAAGTCACAAGCTTGTATTTCTCAATCTTTTTGAAATAAGTAAAAACACCAACAAAAAATAATAAAAAAATAAAACAATGGAAGAAGAAAATTCTTTATTACACAACAATAAGCTTGTTTAGGTGTTTTTCAAAGTTTTATTCCTAGTAAATGTGTTCATTAATAAAGAACCAGGCATTTTTTGAAGATTAATAGTTAATTCCAGGCAATGTTTCAATTTTGATCATTTTAGGCAATTGTGACTGCTGTCACTTTTCAGATAAGAACACTAGTTACATATTTTCTGGTTCATTTCAACTAATTAAATCGAGTGAATGGGAAAACAAAAACAATTTTTTTTTTCACTATAGGAAGCACATCTGCTTGTTCCCTGTGAGACTGACATTGTGTGTTGTTGTCAGGAGCAAGTGAAATCCTGATCTGGCTCTGGCTGTATCTCAGGCTGGTTCTGTTCACCTGCAGACTCAGGGACACACACCACCATCCCACCTCCCTCACTCAAATCCATCCACACAGGTACACTCACCCAGTGTCCAGAGCCCACACTCTCTCTCTTGTTACACTGGCTTTCTTTCTTTTTTTCCCAAATATATTTTAGTGATTTTTTTACAGAGAGGAAGAGAGAGATAGAGAGTTAGAAACATTGATGAGAGAGACATTGATCAGCTGCCTCCTGCACTCCCTGCTCTGGGGATGTGCCTGCAACCAAGGTGCATGCCCTTGACCGGAATCGAACCCAGAACCCTTTAGTCCACAGGCCGAAATTCTATCCACTGAGCCAAACTGGTTTCAGCTACATTGGCTTTCTTGCTACACCGAGTGGATGTTGTAAGTTGCATAGGTGGTTACTGACATATATTTCCCTCCCCTGGTATACCGTTGAGATCAGTCTTATCCCATGATTTATTTGTGTTGTCCATTGAAATGTGAGTAGAAGTTATATCTGAACAGAAACTTTATAAGTCATTTTGGGTTTTGCCACAATCCATTTCCCTTTGCCTTGGGCCCAGAAGGTGATGGGTGTATCCCCTCGGGTTCTCATAGAGAGGACCAAGGTGGCAATGGGGCAGAGTGTCCACAGTGCAAATCAGACAAGCAGTGTGAATAAGACATGAAGCTCCAACGAGTTTGGGGCTTCTTGTTATTGCCACAAAACTAAGCTTATTCCAATTAGTATGTTGCACAGAGAAAAAGAAAATGTGGGAACTCAAATTGATGCTATGCCTGCTAAGTGGTCCCTGGGTAAGAGTTCAATGACTTGGTTTCTGAGTCTCACCCAGTGTATTGAAACTTAAAGCCAGCCTCTCATGAAGGCCTGTTGTTGAGATAGACCTGTTCCTCTCCACTCAGGCCCCATTAAATTCAGCTTGCTCTCTCCCAGCTCCACCCTCCTCTCTGCTCTCATCACCTCCTCCACCTTAAGCCCAGGGAAATCTTAGAAGTCCTGGGTCAGGCAGGAAGCTCTGCTCACAGTCATGTTTTCCCCAAACATTTTCTCTTTGTGGGAGCCCTTTATATCTCCCTAAGGGATAAAGATTTTGAAAGCTAATGCCAGGAAAACATTTTTTCTCTGCTTTAGTCTTGTCACATATCTCCCTGGAGGCAATGAACAGGGAGCCAGCCATAACTTAGCTATTTGAATAGAGGACAAATAACACATTGCTTAATATTTCACAGTTATTGCACTGCCACTGATTTTTGAAACTTCTCCTTTGGAATATACCACCTGCGGCCTACTGTATATAGTACCTTATTTGTGACACACGTCTTCTTTGACATTGATTTTTGTTAATAAGTCTAAAAAATGGATCAAAAATGGAATGTCATATTTCTTGAATGCCTTATAAATTCTTAGGACAATTTCATTAAAATAAAATTTTATTAGGCCTTGGCCAGTTAGCTCAGTTGTTTACAGCATTGTCCAGATACGCCAAGATTGTGGGTTTGATTCCTACTTAAGGCACATATAAGAATCAACCAATGAATGTATAAATAAGTGGAACAGTGAATTGATATTTTGCTCTCTCTAAAAAAAAAATCAATAAAAAATGTTATTAAGAACAACTTTGGTTGGACCTTCTGCCCTTAGGCATTTATAAATATGGAAATACAGAAGCAAATATATTTCAAGATGAAAAAATATTATGGTTCCCAATGAAAAAATATTATTATGCCCAAACATAAACTTCATAAGGGCAATATCTCCTGTTTTGGTTCAGCATTATATTCCATGCACAGTGACCAGCACATAGTATGTGCTCAGTAAGCTGCTGTTGAGTGAACATATAAATAAGGATGTTAAGGAGTGAGTGGAAGGGAGAGAACACTTCCAGATGGATTCCTGAGTGAAGGTTTCCTACAACAACATGGACGCCAGCTGATCTTTGGAGGAAAGGCAAAGAAAGCAAATTAAAGCTAACTGCATCTTTTCCTCATCCTTTAATCAGTTTATTAAACACGGCAATTGTCAGACATTTCTGGTTTATTTATACACATGTGTTTGTGGCCTAAATAAATACAAGCCTGATTCAGTCAGATCTCAAAGGATGATTCCATGTGAACTTAGCCTTGTCTATGCCCACTCTCCATCCCTGACTGTGTTGGAATTGCCACCACACAAGACCACTTGATGATGGCTTGATTAAAGTACTAAACTAATTTTGTCTTTAAATTTTGGGTCAGTTCACTGAGAACAATTTTGGTAAGTTTCCTTTATGGTCAGTGAGGTGCTTTGTTTGGCTAAGTCACAAATATGCAAAAGTTTTATAATATGAACCATTTGAAATTTTTTTTGTAATGAAACTTAAGAACTTTCCAGGGGTAATGTGTGTGTGTGTGTGTGTGTGTGTGTGTGTGTGTGTGTGTACGCACTCAGACACACATGCACTCCTGCAAGATTATAAAATCTAGCTGTTTTAGAAAAATTTGGTTTTAATTTGCTCTCTGAAGTCAATAGCCAAGGCTAGCACTTCATTTTTTTCTCTACTGCAGTGCTTTACAAAAAGAAACAAACAACCATCAATTTTGCTTTTTGATTTAATATTTTTTGTGTGTCCGCTTTGAACTCATTTATTGATAAAGACAAATGTTGGAAATTTTTTCGAGAATGCTATTACTGATTTTCACCATGCCAAACTCACTGCCAGTATGATGCCCTATTTTCTTCAAGGGGAGATTGAAATTTCACCAGCTCTTTTAGCAACATGAAAATTCGGCCTTACACATGTGACACTTGTCACATGATACTTTAAATAATCTTCCGAATGTCAGCTGTAATGTTATCTTTCCCTGCCAATACAACGGATGAGCTTAAAATTAGCTAGAAAAAGACAGCTGAGTCTATCAGGGGTCCTTCAAGGAAGATGCCAGAAAATCTTGATTAATGTCCTCATTCCCTCTGGAATTAATTTACAGTTTTCCCATCAGGTGTGTTGATGGAAAGTGGTCACACAGTTCTAGTAATTGCCTCGGATTCCTGCACTGTTCTTCATCAGGGTCTCTAATGAAGTCTGAGTTGTAGCCTGGGGTTGATGCCAGACTGGAATGCAGGGAGCTGAAAGCTGACACCAGTTCAACGGAGCAAAGGGCCCAGTGCTAATAAGGTTGTCTCCATGACAACCTGGGTATTTTCCTGGTGATGCATTTACACAGCAGGGTTAAAGTTCTGTGAAAGCAACAGCTGTTGTAAAAACAGTGTATTAAATATGTTTAGGACTGTAAAATGTGCATTCTTCTCTGTGGTATTTCATTTGGGGAAATTCTGAAAGTGCAAAATGTATCTGAAACCATATAATGAAATGGTGAGGTATTTCTTTTGACACATCTCTATTTTCTTCTATTTTTTAAAGGAAGCATGAAAAAATGTTTGTTAATCCTCTTTTCCTGGCATTCATTTCCTTTTTAATTATTTTTTATATAAAAAAAATCCAGCCTAGACTCCTGATCTTTTAGCAACATGAAAAATATTGACCAGTATGTCTGGAGTAAGTCACTTGGCAAATAATTTGAGGGGGAAAAAGCAATACCAGGTATGTGTGCCCTGTAACTGAAATGATTTGTCATGCTTCTTATTTGATTTTGTTCTTTTCTACTCAGAACCTTTTAGTTTTTCGTGCTAGCTGATTATTCTAACAGGTATTTGAAAAAAAGAAACAAAGAATTTTCCAAACAGTCTGAGAAAAAAAAAATATATATATTTACATATATATGTATATGTATATTTATATATTTTTTTTAACAGAAAATGTTGTGTTTATTTGCAAACTCTGCGCCCCCAAATTGATGAGGCTAATGCTACACAAATTTGCAAGAGGTGAACTGACCTTAATTCAGAATTCTGCAAGTTGATGAGCATCTCTGTGGTACTCTGTTCAGCTTGCCTGGACAGAGGGTTTCTTGAGACAATGAAATTTCACGGCCCAAACTGACAAAGTTCTAGGCAAACCAGGACTACTTGGTCACTCTGGCATTCAAAACCACTGATCAGCAGCATCTGTTTATATGTCAGGCTCTATACTGAGGCAGTGGGGTTCAAAGTCAAATAGTGCTTGGTCTGTTCATTTCCCTCTGCCACTTAGTGGGAAAAATGCACTAAATCAATTATGGCTCTACACCCGAGGGCTGTCATATTATAATAAAAGACGATAAAGGGCACATCTTCATTTATGGGGTACTGTAAACCAAGGCACTCTAGGGTAAGTGAACAATGGAACCCGCCATCTTTGTTGGGTTGAAGGGAGGATCTACCAATGGCCTCCCAATTCTTTGTGTGTATACCAGCAGAGGCCAGCGTTGCCTAGGGGAGCCATTCTGTGGTACTGGTAATGGAGAAAGCAAGTGTTCATCTACCCTAGCCAAATCACAACAGGCCCAGTAAAACCAGCCACGTGGCATTTCACCCTCGCTTCTTTCTATTTGGGGATAGGGCAGAGGAAATAAGTAAATTCTAAAAAATGTGTGGACTCTCTAGCCACAGAGAATATTTTCTGGGAATATTTTTCTAAATCAAGTGAACCAAGATGTGTCAGTTGCCTGGCTCCTCTGTCTAATGTAGTTGGCGCTGGAAAATTCAAGGACACATGACACATTCTTCCTTCCCTTGGAAAAACATACTGTCAACTTGGTCTATTCCCACTGTTTAGGAGTAAGGAAAAGGAAGCAAAGCTACTAGAAATACATCTCAGAAATAAAAATGATAAGCAAAGGAATGCACACCTTGCTTTGTACTCTATCCACCAATTTTAAGAAGAAAATCTTTCAGCTTGGCTGATTTCCCATTAGGATGTTCCAGCAGTAGGATTAAAATGCCCTAGTCAACCACCTGGAGTAGAAACTTCATGCTTGAGTATTCATTCATTCATTCATTCATTCATTCAAGAGGCACAGATCTAGAGTCTGAGAAAAGAGCAATGAGGGACATGCAGCTTATATTTGAGTGAGGGAGAGTAAAGTAAAACTCCATCAACACATATGCTCATAAATATTTTCTTGCAAATAAACCATTTAGAATGGGATTATTATAGTTTCCTCATTTCTGACAACTCTCATATTTGAGTTTTCCCTAAAATTCTAAATGATGGTATCTTGATTAATATTCTTATTTTCCAGAAACTCAGAACGTAAGAACTGATATATTAAATATTGTCTATGCATTTGAGCAAAACGTAGAGCTTATATCAATCAAGGCCTGTATGAAAGAGGTTAAAATTTACCTGTTTCCTTAGCTGAATGACCTAATGTTGACAAGTTAATGAGCGTAGCAGCTGAAGTGCGTTGTAGAATTCTATAATAGGCTGTTGTAGGTAAATTAGATGTGATCTGATTTTTTTTACTTAATCTTGAAGGAGGTTGAAATGGACTACTTTTTGGAAATGAGTTCTGCCAGCGGGTCTGTGGCTGAATTGAACATGTTTCACTGAGGGCCACAGAACTGGATGGTTTTGAACCTGTACTTTTTAATGGATAGAAGAGTTTCAAGGAAGAAGTGTTGTTCAAACTTGAATCTTACGGTTGTGCTAAGCACAGATTTCTCGTGTTAGGTGTGCCTTTCCTTATTTTAAGGTTTCCACATCTTTAAGTCAGATATCACAACTTGACCAATAATATCAAATTTTCCATTCAAATAATTTTTCCAAATATTTTGGCAACTTTATAAAAGATTGACCAGAAACTGGAGCCCATAGAAAGCAACATTAATTTACATAAATACACTAAAGGATATGTGACTGTATTTAATTCCGGGTCCTCTAAGTAAAAGCTACCATATGCTTTGTTTATGACAAATGTTGTCTGTTGGAATATGCATATGATCAAATATAAGGTATTCATTTAATAAGTGCCACATTTCATATTCAATAATGGCAAGTAGTTTTTCATAATCTTCCATTCATGGTATGGGTAGATGATAGGATTTTTCTTACTTTAAAATAAAGCTCAATTTTTAAGAGAAGTCTATTTTGACTTATTTCACAGGCAGAAAAGAAAGGTTAAACTTTTGTTCTTTATAAAATAGAAGAAGCTGTTTTCAGAAAGAACAGTTACATCTATGATATTCCTAATAACACTATGACATAATATTTGACTCTTTAAAGAATACAAACATCTAGGGAGGACAATCATGAAACTGAACCTAATAGCACCTGCCAAATAATCTCCTGGACCATCTCTTCCCAACTTTCCACAGGTTTTAAGCATTTGAAAAGCCTAGATGATTTCTACCTCTAGCTAATATTATTGAGGTCTAGGGCAAGTAGAGAGGGCATTGGGCTGTAGTTCGTTTTAGAGGTTTGGTTCGATGTATAATCCACTCATGGAAGAGAAAAATAAATATTTTTAAAAATCAATTTCTGGATTTGGGAGGGTGGGGATTGGACACAAAGTCCTGGATTGAAAAGCTCATGTTCTAAAACTACCCTGGGTTGACCAATTTCAATCTGGAATTAGGCCTCTAGAGGTGGCTTCTAGAATTGCACCTCTTGGGAATATCTAAATAGACCGTGCTGGCGCAGCAGAATGGAGATGTCTGTGGACCGGAAACCAGGAGGTGGAACATGTCAAGCTGGCTTTCTCATTAGTCCATGCCTATGTTTTATTTTGTGTGTGTGTTGTGTTTGTTTTTTTTGGGGGGGTAAAATTACTTAATTGACAGAGGAGTCCGTTTTCTCCTTTGGAAAACTGAGAGCCTGTGCTCTGTGCTCCCCCTCTCAGGCTACTCCCCACCTCAAGAACAATCCCAGCTACCTGCACTTGGCACAGAGAGTAGTCTGTCTGCTTCGAAGAGAAAAGCATCTCCACTCTTAGTGAATCCTTTTAAAATGTTAAAACAGCAGCAGTTGGGTGTGCTACCTGATACTTTTCTGATGATAGATTTACTTCCTTTCTTAATGGGGGATTTCATTGATCCTTTCGAAGTGATCCTGGGAAAGAGAGCTTGAAAAGAACATATGTTACTTTCTCAAAGCCTGATTTTTCCTAAAACTATAAAACCTTTTCTAGATAGATCAGCTTCACCTATGTAGCACAGCTTGTTGATGTGAAACATATACAATTGGGCCCTTAATGTCTAATTTGCTCAAGAATTTTTGAATGTCAGTTTTCGTAAGTTTCCAGGAAGCTACCTTGTAGTATAGCCAGTTTCCCAGAACCTAAGACAAATTAGATTAATCACGCTGGAAACTAAATAAAAGTGCCTTGTTGGGGCCTGTTTGGGCAAGCCCCAGTACACTCTTCCGTTGGCCAAGAGGAAAAGAACATCTAGGAGGGCTTAGCTGCCACCCACCCTGCACAAGAACGGCAATGTGACTGAGCCTCACTGTGGCTTCGTTTCAGATGCTCTTCAAGCATTTGATCGGGTGCCAGGATCTTGTTCTCTTGCAGGAGAAAACAAACAACAGGCACGGTTTGCAGTGATTTTTATTTACAGATAAGCATGGTTTTCGAACACTTGAGCTCAGGACTACCAAGGCTTTGCTTTCTTTAATGAGCATCCAGCAGAGCTCTTTCTGCTCCTCTTGCTGATCTGCTGGGCCTCTCTCCCCACTGTCCCTCCTGGTCTGCATTTCTGCAGTGCACTGTATCGCTGTATGGATGGGGGTATTGGCAAGCCTTGGAGAAAGTGTGGACCTGACAGCACCTGGCATCTGATTTGCTGTTGTCGTTGATTTCTTTGGAGTTGCATAAACTCTTCTTCCCGCACCTCGCCCTTGTCATGTGTTCCTAATCCATGGGCTCCCGGTGTGCGTGAACCCTGCCTCCTGCTGCGTGAGGCTGAGTTGACTCCCAGGCACTGTCATTTGATCTCTCCCCTGCTCTCACCAGCATTTGGGAACTGAAAATATTTACTTTGTGTTGGCTCGACAAAACCCAGTAAATAGCAACCTTTGGGTCCAGAACACACGCCAAAGGAGCTGAGGGAGGAGGGTCTGGACAGCCCCCAGCTATGCTTACAAGAGGTGGTTTTCTGAGCTGGGATGCAAAACCCCAAGGCTGCAAGTCTCAGGTCCCTTTTGCCTCTGAAGTCAGAATTGACTGACCAGCGCTTTGGAACTGAATAAAAGTATTTTCATTGCTAAATCCCTCTGTGGAAATGTAGCTGAAGAAGGTTTTCTGATCATTGTTACTGTTTCTATTATGAGATTGTTCATTTGTCACCTAATCAATTTTTATTCAGCTACCACCATTTTCTAGACTCTATTCTGGGTTCTGGAGATTCAGTAATGAGCAAAAAACACCTACAACTTCAAGAAAATAAAAACCAGATTGAAACAAATACAAAAGAAACAAACTAAGGATTTGATAGAGGCTAACTGTAGAGCAGTTATATAGGGGATGAGAGCAGGCTTTCTGAGATGCTAATATTTGACTCAAGACCCGTGTGAAATCTGGTAGATTAGGTTTGAAAGCAAATGGAACGCTAAATGTAAAGACCCTCTTGGAGCAGAAAAGATCTTCATGTTATCAAAGGATGGAAAAGGCCTTAGATTCTAAGGCTTACAGTATCAGGGACTACGTGAATGAAAGGAATGGCACAGAAGATACCTTTACCACTATATCTGTACTCCATTTTTTTAAAGGTACAGATCCTTCCTGCCATCATATTAATTTTTATTCTTGTACATGTCCCTAGACCAGTTTAATCACCAGGCCCCATGTAACTAATGCTTGATGGAATCACTTGAATTTCTTAGATTTATGAAATTAAGAAGCAGTAAATGAAGTGCTGCTAACATCCTCCAAAGAAGCAGTAAAATAGTAGATAGCCCAGGA
This sequence comes from Lasiurus cinereus, assembly GCA_011751065.1. Lineage (NCBI taxonomy): Eukaryota > Metazoa > Chordata > Mammalia > Chiroptera > Vespertilionidae > Lasiurus > Lasiurus cinereus. Next base: position 15,601,858 of record JAAGEH010000226.1, on the reverse strand, counting down.
GGCTTGGCAATTCTACGACACCTGGCCACAGAGCACTGGGGGCTCCTTAAAGGTTCCTTATGCTTCCTGGAATTATCCATCGCATTAGAGCAATCCTGACTGACGCTTGGTGTTATCATTAACATTGGGTTCAGTAGGCCTCCATCTCTTCTTCTATAAACACCTATATTTCTTTGAAATCTCTGTCTTACAGTCATTAGCATGCAACAGCTCTCCAAGTGAGCTCAGAGTCACTATAAGTCTGTTAGAGTAGACAACTAGAAAAGCTGGGAAAGGCAGTTAGGGCTTGGAGGGGATACGTGTGAGATGTGACAAACCCAAACAGGACACTGGAGGCAACGGACCCCTGTGTGAGGAGAGAAAGTAGAGCCCACCAGGATGTGGTCTAACCAGTGGCAGCCTTATAGTTTGAAGATTTTTTTATTTTTAATTTTAGAAATAAGGGAAGAGGAGACTACTCAGGGGCACTCCAGCTTAAGGGTATAAATACCCCAAACCCCAAAGAAGCGGGCACTTAGTTTGGTTTCAGCCAGCTGAGTTGCCAGCTGAGTGTATTCTTTTTCTGCAAATACAGTCTCACCTGCTTTTGCTATTATTTGTTGTCTTTTGTTTGAATTTGTTCTTACAAGAGCACAAGGACAGAGGATGCAGAGTACAGTCTCTGGCCAGAGGCTGTCTACGGCCATGCCACCCTGACCACCGCTGACAAATCGAGTTGACAGTTGGCACCATGTAGGTTGGCGAGTGTAGGGTTGTAGTGTGCCAGACCTGGCTGCTGGAGGTTGCGTCTCTGCCCTCTCTCCCAGTGTCCTTGAGAAGACCACTCTCCTTCCTGAGCCTCAGCTTCTCTGTTTATTAAGAGAGATGGTGATAACGCATAGTTCCTAATATAGATATTGTGAGACAACATTTGAAAAAATATTTTTTCTGTGATATATTTTAGAAATGGTAACTCTCACATCTCACTAAGTGAATAGAGTCTTATTATGTTATAACCAAATACAAATGAGGACTTGGGGTATAAACACCCAGATGGTGGCTTCTGCTCTGGGTGCGCTTGTCATTGGAGTCGATTAATTTTAAAAGCAGAATGTATGTGGGAAAGGGGACCCAAAATGCTCTCAGAACATTCCAGGGAGAATCATCGTTAGAGAAGAGAACGGCTTCTGCCTCCCAAGGGTCCGCTTGGCTGGGGAAATGGGATAGTAAGGTTCATCTGGCTCAGGTGGGGGTGCCAGGCACCCAGCCGCTCTCATGAATTTTGTCTCTCGGTTTCCACCTGTCTCCAGCAGCATTTGCTGGCACAGCCAGGCCTGCTGTGATTTCACACTGGGGGCTCCTTAGAGGTTCCTTATGGTTCCTGGAATTCTCCATCGCATTAGAGCCATCCCGACAGACGCTCGGTGTTATCATTAACATTGGGTTCAGTGGGCCTCCATCTCTTCTTCTATAAAACGAGTCACATGCTCTAAAGGATTACTTTCGTTTATTCAAACTCTTAACATTAAACACTCATGTAATTATAGGAGTGTAATATCTTTATGGACAACTTGCTGTTATAGGTAAGAAAATTGATGGCCCAGAACAACTAGTTAATTTCTTCTACATTTCTTAAGTCAGTTTCTAGAAAATGTCTCCTCCCACCCCCTTGGATTAGGGGATCAGTGGATCTTCCTATCTTTAGAGGCTTTAAAACAGTAGCCACCCTATCATGCTTGCTTTTCCTTTTAAAAGTAGAATTATTTATTTAAAATTAGAGAATAAATTGTTTGATGGCTAAAAAAATGACAACAGTGGAATGTTTTTTATTACAAAAATTTGTCAAGACAACAGTGAGAACCAAGTGCATTTCTCTGCAGTGTACGTGGTTACTGCGATTCTTGCAAGACATACTTCTCATTTTCATTTCTAATCATTGCTTTAGTTCTTCTTGAATTTTTTTATTCTAATATGTGGATTCTGTGTCAAGTTCAACGAAAAGGTTGCTTGAGTTTTAATAGAATTATATTAAATTAGTCGACTAATTTGGGGAGGACTTACATCCTTATGATGTTAGTTTCTTTTGCAAGGACTTGACATGTTGGGGCTAAAAAAATTAGTAATACTTTACCTCTCACCTTCTAAGTTCTTCTGGCTGGACTACTTATCAAATTAACAGAGACAAATTAACCGGGAAAAGTCAAAGTTTAATACATGCTCATGGGAAATTTAGATAGGCATGATAATTGCATGAAAATTTCAGGGACAGTGGGGCAAATATTGGGTATGTAAAACATTTTTGAACAAAGGAGAAAGGGGGTGGGAGGATGGGGGAATTGGATTTCAGGAGTGAAGTGGGTGATTTACAGGTACTTGAGGAAGAGGGTAACAAGCAGGGCAGGAAATGTTTGCTAGGCTACTGAGAAACAATGCGGCATGGGGTACTGTATCTAGCTAACAGATGCTGCCTGAAGCCCTCTTATTTACTAAGGCTACATCCTAAGCTCTCCTTCCCGAAGCAGGCTTCTCTATCTGAATTTCTTAGGCAGGAAAGGGAGGGCAGGTCAAAGTTTCTTTCTGAGCCTTTTGTTTGTCAATAACCAGCTTAAAACCAACATTCCCAAAAGCAAGTTCAGGGGAACAAAACTTTGGTCCCTTCAAAGCCTTTTCATTAATTAATGTCCAATGTTCATTGAAAAAGTCTTTATATTTCTTAATACAGTTATTGCTAAGTATTGTGTGTTTATGCTACTTTGCAAAGAAGGCTATCATATTTTCAACAGGTTATTTCTATATATGAATTAATGCTGTTAATTTTATTAATGTTGTATATTAATTTTGAGGTTGCACATCTTACTGAATACACATATATACATCAAATATGTATGTATATGTTGTGTGACTGCTTATCAAACTCCAGGAAATATCAATAGCTGCCAAAAATCAATAAGAAAAAAGGTAAAACCTGGTAGAAAATCTGACAAAGACTAGAAGCAAGGAATTCACAAATCAGGGAAATAAAGGTATGAATAAATGGCCAATGGCCAATAAAGGTATGAATAAATGGTTTTACCTCATTTGTAATCAAAGAAATAATATTACTTTATGTGCCAATGTAAAACAGGAGATGTCATTTAGTAACAGTAAAGTAGTAAAGTCTACAATACCAGGTGCCGATAAGAACGAGGTACAGGAGGGGCCTCACATCCCTAATGTGATTATATAAGTGTACGGCCACTTTGGAAAACAATCTGGGGAATGAGAGGATGAGAAGAGATAAACCAAAGAACTTATATATTTATATGCACAGCCCATGGTCAAAAGCAATAGAGTGATGAAGACCTGGGTGGGCGGGCAGTGCTGGGAGGATGGGGATATTGCGGGAAATGGGAGATATCTGCAATATTATCAACAATAAAGAGGAAAAACAATCTGGCAATATCTGGAATACTTGGTACACCCTCACAGCCTTCCCCTCCTATCTAACACTTCTATTTCTAGGTATATTTTTTAAAAGAAACTTTTGCATCTGTGCATAAGAAGATATGGTATAAAAATGTTTAGTGAGCCGAGACTGGTTTGATTCAGTGGATAGAGCATTGGCTTGAGGACTGAAAGTTCCCAGTTCGATTCCGGTTAAGGGCATGTACCTCGGTTGTGGGCACATCTCCACTGTGGGGCATGCAGGAAGTGGCTGATCGATGTCTTTCTCTCATCAATGTTTCTGACTTTCTATCTCTCCCTTCCTCTCTATAAAAAATCAATAAAATGTATTTAAAAGAATCTTTAGTGAAGCACAGTGTGTGATTGTGATAGTAAAATCTATTAAAACCCCCAATGACCGTTAGTGCAGAATATTAGAATATACAGGCATGGGCAAAAGTAGGTTTACAGTTAGTACAATAATAAATGTTAATACAAGAATAAATTATGTTTTTTTGCCTGCTTTCAATTATAAACCTACTTTTGCCCACCCCTGTATGGCTACCAAAATGAATGGAACAGCTCCATCCGTATTGCCATGGATAACTCCTCAAACAGTGCTGAATGAAAAATCAAATAAAGGAATTTCACATACAGAATGGTGTGATTTGTATGCATTTTAAAAACACAAAAACAATGCCATTCGTGGGCACAGACACATGTAGGAAAGCTTACACTGTGGACTGGAAGAACAGCACATTACGTCACGGTGGTAAAGGGGACCCAAGTTCTGCTGCCCTGAAGCTGCCTTTTGGGGTATTGATTTTAAGCTGGTTATGAAGAAGCTAAAGACTCTGTAAGGAACTTCAACCCTCCCCCCTTTCCTGCCCAAGAGATTCAGAGGAGAAACCTGTTATAGGAAGGGGGCCTTGGCTTAATCACCTTAAGAATCTTCACCCTAGCTTTAGTCCGGAAGACTCCAAGCCTGTTAGCTAGATACCCCGTGTCCCATTGTTTCTGGGTTGTTAAGTGAGACTTTGTCTGCCATAGATGTTCCCCTCTTCCTCAATTACCTGTAAATCACCCATTCTCACTTCTGAAATCTTTCTCCTTTGTCCAAGAATGTCATATATACCCAATGTTGCTTCACTGTCTTTAGAATGTTCATGCTTATGTGAATTCTCCATGCATAGGGCATTAAACTTTTTTATATTCTCTTTTTAATCATCTTTGCTAATTTTATTATCAGTCCAGTTAGAAGAACTTAGAAGGTGTGAGGGAAAGTATTATTTTTTTAGACCCCACAATAGTGATCATCTCCAGTGGGAAGGAAAGTAAGAAGGGAAGGGAATTGGGGAGAGAAACAGAGGGAGAGAGAAAGAGAGAGAGAGAGAGAGAGAGAGAGAGAGAGAGAGAGAGAGAGAGAGAGACTTTTCAGCTATAATATTCTTTTTTTTCATTAAAAATAAACTAAAGCCTAAAGACAATATATTAGCATTTGTTATTTATGAATTTTAGGTATACAGGTGTTTGTTTATTATACCCTGAACCTGACTTTGTTAAGACAAAAAAAATTGTTGCGTTTGTTTGCACTAAGTAGCAAGCTGCCCTCTATAGTAACCCCCTGCTGATGTCAGATTCCCTAGTCTAACTACACATCTGAGCTTTCCCTTGCCCTGCTTTATTACGTGGCCCTATTTACTGCCTACTTAACACCTATCACTGTCAGGAAGTGTCCTTTTTGCTTATCTTTTAATCATCTGCCTCCCCAACTTTCCATGAGAATGTAAAGTCTAGTAGGGCAAAGACCTAGCCTGCCTTCTGCTATAAGCTGGAGAGCATGCTTAGCACTCACTAGGGACTCTCCTATTGAATGAATGAACAACTGCATTGGAAAGTAAAAAGCTATTTATTCCTTAGCTCTTCCATCAACTCTTGGATACAGCTACTTGCAGTAGTTCCCAGTTGCCTTTCAATGTCAAAGTGAAAAAGTTTTCTCTTTTCAGAAAGGAACAGAGACGAGGTCATACACACTTCTTATATTTTCGTATTATACATTTTTCCTACTCAGGAAAATGGCCTTCTGAAAATCATGGTAGGAAGCCACTCCAACTGACTTGACCTCCTTTCCCCAGCCAAGGTCTTCCTCATACCTGGAGGTTGCTCTGCCCAGTGGGTTCCGGGAGATTCTGTAAGTCACTGAAGGATTTGGTATCTTAAAAATACCAAGCACCCCAAACATATTCAAATAAAATGGAGGCAGGGGGCAAGGAGGAGAGAACGGGTGAGGGGCTCAAAAGGTACGGACTTCCAGTTATAAAATAAATGAGTCCCAGGGATTAATGCACAGCATGGTGACAATGGCTAATGAGACTAGGCTGTATATTTGAAAGTTGCCATGAGAGTAAATCTTCAAAGTTCTCATCTTAATAAAAAAATGGAATGATGTGTGGTGACTCGTGCTAACTAGACTTGTTGCGGTGATCATTTTACAATGCGTACAATACTGAATCACTATGTTGAACACCTAAAACTAATATGTTAGTTATATCTCAATTTAAAAATTAAACAAGAACCTTTCAAAAAAGCTTAATGTCACAATTTTATCACATAAAATAGAAATCACCACATATTGCTAGAAATTATTTTTTGTAATGTTTGCTCTTATATTATTTCTTGCTATTCCTTACTTATCTTACATAGACACTCCTTAGCTGTCCCACTTATATTTACATTTTAAAAATGAACTACCTGTATAGAACACTGGACTGCTTTTAAGGACAATATTCTTAAGAAATATAAACAAGAACGTTATAATAATGATGTCATCATAATATTTACTCTATTTATCTGAGTCCTTTAAAATGTGTCTCAAACACATGTTACCCATAGTTATATCTTTATAGCTGTGTTAAGGTGTTTTGCATGAGATGTATACTTTCTTTGGCATGACTGTTGGTTTTAAAGAGCAAGTTGTGAAATTACATGTGGCTTGTTAAAACTTTTAAGTGTTCAAATGTCCAGTTTCCATCTCAGGGACCACTGTGGTTCATGTTTCTGAAAGATTTTGTCTAGCATTCTCCTCCAGCACGAGGGAGAGAAGACCAGAGTCCCCTTGCAACCTGGCCCTGCACCACTGAGAATGAGGAAGAGTCTGGAGCAGAAGGGCCATTTGTCTTTGTTATTAGGAAATAAATCAACCTTTGTTTTGCTGGCCAAACTCAAGGAATGTCATTATTACCAAATAAATTGTGTCGTTACAAATCAATCAAGCCACCTTTCATTTAAATGTGAATCACTTTAATTGTCTGGGCTTCAAACTTGATTCTACCCCCTGGAAACAAATGATGAGATATATAGATCATTCAAACTCTACATTTGGTACAAAATGTTCTAGAAAAAGCAAGGTGTGTTTTCTTGTTTTCGCTTTTTTAGATCAGTCAACAAAGTAACTTGTCTTTCAATATTCTCTGTTAATGAAGAGGGTGTCACACACAGCTTTCCTGGTGAGTCTGAGATCAATTTGGCAACAAATTAAAGGCTGTCTTTCTCAGAAGATATCAAAAATGATAGATTTTGAGATACCATGAATGAAGTAGTTATTTGGTTGTTATTTGCATAGTTTCAGATGTATTCTCTAATGATAAATAGAAAACAGAGGCATAAGCCTCACGTGTATGTGCAGAAACTTACTTAAGGACCGAAAGACCAAGTGGATAAATACTTTTAACCAAGTTTCAGTCTATCTTTTTGCTAAACAAGGACCTTAGAACTAAAACAACCCTAGGTTTTAGGTTTTGCTATGGGAATTTTTGGCTATAATTCCATAAGCAGCAGCATTGTGAACTAATGATGCTACCCAGCCAAAAATTGCCCCATTCCGCACCCCCGTTTCTACTCTAGGTTCTCACACTGTCCTTTCTCTGTGACCTCTCTCCCACCTCTGACCTCCTCCCCAGTTTTCACCCTTGCTTTAACAATTGATTTATGACGGGCCCATGGAAGGGTCAAGCCCACTTTTATGGTTTGCTTAAAATATTTCTTTTAGAGTGTGCATCAGAAGTGGTCTCCAACCCCTGCTAAACAGTTTCCCTGGACCTCAAAAGGGCTTCCTTTACTGCCCATCATGGCACCTTATTTATATCTTTTGTACTTGTGAAGAGGAACTCATTAAATAAGGCAATTTTGAAACTTTGACAAAAACGAGTAACATAAAAATGTGGGATTAGGTTTTTACTTTTTATTTTTTCCCAATGAGAATTTCTGTGAGTGCATATATAACTCAGGGTAGGGAGGTGTGTGAGAGAGAGAAGAAAAAGCTACTAAGAATAATTATAAGCCTAGGGTAATTTCTTTTACAGGATCTATTTTTCTTTTACACTTGACAGTTTGATCTTCGCTCACACGGAAGCCTGCAGATCTATTGGGTATACTCTTACATTCATTGCCTCAACAGTAAATTTCACCCTTTTGTTTAATTTGACTTCCTGTTGTTGTTTCCATATATTAAATAATCACCAAATTTAGGAATGCTTTTAAAAAACTCTGGTAATAAAACTGCCTTTTGTTTAAAATTTTGAAGATTTTAAAGATGGAAAACAAGTTGAAAGGTACAGGGCTATTTATTTTTAAATCCATATACAATCCGAAGACCAAATTGTGCCTAAAAAGAAGAGGGATTAAGCTAAGATTTCTGGCCTAATAGTTAATAGAACCTTAATGTTCTAATTTGGATCTTAACATTGAACTTTAGATTGCTGTGAAATATTTGCTGCCCTGGTGAGCTTTCCTTAAATAACACCATATGATACCTCTATAGATGGCTTCCCCAAACGTATTGATCTCCCCCCCTCTTCGGTCATTAAAACCGTGATTTATTAGTCTGACATCTTTAATAGGGCAAAGCTCAGAGGTTTATTGCGATGGCTTTCTCGCTTCCATGTTGCCCTCAGCTGCTACCAGGATACAAAAGCAGTCAAGGTAACGACACTGCTTTCTCATAAGAAACTGGTTTAAAAACAAAACAGAACAACAACAACAAAATAAAACAAAAGCCCCCACAACCTCTGCATATTTGAAGTGTTCTATACCGATTACATAGCAATGAATTAATTTTCCCCATTTCACTCTTCTCTTTCATGTAAAGCAAGGCGTTCCCCCTTCTAATTAAATGCTGTCATTTTCGTGGTGTGAGGCTTGGCAGGACTCCAGGAGCGAGCAAGCTTGAGCTGAAGGGTCTGCTGCCAACAGCCTGTGTGATCTTAGACAAAGGAGCAGGTCTCTGACCTACTGCCTCCCTCAGCCCCGGAAGGAGACGGGGCCACGAACTAGGAGTCTCTCACGTGTGAAATCGCAAATCCAGCCATGAACTAGTAAGTGTTACTGACCTGCCTATGAAAATAGTCCCAATTAAGGGGCCGTGGACTCTATCCTAACTTGTTGGTCTCAGTGGTCATGGATCTTTATGAATGGGGCCCAATGTATGGGCCCACCATCAAATTTAGATTTCCTATCTTGGTATTCTGGCTGGAGCCCAGCAGAAATTCTGGGGGCAAGGGGTGAGTAGCGTATCGGCAGCAGGTGGTATACCAATGAACGAAAGGCCTGGGCTAGATTCCTGCCCCGATTGGTACCTTCTGTCCCACATAGCTCCTTTTCCTCCAGTTCCTTCCAGTAATGCATGTCCAATTTGCATATTTTCTATTAGCAGGAGCTGAATAAGAGGAGCATGACGAGGAAAAAGAGGAGGAGAAGACATGAAGTGTTTTGATAGAAAGGGCTATAGTTCTTTTGATTTTTAGCCCATTTAATCAGCCACCACGCCACATACATGTCACAAACCCAGAATATTAGCTTCGCATCTTCCAGAGGCTGCTTAAGTCAGAATCCTGTTGTTGTTGTTGCTGCCTTCATGTCAGTGGCAGGCACTCAGAGAAACACTGTTTACAACAAAGAAACACTGTGAGGTGAAGGGAAGCTGGCACAGGACTCTTCTGAGGATGAGAAACCATTGCAGTTCAAATCTGCTATGATGAGTAGGTTCTAGACCTCCAGCACTGCTCCTGGCATTTTTTTGACTCGTGGCTTTTGAAGCAAAATGTGATACCAGTAGTCATTTTATGATGAATTGCAAAATACCTCACTTTTTTTTACCTTCCGCTCACTTTTCCTTTTTACGTCTTCTGACAAATAAATATGAGGGATGTGTCAGTGGGCACTGTGGGCAGCAGATTTTGACCAGGACACCGCCCTTCAATGGGGTTCCTCCAGGAGAAGGGTGTCCATCAGGGGCCCCCTGTTTCACAAGCAGCCCTGGTTAGCACCTGTTGTCTCTCTTGTTGATTAGCAGCCGCTCTTTTCCTCTTCAAGGTGTCCTGGCTTGGTCTGGTCAGGACATAGAGGCTCTTCACAGATGTGGAATGGGGCGGGAATTCCACTTGAGGGTCACATTTTTGCCCTTCGTGGCGAAGTGTGGTCACAGGAAGCACTGGTCCGTATCACACATTTCTGAGTCATGCAGACCTGAGGTTGCTTTTTGGCTCAGTCAATCTTCTTTAGATACATGAACTTGAACAAATCACTTAACTGCACTGAGCCACAAATTACTCACCTATGAAATGGGATGAATAATAAGCCTTTATAATAAACTAGAGGCCCAATGCACGAAATTCATGCAAGAGTAGGCCTTCCTTCCCTTGGCTGCCGGCACCAGCTTCTCTCTGGCACCTGGGACCTGGGCTTCCCTCAAAGCCCTGGCTTCATCCGAAAGGTTGCCCGGAAGGAAGTCTGGTCTAATTAGCATATTACAGTTTTATTATTATAGATGATTAAAAATGAGGGACCCAATGTCACTGCTTGTAAGTCAAGGACTAAGTTAGTATTTCCTTTCCCTAATTCCTGCCTCCTGAGTGTAGTGGCAAAAATTCTTTTCAATTCTAAATTATGTCTTTCTAGCTACACGGCAGCTGTGAGCAAAGTAATAAATCTATGGTATAATGAAGGTCAGAGACGAGACTACTGCTTCCAGTTTTGCCACTGACTTGATCCTATAAGTTGTATGCAAGCTGTACATGTTGTTTAATATGTCCACATAACAAGGATTATGGCAGCAACAAAGAATATTGAAAGACTAGTCTCTTTTCCTTTTTAACACAAGTACAGTGTGGGGCAAAAGTAGGTCTATAGTGGTGAGCCCTCAAAACACAGAGTTTATTTTTGTATTATTATATATTAAATATTGTGTTACTTTTCATATGAGTAACTATAAACGTGCTTTTGCCACACCCTGCATTTATTGACCACTTTTTATTAAATTCCAGCACCTGTGCCAGGAAATGTACTATATGAGCTAAAAGAGAAGAGATAACTCATGATCTAAAGGGATTTGATATCTAGTTGGAGATTTTATCAATGGACCTTTCTCAGTTTGAGCACCACTGACATTTGAGATCAGCTAATTCTTTGTCATGGAGCCGTTCTGTACAATGCAGGGTGTTTAGCAGCACCTCTGGTCTCTACCCACTGGATACCACTAGCACCCCTCCCTAAGTCTAGCTGTAATGATCAAAAATGTCTTCAGCAGGGCCAGCTGCAAAACAACTGGAAATGTGGGCTCATTAATAAATAAGCAGGGCAAAGTGAACTTAAGGTATAAGATATACAACTTTTTGCTTCCTTCAAGGGTCTCTCTCTCTCTCTCTCTCTCTCTCTCTCTCTCTCTCTCTCAACTTGCCATGGTGTTTTTGAAAAATTTGCTATTTAATGTCATTCTAACAAGAAAAACTAAAACTTTAAATTATGAGCATGAATTTTAGTGTTTATTTTTATCTTGCAGAATACCAGTTTTAATGCAAATATAAGAGCATTTATGGCATAAGAATATAAGAATATAAGAATCACTGAAATTACACAACTCATATTTTACTCCTACTGGAACAGTGACTATGCTGCATAAAATACATCCACATTCTATCACATCCTTATCTTCAACTCACAGCTGAGTTAGCAGTCTGAAAGGAAAAGGCCCTATAAGCTGTTCTATCCTCTTTCCTTCAACACCAGGGGTGGGGAACCTTTTTTCTGCCAAGGGCCAGTTGGAGATTTATAACATCATTCACAGGCTCCACAAAATTATCAACTTAAAAATGTGGTATATTTGGTCAAATATTTAACTCTCCCCTAATGTCTTGGCAGGGCCAGGCCAAATGATTTTGTGGGTCTTAAACGGCCCAAGGGCCAGACGTTCCCCACCCCTGTAATCTACACCATCATTAATGGTGGGCTAGTACAGGGAAGAAGAAAGGATATGATAGGGTTCCTGGGGTATCTGTGTTTCTTAGATGTATCTTCTTTCTGCACTCAGAGAAAGTTCTAGTTCAACCAGCAAGTGTGGCCTGCACTTGGACTACCTTTGAGTCTAGCTGCACCCCCGCTCATCACTGGCCTACAGAAATTCTGTGCTCGTGGGCATCAGGAATGCAAATGGAAGGCAAGGAAAGACAGCACACATATTGCACGTTATCTCCTCTGTTCAAGGGCATGCTGCTTTGTCCCATTAGATAGCACTTACTAAATGCAAGTGCAAATATAACACGATGAAGAATTATGAAGGTGATGTCAGAGCATTAAACCTGGTGTGGAAGCCTTCTGAGCATGCAGCCCTGTGAGAAGATCGAGGTTGCATATTCACTGAATCGGTCCTGGTCAGCAAACATTGTCAACTGTTCCTTGGGGACCAAAATGACCCCTGGTTGAAAACCACAGGCATGTGGTACATGGTAGGCTATGCTTGAGGCTTCAGTGAAAAAATGTAATCATAATGGGTTTCAAATGTGTTATTTGAGACCGAGTAAAGCAAAGAAAGCCAGAAGATATAGGTGGAGTGAGATCTCTGAGGATAAAGGTTTGGAAATTCCCTGAACTCATACCTTTATGATAGTTCATTTGTTCCCTTTAGTGAAACGTGATTTTGAAGGTGGTAAAAAAGTGCTAAAACACTTTTTGTTCTAGTGCATCATATTCATGGAATATTTTTTATTTTGTGTTAATTAAAGAACATTTTTTTTGTCAGTGTGTACAACACCAATTGAGAAATATAACAAAACTTGGTTAATTGTACTTCTTATTATACATTAGGTATTTTACTATGGTTGAGAAATGTGTGTTTCCTAGGAGATATGCTATTACTGTTAAAATTCAAGTTTTTATATGTCATTAATCATAAAATGGAGTAGATGAATTTGCACAGCCTCCTTTTGTTACAGAAGTTTAACTGAAGGAATAATAATTAACATGAGAACACAGGCCACGCTGAAGGTTTGACACAAATACTGAGTGCAAATATCTATTTGAAATATGAGAAAATAATCAGGTAACAAAGTTAAGCATCCTTTCCACCTCTTTGAAGATTCTCTGCTAAACGTAAACAGTAGTAGGTAAATACAGGTCTCAGTGAGGATTTGAAATACTCTGGTTTAAATCCCAGCTCCTTCCCTTTACTTTTCTGCACCTCTGCTTCCTAATCTGTACCAATGTAAAAGGCCCCATTCTATACCCACACAGAGTTGTGTTGTGAGGATTACATCAGTAGGATCTATACCACCTACTTGTGTAAACAACTTTTTTCAGACTATCTCTGAAAAGACAAGTTGTATTTATTAGTCAGGATAAGTGGTGCTGGTGGCTGTAACAAACAATGCTCAAATCACAGTGGTTTGACACAAATATGCTTATGTTTCTTTTTTTATTATTAAAAGTATTACAAATATTAGTACATATATGTCTCCTTTTTTCCCCTCCATTGACCTTTCTCGGCCGCCTCTACCCCCTAGTACATGCTCGCACCTATTCTGTGCTCCACCCCTAACCCCCAGTGTCTTGTATCCATTGGTTATGCTTAAATACAAGCATACAAGTCCTTTGGTTGATCTCTTATAGCCTCACCCCTCTAACCTCCCCTGCCTTCCCGCTGTAGCTTGACAGTCTGTTCAATGCTCTTTTGCCTCTGTATCTATTCCCCCCACCCCAATTCTTTTCTTTAAAAAATCTTGTTTCTCCAGACTACAAATAAACCTATAAGAACAAAAAATATTTGTGTCCCAATTTCAATGTCCAACATTTCCTTATGTGTACACATCAGCAATGGTATCTGGATGGTGGACAAATGGTGGCGATGCTGGTCTGACCCTCTCTGGTTTGGTCCTAGGCGTCCTGTAGTGATGCACAGCTGCAGACGTTGTCAGCATCTTCCATCTCTGGACAGTTTCTCCTCTTGTCTTCATGGTTGGAGCAGACGTGTCAATTCCTCTCTGTTGCAGGAGTCCACATGGTCTTGGAATTGTTTTCTGAAAGTATATAAACATATTCTTGATCAAAAGTTAATAAAGGAGTCTTTTCTATAAAATTGACTTGGAATCCTTTTTATTTTTTGCCCAACGATTTTCCTTTGGCTTATTTTGACACCATATGTGTTTTTCATGGGTGTCTTACTGTTAGCATTACAAATGAAAATAATTTTCTAAAGTAAAAATTTTCTAGATGTAATTTACTTATTGGGTATTTTTCTTTACATGATATTACCCTACTATCTCCCCCTTTTTTGATTAATGGAGGCTGTTGTAACTTTTTAATGCAATCTTAATAACCTTAAATTTTAATTTTTTGCACAAATATATGACTACTTTAGGTTCATTGCATGTTAAGCAATTTTACCATGAGATGAACTATCAATAGAAATTTTAGTTAATACTTTAGGAACAGCTGTTTGTCCGGTACAATTAAATTTTCTTGAATATTCACTTATTTCAATTAGCCAATTTAAATTAATCTGAAAACTTGATTACTCAAATTTAATACTCTACCAACAATCTTAGTTTACGCTGTAAATATTAGTGGAAAGGATTATTTGTATTCTTGAGTAGACCCTGAGCATCCCTGGTGCTAGGCTGAATTTAGATATAGAGCAGCTGCTGTCAGCCAAATCTCTGTCTATTACCTGGATCCTGATCTGAGCTGGGAAGTGAAGCAGCCCTCACTTCCCAAGCAGCCCTCACTTCCCACGCAGGAAATCTCCCTCAGAAGGGGTGAGGGTTCAGGCCCCTGCAACATAGTGGGGGTGAGGGTCTGTGCCCCACCTCCGTTGACCCCCAGGTTCCCTCCTGATGGCCCCTCTGCGACTGTGCCTGTCTTAGGTTGTTCCTTCCCTGAGGAATCTTACCCATCTCTGGTTAACCAGTCATCCTCCGGGGCCAACCAGGGTGATGTGAGGTTCAGTTCTGTCTCCTTGGTAGCCTATGCCCCTGTGGCCTCCACACCCAACACCTGCCTTGGGATCATCTCGCCTGCTGGTGGGGCCCCAGCATTGATTAATATCTCAGGGAACTCAGGTTCCTTCTCTAGGGAGGGCCCAACTCATACCATTGGGCGAGAGACAGATCCATGGTATCAGCCACTACAAAGCATCAACCTCAGCATGCATAGAAAGCTCAGGCAACAGCCGAGGGCAATTGGATTGTGAGAAGAGGGTCCTCTTGGCAAAAAGGGTAAGAGGGGCCAGTATAGAATACTCAAGTGCCTTCCCAGTGCCTTAATTCCTTCTGAAAGGAATTAAATTCTTTCATGTCCTTTTTAAAATTTCTGCCAAACATTCAAAGAATTAGTTTGTTTGGGATAATTGTACAATATGCTGTTATGAAATATCAAAAATTATAATGACATTGTAGAATGATATCATGTAAGGATATTCTTTTCTCTAGGTCATGGCAATTCAATTTCAAACTAGCTGTCAGTTTCTTTTTGTAACTTTATATAAACTTTTTCACTTGTCTTTCAATGTGACGCAGGTGAGATGGTTCTGCTGTGTGACTCTCCAAGCTATGACTCCTTTCATTTGATGATGAATCCAACCTCAATATGCAGCTTCCACAAATGTAGGGAGGATATACACACTGTGCAGAGTTTCATACAGGGTTTTCTATGAGCAGGTCTGGAAGTAACATCTGCCCACTTTGCATTGCCCAGAATGTAGTCAAATGACCTCCAACTGCAAAAAAATGACTGAGAAATAGAAACTTTATGTGTGCCCAGAAAGAAAGAACATATGTAATAAGAATCAATCTAGCCTCTGCCTCATTTTGGAACTAGTATGATGGTCCAATTAAAAAATATATATTTATTTTTATTTCCTTATAGACTAGAGGTCATCAAGGAAAACCTGAGTTATTCCTTGTTACTTAAAGTAACATCTCTTTAGAGTTGGGGTTGAGTTCCTGGCATTCTATTGGTGGTGAAGTAGCATGCACATTGAACTAGCCTTCAAGGAAATGTTTATTTAAATAATTTTTTATATTAACTAAACTAACAGTATTGACTATGCATTTGTAATATATTTGGCACAACGTTAGGCACTATGTGGGGGCCAGTACACACACACAGACACACACACACTCACACTCACACACTCACATGCATGCACACAAACATCCACATCCACACATATATATTTATTAGCCCCCAACCCTTTATCCCAACCCCTAGCTCTAGGAACTATAAAAAGTTAGGGAGTCAAAATTAGCCCCCATAAAACAACAGTGAACAAATATGGGAAATCCACAATTAAGTGCTGAATAGTAAGGTTCTGGCTAGAAAGCAGAACTTGCAAACTTTCAGCTTATCTACTGAATAGATCTCATTTTGCTTGGACCACACAATGCTTTGTTTTAAAGTCTGAATCAACATCTTAAAAATCGGAAGCTTTACTCTACAACTCTCTCGGACAAATAGGAAGTCTGATAACACCGAGCCAGCGTTGTCCTGCGGTCACAACCAATGGAGCTACTGGTGGCTGGCCCTGGAGGTGACGCCTGCCTCTCCAGCTCACCACAGGTTCCATCACTCCCTATTGTGGCCCCACAGAGGGAATCATTGATTGCCGTTGGTTATGTGATCACAAGGTCATTTCCCTCTTATTTGAGAATCATTTCTCTTTACTCATGTACCCATCAAAATTGGGACCTGAAAAGTAGAACAAGAAGATCTCACGGTTTTATGAAATATGGGAAACAGTTATCGCTCTGTGGAGTTGATGCATATTCTTAAATATTTACTATGCAAAGAAAACAACTGTGTCTACACCCAAAAAACATAACCTACACATCACCAGCCTGGCCTGGTAGTCACTTAAAAAAAACACACCAGCTTTATTAATCTACATATCATAAAACTCATCCATAGTAAGCATACAATTTGATAATTTTAGTAAACTTTTTGAGAAGTGCAACCATTACTACAAACAAAACTTACAGGGCATTTCTATCAACCCTAAAGTTCCTCTGTGTTCACTGTCAGTCATTCTCTGCTTCCACCCTCAGGCCCTGGCAACCACTGATCTGCTTTTCTTCTCTATCCAGGACACATTTGAGTTTTCAGATCACTCTCTGAGAGCGACAAGGTATTCAGCAGAGAGGCATCATTCCAGTCTAATAGAGGAAGGACTGCTTCATGAAGAAGGCAAGGTTGTACAGATGGTATCAAAAGAGAAAGGCATCTGGGGTTCGTGTAATTTTCTGCTTGACAGCAATCTGCAACACCAGCTTCTTCCATGGAATGATGTCCTTAGTGGCCAATGTCATTGGGTAATGAACTTTTCTTTGACTCTGTGATAGAAATTGAAATTTTAGGAAAGAATACATGAATGACTACTTTTATATTTTTCATTATTCCTCATAAATAAAATAAGAAAATTTTACAATACAAAAATAAATTGTCTTCACGTGGCCTTTTCTTCTTTCTACCTAGTGTAGGAATCCAGGGCCTTCAAGACTCAAAGCAGGTTATCCACTCCCACAGAACTATCAAAGTCTATGCTAACTCCTAAAGAGCCTTCTCTTTTTAGACTTTGGAACATTTAAAAATCTGTATCCCTCAGTAGAGCAACTTATTAGGTTTTCTACTGTGACATTTTTGTGTTTTTTCTTGTGCTATTTTGTTCTTGTCTTTATATATTTTAGTCTGATGTATTTATCATGTCACCTTGAATCAGTATTGTCTTAATTTATGGACAATTATAGTATCTTAAACATTTTTTTTGTATTCTTTGTTCAAAACTATATCCTTTGGCATACCATTGGTAGATGTTTTATTAATAATTTGTTAAAAAATAAATGTTTGATAAAGTACATTTGAAGATTATAATTGGGTGATTCTTCACTTTATATGCAATAAAAAGAAAATGAGCTGTTGATATAGACAGGATTTAGAAAGGGTCATGTGTTTCTTATTGTTGCAACTAAGATCACTGGAATAGCCCCCAAAAAGAGCATTGCCTGCTCATTTTAGCATCATAATAACTAAATTAGACCACTGCTTCAATTTAATCCATTGTTAGCAGGTTGGCTATTTAATCAATTAAACAAGGGAGTCTGAGCCACCCCATTTCCATTGCTTGTTGGTATGTGCTTTTTTGTTTTGTTTGCTCCTCTTGCTATCTCGGTCCCCATCTCCTACTGAATATCTCTCTCTCTCTCTCTCTCTCTCTCTCTCTCTCTCTCTCTCTCTCTCTCTCTCTCTTGCCCTTGCCCCATCACTTTCTGCATCTTCATTTTTCTCTCCCCTCTCCCTCTTTCTGTGTGTCTCAATATATTTTTCTTTCTCTTTTCCCTCTCATCTTTCTTTCTGTCTCTCTCTCCCTCCTCTCTCTGTGCCTCACACTCTCTCATTTCTATTCTCTCTCCAACCCGCTCTGAATCATTCTGTGTGTGTGTGTGTGTGTGTGTGTGTGTGTGAGTCTCTCTCTCTCTCTGCTCTCAATCTTTCTCTATCATTCTATCTGTATGTGTGTCAGTCTCTCTATCTCTCTGCTCTCAATCTTTATCATTCTATCTGTCTCTGTGTGTGTGTGTCAGTCTCTCTATTTCTCTGCTCTTAATCTTTCTCTAGATAGAATGATTCAAAGGGGGTTGTAGAGAGAATAGAAATAGGGAGAAAGTGTGAGGCACAGAGAGGGGAGAGAGAGAGAGACAGAGGGAAAGATGAGAGGGAAAAGAGAGAGAAAAAGATACTGAGACACACAGAAAATCATTTGTGGATTCAAAATGAATCATATAAGACATACAGACTTCCCATAAGTGAAGCTATTCTTGCTTTAAAAAAATGGAGAGAAAAAAGGAGAAGAAAGAACAAAAGGAAAAAATAGTAAACTCTCCAAACAGAAAGACTGAAATATTTTAGAACATATGGAAAAGTCACATCATAAAATCTTTGCTTTGACCCAGATGGAATTTATTTTTTAAAAGGCCATTAGTAGAAAAGAGTTCCTATATTTGAATGAACTGTGATTCTGTATTAATAGCATGTAATTCATCCTTTCTGAAAAGATAGTGTGATATATCTCTCTCAGAATACAAGTACAATACTTTTCAGATATCTGTAAAACCATGCATTCAGGCCAAAGCTATAACTTGATTAGAGATACTATAGCTTAAAGAGGATTTATTTAAAAAACATTTTTTTAACCCAAAGCTGTTATTCTCCATCCAATTTCAGATCTTGAAAATGCAGATTTCTAAGATAAATAAGTGTACCTCCCTGGAGAAAAAGAATTGTACAGATGTTGCATCCTCACCCCAGGACAAGACGGTACCCCCAAAACCTCCAGCTTTCCCACTGCTTCGTATTCATTAATTAGTCTGAGGCTTCCTCGTGTTTCGTTTACAAAGCCACTTAAACCCACGCACCCATTTAACATATTTATGACCCCAGTTTTCTTTCTGTTCTCTGAGACTGTACCGTAATTGTTCTCTGGGACCAGGGACCGCAGAGAGCCTTCCCTGCTGAAAAGAGACAACATAAAGAAGGAAATGAATGTGTGCGGGTTGAATACCTTCAACAAAACGACTGGGTGCAGTTTGGCCCCTGCCCCTCCTCCTCCCGGGGTCACTTTAATTGAGTGGAGCCTCACCCTCTATTGAGTGTATGGGAGACTATTAACTCTTAACGGCGCTCTGTCTCAGGTTATTTATTTATTGCTTAAATGATTTGTTATTGCTACTTGAATTTAATACACCCTCTGGGAACCAAGATGGCAGCATCATGTTACAGAAAAACGACAAGTTATTTTAAAACTGTAATTGACATTTTATGAGAGCCATAAAATCTTTCTGAACAAATAACTTACCATTAGTCAGAAACTTCAGCAGGAGATCTGTGCAATGGGGGATCTGGGAGAACAGTACTGTACTTGTGTGTGTGTCTGTCTGCATGTACTGGCAAGGATGGGACGCCGGGCAACAGCGGAGAGACTCCGATGGATAATTTCCCGGTGCTTCCAACTCTCTGGATTTAAATCATCACGTTTGAGTCAGAGGACTCTGGGAATGGGCGTCAAGGATTCCTAGGAAGGATGAGCTGCATCCAACGAACACGTGTTAGGTGCTCATCCCTGTCCTTCAGCTCTTCCATTAACTGAAGCCACTTCTCAGCCGGACAGCAGTGTAGTCGACCGTGGCCGTGCAGCTTAGTGAGTCTGCAGTTACCAGTTAGAATAACATCTCCTTGGGCCACAAGTCCCAGTTGTATGTGGATTCTGCAGATCTTCCTAGTTGCTAGGGGAACCCCTCATTGACAGCTTTGGACCATCCCTTACCTAGTCCAGACTTTGGCTGTAAAACCCACAATCCCGAAAATGGCATGTGTTCTATTTCATGCTATGTCCCAAAGTTCCACTTCCAGAAGAGAGGTTCTAGATCCCCTTCTAGAATAGAGGTCTCACCAGTTGCCCTGACTGTTGGCTATGATGGTCACAGCAGCACCCCAGGAATTGCCTTTGGCAGGAATAAGGTTGCCCTCTCCGAGGTAAGCCTCCTTCCTGAAAATAACCCAAATCCCCTGAGGATACCCAGAGCCCAGCTTTCCTACCTGAACTCTGGATTGCTCTGAACAAGCAGCCACATCCCAGAACTACCTGTGGGATCAGCGGGGTCCTTGATGGCAACCACATCACATTTCAACTTCTCTCTCTGTCCCTTCCTGCTTCCCTTGCCCATTTACTAGTAGAGATATTGATCCTGAGCATTCCATTAGCCTCCCCACACTTGGAATGTGTTCTCAGGAGACCCCAAAGTGTTCACTGTGCCTTTATTGACTCTTTGAGTCAAACTGGCACCTTCGGGAATCACACACTGTCCCACCAGCCAAAGGATCCTCAAGGTTATTTCATACATTGCACAGGGATGTGTTTACCCAGTTTCTAACCTGTGTTGGCTCTGATCTCTCAGGTTCCAAATGCCCAGCTCTGAAACCCCCACCGAATCCTAAGCTCCAGTCACAACCACAATGCTAGTTAACTCAATGCTAGTTAAGTTAACCTGCTTAGTTAATGCTAACCTTTCTTCCCTACTGAGGCAAGAACGCCAGACAAAGGGACATTAGGAACAGTCACAAAAGGACACACTATATGCTGTTCACGACAGGCGGGCATGATATTCACATTTGGTTGATGCTTAATCTCTTACAACTGTTAGCAATGTGCTAGGCACTATCCAGAACATGGCATACCAAACTGAATGAAGTGCACAGCATAGAAATAAGTAGCACGACTAAGGACTTATCCAGGATGTGCCTCATCATATACAGTAATACACACAAGAGGAATGTTTCAAGTTATCTAAGATACTAACTCCCTCCCCTTCCCCAACACACACACACACACACACACACACACACACACACACACACACACACACACATGCTATCCAACTTCATTTTGTGGCTTGTGATTATTTATCTTCAAGACCAGGGAATGTTATATTAATACATTTCCAAAGGGCTGTAGTTATTTAAAGTTCTTTTCAGGGATGTTTTAAAATGTCCCTGAGATTTGTTTTAATTGGGTATTGGGTATGGTAAGGCATGGAGACACAGAATGGAGAGTCATGAAGAGATTACGTGTTTCTATTCACAGACCCCTAGAAATAGGAGGCACTGCACACACAGGGCCACATGGAGAAGCATGAGGGTCAATCAAGAGGCGGAGGAAGTGAGGGGGACCTTGGGCAAGACCCTTTATTGTGGTTCCCACAGGAAGGAGCCCAGGAGGCAGGGTGAGCAGGCTTAGGATGGGCTGGTTTGGGTGATTTCAGTGGGCTCTAGGGCATAAGGGCTATCCTCCATGTCTGATCTGGTCCTGGAGTGCTTAGGGAAGGTGGATAAGGATCCAGAGTCTGAGAGTCCCCCATTTCCACCAGCACAAAGGAGGTGATTGGTTTGCATATGAAAAGCAAACCCATAGGCAAATCTGTTCCTATCTCCAGGAATTAGTAGCCCTAAGAGGGGCAGTTCCTGCAGTGCCCCTGCTGTCAAAGCATCAGATACAGAAACTGGAAGATATTCCAAGGGATGAGCTAAAATTGCCTCCCTGTCACATATACCCAAAGGTCCCAGTTCAGACCCCTGGTGCTGACAGCATTGACTTAGGACTTCCCCCTAGAAGCCACTGTTTTTTCCCCCTTCTCCAGTTGCTCTCACTAGATACACCCATTTATTCTCTTCTCTTGTGGCCTGTTCATTACTCAACACATAGTTGGGAACACTCTAGCGACTTGCCGATGCATTTTGAGCCTTTACAGGTATTTGCATAGGAAACATTCCAAGGAGGATTATTTGCTCAAGGGAAATATAAATTTGTAATGCTATAAATACTGAGAAGTGTCCCACCATTGAGGTTCCTCATTGCTTTGTTCTTAATCTACTTTTTTTTGTATATCCCATACCTAGTAAATTAATGTTAGCCAAAAATCACTCCCGCCCACCTGTACTTCTGTAACACTAAAACAAAAAGTAATGAAAATAAGTTTTTCTTCCAGAGCTGCACTTCTGGGCGCTGTCTCCTTTGGATCACTTACAAATGCTTTCTTCAACTGAGCAGTGTCAGAAAATAGACACACCGAAGCTGCATGCTAGCCAGGATCTTTAAAGAATACAGATGTATGCCACCTGCTTTAAAAGAAGATGAAAAATATTTCTATAAAAATACCAGTGCATAGAGTGCCAATGTGGGGCCACATGAATGCAGACGTGGGGAAGTAACATAGTTACCCAGGAGAGACGTGGCACTGCTAATGAAGGCACGCTCCAGTCCCAGATGTACACTTTGTAGGTGAAAGGGAGGAACCATTCCCATAGTCCTCTCTGAATGCTCCCATAGGGCCAGAGATACCTCGCACTACATGGACTGGTGGTGGTGAAAACAGAAGGCAATGCAGCATGGAACCAGAGCATATGTTCAAGGGAGACAGGTCGTGTAGATGTCATGTTTGCAAGTGAACACCTGCTGCTCCTCTCTGGGTGCTCAGAGATGGGGTTGGTTCAGTGTCTACAGTTTCTCAGCCACCAAATGGCCTCCCTCGCCAGCAGGGATGTTCAACCTTGGCTGCACATTGGGCTTTGACAGACTGATGCCCAAGGCCAGTCCCCAAAGACTGGATGTTTACATGCATCCCTCCTGCTCTCTCTGTGGCAGCCATCTTGGTTGGGGTTAATTTGCATACTGACTCCAGATTGGCTAGTAGGTGTGTCTGACGTGTATAGTGGAGTGATGGTTAATTTGCATATTACTCTTTTATGAGATAGGAAAACTTCTGACCCATTCCATGTCTGAAACGCTTGAGGCTCCTTCTCACTCAGTGACTTTCACGTTCCCTCCTCTGGGTCATTAACTCTCAGGTTTTGGATGCAAGTTGCCTCCCATTCCTGCCTCTCCTGCCCCACCAGCTCCACTTGATCCTTAAACAGTCATTGTTGGGCAGTTCCCTTAGGGCTTGCTGGCCAGCTTGCAGACAAACTACTGGGGAGTCCTCTCATTGTCTAATCTATGAATCTATTTCATTGTGGCCAGACTCCTAGGCTCCCAGGACTCAAGGCCAGCTTTCATGGGGTAAGGCATGGGCTGGGCAAATATCTACAGAGGTGCCTCCTCTCAAATTCTTTTCTGTCTATAGCAATCATCCTGAAAATTACCATCATATATCACCTTGGAAGTTGGACTTTACAGTGTGTTGTCTTCAGCTAAAGGGTGCTTTAGAGTGGGGAGGTGAGAGTATTGATGAGCCACTGGAATTACTCATCCTGTGAATTAGGCCCCAGGATAAAGTTAAAGCAGCATCTAAAGTATTCTTACCAAAGCCTAGCAGATACTTTCTGTTTCCATCCAGGTCAGAAAAAGAAAGTATGGATATAAGCTGCTGGTTCTTATAAAATGAGAATTTTATAAAAGTGTGCTTACATCTCTATCTAAATCCAAGATTTCAACAGTCGTGGTTAACCACAGTATTACCAGTAGAAACAGATGCCATTTGGAGGAAATGGTAAGACATCAGGAATATGCAAAGAGAATAGCTGCAAAATTCAGTGTGAATCATGGGGGTGTGGTAGATTGCATTTTCTGAAAATAGTCAACTATGACATTTCATCCCAGGTGCTCTAAG
This sequence comes from Lasiurus cinereus, assembly GCA_011751065.1. Taxonomy (NCBI): domain Eukaryota; kingdom Metazoa; phylum Chordata; class Mammalia; order Chiroptera; family Vespertilionidae; genus Lasiurus; species Lasiurus cinereus. Next base: position 15,577,979 of record JAAGEH010000226.1, on the reverse strand, counting down.
TACAGTGTGGCTTTGACAGTCCTCGCTGAGTGGTGAGGTTCATGTCCCTTCCTCTGACACTGAGGAGGTAGAAGTGATTCTGATGACTTTGGAGGTTAAGTCTCCCTGAGTCTCTTGGATTCCAGCCACCATGCTGTAAGAGGAGGCCTAACAACTTTGGAGAGATCAGTGTGGAGAGGATTTGGAGCTGAGACCTTAGCCTCTTATACATGAACTTCCAGCAGACAGCAGACCCAACTGGTCAGCCATGTGAGTGAGCCATCCTGAAAGTAGATTCTCCAGCCCTAAGCCAAGCTGTTCTTCCTGACTCTGATAGGAGCAGAGAGGAGACCAACCTAAACTGCAGATTCATGAGCAAAATAAATGACTTTTTGTTATGTTAAGCCATTAAGTCTAGGGTGGTTAGTTATATAATAACTAGAGGCCTCGTGCATGTATTCATGCATGGGTGGGGTTCAGCATGCTGCCCCCATTGGGCTTGATAGGGCCATGGGAGATCAGCCAGCTGGCCCCACCCCAGATCGGGATGGGGGGGGGGCAGTCAAGGGCGGGTCTGGCAGGAGTTGTGGGGGATAGGAGGGTAGAGGCCTCGAGTAGTTGGCCAGCCAAGGGGAGGGGCTGCTGGCAGTTGTTCAAACACACCAAGGATCACAAGCAGAACTAAATGTTAAGAGGAAGGAGCTCTGATATTTGGGCTTCTGATTAAAACTGAGGCCAAGCTAATAAGAGATCCTGAACTGCGTTGTTGGTTCTTCCTTAGTTAGGAATTGAATTGGGGCCTGTCTACTCCCCAAAGGACCACCCAAAATCACCTTCCACTCTCTGCTCCATCTTTACTCCATCAGAGCCCCATCACCTCCATCTTTACTTTTGGGGGGACCTCTCTTCTCCATCTTCTTGACTGTACTTCTCTATGCTTTCCTGTGGCAAGGGAGTCAGAAGTATTCCTTAAAACTGAAAGGGAATGATAGTGAGATAGGAGAAAACACACACACACACACACACACACACACACACACACAAATAACTTAATAACTTACCTATCACATTTATATTTTGTTTGGTAGGGAACAGAATAGCTACAAAAAAAAAAGAAAGAAAGAAATAGTATTGATAATTATAGGATTAAAAATAAAAAACCCAAACCGTGAGCCAAGTGATTTTAAATTATCCAGGGATTAAATATTTCTCCAAATTTGTGTTAACACATATACTGTACATGTATTATTGGAAATAACACAAAGACTGACCAAGCCTAGGAGAGTAAAAGTAGCTAAAATAGTAAGATTTTCAATTAGACTTTAAAAAGGAAAAGACACTGAACTGGGGATCAGGAAGTCTAAAGTCTCATCTTAGCTTTGCTGTTTTGTCCTGGGAAAATACAATCTGTCTCACAGCTTAGTTTTCACCAGTGAGATGAAAGACTGAAGGAGACCATCTGAAAGCTCCCTTAGCTCCACAATCCTGCAAGTCCTGTACAAGTCATGCTAATACAGGTTGGCTCAATTAACGACCACGCTGTTTGTACTCTGACAAAGTAGGTTAAAATTTTGGCACAAATATTAGAATTTTCTGCATCTCTGCGACAAACAGCCAAAAGTTAAATTAGGTTCACGTAATTTTATATGGCTCTAACGTAGCCAAGAGCAAGCAATGAGATATGGGAAAGGATCATGGTAGGTTTAAGGCATCAGCTGATGAGTATTCTGACAAGGCACGTTGCCTCTATTCACCATCCAGACAGTAATGAGAAACCTGGCCAGCCTGGTGGGTACTCTCTATCACCAGTCCACTTCCAGGTGTTCCTTATACTCTTGATCATCGTTGACCATTTTCTTAGAAATAATGGTGCACGTGATGCCCTTCAGGTGATTTACCTGTTCATAAACCTACCTAAGCAGTCTGTATTAAGAGGCGGTAAGCTTTGTATTATAACACCAGTTTTCAGCTGTTATTTTCCCAGTAGACTCCACAGCACTTTGAGTCATCTTGCAACAGAACCCACCATTAATTCTTCTGCAACACACTGTGACCTGATTAGATAGGTGTCTCTCCATAAGGTTGGAGTTTGAATTCATTTTCTGTTGTTGCAAATCAGTATCACAAACTCAGTGGCTGAAAATAGTGCCCACTTATTAGTTCATAGTTCTTAAGTAAAGAATACAGGCACGGTGACCAGTGTTCCACTCAAGTTTTCACAAGGCTCACCCCAAGGTGTCAACTAGGCTGAGTTCTCAACTGGAGCTTGGTGCCTTTCTCCAAGCTCACTTCCAGTTCCTTGCAGTTGTGGGACTGAGTTCCTAGTTTCCTTACAGGCTGTTCAAAGTGCATGTTATAGGGTCCTTCTGTTTTCAAAGCCAGCAATGGAGACTCATTCTTACATCATATCCCTGTCATGCTTCAAATCTATTTCACTAGGGAAGAGCCCGATCTCTTTTGAGGGTTACCTGATTAAGTCAGGCCCACCAAGAATGGTCGCCCTCCCCACTAACGCCACATCCTCCCACCACTGCCTCCCTTTGTTAAACTCTCAGACTCAGGGCCACTATTTTCCTGTCCTAATCACATGAGGGTTCCAGCATCTTTGTATGACTAAATTGCTATCTGTGTCATATAACATAATCTTATTATGAGTTGACAATGTCATTACAGTCACAAGTCCCAGGGATCATACATGGTGTGTATATCAGGGGGCTGGAATCTTGGGGGGTGCATCTTAGAATTGTGAGTTATTATGTGTTACTGAGATACATTTGTTCTGCTGAGTCTTGCATGCGAGAGGAAAGTTCCCTGCCAGTGAAGACACTTCTTAAGGGTAAGATCATTTACCCAGATAAAGACTGGATTCCTTAGACTAGAAACCGGAATTGGAGACTGTGATTGAGATAGATGGAAGAGCCAAAGTGGGCTCCTTTTCTTGTCTTTACTTTGAGAAAGTTGAATGTCTGGGAGTTCACTCTTGAGTAGTGTTGGTTAGAGATAATCAGTTGTATTGGCACAACCTGGGATCTGAACAAAAGGGGACCCTTGAGGTTCATCACAAGCTAAGGATGAGTGATCTCTATTTTATAAGCTGGAAATAAATAAGGTATTACCTTTTTCCTCTTTTGCTCTGTCCTTGTCTTGAAAGTCTTTTTGAACATTCCAGCTATGCAGCCAGTTATAAGAGAAGATAGTACATGGGCCCCTGTAAAGGAAAACCAGGAATTCCTTGAACCTAATGAGGTGGTAGCAGACATTTTCAGGAGAATGTGAAAGAGAGAGAGAGAGAGAGAGAGAGAGAGAGAGAGAGAGAGAGAGAGAGAGAGAGAGAGAGAGAGAGAGACCAGGATTGGCACTGAGTGGCACAGCCAGCGTGATCTCTGCCCATATTTGACTAAGGAATTCTGAGTCCCATGTTATAAAAGAAAGTAGAGTTTCCAGAGACAGTCATACAGCTTAATATGCATTTGTGGAAAAGGTAAAGTAACTGATGGATGATTTTCTGCCACCTGCCCTTCCCTTCCATACAACATAATAGCAGTTGCAACTCACCAGATTTGAATCTATTCAGTGGTTTTAAAGTATTGATCATGTTGTTTTTGTTTTGTTTTGTATTTCTGATGCTGGACATCCTGAGCCTTGCTGACTTGGAGGAACTGTCCCTCCCAGAGCTAGCAATTCCTAGAGACAGTATTTACCATTGAGTGCACCTTTCGCGTGCAAACCAGCCAATTCAGAACCCATTACACCACCACCACTGCCGCCTCCCACCACTACCTCCTTTATTAAACTCACACTCCAGGCCACTGTTTTTCTGTCTTAATCACAGGAGGGCCAGGTTCCAGACATCTAGAAACACTCCCTACACCCCAGAATCCGCTGAAATTATTCAATCCAGCCAATCCTCACACTGTTTACCCAGTTTAGCCCAAGTCCTTCCTGCACAAACCACAATCAAACTTTTTAAAAATATATATATTTTATTGATTTTCCAGAGAAGAAGAGAGGATAGAGAGCTAGAAACATTGATGAGAGAGAGACATCGATCAGTTACCTCCTGCACGCCCCCTACTGGGGATATGCCCACAACCAAGGTACGTGCCCTTGACCAGAATCTAACCTGGGACCTTTCAGTCCACAGGCCAATGCTCTACCCATTGAGCCAAACCGGTTTCGGCCACAATCAAACTCTTGCCCATATTTTTCTTCTGCTCTTCCTGCTTCCTGACTGGCCCTGTGCTTCTTTATGTGGCCCTGCATGGCATTGTGGGTTTTGTTATCACTCAGGAATAGTACGGCATGGCATTGTGTGCGCCATCTTTTAGAGAACTATAAGAAACTATCTCTTCATTGATAGTGTGTGCCGCGCCAGCACAGCCAAGGGTGAACCTGAGTGGGGGCGGCTGAAGGGCTTAGAAAAGACAGACAAGAGAATGAAAGCTGGGTCTCGGTGGGACGCTGCCTCTCTGAGAGACACAGACCACACCAACAAGCCGTGTCTTCATTTTATAGCAGATGCCACGAGGCAAAGTAAGGGCGTGATCAAGATGTTTACAACTGCCCAAACCGGTTTGGCTCAGCGGATAGAGTGTCGGCCTGCGGACTGAAGGGTCCCAGGTTCGATTCCGGTCAAGGGCATGTACCTTGGTTGCGGGCACATTCCAAGTAAGGGGTGTGCAGGAGGCAGCTGATTGATGTTTCTCTCTCATCGATGTTTCTATCTTTCTCCCTTTCCCTTCCTCTCTGTGAAAAATCAATAAAAATATATTTAAAAAAAAAGATGTGTACAACATTCTTGTGAGTTTCAATCTTACTCAACTACATGCACCTGAACTCTATCAAGCCTATGTAACTCTGGCACGTGGGGTCACGTGTTCCGACCATAGGTTCAAGCTTACAACTACAGCTGTTGGCCCATAATTGTGCTGGGAGGGCCCTGCCCTCCAAGCTGGGACTTGCACATGGCCATGAGAGGACTGTGCTCTCATTAGTCTGAGGCTTGAACTTGTCCAAACACTGTAGCCGCTCTCCACACTAGTTATCTCCTGATCTGTTTGCCTTACTATTATTCCTGAGTGATAACATAACCCACATTTTAAAACATCAGCTTCCAGATGCGTTGCAGATTCCCTGGTCCAGATAATGCAGAGACTTTCTTCTGGAGGGTACCATTACAATTTCCCCCATAAAAGGCATCTTTGTAAGCAATTATTCCCAGTGGTGTAAACAGCATGAATTCTAGATACTTTCTCTACTGGCTACTTCTTTGGCCCAGAGAGTAAATAGGACAAAAGTCAGTTGGAAACTTATTGCATAAATTTGTGTAATTTCAATCCATTCTGAAGGAGGAGGTCAGGGATATTTTCTAGTATCACACTTTCCTCCAATAAATGTTACACAATTTGCTCTGTGATTTGCCTTTATTTCCATTGGCTTCCCATCAATCCTATCAGCATCTCCAACTTTGATCACTTGCCAGAACGCTTTTCAGTCTAATGTAAAATCCAATGAACCCCCCTAAGAATATTTTTCATTTGTTGATTTTTTAAAAAATGAACTATGATTAAAATGATCTCAAGTAAAATATTTTATATCAGATATAAGTATATTTGCACAGATTATAAAATTTATTTTTAACATAAAAATTCAATAATATCAGTAGTATACAAAGATAAATTTTTACTTTCTCCCAGTTAATATGGTGCATGCCCTCGGGTGACTATAAATTAATTGTGTAAGAAAAATCATTATTTGTTGATGAATATATTACTAAAGGGTGTATTATATTTTGTTTGTTTTGGATAAAATATTTTATATTGAATATTGAAATTGAACTATGTATCATAGCTTTATAATCAAAATGAAAGTCTTTTTTATGATCTGATATTTGGAACTCTTTACTTTTGCACTTAAAAATTATGATGTTTATTAAAAAAACACATATCAATTTTCGTGTTTTATTTCTAGGAGATGAGAAAATTCATTATACAAATGAAGGATTGTGAGTGTCAGTGTCTTTATGAGTAGTAAGTGCAAAGCTAAATTGGATATAATCACCAGTGTCTTCTCCCGCCATATTGCCTTGTGAGGTCCTTGTGCTGCAGAAGAATTTTTATTAGAGCAATATTATTTACTGACCTGGTGATAATCATCTGGAGGCAATTTTTGAGGATTATTTTCACTTTTATGCTCCCCACTAATCTCTTATGTTTTGAAACCTTTGTTCCTTATGATTCCTCCTGAAACCAACAGTCCATAAACTCTGTATAACTAAAAACCAAAACAATTTTAAAACCAAGTGATAATTTTAAGCATGGTCACTGACCTCTACTAATTACCATGCACGCTCACTGCCTTTTTTATTTTTAAGGGAATAAAAGCCACACTGCATTTGAGAATTATTTTAATGAAACTTTAAATAGATCCCATAACACTTTTAAAGACTTGATCTCTTGGAACACCTTCCTGATCCCCTGAAGGGGTCTGTGGTTCACCTATTGGAAAATGCTGATCAATGAGCTAATATTCGAGCTACTTAACAGGCATCTGAGACCCTCCTGCTCTGGCCCCTGGTGAGCTCTCCCCAAATACCCTGCTTACAGTTTCCAGAACATACCTCGACACGTGAACAAAGATAACTCACATAAGCACAAACGTCCCAAACACAGTGAGGTAAAATTGGGTAGACATGTTATTTTGGACAAAGGAGAAAGGGGGTAGGGTTGGGGTCTGAGATTTCAAAAGTGAGAACGGGTGGTTTACAGGTAATTGGGGAAGAACAGGACCCACGTGGCAGATGAGTTTTTGCGAGGCCACTAGGAACATCGCTCCCCTTTCCCAAATCCAGGCCCAGGGAGATGGTGTAAGATTGTTGCAGCACAGACAGGCGCCCACTGGGGACCACACTTTGCCAAGTGAACTCTGCCTCATGCACTTTGGTAGAAATTGTTCTGTTTTGACTGTGACATGAAGCCTGCAAACAAAAGCTGGAGTCTTTTATTTTACCATAAGTGTCAGATGTTCTGAGTGAGCTGTGATTGCCAAACACATGAATTACTTCATCAATCAGGAAAACATTGTTTTCCAATCTGTGCTTTTGATCCAATGACAAACATCCAAGTAATTTTCCAAACGAAGATGTTCGGCATGGCAATATTGAAAAGCAGAAAAAAATACAAGTTATACAAGTTTGGGAAATTATAGTAATGATAGCGTTATAATAACCAGGTGGGGCATGGGACTTTGGAACCTGGGGAATATAACTCCTCGTAATTAAAATCTTGTACCTCATCTCATTGCCCCATGGGGGCTTCTGAGGCACCCAAAGAACCCCGCTCCCAGGAGCAATAGAGGAATCCTACTTTGTACTCCTCTGGTAGCAGAATCGCAATGATATAGTACACAGCCTAAAGAGGTTAAACAAACATAAATATTAGCCACACATAGAAGTATACAGAAAATAATAATATCTGGAAGTCCAGTGGAATATTTTTAAAATATATTTTTTATTGATTTCAGAGAGGAAGGAAGAGGGAGAGAAAGATACAAACATCAATGATGAGAAAGAATCATTGATTGGCTGCCTCTTGCACGCCCCCTACTGGTGGTCAAACCCACAACCCAGGCATGTGCCCTTGACTGGAATGGAACCCAAGACCCTTCAGTCCACAAACTAACGCTCTATCCTCTGAGCCAAACCAGCTAGGGCTTCAGAGAAATTTTTAATTTATTATTACAATAAAATTAAATCTATATTGGGTACAAAAGAATCAAGAGACCACAAAGAAATTTAAAATTTCTCTGTGAGATGGATTGTAGGGTGAATGGAATTATTAACATTGTGGTGCTTGACAGCAGTTGTCTGATAATTTTAAAATTGGAAATTTTTTTTTGCTTGTCTTTTTAAAGAGCCAAGTCTGTCATTAGAGGGACTAACTAGAACACACCTTTTAAAACACACATGCCCAACCAGACACTAAGCATCACACATGTATGTCCCAGTTACATAAAATGTTCGAAATAGGTAAACTCATAGAGACAGAATGCAGACTGGTGGCTTCCAGGGGCTGCAGAGAGGGGAAAACGGAGAAAATGCTTAGTGGGCAGGGTTTTATTCGGGAGTGATGGACATGTGTTGGAACAAGATAGAGATGGTGGTTGCACCACATTGTCAATGTGCTAAATGCTACTGGGCTTTTCACTTTAAAATGGTTAGTTTTATGTATGAGAATTTCACCTCAAAGCATTTAAAAACACATTTTAAAATGATGTGTGCTTGGGCCTCACTCTAAAGGAGTTGATGACCCATGTGGGGGTTGGACAAAGCTCTCTATTTTATAGAGTCCCCCGTGAGTTTGATGCTCAGCAAGGCTCAAAAATCTGTCATGAGGTGTCCCACAACCTGCCAGCTACTTTGCAGTATGTGTGGAGTAACGGTCTAACATCTGTAAAAATGCATACTCTCTATAAAATGCTGTGACATTATTGCAGCATGTGTTCAAGAAATTCAAATCGTTCCACTCTGACTGGTGGTGGGCACAAGAGGTGCACTTGTGATGACAGAGCCTCGGAAGGGTGAGGGATGACGGATGGCACCCGGTTACCTCAGTTGGACCCAATTTGAGCATCCCACAAGGTCAACAGCATGGCGTCTGCTGTCTTAGTTTCCTTTAATTATCTCAGGGCAGCAATCCTTAGAAGTCTGCTGACTTCTACCAAACTGTAAAATACAGACCCCTTTTTAAAAAAAATGTTTTAAGTTGGTTTTTACATAAAATGTTCAAAACAGGTAAGTTCATAGAGACAGACTGCAGATGGATGGCTTCTGGGAGCTGGAGACAGGGGGAAACAGGGAGAAAATGCATAGTGGGGCTGGGTTGTTTTTTTTTGGGGGGGGAGAACAGGTTATTAAATTGCCCAAAGAGGGAGAGAGAGAAAGAGAGAGAGAGAGAGAGAGAGAGAGAGAGAGAGAGAGTCAGTCCAGCTGCCTCTTGCACATCCCTACTGGGGATTGAGCTTGAAACCCGGGCATGTACTTTGACCAGGATTCAAACCGGCAACCTTTTGGTGCATGGGATGACACCCAGATAATCGAGCATCACTGACCAGGGCAAGAGACCACTTATTAAGAAGGAAGTTTGTTCTCATTGCTATCCAGAGACCAGATACAATATTTTACCCAAACACTGGAAGAACAGATTTAGTCTATCTGCTGTCCTTGAGGTTTTTTTTTTTTTAATCTGGATCCCTTTTCTACCACCAGAAATAGTTTTATTGAGGGGCAGATTTTTGAAGGAGCCGAGTAGCCTTCCGTAGTACATGGGAAGCTGTTCAAAGGTAACCAACCAGTCAGTGAAACCTTAGACATGCGAAAGGCTCCAAAACATATGAAAGCACCACCCAGATACACAATAGGTTCAAAGGGAATCCCCCAGTGAAATGAAGGGAAAGCCTGGTGCAGGGGCCCGTACCACAGGCGCATTCATTTGCTGAGAGGTTACTAACCTGCCCAGAGAAGGCGCTCCTGTGGGCCAAGGTGTTCGAAAAAGACGCATGCGAATCACTCGCTGGGTTCTGTGCAGTTCAAGAGCACGTCTGGGCTTTCACTTGGACACGATGGCAAATTGTTTTATGATCATCCGTTCCCCGACACGTCCCCGTGGGGAACCCGATCTTTGCCAGCGTTTACACAGCACACATATTCACATTAGGACGAGAGGTTTCCACCCTTTGTTCTGGAGAAATATGGAAAGCGGGGGGGGGGGGGAGAGTGGGTCTGCTAATACCTCACTTTCCCTTTCAGAGGTTTAATCACACGGGAGGTCTCGCATTTCATCAGGGTGTGAAACGCCTGATATTCCTCCTGGTTTCTTTTTTCTTCCTGCACAATGAATGCAAGTCGGAGGACGTGAATAAGGCCTTTGCCCACCACACACAGGCCCTCCTCCCACCCCCTGCCAGCCATCCCCGCTCTGACCTCCGGCCTCCCTCCGAGGACGCCGCACCGCGCCTTTGCAAGTTCCAGGTCCCGCCGCCCCGCCGCCCCCCTCGCTCCGCCCGGGGCCTCTGCGGGGGGGCGCCCGGCTCGGAGAGGCGACGGCACAGCAAACCCTCCCATCCACCGCCTTCACCTCGGTCGCGCCATCAGTCACCTCCACCTCTGCCGTCACCTCCGCCACCGTCACCTCCACCTCTGGCCGCGCCGCACCGCACCGCAGCGCACCGCAGCGCGGGGTCGAGGCGGACCCAGCTCTCCAGGCCGCTGCAAGGCGCGCCGCACAGAGACCCCCGATTTCTATGCACCCTGGAAAGGGTGATTAATTTAAAGTGAGTGGAGTCTGTTTCTTTAAGACAAGCTCATAAATCGTGAAAGATCACCACTTCTTTTCAAAAGCCTCTCCACGGTCTGAGTTTCCCTTCTGGGTCAGTAAAGTCATTGAAGCTTTAATGGCATGCCATGGCAGATTACACGATACAGCTGTCCCGGCACCGTGAAAATTAAGTTATGCCCCGTGTCAGCAAGGGGTTTTGCCCCTTTCTTTTCTCTCCCCTCCCCCCCGCCCGCCCTCGGTGTTTCTCTATCCCTTCCCACCCCTCTCCCTTTCCCTCACCCTCTCCGCTCCCTCGGCCCCTCTCCCTCTCCTCCTCCTCCCTCCTGCCTGCCTCTCCGGTGATTTCCCATTTGCTCTTTCGCTGTCCTCCTGGGAAGTGATCATCCCAGAAGAGGCAGAAGTTGAGCCCCAGCTATTGGGACGCCGTTAATGGAGATGATGGGCCTTTCAGAAAAGAGCTATTAAAAAAAAAAAAAGTGCCTTTTTTTCTCCACTACCCCACCCCCCACATCTTTTGCTTCCTTCCTCCCCTTTCTCCCCTGCTTCTTTCTCCTCCTCCTCGCCCCACTCCTGCCTAGGCCCTGGGGAATCCCCCAATCTGATGCAGCAGCCCTGAACCCCCAGCAGCACCCTCTCCTGTGTATAAATACCTGTTCCCCACCCTTGCCCCGTCCTAAATCAACCCCTCCTCTGCCCAGGCGGGGGCGTAAGGGGATGGCTTGGGGCTTGGAGCTGACCCGCCCAGGTCAAGAGCAGCAGTCAAGCCTTAGTTTCCTTCCCGAGTTAAACACTGGCCTGGCTGTGGCTACTGCTCTTTTCTCTTTTGGGTGAGAGGGCCTAGAAATAGAGTTCCAGCAAATAAAGGCACCCATTTTCCATCTCTCCGTGGTCTGCCAATGCGCAAACGTGAGACATGCATACATGGCCTCCTAATATCGGTCGTGGCTTCTCAACATGTAGTAAATATTCCCATCCAGAGAGAAAGATAAACATAAGCTCCATTCAAATTCAGGCCTTTCTGATTAAAATATATATATACATGTATAAAGGCAATCTAAATAAAGCCACATTTTTTTATTTGCATATTCTCTGCGTCTCCCCCAGGAGATGGGAGAAATGTTTGCAATGTGAGAAATGAAACCCTTCAATCATGTTTCTTCATTGAGGTGAAAAGAAGAAATGAGCTGTTGGTTTTGATGAGGGTCTAGGGCAGTGGTCAGCAAACTATTAGTCAACAGAGCCAAATGTCAACAGTACAATGGTTGACATTTCTTTTGAGAGCCAAATTTTTTAAACCTAAACTTCTTCTAACGCCACGTCTTCAAAATAGACTCGTCCAGGCTGCAGTATTTTGCAGAAGAGCCACACTCAAGGGGCCAAAGAGCCACATGTGGCTCGCGAGATGCAGTTTGCCGACCACGGGTCTAAGGGTTATGGGGACTCCCTTCTTCCCCCCACCTCTCTCTCTACCTATTTATCTACCTATCTATTATCTATCTATCTATCTATCTATCTATCATCTATCTAAAAGCCTAAGCAACCGTTTGGTCAACTGTTCAACCAGTAACTATAAGATGCACTGACCACCAGGGGGCAGGCACTCAACACACAGGCATGGAAATATGGAACAGATTGATGAATGAATCTCAGAGGGAAAGGGGGACGGGGAGGGCAGGAAGAGATTAACCAAAGATTGTATATATATATATATACCAGAGACCCAATATATAGATTTGTGCACCAGTGGGGTCCCTCGACCTGGCCTGTGGGGATTGGGATGAAACCAGTAGTCCAACATCCCCCGAGGGGTCCCTGATTGTGAGAGGGCAAATCTGTGCATTGGGCCTCTAGTATGCATATAAGATCTTTGGTTACTTTTTTTCTGCTCTCCCCCCACCCCCCACCTTCCCTCTTGGGATTCATCAGCCTGTTCCATGTTTTCATGCATTGAGTGTTTGCACCCTGGTGGTCAGTGCATGTCATAGCTACTAGTTGAATGGTAGAATGGTCAAATGGTCGAATGGTGGCTTAGGCTTTTATATAAATAGATAGATTTCTGAGAGGGGGAGAGAGAGCGAAATAGACAGAGAGAGAGAGAGAGAGAGAGAGAGAGAGAGAGAGAGAGAGAGAGATATCAATGACAAGAGAGAATCATTGATCAGCTGCCTCCTGCACACCCCCTACTGGGGATCAAGCCCGAAACCCAGGCATGTGCCCTGATTGGGAATTGAACCATGACCTCCTGGTTCATAGGTCAACACTCAACCACTGAGCCATGCCAGCTGGACAGGGACCTCCTTCTTTAAAGGAGGCCCCTCCACCCACACAGGACTCCGCTTTCTCACTGTTCTTCTCCTCACTTAGTTCACATCGAAGCAACTCTTTCCTGTTAAAGATCCATGAATTGAATAAAGCCACTCCATCAGGTTGAGAGCAGTTGCAGAAGTGGAGGATGTGATCACTGTGCAATAGAAAAAGGCTTTGTAGACACCCAACTGTGATGGTGACATTTAAAGCTGCCACATTTTATGTTATTATTATTATCATTTGAAAATTAGGTGCTTTTGAGAGAACATCTAAAATTAGAGCTAAGTTTGATTTTGTTAGTCTACGAGCCAATATTTAGGAGCCTTAAATGAAGGTGATATTGCAAAGTGACTTAGTACTTCTTGGGGAGAGGGGGCAGAGTGTGCCTCAGGATTGAGGAGACCCCTGAAGCTCAGTGGAGAAGTAGTAAGCATGAATGAGGTTACCCTCCCTTTATCTAAGTTGTAGGGAGGCAGGTCCTGCACCAATGACCTGTAGGAACCTCTCCTTCTTACTCCTTCCCTGAAGAGTGAGCCTTTAAAGTCTTCACACAGCTTGTAAACCTGGCCTGAAGAGTTTCCAGAGAGGAAATGAAAAGAAGTATGAAGCTTCTTAGGCAGGCCACCACGGTGGTGCTCTTGTTTACCTGAAAGGCTTCTCACAGGGTTTTACTGGTGCCTTTTTAGGTCATAGCACAATCTCAACTATGATGTTAACTTAAATATCCCCACCCACATGTCTTAGCAAAAGAAGACCCTGGGAGGAGGACAGGAGTACATGCTATTTTATTTATTTGGGTGCATCCCCGGAGAGCAGGGGTGAAGGAGAATGAGACAAGAAAGGGTGAAGGATCAATAGAAATGTGAATCGCTAAGGTTGCCATTGTGGGCAATGCAGCTCCGTTCCACCTAGGCTCCCAGTGCTTCCTGGAATTACCTGCTTGAAGACGGGGCCATTGACCCATTGGCACCATCTCTCCCAGGCTTTGTTCTAGGCATGGTAATGGCCTGCTCTTCTGAGTAAGCCACCAGTGACTCAGAGGGGCTCAGAGCAAAAGTGAAGATGTGTGGAGTGAGATTGAGAAGGAGCATCAGGTATTGCACACCCTTTGGAACAGCAGCTCCTTGTAAATGCGTTGTTTCACATGGCTCCCAAGGGGAGGCGCTCTCTACACCTTAGAGATGAGGCTCAGCGACAAGGAGGGCGTTGCCCAAGGGACCTGTCTGATAAAGGATGTAAGTGGAGTTTGGGCTCAGGAAAGGTTCTTCCACTACACCCTACTGACACTTCTACTCTGTTCTAGTTGCCACTTGAGGGCTAGGGAACCAAGTCCCTTCTTTGCAATGATTCTGAAGGGGCACCCTCTATTTGTTGGTTTCCCTTCCCTAAGAAGCAAAGCCTGAGACATGGATTAAGAACAGAAGTTAGTTTTCTGTGTGCGTGTGTGCGTGGTGTGTGTGTGTGTGTGTGTGTGTGTGTGTGTGTGTGTGTGTGTGTTTGGTGGTGTAGGGATGCCATATTCCTAAGGAATATTCTTCTTCAAAAAGTACCTCTTACCCGCAAACCGCATTTCAAAATTTCCATAAAACTCCCCCCCCCAAAAAAAAACAAAAAAAAAAAAACACACACACATTTTCTAGCATATCCGCGCCGAAGCTTGAGCTGGCACAGGAGAAGATGCAGCTGCAGCTGCTGCCAGTGGCAAATGGCCTTCGCCAGTGGCAAATGGCCTTCACCCTCTTCGGGCTCCTCTCACAGGTAGTGCCTTGTTCACATTTCAGGAGTCACTAAGCACAGTTCCCGAATGAACTGGATGCCACCTACCCACGATGGCACCCAGACTCCTCACACCCGCAGGTTTTATTCTAAAGGGCAGGTCATCCAGCTTTCTTTGTGTCCTTTGGAACTTCACAAACAACCCTCTGTCATGATTTGAATCTGAGGACATAAAGCGTAATCTTTGCTCTCGGGCAAGTGCCCTCAGAAGAAAAAGGGGAGGAGTTTGCAGAGTAAGTGACAGAAAGGGGGTCCTTCTTCCAGGTGCCAATGGTGAGACAATAAAATCAAAGGCAGATTCTTTCAAAGACAGTATTTGTTTTGATGAAAAGGAACACAGAATCATCTCAGACAAATGATTTTTTTAAGTTCTGAATTTCAGTATCTATGACGAAACTTGCTATTTCCATTCATTTATCCTCCACGCGAGTGTCTCAGGCTCGCTATCCAAATCGCTCTCTGTTATGAACTCAGTCATCTTCTTAGTTTTCTTGGGCCTCGATGAAGGGCTGAGCTTCAGGCTTCTTTTCCAGAAGTCCTGTTTTCATTTTTACTTGCTGATCCCCATAGAAAAGGGGCAGCGTTTTGTCAGTGAAGTACAGCTACAGTGACAGCAAGGCTGGGTTATAAAGAGCGTTCTTTCCCTGATTTTGTTCCGATGCCAGTGCCGATACAATTTGATTAAAGCAGCTGTAAAAGATGCTGGGTATGTGGGAGGCAGGGAGAGGGAGAGGGTTTCAGTTATTAATCCTGTAGAGCTCTCAAGATGGGGAGAGTTGAACTCCATCTGGTATAAATGGATTAAAAATCTTTTCTCATTTCAAAGGTTTGATCTCAACAAGGGCTTGATTTGATGAAATCAAAGTGGCAGCTTGGATTTGAAAACTATTTAGAGTGGAACTTCCTAAAGTTTACATGTGAGGGAAGAATTGGCAGAGGTATAAATGTGGGGTGAGCATGTATTTATATGTGAGTTTCACTGGAGGTCTGTTTGCATAGATGATGGCAAATAAAAAAAATGTTGAGCATGAGGGTATCAGGTAACTTGTGTAACAGAAGGATGCTCTTGAAATTCTTAGCTTGAAACGAGTACATGAGCTTAAAAAAAAAAAGAACAGAGTTTCCTTCTACAAAAATCATTTCAGATGTTATTTCCTTTTCTTCTACCTTATCCCACCCTTGGTACATATTCCCAGTCCCGTGTATTTCACATTACCTCTCCCTTAATTGTGTGCTATCATTAGTTAACAAAGACCCCAACTAAGCACAGAAAAGAAAACAACAAAAACAGACACATGGTCCAGTGATACACGATAGATGGTAGAACATACTGAGTGGCCTGCATATGTGGTTTTTGAGACCTAAATTCTTAAGTGTTGCACATAGTGTTTGCTTTGAGAAAGGGAATTCACTTTCCTTTAACTGAGTTGGGACCACTCTTAGTCTCACAGATAATGTGTATCTCTGTTGGCTTTGGGATGATTCCGAGTCGTGTGGTAGAGTCTCCCACCCCCGCCAGAAACTCTGAGAATGCCTATCTGTGACCATAGGCAACATCTTCACAGCACTTGTAGTGAGAAAGGTATTGGGAAAAACCTGACTCAATATAGTGCAGAAATTCTGGGATGGTGCTGAAGGCTAGCTGCATGGCAGGGGTGGATATGACACAGTGAACCAGAAAGCAGTGACCCACATAGACCAGGCTTCGACGAGTTAGCCAAATGAGTGCAGCAGTCACCGAGCAAGACTATTCTACGTGCATGGAAAATCCCCACGATGTAAATCAAACACATTTTATAAACTGTCGTAGGCTTTAAGTTTACACTCAGTTCTATATCCACCTTAATGATAAAGAGGTTTTTGAAAGCATGAATCCACACAAAAAAGGGGGAAGAGGGCATTTAAACTCCTCAGCATACTTTTATCCTAGCCACACTTACAAGCCAGTCAACTCTTAGCTCTTCCTTCAGGATTTGCTTTCCCCCACCATGACTAGTATTTTACCACCAGCATATGGGGCTATCACTATGGTACAGCAGTTAAATTTAGAATTTCTTGCCTAAAGTAAAGTTATTAAAGGTATATAGTTGGTTTTGTATTTCTGCTATAAGAAATTACCATAAATTAAGTGGCTTAAAACAAGACAAAACTGTTATTGTATTGGATCTGGAGATGAGAGATCTGAGATGAATCTCATGGAGCTAACAACAAGATTCTACAGTGCGGGAACGTCTAAGGGAGATTCCCTTTCCTTGCCTTTTTCAGCTCCTACAGCCTGCCAGCATTCCTTGGCTCATGACTGTCTTCCATCTTCAAAGCCAGCAATTGGATCATGCTGACCGCCTGCTCAAGTGTTTCCTTTTCCAGGCACCGCATGGTGTGCCTTGCTCCAGGCTGGTTAGGCTGTAGTGTCAAAGTCAAGAATACGGACTGTAGGACGAGGCAGCCTGTGTTCAAATCCATCTCTAGCAGTGACCAGCTGTGTGATCCCTAGCAAGTGACTTATCTTTCTGCCGATGGTTTTATAAAATGGCATCACAGTGGTGCTGCCTTCACGGCGTTGTTACAAGAATAAAATGGAGTTAATAAAACACATACAAAACTTACAAACAGCAAAGCACAGAGGACGATGGGACCGATCTAGACTCTGAGGATGCACTGCTCAAGCTTCCAGTGCTCAGAGGAGGGAGGGAGGCGGACTGGAAGAGGGTGACATGGGTGGAGGAGACAAAGGTGGCCTGGTAAGAAAGAAGCGCCGGGCTTTGGCGACAGGACCGGTGAAAGAATAAGAAAGAGGTCTCTGAGCATTCCTGATGGGCCTGCCTGGAGCATCCCGGGGCGTTATTGTCAGTGTATATATACGTACATGTTTACATTTTTATTGACTTCAGAGAGAGGGAGAGGGAGAGAGAGATAGAAACATCAATGAAGAGAAAGAATCATTGACTGGCTGCCTCCTGCACGCCCCTCTCTGGGGATCTAGCCTGAAACCTGGGCATGTGCCCTTGACCAAAATCAAACCTGGGACCCTTCAGTCCACAGGCTGACATTCTATGCACTGAGCCAAACCAGCTAGGGTTATTGTCAGTAGTGTTAGTTATATGAAGTTGAGAAGGCGTATGTGATATGAGGAAGTGCTCAGAGTTTTCCATCTAATTTAAACATGGAGGGGACTGAGTTGAGGAGGTGTCAGGACATGCAGATCAGACACAGACAGCACAGACCTGGAGCTGTCCACGGTAGGGGGGCAGGGAGGGGGCAGCTGAAATAGCTTCAGTACATGAGATACACAGGGAGTCGAGTGTCAAAAGCACTGGAGACTTACTGCATGTAAGCCACAGTGAAATGACCAGCATTCATGATGTGATGGGAGCAGGTTCTGTGAGTGTGTGTGTGTGTGTGTATACACACACACACACACACACACACGTGTGTTTGGTGAAAGACACATGTTCTTTACTCCCCTAATGTAAAATGCACACATGATCTCACATTTATTAGGATGGACTGCATTTTATTTTTGTTTGTTTTGAAAAGACTATTTTTTAGTATAGTTTTAGAGTTACAAAAAAAAAATTTGAAATGACAATAGAGTTCATTCAATATCCCCTACTATTAACATTTTACATTGTGTGTGTTGTATGTGTGAGTATATGTGTGTGTGTATCTGTATATGTGTATATATATATATATATATATGTATATATATATGGTCTGTTTATCATAATCAGTGAAGCAACATGGATAGATTATCCTTAACTGAAATCTAGTTGGTTGCGATTTCCTTAGTTTTGGCCAAAGGCCTGCCCTGTCCATGATCCCAGCTGGGACAGCTCATTATACTTAGCCGTCATGGCTCCTCTGGCTGTGACGGTTTCTCAGACTCCCCTTGCTTTTGAACATCTTGCCAGCTTGAGCGAGTCCCGCTCTAGCATATTACTTTCCAATATGATCAAAATACTAGAACAACAAGCCCTTGCTGGGCATTTCCTATATGGTACCTCTGTGAATATTCTCAGTATTTTCCATCACAGTATTTTCAATATTGTTATTTCATTTCCCACAGCACATTGAGCAAGAGAATGCAAAGCCGAGTTGGGGTAGGAGGTGGAGGACAGAGATAGATGTATATGTTAAAAACTCCCAAATAAATCTCTTTACTTCCCTATGCTGCCTCCCTCTGTGGCTTCCAATTCTCCCTCCCCTCCGACCCCAACCCACAACCCTCCAAGGGCAACTGAACATTTTCTGAAACGAATTCACACCTTTGAAAGCTGGTCCATTGTCTGGCTGCTGATCTCAGGCCTTGAGAAGCCTGCTTTTTGCCTCTCCAAACAGGTCATTCAAAACACAGGTTGTAAGAGTGTGTCCCTCTACAGAGACCTGGGAAAACGGCCCCTCCTCTCCTCCCTCCCCCGCCCAGAAAGCAGCAAGCTGTCTGCAGACTGAAGCTGTGTCCCCAGCTGCCCAGTCTCTTAGGGAGCGGTCACAGTTAAGCGAAATGTCTGACCATTTTTTCATCAGCGAGCAGATAATCATTCAAAGGCCTGGCCAAAGCAACTTTCCTGAAAGGGTCTCATGAAATCATTTCTCTTCGCAAATCCATAAAACTCGCCTCGGACTCCTTATCAATGGGGAGCTTAGAGGGAGAGCAGAAGTCGTTAGATTATGATGTGCTGGTTTTAATGAAATTCCTCTCCTGCTGAGATGCTCCCTGCAGATTTTCCATATTTCAGCCTGGGAAAGGTTTGATGCTTTCCTGCGGGTGCCAAGAGTTAATTGAAAACATTTCAGGATAAATTCGGCTCGAGGGGCCCATGCTTCCAGCCCATCGTTATTCTTAGCCATAATAGAGAAGTGATACAATTATTAATAGGCATGTTGTATCCTCTTAACGTGGGCGAGGGTTCAGGAACCGTGTCTTCGATATTCTTTCTGAAACGCCACACAAAACCCTGAAATAAGGGACTGGGAACTGGGGAGAAAAACAAGCTTTGCTGCTAAATTACATAGCTTGGCTCTTCCTGTTGGCCGTGGGTGCGTGGTGGTAGATGATTGCTGCTTTGCCCCCAACGTTCTATTTTCAAAACTAGCATTGGGTTTTGCGAAATATACCCTTCTGGATATTAAAAGAAAACGCCTGTAAACACTGGCAAGGCCATTTATACAATTATTATTGTGTGACGTTTTAAGACAGCATTCGCTGGGGGACTTACATTTTGGCACCACCTGAATTAGCTTCCACTTGAAAATACATACAACCAGTTTCACCCTCTGATATTGGACTGTCTCCTAAGCTTTATTGAATGACAGGGAAAACGAATATTTAGTAGTTGTTATGAATAGAAAGTCTTATTTTTCTTGACTTCTTAATGTGGTTTGAAATGTTCATTGCTTCATTAACATTTTTCCATCTTGTTTGAAAACCTGTGATCAAGTTTTGTGTTTTTTTTCTTGAAACTGAATCTCTTTGGTGCCCTGGAAGAAATGTTAGAATAACTAAGCACATCAGAAACACAGTTCTGAGCTGGGTGTTGCCTGTTAAAAGGAGCAATTAACACCATCCAACCCACAGCCCTTTCCTTCCTCTGACCAGGAGTCACAAATGAAATGAAATGTATGAAGAATGGGAAAGTCACATGGGATATTTAGCAGCATTATTTTCCAGAGCAATACTATAGCTTTACATCTCTCATATGACATACTAATAGCCCTGCACACGAATCTGTGTGCCAGTAGGTCACTGCCACACTTCTGTAGCTCCCCCAGCCCCCCCTGACCCCCTCATAGCTTGCTGCCCTGCCCCCTCTTATAGATCCCTGGCCCGCTTGCAGATCTGTGATCCTAGTCAGTTGTTAAGCTGTTGGTTGTTAAGTCTCAGGGCATAACAGATAATTAGCATATTCCTCTCTTATTATATAGGATAAGCCATCCAATCATTGTATCATCACCTTTTTGTTCTCTAAAAATGCATGAAAGTGTTATACACACACACAGCTCATACACTTAAGATGTAGTGTTTAACTCAATACATTCCCACTTTCTACATAGGTGTGAGGGCGAAAGTGCCAGTCCTTGCCACATTCCTCAGCTTCTCATCTGGGCTTGGTTTCTTGTTTGCCTTCCCTTCTGGAGTGAAGTTCAATGAGGGCAGAGACAGTTCCTTCAAGGCTTTTTTTCTACTATGCCTAGAAGGGTGCTGAACATTTACTGAATAAATGAATTCTCTGATTCTTCTTGACCCTGGCTTTTACTTAGGGAAACAAACCAAATTAGAAGTGATTTCCTACTTCATTGAACTATTGTGATGTGGTTTTTGTGGTGTGGGGTTCTACAATAAGATCATTTAAAATTAAGATGCATAATAAGTACTTTAGGGGAAATTCTCTTAGATGCTGGCTAGAAAGATAACTGCTTCCATACCAGGATTTAAGGACTCTCCTTAAAACTATGCCAAAAGATGCCTCCACTCCATTGAATAGACTTTGGATGAAATCCCACCATTTCTTCAGCGCCTGTTGCTGGTCTTCAAAATGTGTTCACTAACATCTCTGGAGATGCCAGTCACAAATACAGATTCCCATGCCTCTGCCCTCAGAGATTCTGATTCAATAGGTATAAATGCATTTTAAACCAGCACTCCAGGCAATTCTTATGCGCACAAAAGTCTGGGAAATACTCAATAAGCTTTGACACCAGTTACATTGAGTTGTTATCATATACTATAATGTGATATTATTCTATGATATGGTATTTTATTTAGGGCAAGTGATCTTTCCTTAGAATAAAGCCTAACTAAAGAGTACACAACAGCACCAGAATTTTCAACTGAAGAAGTAAGAAATTTAGCCACAATCCCTTTAGCCAAACTCAACTTCTTTTCAAATCTCCTTATTCATTTGCTAAGACTGCCATAACCAAGTGTCACAACTGAATGGTTGAAGCAGCAGAAATTGCCCCAAGTTCTTTAGGTTGGAGGTTGAGATGATTAAGGTGTCAGCAGGGGTTGCCTCCTCCTGAGGGCTGTGAGGAAGAATCTGTTCCATGCCTCTCCCCTAAACTCAGGTGGTTTCCTGGCTGTCTTTGGCGTTCAGTGGCTTGTGGAAGTATCCCTCTGATCCCGCCTTCACCTTCTATGTGTTCTCCCTGAGTGAATGTGACTGTGTCCCAGTTTCCCCTTTTTATAAGGACACGGGTACTATTAGTCCATTCCAATATGAATTCATTTTAATTTCACTAATCACACCTGTGCTGACCCTATTTCCAAATTCTGAGGCATTGGGGGTTTGGATTTCAACTCATGAACTTGGAAGGGAGGGATATATTTCAACAATAGCATCTTTCCCCTATCCTGGCACCAGGGACACTTGAGCTAGATGGGCCCATGTCAGGCCCAGGACAGTGTCCCTGTGATAGCAGCCACAAAAAGAGTGGAGTGTCCAGTTTAACAGAGTCTGAACTGGTGGGTAAGAGGCATCACAGGGAAGTACAGCCAATGGAGCAGGAACAGGAAGAAGAGAGGAGCAAAGGCTGGTGCTGAAGTGCTAAGGAGAAGGCCAGAGAAATTGCTGCTATTGTGGCATCTCAAAGTCTAGGAGTGAAGTGATGCCAGTGACAAGGGTACATTGGCAAACTTCTCTTGAGATTGTGCTAATCTGGCCAGTTTGTCCTTATTTTCATGTAATTTATATCAGCATTTATTTGCATGACTGGGAGGGGTTGATAGAACCATGGGAGTAGCTGTAGCACCCCTCCTATCAAATAGCCAGTGGCTGCCATCCACCCACTGGCTATTTGATGCGGACCAGTGAGTGACCATGATGACAATGATAATTATGATGTGGTTCCATAGTATGTAGTATAGCTCCTGGTACATATGAGACACTTAATAGATTTTGGCTGAAGGAATAGCTTGAAAGAGGCAAAGCCTTCCTTAAGACCAAACATGTTTGCTTCCTGAGAGAAACATTCTGACCGGTGACATCACAAACAAATTAAAGTCAGATGGCACGCCTGGAATGCGCTTAGTTGACAAAAAGAGTTTATTCCAAATGCAGGCTTAGCTTGGATTTATCTTGGCTCTGGGATGTTTTATATAACTCGAAATGAAAAGGAATGCTTAAGCCGAGACCGGTTTGGCTCAGTGGATAGAGCGTCGGCTTGTGGACTGAAAGGTCCCAAGTTCGATTCCGGTTGGGGGCATGCACCTTGCTTGCGGGAACATCTCCACTGTGGGGTGTGCAGGAGGCGGCTGATCGATGTCTCTCTCTCATCGATGTTTCTGACTTTCTATCTCTCTCCCTTCCTCTCTGTAAAAAAATCAATCATTAAAAAAAAAAAGGAATGCTTAAAATGAGCATCAGCAAGGGAGGCTGAAGGTAGGAATCATACGAAGAATTCTCAGACTTTAGCACTAATGAAACCTACCTTTGCCACTCATTCCTGTTTATATCAGAAGCTGGAGAAGTCCCAAGGGTCTGGCCTATATATGTAATCTGACTCTATTCCTGGGGCTGGGGGAGTACGGTTTGTGAGTCCAATAATGACAATACACTTCACATTTAAATGAGCGTCTAGGATGAACTTCATGGGATGAGCTCACTAGTTTGCATTTCCCCCTCGGCAGGCAGTAGGCTTCATACCATTGATTCCATTTTTCAGTGATATTAACAGTTGCCCATGTTCCTGGTTGTTAAATTATGGAATCTTCATTCCTGGTTCTGTAGGAAGCCCCAGGTTTTCCACTCGATTCCCAGGGCATCGTTTTATTTCCTTAGTCCCCTCGGAATCTAATTTCTGGTAAGCTCCTCCCCAACTCTGCACCTTGCATCGGTTTATCTCTGCTCCAGCTCTGACCAGCGTGAGACAGAGCTCTTTCTTCTTGAACCCTCACTATCAACCCATAGAAAAATCAATAGCATAAATGAGGGGTAGCGGGATGGAGTATATTTTTATCTGCGTTTTACATATAACAGTGAAGAATATTTATGTTAGTTCCATACAGCAGGTAATTTAAACTGAGTTTTACATATTCCCTGTTCCCTTTAAGGACATCCACTATTTCTGTCACTGCAGGCCTCCATTTCTTACCATGTTGCTGTGTCCTATCTTGTTCTCTTCTTTTCTAATTTTCCCACCACACCTTATACTTGGCTTCTCATAAAAAGCCCTTGAATTGTCTTTTTATGAGCTTCAGTCACTCCTTTCATTCCGGAGCCTCCCTCATGCTCCTACCGAACAACTTATCAAGGTTCTTTCTAAATAGACCATCTCTTCCCTAAAAGGAACTTTTGTTCTAGCTAGGAAAATAAAGTTGTTATTTTTACTTCCTTTATGTCCTAGCAATCCTTGAAGGTAGATTTTATTTATTGCCTCTATTTTACTATTCTTCACGAAGAAACCAGTAATGTGTATTTTTAAGTAAAGATAAATTGTAAAGAAAAATATTAATTAAAAAAGCAGAAGAAACAATTTGTATGATACAACATGGTAGAAGGAG
Organism: Lasiurus cinereus; assembly: GCA_011751065.1. NCBI lineage: Eukaryota > Metazoa > Chordata > Mammalia > Chiroptera > Vespertilionidae > Lasiurus > Lasiurus cinereus. Next base: position 15,554,084 of record JAAGEH010000226.1, on the reverse strand, counting down.
GAAAGGCTTAGGAAAATTTTTTTTTCTTTTGGAAGACAATATAGAAACTGATTAACTTCAGATGATGAGGTAAAACACTAGTTATATATATGGACTAACCAAACATTAGAAAAAAATAGAAATGCAATTTATAACTTCCAAACAATTGGGAGATTGGGCAGGTGGAATGGGAAAAAAAAACATAATAAGAACAACAGTAAAAACAGACATATTTCATCCAAGAAAGGCAATCCTAGTGGAATTTTTTTTTAAAAAGCATGGTAAATTTAACATATAAAGTAAGAAGGTAAAAATAAATTGGTAACCAGTGAATGTAAATATGTTTAAACTAACTAGAGGCCTGGTACACAAAAATTTGTGCACTTGGAGGGAAACCTTCAGCCCGGCCTGCCCCCTTTAACAGTCCAGGAGCCTACTCATGGCTTAGGCCCCCTCCCCGTGGGAGGCGATTGGTCTGATTATGGGAAGTCGCTGCCCCCATCATCCAGCTGCTATTGCCACTGCAGGCGGCTGCTGGCCCTTAGCCCTGGTTTCTTAGGGCTAGCCCCACCCCTTCACACCCACTGATGAATATGGGGTCATCTGGGGCCAGCCGGGGGAGGGGCTGTGGGAGGTTGAGGCACAGCAGGTCACACCCCGTCCAGCCTCTGCAGAGGTGTGGCACCAGGACCAGGCCTGCACCTATACCACTGCCTCTGTGGAATGGGCAGCACTGGGACCCAGACTGTGCAGCCCCCTCTCCCGCTGCCTCTGTAGAAGGGGCCCCAGCCCTGGACCAGCCTTCGCTGAGGCCTCTCCCACATCACCTCTGTGAAAGGGGTGGCACCTCTCCCACACCACAGTCCCTCGGCTCTTGCAGCTGCTGTGGCTTTATCCAGATGGACGTCCAGAAGATGTCTGGTCTAATTAGCATATTACCCTTTTATTAGTATAGATTGCCTATGAAAAAATAAAAGCTCCATTAGAATAAAAAAAAATAGTGCCAATCAACCAACCAAATAAAACTAAACCTAGCTAACTGTATGTTCTTTCAAGAACTAAAATAAGAGAACACAAAAAGAATAAAAATTGAAGACATATATATATGTGTGTGTGTGTGTGTGTGTGTGTGTGTATACACATAATATATATATGAGTATATATATATATATATATATATATATATATATATATATATGTTCATAGGAGCACAATTTACAATAGCTAAGATTTGGAAACAGCCTAAGTGTCCATCAGCAGATGAGAGGCTTAAAAAACTGTAGTACATCTATACAATGGAATACTACACTGCTGTAAAAAAGGACTCTTATCATTTGCAACAGCATGGATGGAACTGGACAGCATTATGCTAAGCGAAATAAGCCAGTTGGAGAACGATAAGTGTCATATGATTCCACTCATTGGTGGAATATAAAGAAAGACATAAACTGATGAATAAAAATACATCCAGAGACACAGAAGCATCGAATAGACCACCAAACCTCAGAGGGAAGACAGGAGAGGGTCGTGGGTGGTAGTGGTAAGAGATCAATCAAAGGACTTATAGGCATGGATATAAGTATAACCAATGGACAGAGACAATAGGGGGAATGAAAGCTTGTGCTGGGGACGGGAGCCAGTTGGGAGAGGTCAATGGGGAGAAAAAGGAGACAGAGGTAATACTTTCAACAATAAAGACTTAAAAAAAGAAGAGATATGAAAAGCTATGTCACCTCCAAAGTAGTGCTAAAGGGTTTATTAAGTATATGAAACAATTTATAAAATAGAAAGTATGTTTTCATTTACTTAAACATATAGAAAATATTGAAAGGTTATACATAAAAATACCTAGATTATCTTTAGCTGATATTATGGGTGCTTTTATTTTCTTCTTTTTGATAAATTGTATCTTCTAAATTTTCAGTGTATATGCATTCTCTGTAAAAAAAACAACAAAGAGAAGTTTATTTAAAAAATAAGTAGCATAAATTAACAAAATAAAAACAGATGCAACAACATTATTATGAGACAGAATAAAGAAAAAGGCTATTAGAAAGTTAAGAGTTCTGTTTTATATTTTTATGAAGTATGTTTTGCCATAAAGCTAAATGGTCATATAACTAACTGCATTTAACACTTACTTTCAAAATATATATGCAAAACCTAATAGAAACTTAAAAAAAGAATTGATAAATCAATTATGATGATTCCACAGAATATATAGTAGGAGACTTTAAAACAACAGTAAAAGAGATATAGAGAATTAAGATAATTAAATTGATATACTGTTGTAAATAACACTAACAAAACCAGATGTCATACCTTCCTTTTTATATACCTAAAATATCTACAAAATTTTATCATATTAATATCCATAAATAAAATATTAAGTTGCAAAAAAGCAGAAATTACTAGACTATATTCACTAATCATTTTGATTAAAATAATAAAATTAAAAAATAATACCTAAAAACTTAAAAACATAATCTAGACAACCCTGAGGTAAAAGAGCCAATCAAAATCAGAAGTATGTACTCTTTGGAAATGAACTACAGTAAGAGAATAGCACATCAAAACCTGTAGGATATGACCTAAAAATTGCACAGAGGGAAAGTTGTATCCAGAAACAAATGTATTAGAAAACATGAAAGTGAAAATAAATGAGCAGGAACCCAACAAAAGAACAACAAAAATAAAGTAGAATGAAGTCAGTAACAGTGCAGTAGAAATGAACAACAAAAAACAGTTAACCCTAGCATGAATGTTACAATATACTGTTTGAAAAGACTAATAATATAAACAAAACTTTAAAAGAAAGCATGTAAAAGATTAAGAAAGAATGACTATAAATACAGAATTTAGAGGTTAAAATATGAAAGAATATTGTGTACAATGTAATATTAATATTTTGAAAATCTATATGAAATTTATTTTATAAAAATATAAATCACCAACAATAGCTCAGAAAACTTAAAAGAAATTTTCTTAATTTAATAAAGCATGTACTGGGAACCTATACCAAGCACCACAGTAGAAACATTGGAAGTATTACCCCTAGAGTCAGCATACAAGAAAGAATGGGCACCTATTATCATGTCCTCTTGTTTAACATTGCACTGGCAATGCCAGCCAGGGCAATATGACATGAAAAGTAATGAAGAGGTGTCAGTATTATGAATACTAGAAATAAGAAAATATATTAGTAGTTTTCCAATAGTTGTGTACAGATCCTGGAATATCTTCAAGACAGATCAAAAACTGTTTTCGTTGTAGTCACAGAGAACTATTTTCCTTCTGCATGGTGTTCACATTTCTTTGCATCAATGGGACAAACACAATGGTGAGTAAACTTAATGGGGATTTATCACAAATCAAGACAATCATACCAAACTGTCCCAGCCATCGAACTCTGCTTCAATATATTTATTTACACTACAAAAAGCTTGACAGTTTCACCTACGAATAACCTTAATGAAGCAAAAAAAAAATGTATTTAAACTCTATCAGTGAAAACACATTTTTTAAATATTCTATGTGATAAAATGGAAAGTACTCTTTAGGTATTTCTGCTCCATAAATGGTTTTCTCAAGGAAAAACACTTGTGTGGTTGAATTGTGAACTAGCCACTTCTTCCATGGAAGAACATTTTTACATAAAAAAATGACTGAAGGACAAATGATATTTATTCAGTCTTGGATATTTGGCAAACATTTTTTCAGAAAAACACACAATTCAAGGAAAATGACATGATTTGTTGCCAGTAATAACATTTGAACTTCCATGCTAAAAATGAGAATTTTGGAAAACTTGTATCCTGTACTGTGAACTTGATATGTTCCTACCAATTAAAGAATTAATATTGAGATCAGTGGTGATGTTAACAAATGTTATTTATATAATATCATAAAGTAAAACATGTCAATATTTGTATTATCTTCATCACTCAGTGACAGATATATTTTTACTTTAATAAATCTTTATTGTTCAGATTATTACAATTGTTCCTCCTTTTTTCCCACCATAGCTCCTCTCCACCCGGTTCCCATCCCACCCTCTGCCCTTACCTCCCCCACAATTGTCCTCATCCATAGGTGACCATTTTTGCCCAGTCTCTTCCTACACCTCCCATCCCCTTTCCGCCTGAGAGTTGTCAGACCACTCCTGTTCTATGTCCCTGATTCTATTATATTCACCAGTTTATTCTGTTCATCAGATTTTTAATTCACTTGATTTTTAGATTCACTTGTTGATAGATATGTATTTGTTGTTCATAATTTTTATCTTTATCTTTTTCTAATTCTTCCTCTTCTTAAAGAGTACTTTTCACCATTTCATTTAATACTGGTTTGATGTTGATGAACTCCTTCAGCTTTTTCTTATCTGTGAAGCTCTTCATCTGACCTTCAATTCTGAATGATAGCTTTGCTAGGTAGAGTAATCTTGGTTGTAGGTTCTTGCTATTCATCACTTTGAATATTTCTTGCCACTCCTGTCTGGCCTGCAGTTTCTGTTGAGAAATCAGCTGACAATAGTATGGGTGCTCCTTTGTAAGTAATTAACTGTTTTTCTCTTGCTGCTTTTAATATTCTCGCTTTCTCTTTTGCTCTTGGCATTTTAATTACGATGTGTCTTGGTGTGGTCCTCTTTGGATTCCTTTTGTTTAGGGTTCTGGGCACTTCCTTGACTTGTAATTCTATTTCTTTCACCAGGTGGGGGAAGTTTTCAGTCATTATTTCTTCAAGTAGGTTTTCATTATCTTGCTCTCTGTCTTCTTCTGGAACCCTCATAGTTCTGATGTTGGTACACTTGAAGTTGTCCCAGAAGCTCTTTAGACTGTCTTCAAATTTTGGATTCTTTTTTCTTTTGCTTTTTCAGTTGAGTGTTTTCTGCTTCTTTGTATTTCAAATCTTTGACTTGATTCTTGCATTTCTCTAGTCTGCTGTTAGGTCTCTGTATAATATTTTTATTTCAGTTAGTTAGTTGGTCCTTTTTCTTCTCCTCTTGGGTCTTACTAAATATATCCATCTTTTCTAGGAAATTCTTGAAAAACTTTATAACTGTGGTTTTGAACTCTATATTCAGTTGTTTGTTTTCCTCCATTTCTTTCATTTGTGATCTATTTCTTTGTCTCACATTTTTGCTGCTTCCCTGAGTTGGTAGAGTAGTTTTGTGTGCTAAGTGTTCTATGTGGCACCATAGCTCCGCCTCTACAATTATCTGAGGTGAACACTTTTGGTGCACTCCTTTGTGGACTGTGTATACAGCCCTGTTATAATTAAGTCTTGATTGTTGTTGTTATCACTGGGGGGAATTAACCTCCAGGCATATTGGCTGTGAGGATCAGCTGTGTCCACACTGGGAGAACCTTTGTGCTGGAGTCAGCCTTATGAGACAAGACTTGCAAAATTTCAAAAGCCTCTGTGCTCAGTGTGGATGGGGAAGAATCTCAGGGCTTATCAGACAGCCTTGGCTTTCCATCAGCCTTGCTCTATGAGGCCCCTGGGTCTCAGTGTCCCTCAGTAATTGCTGTAGTCCTCTCTGCACACACTCACACGCATGCCCTCAGACCTCTGCCTTTCTCGGCTTTCCTGAGTTTCCGTGCACTCCTCCCTTTTCCTGACAGTCCAGACTCCCCTCATATGAGTCTCACCTAGAACTGGGGTTCAGTGCAGTTGGAACTGGGGTTCAATGCAGGTGGGTGTTTCCATCTCCTTCCTACTAGAAAAAGCCAGGCAGGCACTTAGCCGCCCATCCTCTCCATGTGTGTGTCTCTATACCTCAGCTTTTTTGCAGCTCCTCTGAGTCTCTCTTTCCTTCTAGTTATAGAATTTCCACTCAGCTATCTTTTCTGTGGTTCTGGATGATATCTGTTCTGTCTTTTAGCTGTAGTTTTGAAATTGTTGTGCAAGGGAGCAGTTTAGGTGTTCACCTATGCTGCCATCTTGGTTTCTTCCCCATTGACAGATATTTTTAAAAAGACCACTGGAAGGATGGTATGATAAATCATACATGTATTAAAGGAGCACTAAAATAACAAGATAGGCATGGATTTTAATGTCATGGATTATGAAATATTTATTGATATGGTTTCAGATTGTGCCTTATAATTAATCTTTTAAAATCTACCACTTGTTGGATGTTGTTGCATATCAAAGAATGTCCACAACTGTTTGAAAAGACTAATAAATTATTCCTGCCTTTTCTAACTACATATCTAAAGACATATACTATATGGAGACTAGAATAAATACAGAAGCAAATATGAAAATCCAGCTGCCTTCTCACTAATAGGCTTTTTCCTCAAAAATATATTATTTATGTTAACATGTAATAAGTTCACTATTTTTCTTTATATTTCATTTATTGAGGTGACATTGGTTAATAAGATTATATAGGTTTCAAATATACATTTTTAAGATCCATGATCTTCATATTGCATTGTGTGACCAGGTTCGCTATTTGTGAATAGAGGCAAGTCAGGTGGTAGTAGGTAAGGCCTCCATTTGACAGTTTAAATGAAATATTAGTCTGTATTTGATTTCTCTAGCTTAGTAATGTTTATTTTTTAAATATTATGCAATATACAATTTCATGGTTACTTTACTCATTATAAATCATTTTTCTTCCAGAATATAATGGTACATTTTCATTTAGGCACATGTCAAGAATTAGGGCTCATTTCAATTTCTGAAGATACCATAACATTTTTTTGGCTCAGCTCTTCTATTAGAACTTCACCAGAAGAAAACTGTATAATGAACTGAAAAATGATGGGATTTACTTCTTCCAATTGTAAATACATAAAAATGGGATGTTTAGTTATGTCCTATATAATAAAGAGTGAATATGCTAATTGACCCTCATGCTGTCGCAAAGATGGCAGCCCCCACAGCTACAAGTTGTTAGTGCTTAGTCCCCTCAGCTGCCCAGCTACCCAGGACTGCCCAAGGTTCAGGTAACCAGGGCCGGCCAAGGTTTATGCTGCTAGCAGTGGCAGCAGCAGAGGTGTGATGGGGAGTCTTCTTCCCCTGATTGCCAGGTCGCTTCCCACTCCTCAGGGCTCCTGAATTGTGAGAGGGAGCAGGATAGGCTGAGGGACCCCCCTCCAGTGCATGAATTTTCATGCACTTGGCCTCTAGTATATATATGTACTGAGTGGCAGATTATTATGACCACCCCATCAGTACTTCATAGGGCCACCTTTTGCCTTTAATACTACAGCAATTCTTCTTGAGATGTTGAAGGGTGATGCAAGGAATCTGACACCATGCTTGATGGATAGCACTGTCCAGTTCTCTGAGATTTGATGATTGTGGAACCAGCTGCCTGATGGCTCTTTTAATTTCCTTCCCAAAATGCTCAATTGGATTGAGATCTGGTGATTGTGGGGGCCACCTAAGCAAGGGAAAGCCTCCCTCATGCTCTTGAGACCACTCTTGCACAAAACGAGCACCATGGCATGGCGCATTGTCTTGTTGGAAGAAGCCATCTCCATCGGGATACACGATAGGATGAACTTATCAGCAATGATACTTAGGTATGTTGTGCTATTTAGACATTGTGCAACAAGAATTAAAGGGCTCAAATCATGCCAGGAAAACATGCCCCAATCCATAACACTGCCCCCACCCACTTGAAGGGTTGTACTCATGCATGTGGGGTGCATGCTTTCATGCTGCTTCTACGAAATTCTCACTCTACCATCTGCATGATGCAACTGGAAATGTGATTCATTGGACCACATGACTTTTTCTCAGTGCTCAACTGTCCAATCCTTGTGTTCCTGTGCGAACTGGAGACATTTTATCTTGATAACTGCAGATAGCAAAGATGTTCAAACAGGCCTTCGGTTCCCATATCCCATACAATGCAGTGTACGGCTAATTTGCCTACAAACGTCAGGTGCTCATAATAATCTGACCACTCAGTGTATATTTATAAATGTATATTTCCCCACACATATCAGTGAGGCATGAACACATTTGGAGAAATTAAAGATTCACAAACAGCTAAATGAACATAGACTAAGAAGAAGGTGTGGTCATTCTTTACTACAGGAAGGATGCTCTTGTTACAGAACAGGAAGCGAGAGTCAGGAAAGAGGCTGCAGCATGGCCCACACGTTCTGCAAGCAGGAAATTTCCCTTTTTGGTTCACTGCTGTCTCCTAGTGCTTAGCATGCCATTGGCCCAGAGTAATTGCTCAAAAGACATCCTTTCAGTGAATGGATACAAAAAAGATCTTTTCAGACCCTTCTTGCTCTAGTGGGTTTATGTTTTTATGATGTATTTGTCTCTCATATGATTTTTCAAATAGAACAGTTTTACAGTTTAAAATATTTTAGGTCTCCAAAAGAATCACTTCTTTTTCATGAAAATTTGAGGTACACTGAGCAAATGAGGGAAAGGAGGGCACACTCCTCTGAAGTGTGGGAAATGGGGCAGTAAGCACAGGTGCAGGGCATGCACCCTCTTCTTTCTTATAGTTTTGAGTAGTATCATTTAAAAACATTAAAATTGTGAAAGCAGGGGTATATATATTTATTGATAAAACTTGGGAAACACATAAAGAAAAAGTAATAATTACCCACAATGCCAGCCTTGCTAACATCGTGGCATATTTCCCCCTATCAATAGATGGTTAGAAAAAAACATTTGGATTTGGTGCAATATTTCAAAAAACCACATGGGCTGTTCAGGATTTCTACATTTTGAGATTCCATATAGTATGAAAGCTATGACCTCAATATCTTGACACAAACCTAGATTCTATATTCGCCAACTTACTCACTAAATAACCATGGTCAACTCATTTAAGCATCAGTTCTTTCATCTATAAAATGGTGATAATAAAAATAAGTTGCAATGATAAAATGATGCACTATATATTACATACTCAGCCCTATGCAGGACAGAGTAATCACTCAACAATACTCACTATCATTATTTATTATTATTATTATAATTATTTTAATGCAATGAGATAATTTTGCTAATTTTTACTTTACTAGAGTTAATTGTAATGACAATAATAATTACTACTATTGTTATAATTAAGAATATTTTGCCAAGCAGAGATCAGTTTAGCTCAGTGGATAGAGAGTCGGCCTGCGGACTAAAGGGTCCCGGGTTTGATTCCGGTTAAGGGCATGTACCTTGGTTGCAGGGACATCCCCAGTGGGGGGTGTGCAGGAGGCAGCTGATCGATGTTTCTCTGTCATTGATGTTTCTAGCTCTCTGTTCCTCTCCCTTCCTTGCTATAAAAAATGAATAAAATATATTTTTTCAAAAAAAGAATATTTTGGTCATTTATATTTTCTTAGGAATCCAGTGAATTTGTCTTGGTCTTTAGGCTTAGTCATAATATTTGCCTCTTAAGCATTTTAATATTTAGGTTAAATGATGATCAGAAACTTTATTATTTTTTGCTCTTGCTCCTCCTCAGACCTCTCTGACATTCTGTGATCCCTGATGGGGTTCCTTTCCTGGACATCATGCCATGCCCACTGCCCTTCTCTCTCTCAGCACTCTCTTTGGGAGTGTCACTCTCAGAATTTTAACCGTGACCACCATACAAGTCTGACATCTGCCCTAAACGTTAGACCAGAGCTGATTTCCTGAAGTGCATTGCCACCTGGCTATGTTTGTATATCCTCAAACATAACTTGCCCTCCAACCTTTCTTCTTCTGGGACAGAATCTGACACCATTCACCCAATTGTCTGAGCTGGAAGTAGTCATATTGGCCTCCCGCCTCCCGCCTATCAGAACAATCACGGGGTCTTGAGTCTGCCTTCTTCTCTCCCCACACGGCCACTCTTCTAGTCAGTCCCTGGCCTCTGTCCACTGGACCTGGTAGTAGCTTCCTAACTGTATTCCAGGTCTCTCGTCTTCACTCCTTAAAATCATCATATACTCAGTTCCAGAAGGTGAACCTCTGAAGCTTTCAGCTGGGAATTCCCAGAGCCTTCCCCTCATGTACACTGAGCAGGGTCAAGTCAATGCCTAGCATGACATTCAAGGCTGCTATGACCCAATATTAACCCTGCTTTCAAACCCCATCCTTGCTACTTCCACTTTATGCTCTGGTGGTAAGGAATGGCCACCTCCCCTGCACACACACACACACACACACACACACACACACACACACACAGGGCTGTTCCATTCCTAAGCTTTCCTCAAACCCAGTGTTGGGCTAAATTCATCCAGTTATTCTCCTCCGTGCTTGCCATTTGATGTTGAAAGTATCTGTGTGTCTTCCACTTGGCTACCCCTGTGTCCAGGGCGTCATTCACATTGGTTGCCACACACAGTAGACCCTCAACAGATGCCTGTGGAACAAAAATGTACTCTTTTTATCACACACACACCCCAATCCTATCAACTATTCAGGGTTACAGATATGGGTTTCAGTCATCACAAAAGCGGAAGTGACTGGTGACAGGTGACAGGGGTTAAAACTGCAGGCTGGACTGGCATTTTCATAAAAGACCTATCTATGAGAAAGGTCTCAAGCCTCACTGAAATATTTCTTATGCTGGTGCCTAGTCACCCCTGATCAGTGATAGGATGGATATACAGTAGGATTTAGTTGTAAGCTATGACTCCATCCTGGCATCAATGAACCCACAAATAAACTATATAACTTATAAAATTTAAATACAGAAATTAAATTGTTAAGAATAGATATTGATAACAGGAGAATATAAGGGTGTCCATAAAGTCTGGAAACATAATATTGTTTTATTTTTGTTTACAAATTGAAGATGCCCATTATGACACCTGTTTGTGGATTTTAAGATGCAGCCTGTTTGCTTAAGGAGAACGTGTCAAAGCTACTTGCAGTCTATATCAGCATTGTTGAGAGTAACTGAGACCTTGATCCACATTATAAAATTGGACTCGTTGCACTACAAAATCAGCAGCATATTGCTTTGACAAATCCCCCTTTCAAAGAAAATGCAGACGTTGGGTTTTATTATGGAACCCAAGCTCCCAAAACTAGGGAAAATAGTTTGTGCATCTCAGCAGCCCTTCTGGCTTCTGTTGCATGCGTATTACACAAGGTTTGGAGGTACCTCTCCAAAATATGAGCTGAAAGCTTCCTCGGAAAGCAAATCTTTCCCACATCCTTCCCTGCAGTTCCTCTTTAAGAGGTGTCAGCATGGCTGAAAGAATGAAGTGGCTGCACATTGTTCGGTAGTGCTATTATGTGCTTAACATTTCCATAACAAAAGTGCCACTCGACTTCTCCCCGATTAATGCAGCTCGAGGGCTCTTGTCGTCCTTTAATAAAACATTGTTGAAATCATTTATTTAGAGCCCCTGGTTACTAGTGGGAGAATGACCATCTTTGTGCCAAAATATAGTGTATACAGTCCACTATTTTGTAGTAGATCATTCTGTGATTTAAGAAATTGATTAAATGGGTGCCTTCGAAGGTACTTATGCTAATAGCACATTACTTATGTCATTCAGATAGTCAAGGGTGAACCTTTTCAACTGTCCAGCAAGAGGCAAGCCCTCTTACGGACTACAGTAACATCCAATGATCCTTAACTCACGATGCAGAGAGATCCATGGATAACCCAGGCATTTGTAACGTGATGCTTCCCAACAACCAACCTTGCTTTGGGAGACACGGGGTCAGCTGACAAGTGTTTCTGATGTTCCTTGCACAAGAGGTCAAAAAACAAATAATGTCTGCTTTTCTTTTCCTAGGCTTGAAAGGGATCCCTGAGGTTATGTTGGAGAACTTCCACAGTTGAAGCCAATGAGCTAATAATGCAAAGTCAAAGTTTAAAGTAGGAAGACTTTCAAGTGCAGGGTTGGACAGCTCTGAACATCCTCCTGGCCTTCCTTCCCTCGTTTTAGTCTCTACTGCCTAACATGATGGGATGGAGCCCAGGCAGGGACGCAGGGAGTGGTGAGGAAGGGAATGGTTTCTCCTGACTCTAAGGAGATGGCCTCCTGGTTCTGAGTCTTGTCGGCCCCATTCAGGCCCTACTGGAGGCACTGCAGTGCATTCCAGCTGCATCAGGGCATGGTGGCCCCTGTAGTCTGTGGCAGTGGGTGTCGGGAGCTGCTTCCTTACTTCTGGACATTGGCAGGGGCCCTGTCCAAGCAAAGGGCGGCCCTGCTACTTAGTACCAGAATTTCGTTTCCTCCAGCCATTTCTCTTTTCTACTTTACACACGGATATTGCTCACGTACATGGCCGTATATAGTTAAACATAAACAGAGACCTTATGTTATGTCCATTGTGGTCACATACAAAAGCGTTGCTGTGTGCTTGGGTGCACAGGGAAGCCCCAACCGCCTCCTATTTACTGTATGGTCACTGTCAGTTCAATGAACTGCCCCCTTGTTCTCCACCATTGTCCCACACTCCCTTAAACATTTGTCACCGGAGTGTCTCCAAAGACAAACACACTGTCGCCGAGAAGGCAAACCTGCTAACTGGGAAAGTGAGGACGACCGCCAGGGCCCACGATTCGAAAGGAGTCGCTCTCATTCTGGAAGACTTCTGTGGAAAGAGGGGTGCTCTCCGAGAGTCCCCAGGAAAAGCCAGAGATATCCCCTTTCTCTCGGGTAATGGTACTTCCAGGCATTCTCCATCTCAAATGTCCAAAATTCCAAAAGGCTCCCCAGAGAGCGTGAGATATTACAGATGTCAACATCTGTAAAAATCCTTTCTGCCTGGGAGCAGGTGGCAACCTACACACTCCACCACCAAAGTGGAAGGTCCCGCCATCTAAATACCCTGTTCTGGAACCCAACAGGTCTGCAAGGGGGAAAGGAGGCTCCCGGGCAGAACTGTTTAAATTGAAATGGACCACCGATCAACTTCACTTTCTTCAAGGAAGAAAAAGCATAAAGCCTCGTGTCTTCTCTCCCCCAGAGCTAGCTAGCTGGGTTGATTTATTCCAGGCAGATGCTTTTGACAGGACCCTGTAAAATCAAGTCGTGAGTTTATTGTAGCAGTTAATTATCAGGCCTTTTCTAGTGCTAATGCCTTTTACTTCTAACTGGGGAAAACTGGGCCTTTCCCTGGGACAAAGACTTAACTTTTAGTCAAGAATGTGTTAAAATAACATGAAATGGAGATGATTTAAATATATTTAAGAACAAACGCAGGAGTGTTGCTAACTTGACGTTTTGTAAAGAAAGCTGATTTCATTTACAAGCCTTTTGGCACACCCTTTGTTCATTCCCCAAAGAAACAAAGCTCTCCGCTTTGTTTTAACAATATGTTTACTCAACCATTCAGGTGACAGGGGTTCTAGCCACACACCATTCCTAGGCTTCTCTGGCACTACAACTACCTCAGACTTTCGGATGCCACCCATCTATGGATCTCTTGATTTTAGACCCAACAAGAAGCACCCAGAAGCCCTCCCTAAAAGCTGGGGAAAGAGCCACTTAGAGGAAAAGAAACCTTGAAAGTAAGGGGTGGGAGTGGGTGGGAGGAAGTTGGAAGGGGGCGTGGCTTTGTTAATTACTTCAGGCAGCAGAGCAATCTGGTTATGTTTTCTCAGCACATGTTAATATCATATAAAGAGACACGAGATCTTGCTAATCTGTGGACCCCTCAGACAAAGTTTATTTGTGGTGACTTTTTTTTTTTATTTGTGGTGACTTTTTAAACTCCTGACTTGCCTCCCAATCACCGCGTTTAAAATGAAAAGCTTTAAATAAACACCAGGAATAGAAGATAAATAAACTTTTTTTCCCCCTTGCAAGTGCCTAGCTTGGCGAGGTTCAGAGTCAAATCCCCAGAGGACAGAGCGCTCTCTTTTGTGTTAATGTTTAAAAGATTTTCCAATGCCGGAGTTTATTCCTACTGCAAACATTTCTATTTACAAGGTCAAGTGTATCAGCACTCGACACAGCTTAAGAGTGTAATTATTTATCTAAGGGCGTTTGAGTGTAGATCAGTAGCTCTGGCAGGGACCCAGCCTTCAGCCCACGGCTAAACAACTCCTCACAACAATATTACAAGTTCTGGTAATTGTTCCTCTCCCCAGTGTGTTTACTTTTGCTCCCCTGAATGTTTTGTAACAAAATTTTGTACGTTTTCACCCAAAGTGTGAAAATGACTTTGAAGAACTGCCTCTCACAGGTTTCCTAAGAATCTATTGGTAACAAATGTTATTGGCATGTTTGATGGTAGGAGAATGTCTAGTAGTTAGGGAGGACACTCCTGGAGGGGAGTTAGGGGAACCAGTAGAAATAGGGGAGGAAAAAGGAATGTGAGGGTTACCCCCAAATTATGGAAGAGATACGATTCCCCTCCACAAGCATAAAAACCAGTGGAAGTCAGTCAATTATATCTTTTTAGCTGCCTCATTTACAGATGTCTAATTGTTCATTAAATTAAAGGCAGAAATAATAGGCCTCATTTCTTGTCTTGTACTGCATTTTAATTTCAGTTGATGGTTGATAGATTCCCAGTGGCCCCTCCACACCCATTATTGGGTTAACCACAATGTAACTCTGGAAAGTAACTACACCATATTCATTATTTAAAACTCTTTACTGTTTACACATTTTAATAAAACAAATAACCAAAAAAGGGGGGAAAAAAAGAAATACACAAAGACATAGTTACTTAAAACATAAGATTTTTTTTTTTAAAAAACGATGTCTATAAAAATACAATGTTTAAGGCAGTTTGGAAATGCATTTATACATTTCTACAATGTCCATAAATTCTCTTGAAAATAAGAATGTTAACTTCAAATCTATAAAATACACTGTACATTTTAAGACTGTTCTAGATTAAGAGCACACTTCACAATGGACTGTGGGTTTGGATCCCTGATGACAAATGGTTTCTATACATTTCAGGGAGAAAAGGTGTAATATGAATGCAGGTTTAAAGTTTTTAATTTCTTTTTTAAAAATAAATTATTTCTGAAGCATACAATTTATAAAAATTCTATATACAAAGTACAGCAACTGGTAACAAAACCCAGTTTTAATACACTTTATATAAGTACCAGGGCTTAGCACCCTGATAAAAGCAGAAGCAATATATGTTCTCTGCATATTTGTAGATACAACTTCTTGATGTAAAGAACAACAACAACAACAAAGACAACAACAAAACAAACATCATAAAGAGGCTTTCATAGATGGCAGTGCAGAGCTCATGTAATACAAACTTGCATTGTTTCCATATCACTAGCAACTCTTTTGATCAGCACTTTTTGACCCTTAGTGATAAGAAATGTGCTAAGAGAGCAGAGTGGTGTAAATGAAATTAAGGTCAAGGGCTCAAAGTTACCCTCAAACTAATTCAGGAATATTAACCCCTCCCACCTCCCCACCCCAAAACTGAGAGTTCAGGGCGCCTGGTACCAAGAGTAAACGGATGAAACCGGTAAGTGGGACTTCTCTGATTATTTAAGATTGCCATGTCCTCACTGGCCACGATAAAAGTCAATACCGGCCCTTCCTCCCCACCCCTCACAGGAAAAAATGCTCATGAACAAGACAGCCTCTTGGCAAATATAAATCCCCCATCGGACCCCCGCGCTCCAAGCCCAGTCCCTTGAAACTATTAAGGCCCCACTGGTCAGCACCTCTTTGGAGTCCAGGACTGTGGTTCTGCCCCCCCCCCACCCCCCCCCCCCCCCTCCCCCCCCCCCCCCTGCCCGTTCCATGCCAGGCCTCCCCAACTCGAGCTGCGCCAGCTTCTGCGGGGCAGACGTGTTGGGAGTTTCTGGGGCCTGGAAGGAGGGGTAAGGGAAGATGTCCAAGAAGTCACGCTCGGGAGAGGAGACGGGGCAAGTGCCAACGGTTATGGCGGGGAGACCGGCTAGGTACAGTCAACTTTGAAAAGGTTTTGGCAATCATCCCCAACCATCCCTTTCTGTCCCCAAGCTGCAGGTGCCCTGGCCCGGGCTCTCCCGCAGCCGACGACGGCGGGGGCGCGCGGGCTAAAACAGTAGCGGGAGCAGCAGCAGCAGCAGCAGCAAGATGGAGGCCCACGGGGTCCCGGCGCCTCGGGGCGCCAGTCGCCCGCCGCCGCTGCTGTGGCCGTTGCCGCTCCTGCGCCCGGGCCCGTAGGGCAGATCGCCGCCGCCGCCGCCGCCGCCGCCCGCCGCAGCAGCGCCGCCACCCGGGCGCGGCGGGTGCGGGACGCCGCCGTCGTCGTCGTCCAGCGGCTGCTCGCTTCCCGCGCCCCCGGGGCGCTGCTCGTCGTCGTACTCCTCGTCGTAGTAGTCCAGGCCCCCGTCCGAGCCGCTGCTGCCGGGGCCGTTGCCCAGCTCGGCGCCGAAGCACAGGCGGGCCATGTTCTCCTTGATGGACTCGCAGATGGGCCGCTCGAGGCCGTCGCACACGCAGTCGTTGAGCAGCGCCGCCTTGGGCACGGCCAGCATGTCCTCGATGACGCTGCGGCACTCGTCGGTGCAGCGCAGCCCGTTGAAGAGCTTGCCGCAGTAGGTCAGGTAGCGGCTGAGCGCCTGGTTGCAGCGGCTGTCGCGGTCGCAGCGCCGGCGGGCTTCGGTGCAGCCCATGACCCCGCCCGCGCCCGGGCCGCCCGCGCCGCCGCCGCCGCTGGTCCGGGGCAGGCACGGCTCAATGGCGCGCTTGGTGGACTTACAGTTCTCGTCCTGCGCGCAGTCACAGTCCTCCAGCGCGGGCCCGCGGCGCGTGTGGTTGAGCTGAATGAGGGCCGAGATGCAGTGGCTCGGGCAGCGCCAGCGCGAGGAGAAAGACGCGGCCGAGGCCGGGAAGGCGGCGGCGGCGGCGGCGGCGGCGGCTCCCGGCGCGTCGCCCCCGCCGCGCTGCGCCAGCACCGGCGCGCACGCCTCGGCATACTGGTTGTAGGCGTAGCTGCACTCCGGCTCCCCCTGGCACTGCAGCAGCGCCTGCCAGCAGATGAGGCGGCGGCCGTGCGCCAGCCCCGAGCCCCGCGGCGCCGAGCCCAGCAGCTGCAGCAGCGCCATCAGGCACAGCCAGGCGCCCGGCACGGTCCCCCCGCGGGTCCCGCCGCCGCCGCCGCCGCCCCCCAGCAGTCCCGCCACCATCGCGGGCAGCGGCGGCCGCCGGGAGAGGAGGCTGAAGGAGACGAGGCGCGGGGAGCGGCGGACGCGGAGCCGGCGGAAAAGTTTGCCCCGGTCCTGCCAACTTCTTGCATGAGTGTTTTCATAAATCCATGCGCGCCGCTGGCTGGGGCTCGGCTGCTCGCGGGTCGGTCTCGTTCCGGCGGCGGCGGCGGGTTCCTAGAAAAGCGCAGCCGCGAAGATTCGCCCCTCCAGTAGGTCCCCGGCGGTGGCGGGAGGCGCTCACTGCCGCCCCGGTGGGCTGCGGGCCGCGGGGCCGCGGCGGGGCTGCAGGACCGCGGGGCAGCGCCGCGGGTGCATCTTGCTCCGCGCCTGCAGATCCGTTGTGCGGCCGCTCCCGCCTCCGGGCTCAGCTCCGCGCCGCCGCCGCCGCGGGCTCTCTCATCGCGCCGCGTCCCGGCTCGCGTCGGTGCGCGGCGTCCCGGCCGCCCGCGTCCCCTCCCCCTCCGCCCGAGGCGACCCCGGCCTCGGCCGAGCTCTGGGGAGCCCTTTCCCGGCGGCGCGGGGAGAAAAAGAAACTCGGCGCGGGCGGAGAGCGGCTCCCGGGCTTCCCTCGGCGGCGGCTCCTCCGGTGACGAGGAGCCCGGGGAGCGGATCCGCTGAGCCCGGCAGCGGACTCGCTCGCGGCGAGGCTTTAAATACAAAAGTGGGCCGGGAGCCCCCGCGTGGTGCCGAGGCGCCCCCTCATTATGCATGCATGGAAAAGCAAACAAACAAAAACATTAGCAACGCTCCTCCGGCTCGCCCAGCCCCGGCCCCGCGCGCTCCGAGCCTGCCCGCTTTCTCCTTTCTCCGCTCTCTGTCGCCCTTTGCTCAGCCCCCTTTCCCGGCTTTTCGAGATGCTATTGGTCCTGCCTGTTGTTGTTGAAACTTTTTTTTTTTCCCCCCTCGGAGCCGCTAGAGTGGGGTTGCGGAGTGGGGGAGGGCGGGGAGGGCGGTGGGCAGCTCGCATTCAGGCTTTCAGGGCTTGAAAGGAAGGGCTTAAGGAGCCTGACAGAGGCCCGGAGCTCCTCCTACTCTTAAGGAGGCTCGGGGATGGAGCCGCAGCTTGCGCTCAGAACCAGCCATCAGGGCTTAGGGGCAGCTGTTTGCTGCCGGCCACAGGCCTTTTTTGTTTGGTTCTTTTAAATTTTATTTGGGGACGGGATTGGGGCGGGGGGGGCGGGGGGGGGAGTGATGGCATGAATTCTTCCTGAACCCCCATCTGTGCCTTCGATCGGCTTCAGAATTCGATTTGTTTTTCGAGTTACCCGTCTTTGGGTCCCTCCTGATCATCCCAGGCGGGAGATCAGAATTTATTGTGGGACTTTGAGACTTTTAAACACGCACAGAAGAAAGAGGCACACAGTTAAGTTAGGGGGATCCTGATGAGATATTTACAGCCCCCCCCTTCCCCCTCTTCCCAGCACGTGGTCCACATTTGCCGATCTGGCAGGTATGGCCCTGCATGGAGCCAGGCAGCGTGGTCAATTGCAAGATAAATCCAATCAACCGGATTAATATTTTAGAACTATGAGTCGCTAGCACAATTGCGATGAGAAAAAATGATAGCATTAGGAATATTTAGGGATGCTCAGCAGTACCTTCTGGCTGCAGCCACAGCCTAAAGGGAAGGGGATGAACTGATACGTTTCCCCAAGGTTTATTATAATCAAGTGTATATTTATTTCAACTCCTCATTCTGATCCGGGGAAGCTGGCCGGCGCGGGACTTGGCGAACGACCTTAACTGCGGCGCAACGCAGCCTTCGACCACCAGAGGCAGCGGGCGTCTGCGGCCTGTCAAAAACTGGCGCTTTTTTCCTCCCCTTTCCGTGGAGAGACTATCAACTCCATCTGTCACAAAAATTAAGGCTAAACCTCCTCTGCAGAAGCAGAGGGAGCTGGTCTCCAGCGCGCACAGAGTCCGGCTGCCCGCCTCTCGCCGGAGGCAAGCGAGTTGGAAAAGGCAAAGAGCGAGGACGGGGCCACCGCAGGCTTACCCGGCTGCCGGGCAGCCAGCCTCCCGGGCCGGCGGCGGCTGCTGCGTTCCGCAGCCGCGCGCGCGAGGTCTGCCTTAGGAAGTGGCACCTCTGCAGTTCCCCAAAGAGCTGGAGGGAAAGCAGATCGTTTTGAGCCGACTCGAGTCAAAGGAAACACAACATCAATCTCCATTTTAAAAAGAAAAGACTACAACTCTGTGTGTAAACAACCGTTTTTTTTTTTTCAGGCTCTGCAGTGTGATTTGGAGTTGTAATTTCAGCCTGGGAAGGATGGCTTGGACCAGTCCCACTCTTCTGAAGCTGGGGTCCTCCATATGTACGTTTCAAGGCCAGACTAGACACTTGGGAAAGTGTTTTTGATCTCCATGCTCTGTGATTTTAGGGTCATAAGAACAAGGTCAAAATCAGCTGTATCACTCTAGCTAGTTTGGCTCAGTGTATAGAGAGCGTCGGCCTGTGGATGCGAGGGTTCTGGGTTCGATTCCCAACAAAGGCACATGCCTGGGTTGTGGGCCCCAGTCCATGTTTCAGTCTCTCCCTTTCTCTCTGAAATCAGTAAAAATACATTTAAAAAAAAAATTCAGCTGTAACTCTAAGCTCATGTGAGTCTCACACCTTAGTGAACATGAAAGGTGCCTGGTGGCCTAGTTAAAACCCACCTGGAGTTCTTTGGGCAGCAAGCCTGGTGGGGTCAGAGAATCTGCTTTTCTAACACGTTTTAAGGGAATGCTGCCGCCACTGCTGCTGCTGCTGCTGCTTGCCTGGGACCAAACTTTGAGAATCTCAGCTCTAGAGAGCCACATGTTTGTTTGTTTTTCTTGTTGTTGTTTATAAAATTTGCCCCATTCAGACCTTTACACAGCTCTCAGTGGGATTTAAGGGACTCCAGAGAGATTTGCGTGCTTCAGGGACACCTAAGTACCACAGTCTCACAACACTGCAGACCTGTAGGGCTACCTATCAGGCACCTGATACTGGCCTGAGAAGCAGGCTATGAAGAGATGGGAGGATGAATGAGCCCCCTTCTTAGCGAGTCCCAGAAGCCACGAGTCCCATTTTGCGTCGACAGCCACCAAACCATCCCGAAGCACCCAGACACTAATCCCCATATTACTCTGTAAATCTCTTAAACTGACTTAATTCCCATCGTGAGTACCCTCCCCCCAAATCCACTTCCCCAGGAGTTCTCAGAAAAATCTCGCATGTCTTCACCCTGCTTTCTGAGCTGGATCTTCATATTTTTGCTCTGACTAAAATCCATGGCAAACTAAACCACATATCTGATAAGGGATTAATATCCACAATATATAAGGACCTCATACAACTCAATAGCAAAAAACAAACAATCTGATTGAAAAATGGACAGAAGACTTGAATAGACATTTTTTTCCAAAGAAGGCATACAATGGCCAATAAATAACAGGAAAAGGTTTTCAACAGCATTAATCATCAGGGAAATGCCAATCAAAACCACAATGAAGTTATCACCTTAGAACTGTTAGAATGGCTATCATTAAAAAAGAAGGAAAGAGCTGAAACCGGTTTGGCTCAGTGGATAGAGCGCCTCCCAGGTATAATTTTGGTCAAGGTCATGTACCTTGGTTGCGTGGACATCCCCAGTGGGGGGCGTGCAGGAGGCAGCTGATTGATGTCTCTCTCTCTCATCAATGTTTCTAATTCTCTATCCCTCTCCCTTCCTCTCTGTAAAAATTCAATATAATATATATATTTTTTAAAAAAGAAGGAAAGAAAGAAATACTGGTGAGAATATGGAGAAAAGGGAACTGTGGTGCACTGACGGTGGGATTGTAAATTGGAAGTTACTGGAAAACAGTTTGGTGGTTCCTCAACAATTAACATACCATAAGATCTAGCAATTCCACTTCTGGGTATGTATCAAAAAGAGAGAAATCACTCTCTTGAAGAAATATCTGCACTCTCATGTTCATTGCAGCATCATTCACAATAGCCAAAATATGGAAACAACCTAAGGGTCCATTGATAGACAAAGAATAAATAAAATGTGATAGATAGATAGATAGATAGATAGATAGATAGATAGATGATAGATAGATAGACAATGGAGTATTATTCAGCCATAAAAGGAAGGAAATCTTGCCAGTTGTGTTAACATGGGTGGCCCTCGGGTAAGATAGATGGAAAATTTCTATGGAAAGAAGACTGCCCACAGTTGTGGGAGCTGGGGCAGCAGGTAGAGCAGTCTGTTGCTTCTGTGTTCTGATTTCCATGTTTAGTTGTTTGTTCAATGAACTTTGCAAACTTAACACCCCAAGAGCCCTTCTGATTTTCTACCCCCAAAACCTGTTTGACCCCTGGTGTTTCTGTGGCAGGTAGTCTTCAAAATTGGTCTCCATCAGTTTCTTCCCTCACTTTGTATCCATACCACTCAGATCAAGAGGCAGAGTCTAACTCCTTTTCCCTTAAATGCTGGGCAGGTCTTAGTGACTTTGACCTGTCCTATATAATAAAAGCCTAATACACTAAATGCACCAGGCCTCTAGGAGAATATAATGATAGTAACTGACATCCTGTGGCTTCCAGGTTAGGTCACAAGAAGCCTTGCAGCTTCAACCTGGCCTCTTGGTGTGTTTGCTCTGGAGAAGCCAGTCACCATGTAAGAAATCTGACAACCTGAGATTTCAGGTTTTGAGGAAGGCCAAGAAGAGGACACACACACACACACACACACACACACATACACACACACACACACACAGAAGTGGGGAGAGAGAGAGAGAGAGAGAGAGAGAGATGCCAGGTTAGCTCCCAACTTTTACAGTCTTGTGGCTAAAGAAGGCACCAGATATGTGAGTGAAGAAGTCATCTTGGATGTCCAACCCAATGAAACCATCAGATGACCACAGCTCCAACTGGCATCTGAGAGAAAGCCCAACTCAGGGTCAGGGTCAGACAGGGTGAGGTGAGTGAGGCACCTAGGTGTAAAGTTTAAGGGAATATTCTCATAGTGATATTACAGAACCTCAAGAGTAGATGCCTTCTTAAATTTTGTACCCTAGACACACTTTACTCATCTGACCCTAGCTCTGGCTTTGCCCCATGCAAGAACAGAACAGCTTTCCCCAGTTAACCCGAAGAATCATGAGAAATAACAAAGAATGTTGTTTTAAGCCACTAAGTTTTTATAAAACTAGGAAAGCACATAC
The DNA here is from genome assembly GCA_011751065.1 of Lasiurus cinereus. Classification (NCBI taxonomy): domain Eukaryota; kingdom Metazoa; phylum Chordata; class Mammalia; order Chiroptera; family Vespertilionidae; genus Lasiurus; species Lasiurus cinereus. The sequence continues at coordinate 15,531,862 of JAAGEH010000226.1, read as the reverse complement.
TCTTTTCATCATTTCGAAGTGCTTAGGTCAAATACTTTTCCCTTTTCTGTCACATCACATATCCAACTGATGGACGATTATAAGACAGTCAATAAAATAGTTTATTAATTGAATGAATGAAAAATCAAAACTTATTGCTTGTCTTCTAAATCAGCCAACTCAGACCTACTCCAAATAATGTATACTATGGAAAAGAGAACAGAGACTCTGAGAGGCTAAAGAATATGAAGAAGTTCTGAAGTTTCAAAATATAAAATGATATTCGCATGTTAATTTAATGATGATGAATGATTAAACCATAACCTTTGTCATATAGTAACATTACAAAGTTTATGGTTTAATCAGTGGGAAAAGGATGGTCTCTTAAAAAGATGATGCTGGCAAAGCTAACCATCGTTTAGAAGGAAATGTAAAAATAAACCTCAGATAAAAACTTAAATATAAAATAAGTCAAATAATAAAATCTAGCTATGAGATATATATATTTATATATGACCTAGAATTTACAAATACTCTTATAACCAAGACAAAAAAATCAGAAGATATCGAAGAAAACCATATTTGACTATATAAAAAAATAAGAAATTATATATTGGAAAAATATATGGAAGGTTATATATGGAAAATATACCAGAGATATAGACACACAGATCTGGCAGATGACAGAAGTAGTAGATGACAGAAGACTAATTTTCCAATAAGTAAAGAGCTCTTATAAACTTATAAGAAAAAGGTAGTTTAAGAGAAAATGGGGGAAAGATGTACTTAGACAACACACAGAAGTATAAATTAAAATGTTAACAAATGAAAAGATGTCTACATTAACTAGTAGTCAGGTGAAAGGAAATGAGAAAACAACGAGATATCACTTTTGTACCCAGTAGACTGCCTAAAATATTAATGCTATGAATATTCTACAGTCCCGATAGAAATAATTACTCTTCCCCTAGAAGAGTAAGTCCTGGGAACTCATTTGGTCTGGGTTGTGTGAGGATGTTCCCCGAAGGGTACCAAGGCTGTCATCAGACAACAAGGCAGCCCCTGGCACGAGGGACCCACCAGCCTGTATGTGGGTTGGTGCTGGTCCATTCACTGTTTCTCAGGGCCCCATGAGAACATGGGAGTAAGCATTTGGATACTTTTATAGCAACTTGAAAGAGTAATTTCATGTCTGTCAAATCTGATGAAAGTGTGTGGCCTCTATTTTGTAGTATCATTTAATTTTTCTAGTAATCTACTTTTATTTTATTTTACAAAGAAGTACCTATCTGTAATAGATAGAAACAGGCCTTCCACCATAGATAATTGGAGAAGTTTTGTGCTATGTATTGCTAGTGGTTATTGTCTTTGATTTTAGAGGCAAATAGGTTGTTAGTGCAGGAACTTAAGGGTTTCTCCATGATGTGGAGATTACTGAAAATGTAAGAAACAAACCGATGATTTTTCAAAGAATGTCGTTAGTAACTCCAGGATGCTAAATGACAGCACAACCTTGCTTTTACTGACATGCACAGGAGCAGACAGAGCAGCTGTTCTCTGAGGGGCAGAAAACGTGCTCTACACCATTGCTTGGGAACTCGGAGATCAAGATCCTGGCTGGGTTTCAACATCTAATAACCAGAGGAAATCCTACAAAATCAGTAGGAGCTCCAATTGTCAGGAAATTTGACTTTCATACTCTGTGCAAAAGAGATATTAATGGGACAGAGATTGAAAACCCAAACAGTCAAGTTCTGTAGAAACCATTTGAAGGACAACCTGCTTCAACCTCTATGGCTTGTAGTTAGGAGAAGAGTTTTCTACAAAGAGTAATTTTTTCCAAGGTAGAGCCTTGCATTCACTTGGACATTACACCTTAAGTTAACTGGGGCCAAGTCTACAATGGGTATTGTAGAATGTTTCAAAACCATCCCAGGCTTTGTTTTAAGACCTGGTGTTTCACTATTAAAATGAGGAATTTTTTTATAATTTTGTATATCTGGATAAACTGTTCTCTAAATAAAAATAACATAATTTGTAGGAGAAGTTATGAATTATCTTAAAAATCTGGTTAAAAATTTTTTTTGTAGAGATCTATATAAAGACTGTATGCTTCCAAAAAGAAAAAAAAAAAAAGAAAAGAAAAGCTGTCACCAACAAAAATATCTATGAAGAACTTAGGATTTGTAAGTGTATGGTTAATGCTTCGCAAGCAATTTGAGGAAAACATATTAGAATTGTTTACACCTTTATTGTTGAGAGTGTATAAAAATCAAAGTATCTTGGGGGAAAGTCTATGATCTTAATAATTGATAAAGATGAAAAGTTATCCAGTTCTTTTTAATAGAATATGTATCCTAAGACATTATCAAACATATTGTTCAAATCCCTCATACTTTTTAAATCAGCATTTACACTTACCTGCTTATTTTTCATTAAATTTGATTCAGCTGAAACCTACAGATATTTACTGAGTACCTGCTGTATGTGCCAGGAAGCTGATGCTTTTTTTATTTTGTCTTCCAACTTTGTTTTCCTTTTTTGTTTTGTTTTGTTATTAATAGACTGCTGTTTTAAAAGCCACTATAAGGTTTTCAGAAAAGTTGAATGGAAAGCATAAGAGTGTTCACATATCCTCTCTTGCTTCCCACTACATAATTTCCCTTATTATTTACATCTTTTATTAGGGAGATACATTTGTTATAATTAATGAACCAATATTGATACATTATTAATAACTAAAGTCCATAGCTTACATTAGGGTTCACTCTTTGTGTTGTACATTCTGTGGGTTTTGAGAAATGTCATGTATTTGTCATTAGTGTCATACAGAATAGTTTGACTGCCCTGAAAATCCCTTAGAAATATTATTTTAACCTAGAAGTTATGTTAAGTTGAATGTTTTCATTTCTGGCTTCATTACTTAACATTTCCGCATTTAGTATATTTTTTTGTCCATTAAAATAATAAAGTTAGGCCATACATGCCATTTAGTTCTAAAAGTTGTACACATCCACCCAAATGATTAACTGTCTACATTGATATAATTATTCATAGAGCCAGTTATCCGTCTTAGAAACTATCATGGAGCTCTCACCCGGGTTGTTACTCTATCGCAGTGTTCTTCTGATCAGGTAAGCTGAGATATGTGGCCATAGGTATAGGCCTGTGCTTCCTGCAAGGGCACGCATTTAATTACCAAAGTCCCTTTCACATTTTTTTTTAGCTTTTTAGTTTATTTCATTAAAAAGTTTAAATTTATTTTTAAATAGGAAGTACACATGTATACAACTGTCCTTTGAATAAGGTGGGTTTGCACTGGGCCAGCCCACTTACACATGGCATTTTCCCCCCCAGTAAATAAGAACTGTACTGTAAATGTATGTTCTCCACCTTATTATTTTCTTAAGAACATTCTTCTCTAGCTTTATTGTAAGAATACAGTATGTGATAATGTAACATCCAAGATATTTGTTAAGTGACTTTATGTGCTTGGTAAGGCTTCTTGTCAACAGGAGGCTACTAGGAGTTAAATTTTTAGGAAGTCAAAATTATACATGGAACAGCCCCTGCCCTCCGTGTTGTGTGAGGGCCAACGGCAGTAGAAAACGCACACGTTTAAAAAAGTGCATGGTATCCAGAAAGCCTCCACTCTCCTGCGCATGCAGAAACCCACTTTCCTCAACACAGTTATTGATTTATTGCCTGCATTCCCAGATATATGTACATATGGAGATAAAACAATGACCTTGTTTTTTTTTTTTCACTAAACAATATATTTTTGGACACTGTTCCCTAGGGCATGATCAAGTGCTGACAAATTACTTGCTTACCTTTTGGATGAGTGCATGCTATTCCATTCATATATTGTTTAACCAGATGGATGTTTAAATTCCTCTCTTTCACTATTACAATTTGGCAACGAATAACTGCACTTTTGCCATTTTGTAGGTACTGTAATACAGCTAGTGGATACACTTGTAAGTGGAATTACTGAGTCAAAGAGAAGGTATATTTTAAATTTTGATAGGTCAATTGTTCTCCATAAAAGTTGTGCCTGTGTATGAAAATATTTTCTCCTCACAACATCACCAACACATGTTATTAAACTTTTGGATCTCTGCCAATCTGATAGATGAGAATTACATCCCATTGTAGCTTTAATTTTAATTTCTCTATGTGTATGGCAAACATTATTATTTAAGTCTACAGAAAAATAATAAGGTAAAGATTGAAGACATTCAAGTTCAAGGAGGTTAAGTGATCCAACATCACCAACTAATAAGCGAGAACACCCAGAAAGTGGTCTCCCAAGCTCGGCTTCCTTGGCCCTCACCCCACCTCTCTTCCATAGCACCCAGCTCAGTGCCAAGACGGCTGCTTAAATATATGCCTTTCCTGACAGTCCCCGACACCTGATCAATAATTGTCAAAATAGATGGAAAGAATGCCTTTTATTAAGGGAAATAAGACTTCTTACCAGAACAGCAAAGTCAATGAATTCTGAAGCATCCTCCCCACATCCCTTTAAAATAAGAACTACTTCCCCCAGCTCCCCCAGAGAGATTTAAAAAATATCAAAACTTTAATATATATATTGATTTCAAAGAGGAAGGGAGAGGCAGAGAGAGAGAGAGAGAAACATCAATGATGAAAGAGAATCATTGATTGGCTGCCTCCTGCATGCTCCCTACTGGGGATTGAGCCTGCAACCCCAGCATGTGCCCTTGACTGGAATTGAACCTGGAACCCTTCAGTCCGCAGGACAACACTCTATCCACTGAGCGAAATCAGCTAGGATAATATCAAAACTTTTTCTTTGAGTCATCAGTGAATGATTGACATAAAATGGGCTTCTAGTGGAGTTGAAAGTGTCCTAGCTGAGACATATTTGAGGAAGAAAACCTTACTCTTTGCTCACTTCTTTCCCACTCTTGACAGTTTCCTCTCTGTATCTGACTTCAAACTTGGTCCTGTGGAAATCCTAAGAACCTTGTGGTTTCTGAGCAGCAGTTGAAGACTTTGCTTTCATCCACGACTTACATACATACGCACATACATCCATCATTGGTATTTGTTGTGTGTGTGTCAGGTGGAGCCTTATCCCAGGACCATGCAATCTCTTGACCCAGCTGTCCCAGCAGTTTCCTGCTGATAGAGGATTAATTGCCCTGACCAGCAATTGTCTGAAGTCAGTGGTAGGTTTGGGGATACTAGAAGGGACAGAGCCATTTGGAGAGGAGATGGTTTCCTGTGGTTCACAGGCAGAGCAGTTTGTGGTAGTTTGACAATTATTAAACAAATCAACAAAATGAGTAAATGAAGCAACTGTCTGGAATAGAAGTTATGTCAATCCTGAATTATGAATCCTTCATTCAACAGATTTTGAGCGCCTACTATGTATCAAGAACTGTTCTAGGTTTTGGAGGTCTAGCAATGAATAGCATGGGGTGCAGGGGAAGGAGGGGACGGGAAATGCCTTCATAAAACCTCATCATTGTTAGAAGAATGGGGCCCATTTCTGGAACACTATGGATGCCCTTAGGCTCAGCCTTATGCTACAAACAAAAGAGGTGAACAGAATTGCTTTTTTTTTTCTTTTTGTTAATCCTCACCAGAGGATATTTTCCCATTGATTTTTAGAGAGAGTGGAAGGGAGGGGAGAGACACACAGAGCAAAACATCACATGGGTTGGTTGCAACCTAGGTATGAATCTTTGTCCGGAATAGAACCCAGGGCCCTTCTGTCTGCAGGTCGACACTCTCTCTACTGAGCCAAACTGGTTAGGGCTTGAATTGCTTTCAAATATTGTGCACTTCTAGGTCCCAGGAAGGAAAACCTCTAAAATTCACACATCTTTTAAAAGCATCTGGGGGAAATATAAATGACAAGGGGAAAAAGCATCCCCTTTAAAAGCTGGTCAGCTAGTTTTCTGCCAAGGGCTTGTCAAAATTGCTCCAGAGAAAGAAAAAAGAGAAACAAGTGCACATATACATTTTTAAAGTAGCTAGCAACCAAGACAACACCAATTATTTAACCACAGTAAAGAAACCAGCAGCCAAACCACACTGATTATTTAACCGCGTATCCAAGTGCTGAACACAGCCCTAGCCAGCCACGTTAATTTAATGTAAATATCCCACGTAACCGGCCCCAGGAGGCAGCAACTACAGCAAGGACAGCTCCTCACCTTTCCTTGTCTTAGCTCCAGAGGTCCCTGGAGCTGTGAAACTGGCTACAGTCCAGCTAATATTTTCCTTCCCCCACTCCTTTTGGTATTTTTGTTTCTCTAAAAACTCGTATCGTTCTTATTCATCCCTTCCCTACTGACCTACTGGGTTCACATGCACACACAGACTCAGGGACACATTTCATTGGGTAAATTCTATCCTTTTCCTCTTCATTGCCACCTTTTCTTTTCTTTCTTTTTTCATTTCAAGCATCTATCTTTCTCCCTCCCTCTCCCCCTCAACCTCCATGCTTTCATTCCAGTGTATTTGATTCCTATTTATTTAGTTTTTACTAATCATGATATGTAAAGTTTAATCTCAGGGAGTGTCTATCAGGAAAACCTAAACTTTCCCCTTTGCTATTTGCAATTGCACAATATGCAAGTGAAATGGACAGTATTTGGTGTGACTGGCTGGAAAGGCTGAATAAAAGAAGAAGGAGATGACTCCAAGGTTTGAGGTAGGCTATATCCCTTATACTCCAGACTTGTTTTTCTGCTTCCTCAACATTTCCATATGGAAGTTCAATAGTCATTGTCACTGTAGCATGTCAAACACAGAAGCCCAAATTTCAGTCTCTCTCAGACTTGCTTATTCCTCAACTTCTCCCATCTCAGCAAGTGACAGCTCTGTTCTCTTGATTGCTTAGAATAAGACTTTAAAAGAGATTTTGACTTTTCCATTTCTCTCACAGTCCAATGAGCAAATCTTTAGGGTAAGATTTACTTTCCATATTGATCCACGAACTTTCCATTTTCTACCACCTTCACCTCTGCCATTCTGATCGAACCCAACATTATCTTTGCCCTAAACTTCTACCATAGCCTCCTGATTGGTCCCTGCCTCCACTCTTATGTTTTAGAATCATTCAGATCACATAACTTATCTGTGTCAAAGCCTTCAATGGTTCCCAAGTTATTCCTTACAATGGCCCATAAGGTTCTACAGAGTCTGACTCTCCAGTATCTAATCTCATCTCTTCTCACTGATCCAGGAGTCTGCTCTAGGCATCAGGCTGCTATGCTGGTACATGTATTTGGCAAGCAAGTTCCTACTTCTGGCCCTTTGCTTTTGCTGTATCCCCTGATGTTAGATAAATTTCCTTCCCATTTATCTCCTTCTCTATAGAGGCTTTGGCATGCATAATGCTATTTCTTGCCTTGAATGCTAATCCTCCAGAAATCCACATGATGGATTATTATTATTACTATAGGCCTGTTGCACGAAGATTCGTTTAATAGGACTTCCTTCCCCTGGCTGCTGGCACTGGTTTTCCTCTGGCACCCGGGACCCAGGCCTTCACTCTGGCTGCCGCCTTCTGTCTTCACTTTGGCTGGAGTGCCGCTCCTGTAGCTCCCTTCTCCCCCCACCTTCTTCTTCATAGCAGGCGTCCCACCCCACTTAGCTATTCTTTGCCTGCATGCATGCTGTCCAGAGGCCTGGAGTAACTGGGGGGCAGGGCTATTGCCATCTTTGTTGTGTTAATTTTCATACTCACTCATGATTGGCTGGTGGGTATTGCAAAGTGATGGTCAATTTGCATATCTCTCTTTTATTAGTGTAGATTCCAATCAGGTAATGTCACATCTCCACAGAGGCCTTTCATGGCCATCCTACATGAAGTATCATGGTCAAGTAACTAATTATGACTCTTTATTTTTAAATTAACCCTTCTAATTTGGCATATTATATGTTTATCTATTATTTGTCACAAATTGAATGTAAAATGCTAAGAGAAGGGCATTTGTATACTTTATTCAGAGCTATATCCCCCTGGGTCTTGAAAAGAGACAAGCACATAGAAAATTCTCAGAATTCGTTGAGTGAATTACAAGACTGGATTTAGGGGCAGCATAATTTTTTATTTATTTTTTTATTATTTTTTTAATTAAATCTTTATTATTCAGATTATTACATTTGTTTCTCTTTTTTTCCCCTCCATAGCTCCCCTCCACCCAGCTCCCACCCTTCTCTCTACCCTTACCTCTCTCCCGTTGACCTCATCCATAGGTGTATGATTTTTGTCCAGTCTCTCCCTGTACACCCCTCACCCCTTTCCCCCAGAGAATTATCAGTCCACTCCTTTCTGTGCTCCTGATTCTATTATATTCACCAGTTTATTCTGTTGATCAATTTTTAATTCACTTAATTTTTAGATTCACTTGTTGATAGATATATATTTGTTGTTTATAATTTTTTATCTTTTACCTTTTTCTTCTTCCTCTTCTAAAAGAGTACCTTTCAGCATTTCATATAATACTGGTTTGGAGTTGATGAACTCCTTTAGCTTTTTCTTATCTGTGCAGCTCTTTATGTGCCCTTCAATTCTGAATGACAGCTTTGCTAGATAGAATATTCTTGGTTGTAGGTTCTTGCTATTCATCACATTGAATATTTCTTGCCACTCCCATCTGGCCTCCATCGTTTCTGAGGAGAAATCAGCTGACAGTCGTATGTGTGCTCCCTTGTAGGTAATGAACTGTTTTTCTCTTGCTGCTTTTAATATTCTCTGTCTTTTGCTCTTGGTATTTTAATTATGATGTATCTTGGTGTAGTCCTCTCTGGATTCCTTTTATATGGGGTTCTCTGTGCTTCCTGGACTTACCAGATGTGGAAAGTTTTCAGTCATTATTTCTTTAAATAGGTTTTCAGTATCTTGCTCTCTCTCTTCTGGTACCCCCACAATTCTGACATTGGTATACTTGAATCTGTCCCAGAGGCTCCTTACATTATCTTCACATTTTTGGATTCTTCTCTCTTTTTGCTTTTCCAGTTGAGTGTTTCCTGATTCTTCATATTTCAAATTTTTGACTTGATTCTTGCCTTCCTCTAGTCTGCTGTTAGGTCTCTGTATGATATTTTTATTTCAGTCAGTGTATGTTTAATTTCTAGTTGGTCCTTTGTCATCTCTAGTTGGATCTATTCCATCTCTAGTTGGTTCTTTTTCATCTCCAGTTGGTTCTTTTTCATCTCCTCTGGGTCTCGCTAATGTTATCCAACTTTTCTAGGATATTGTTGAAAAACCTTTTGAACTCTATATCCAGTCGTTTGTTTTCCTCCATTTCTTTTGTTTGTGATCCCTTCCCTTGTCTCAGCATTTTCACTATGTCGGGAGAACTTCTGTGCTGTATTCAGTCTTATGATACCAGACTTGCAAAACTGCAGAAGCCTCTCTGTTGAGCTTGGGATGGGTGGAGTCTCAGGGCTTAAGGGACCGCCTTGACATCTAGTCAGCCCCACCCTCCATGGTCCCTGAGTCTCACGTGACTGGGTAATTGCTGGAGCGGTCCCTGTGCGTGGGCACGCTCTTGCAGTGCCTCTAGACTGCAGGGACAGCATAATTAATTGTAAAGAATGTGGACTTTTAAGCCAGGTAGGTTGGGTTTATATCTTGCTTCTGCCTCTTACTCAATGAGTAATCTCAGACAAGTTACTTTGTCTCTCTGCATGCCTCAGTTTTCCTATTATAGAATGCAAATAGTAAGAACAAACTGTAGCATTCATTTTATTTATTTTTGAATATTTTATTTCTTGATGAGAGAAAGAGAGAGAGAGAGAGAGAGAGAGAGAGAGAGAGAGAGAGAGGAGAGAAAGATTTGTTTCTCCACTTATTTATACATCCATTGTTTGATTCTTGTATGTGCCCTCACTGGGGATCAAAAATGCAACCTTATTGTATCGGCGATGACACTCCAACTAACTGAGCTACCCTGCCAGAGCATTCTGTAGCATTTTTAAATTGTGATGACAAATTCTTTGGTGCTCCTTCTATCAAGAGGAAGGACTGTGTCTCCTACCCTTGACTCTGAGCAGGCTATGACTGTTCTGACCAATAGAGTGTGATGGAAACAATGACCAAAGCTAAGTCATACTAGATAATCTAGCTTCTGCCTTCTTCACTGGAACACTTGCTCTTGGAACCCAGAGCTGCCATGTAAGAAGTCCAAGGACTCTGAAGCTATGTTTTGAAGATTCCCCACCCTCCATGGAGAGGCCACATAAGTAAGTGCCCCAATTCACAGTTCTACATAAATCCAGCCTTTAAATCATTTCAGGCCAGGTGTCAGATTCGAGGGAAGAAGCATCTAGGTAATTCCAGCCCCCAGCTAGTTAGTCACGCCACCTGCGACTGGGAAGGTCTGACACCATGGAATGGAAACGTCCTCTCCGTCTGACATCCTGTGCACTGTCTGATTTCCACAGAATCTGTGAACTCAGAAAAACATTATTCTTTTATGCCATTAATTTTAAACCAGTAAGTTGTGTAACCACAGACAACGGGCACCCCATTTTAAGGGCTATTTTGAATACTAAAGTAGTTATTGTTTGTAAGATGCTTAGAACTAGGTCAGTGCCAGCTATGTAGTAACTAGTCAATATGTTAACTTTTATTGTTACTGTGAGAAAAGTTCTGATAAATACAGGGAATTCTGAGGTATTATTTAACAAAAATGCTCTTATCGACTCTTAAAACTTAATGAGAAAATTTGGAAAAGATTTAATGCGTTCATAAATTGTATTCCCCAAAATTAATTTCTTTATACTCTTGGATAGAGGCTGTACAGTGATATTCTAATTGGATGATGGCTTGGTGTCAGATGTGGTAAAGCCAGCCCGAGGAGAACAAAGTTTTCAGCACAACAGTGACTTCTCTGAGTGAGGGCCCAGGGTCTGGCTCATGTTCATGGTCCTCTGAGTACCTAGCAACAGTGCAATGCTCAACGTGGACACCCCACAAATGTTTGCCTCACTGACTTGATTGATGCACTTGTGTTCACTGTCTTATATAAACTTTTCGGAAAACATTGCTTTATTTAGTATTTTCTCTACTTTTGCCTTTAAATATGTAATATTTGCCAAGAACTTGATTGGTAATCTCATAAAATGTAGACTGATGTTTATGGATTAAATGGCTAGTATTTTTAAGAATGTACAGCGCAGCGTAAACATGGCACTCTTGCACAATCCTTTCCTGGACTCAAGCTTTTTGAACTGAGTTCAAATCTAAACTGAGCCGAGGCCACACAGGGCGTTCGAGCAAAAAAAAATGTGAATTTGGAATGCACTGAACCCTCTCGATTGGGGGAGATAGGCACTGGAGGAGGTAATTTTTAAGGACATGCTTTTCATTTCTGGTCACCTGGCAAGCCAATCTAAGAAAACATACCGCACCAATGTGAGTTTCAAGCCACACACATTGTCTAGATAGAAAAACAACTCCCCAAATCACATAGTGTTTTGGAAATTATTCGCTGAATATGTCAACATACCCCTCAAAGGAAAAGCAGTTGCCCAGTTTTTGGACTCTTCTCCTGCAGATTTCTCAAATTTCGAAATAACAGAATCCTTAAAATAATTAGTTGAATATGCATCACATATTTTCCAATGCCTATTGAATGCTTTGCTACAAAATAATTTAATGTGTCTAGTTTCATGGTGAGTGATCCATGTGTGTGTTACAGCAGAGAGGGGAAGGAAGAAATACCAGCAGAAGGAGCAGAGAGGCTAAAGAATAAGAAAGGGAGGGAAGAGAAATATTTAGATTTAAGAGGTAGTTGAGCCAAACCGGCCACAACTAGGAATCTCCTTTGAAACTCATAGTCTGCACATCTTTACTACAGCAAATATTAGTGCTTCAATGTCATTTATAGCCAGTACAGTACAACCTATATATCCAAAGTGAAAAATATTTGGGACTGGCTTCTCTCAGTAACAATGAAGTCAGGGACAATGGTAGTGATAATGACTTCCTATTCATATACCCAGTTTGCAATGTTCCTGTAGGAGCTGTTGATTTAGTGGATCAGGATCAGCATTGCCAGATACGCAGCCTAAGGGAGCATTTTTTGTCTCAAGCAAGGAAAGCACACATCAGTTAACTGATGGGCTATTTTTACTGCAATTTCATTTTAGTGCCTGGGCCAACATCTATCTCATGGATTATCATTATTGGTAGTAATTAATTTGAGCTCAACATTCACAGTTCTACTAGGAATCACTGGTTGAACATAAACTGTATATTATACAGAGGACTCGGCTTACATGTTGTCTGTGTGTTCTTAATTCTAACTTCATTCTTCCCATTTTTATTTTATTATTTTTTAAAATATATATTTTTATTGATTTCAGAGAGGAAGGGAGAGGGAGAGAGAGATAGACACATTAATGATGAGAGAGAATCATTGATTGGCTGCCTCCTGCATGCCCCACACTGGGCATTGATCCCGCAACTCGTGCCCTTGGCCAGAATCAAACCTGGGACCCTTCAGTCTGCAGCCCAGCACTCTATCCACTGAGCCATTCTTCCCATTTTTAAAGATGAAATACTTGAATTGCCCAGTGCCATGTGGCTGGTAAGCAAAGGAACTGTGGTTTGGAGCAAGATCTGACTCCCAGATCTTGCCTCACCATACATGACATTATCTGAATTGCTTACTCAGAGCAACTGGTACTGGGAACCTAGACTCCTGGGGACTTAAATAATCCCTTGGTCTTTAGTCCCTAGCTTAACATTGCCCAATTGTTTCAGCTAACAGACCGAGCAGGTTAAGGAGTGGGCTGGCTTTGACATCAGCATGTTGAGACTGGCAACCCAACCCCAGCTCTGATATCATCCCGGTGAAGTCAGCCTGGCATGGCCCCTGCTTGCCAACTGCCTCGGAATTGTGGTCTAGCCACAAGCCAGACACCATACACTCACAACTGGTAAAAAGGCTGGGCAAGATGGCTTGATGGGAAACATGCCTTCTGTAGGCTGCTGATTTCCCAAGCCTACCAACCTTTCTTGCCTAAAGAGAATAAAGATTAAGTAGTTAGTTGCCTTGTATTTCATGTCAGTGGAATGTAATTGGCTCAATTGATTTAACTTGATTCCAACAACATCACATGTGCAGTGATCCTTTTTGACTGTTTAGGCAACAGTGGAGAAAAAGAACTCTAAAATTATTGATGCCATTTCAAATGCCCTTCTTCCCAATTTGGCCTGTAAGCGCGCTGGTCACTTCTTTGAATCATCCTGGTATGTGTGTGTATAGAAGTATATGTGTGACAGATAAAAGTGTATTCAACAATCAGGGTAGAATGGCTTAGCAACAGCAAAACTCTTCCTTGAATTTATTTCTGACTCCGTGCTAATTGAATTAAGCTAATGCTTCATCACTGTGCTAGACCTGAGCCCTCTGCTCCCATATCCATTCCTTGCCTTTCTCCATTCTGCCCTGCTCCATATCTCTGGAGGTTTACCCTCACCCCGCCTGTGGCCTGTGTTGCCCAGGTTTCTCCATTAGTTGTCTTCCAGCAGGATTTGGCTAATGAGAGATACTGCTGTGAGATAGTAGGGGAGTTAAAAAGGGAGAAGCCAGGGTACTTTCTCCTTCTCTCACTGCCTTGGGCAGTACCCCCACTCTTCGCCAGGGTTCTCACTGTCTCCTGTGACCTTGACCTTGGACTTAGGTAACACTGTGACCATTGAGCCTTGGAGAAGTAGCATCCCTTTGCTCTTGCCAATCTCAGATTGGACCACCATTCTGGGTTCTGCTTCTCAGCCTCTATCATTACATAAAGAATTAAATACCCTCTATTTTTACATACCCAGAGTGGTTGGTTTCCCCAGTTGAACGCTGACAGATATAATTATATCATTTTTGTATCACTCAGAAATTGTTTCACACATATATAAATTGTCTTTGATATAAGGTTTTGGTAAGATCTGGGGTGGGGGGATTTTCAGCTTGCTAAGTGTTCAGTAGGTATGTATTATGCAGAAGCAAGTACATAGGAGAACATTTATTGATTGTTACACAGCCAGGGTCTTAGAAAGTTGAGAAGATCTACAAAACATTTTTTTTCAGGTCTGTGGAATGTAATTGGTTCAATCGATTTACTGCCTGCATATAATATGGACACATTAGGAGATGGAAACATTTAGTAGTGCTCCTGTTTGAGCAGTGCCAATGGCAGGGCATTTTCTGTGGTGGTGTCATCAGATTGCCTGTTGGCATGTGTTGTCAGAGAGCAGGAACAATTCCATTCAAATAAATGATTATGAGCAGGAAAAGTTAGGATTCTCTTCAGAAGGGCGGGTGATCCACATGTTTCCTCCCACCTTCATTATAGGTAGCCTGGAATTGAACTAAATGGGTCATTAAGAATGTTTCTGTAGCATCAGCCATTGGCCTACAACGTCTTTGATGTCCATGCACCAGAGAACAAATTCACTGGTAAGGATGAGGATGATACGGAAGAAGGGAGAAATGAGAGCAGCCTTGTGTAATTTTTTTGTGACATTTAAATGAGTAAATAAGTCACTGGTAAAATCATTCCAAATAAACTGTGCTGACTGAATCATTGTGCATGTTTTCATTTACTAAAGGGGAAGTTGGCAAATACTTACAAATCATGATGTTTTGAGGAATGCCGTTTTCAATTATTAAAATCATCTAATTTTGAATGGAGCTGAAAGTCAGAACTGGGAATAACAAGCATCTTTACTCTTTCCTAGTAAGCCAGAATCTTGCTTTCTATTCAGACCTCTCCTTGTGTTACTTCAAAGCAGAAGACATTGTCTCATTTCAGTAGACGGATCAGTAGAAGATGCAGGAACCCGAAGGCAGTGTCAGAGAAGAGCATAAAGAGAAAAAAGGTAAAGAGAAAAGAAGAGTAGGGGAGGAAGGAGAGAGTAATAAAGGAGAAATAATGGATAAGGCCCTGGCCATTCAACATGCTGTTGCCTGAGCTACTTCCTGCTTCTCTCCATTTTCTGTTTCTCTAGTTGCCTTAGGAACAGGAAACTTAGCCCTTCTTATTGCTTTGGCCCTGTCTTTTTATTTGTTTTCATCTCTTTGCTCAAATAGGAGGTAAGCTTTCTTTTCTTCTCTCACCTATCTTTGTCCTTTTGTACTTAGAATATACTTTTATTCTTAAAGTATTAAGTATAAAAGCCTACGTCACCTCTATTTTTCTTCTAGAGACCCAGCTAATCTTGTAAGCTAATGTATTGGCCGCCAGTTGGACATGGGACTCAACCATTTCCAACTCCTTTTTGGGTTTGTCTGAGTGAAAATACAATTCACCTCTTTCTTCAGCAACTGAAGAAGATGAAAATGTATCATTTACTTAGTTTGTTAAAAAGCAGTACCTGTGGACATCAAATTAATTTGGTTCAAATCAGGGGCAAAATGGAATATCAAGATTTAAAATAACAGTATGGAAGGAGTCACTTCTCTTCACTCCCTACTCTACTTTCCTCTTTAAAGTAGTTCCCGAAGTTGGAGCAGAAAATAATAGCTTTAAATGTTCTCTTTGTGAAGGAATTTGCCAATTATCTGGCAGATGTTCTTTCTTTTTATTCCTTATGCGTCATAGTTTCCTTAACATTCTTTCCCTCCTTTTTTTCCCCCTTTCTCTGGCTCTTGTTCTCCCTTTTGTTCTCTTTTTCAAAGCAGTGAAGATAGAGGTTCAAAGAATGTGTAATGCTTATTTCCTTCCCCTGGAAACAAGGCTATGCCAAGTCTGGAGGCCCGGGGTTGATGAGAAGTTTTCTTACTTTAATTATAACCTTGTCTAGGAAATTCTCTACCAGTTTAGTGACTTTTGTATCCTGGAATTAATTTCATTGAGTTGCAACATTAAATTGTTTGTTTTGATTTTATGACTCCACTTAAACCTTCAATACCCCATTAAATAATGAAATATTGAATCATGAGTACCCATATTTTTTTCCTGGGATTTAAAATTGAAATTTCCCTAAAAATTCTTGGAGGAATCAGAAAACTATCAAAGTAACTCACAACCATGGCTAGAAATTGATATTTTCATCCTTGAAAGAAAAAAATACCCAAAGACTAATTTTTGAAATTTGTTGACCAGCATAATACTAAAATTTGTCTGGCCATTTTGCATTCATCTTAGTCAAAATTTTGAGCCCCTGAGTTAATATCCAGTTTTAAAATAAAATCATATGTCTCTGTGCTAGTTATTTCTTTTCATAATTGAAAAATAATTCTAGTATATGGATTTATTATTGATTGTTCTTTTTAAATAGAGACAACCCTATTCCTCCTATACAGTACATTCACAACAAACATCCTACCAATGCAGATGCAGTTCTCAGTGACCTGTAGGCAGGCCATCTAATGCATAACAACTGGCCACACATTCTGACTGAAATTGGGCCTCAGGTGGCTCATTCCGAGCTCCTGTTCCCTTCGCTGGGGCTGAAGTTCTAATCATCAGACACCCTTACCCACTCCCCTTGCTAGTTCTCTCCCCTGCTTTTTCCACACCAGCTTTAACAATAAATAGAGAAGAATGAAAGTAAAAAGCTACAGTGAGAAAATTTATGTGAGACACTTTTTGATTCTCTAATTTTGTGGGACTCGTTGAGCAAATGCTTTGATGAACAATCTGATTCTTGGTAAGACACAAATGGCCAACAGACTGACAAGTTTATTTCAGGCAGGTCCTGACAACACGGAGTTTCTGGATTCATTCCTGGTTCTACACAAAATTTTCTTTTCTGAGACATTTTGTCATGAAAAGCACTTGGTGCCACCCCTGCCACCCACCTTGTATACTGGTATTATTACAACTCCTTCTATTACTATAGCTACATATGCAAATACACACACACACACACACACACACACACACACACACACACACACCCCTCCATCAGAAAGAGTGAAAGCATCACAGAGCTGGACAGACCCTAGGAGAAGCCTGTGAGAGAGATTGGGTTTTCCCAAAAGCTGTGTGGAATTTCACAGCATGTAGCTGATAAGAAGAAATGACTGGGAGAGGTGCGGGCCAGGTGGTCACGGTATGTCTCCTTAGTGAAGGTGCTTTTCCATAGAACTATGGATGAAGGCAGATTTGAGTATAGTGACAGATCTTCCTCTTCCTGAGTGTATTGCCTTGCAGCTCCTCTGTACCTTCAGGAAAGTCTGATCACCCCTTTCATCTTAAGTGATACCCAAGTGGAAAAGAGAAAACAGGACATTGGGGGAAATGTTGCCAGCCTCCAAATTATTGCCCCATCCTACCTCTGGGCCATGGTTCCAGCAGAGAAAGGACCACATGGTTTCAAGAGGATTCCGTCTGGGAGAAATGGTCAGGGAAGTGAGCCAAGGTTCACGTTCAAGGAGAGGCCATTGAGAAAACACCCGGAGCTTAGGAAGGGCCTCCAAAGACATCTATAAATACCCTAGTGAGAAGAGACCCTTAGATTGAAGGCCCAGGGAAAAAAAACAAAAACTAAAAGTGAGGCTAAAAGAAGAATTTGTTAAGAAACATTTAAGGGTTAGCCATCCCTCCAACATGTTTATTTCCCAGCTATAAATCCTCCTCCATCTGAATTTATATCCCATAATTTCACCCTCATGCTTCAGTTTAGAAATGAAACTTCTCCAAGGAATATCCACTTCATATGATACCCTGAATATCTTATAGGATTTTGGACTCAGATTTCAATTATTTTTAAATCCATCCAAATGCCTTTTCCCTGCTGACAGCTCTGCACTGCCCACTCATATAAGAAGACTCACCAGGAGAATAAATTATTTCTTCCCTTGTCACTGGTAATTTGTGTTCACTAAATTACCTCCAGATCTACTTTCCCAAGTCAAAAATAACTTCATGGTTTGTTTTTTTCTTCCATGTCCACCTTGGAAAGACATACAGATTTTGAAGTTAACCCCTCTCTGTTAGATACTCAGGAATAATTAAGCTAGTCCTCCCCCCCGCCTTAAATCAGCCAGATGTTTCATTTTAAGATGGAACAATACATGGTTTATTTGACCCAAGTTCTCATGGAAAGGCCATTGCTTTCATTTTGATAGTCCTGTTATGTGAGAGGTAAAAATGAAAACCATCTTTAAGAGAATTTCTTTTTTTCTTTTTTTTAATTTTTCTGGGAACAGTGCTTGGTCTAAATAGGAAACCACATTTTAAAAGAACATGTAAGTTATTACTGATGATGCTTCAGAATCAGATCAAACACTTTCAGCTACAGCCATCACGTTGGGATTTTATCACACTGCTCCTCATAAACTTTAAAAGAGATTTAAATGTCTTACCATGTCAAAATCTATTTCTGGCAAGGCATCTTTTTACATTATTTCTTTGTCACTTTTGTGTTTTCTTCTAATCAAGGTAGGCTAATATGCTGAGGGCACCTTTCATTTTTGTCTTAAAGAATGCTAATAAATGGTTAAGGGTATTTTTTTACAACATGGTGAGTGTTATTTCACAATGTTTCATTAGCCACAAATCCTCAAGTCACTTTTAAGAATTCCAGATGCTCTACTGTAGGTATTTTTGCAGCTGTTTTGTGGAAAATCATGAAAGTGCCACTCTCTTTGGAAAAAAAAAAGAACATATCTCATTCCTTTAGGGATCAGTCTCTTTTACTGTACTTCATAGTAACAAAATGGGTAATGTAAAGACAGCTGTGTACTGGATATATTCCCTCCATCTGCTTGAAGTTCAGATAATTAAAATATCTTCTAATTTGTAAAACTAGTTTGATTTTACTTTGAAGGAAGTCTTCCTTTTGAACTGGCTGCCATACACTCTGAAGTTACAGTTTTCTTCCTGCAATTGGCAGGACAAAATTGGGCTTAAAGAGATTCTCTCTGCAGCCAATGATTTTGTTTTTACAATGTATTTTATTGTTCTTTGTAGCAAAGTTTATGGTTGAATCCACACATTCTTCTACAAGGAAGACAACATGTTATGTCTAACTGTCGATAACTACTGAGTCCTCTTAGGCCCACCTATATTTGTTAACATAAGATTTGAAATTTGAAAGTTATATTCAGAATATTCTGAATATTTATTCACTAATATTTTCTTAAATCTCAGGAGTATGTTGATGCATAGACAGCCACAGTTTGTAAACAAAGGAGAGATAAAGTTTTTTTTGTTGTTGCTTCCAGTATCACACAATCTGCAGTTTTTATTATCTGTATCTTGTATCTGACTTATAATGTTACTAGTGATCATTTCTTTCAAACAAAATATGAAATGCTGACTTGGGGATTTAGGTCTCAAAGGCTGGAATTCACATTGCTGAGATTTTGGCTACGAAGTCAAGGCTAAGTTAGGAAAATCCATTAGTAGGACTGTGATACAAAGAAAAATAGATTGGAATCCAGAGATTAAGGGTCCATCCCTGGCTCTAGCTCTTTCTAGCTGTGGCAACATCACTTGGAATTTATGATTTCAACTCTCCTGTTTTATAAATGCAGAAACTAGCTCTTTCTAGCTGTGGCAACATCACTTGGGGTTTATGATTTCAACTCTCCTGTTTTATAAATGACACGAAAAGTTCCATCAGAGCTCTAGAATTCCATAGTCCGATTAAAAATCAAGTCATTAAGGGTAACGTTTTGCCATTTTGTTTCTTAATTTTATTGCTTAAACACCGGTTTATAGACCTCAGGATGAGTTCAAATGGGAGTTGTTCATTTCCAAAACATGCAAAGTCACTTAACAAAGCCATGGGGATGCTACACTGAAAAAGACAGTGTGTTCTCTTATAGTCTTTGACCTCTAGTGAGGTGTAAACATGCAGATCAGGAATTCCAATACACTGAGGCAGCTCATGAAGTTGGGTAGGAGGACAGAAACAGCAGAAGTCATATTCCAAGAGGCAGGAAGACCTCCTGGAGGGCAAGACTTTATGATGCTTGAAGTACAAGTAGAGGTGGCTTCCCAGGCAAAGGGAATGATGTTCAAAACGTGTTAAATATCTTTGGTAGCACAGAAAACAGAAGTGGTGGTGGGGAGGCTGGATTAGACTGAAATCGTGAGTTCTATAGATGATTCTAGCAACACTTTTCCCTCATTGCCACTACAAGTCTGTCTTATTATAAATTAATGGCTTACCATTCGGGCCCATTCAGAAGCTAATTAAGCAGTATCTCTCTCCCTGGAGAGCTCTCAAAAAAGGAGACAGCCCTAGGTTTGGCTCAGTGGATAGAGTGTCTGCTTGTGGACTGAAGGGTCCCAGGTTGGGTTCCGGTCAAGGGCACATGCATGAGTTGTGGGCACAATCACCAGTGAGGGTCGTATAAGAAGCAGCTGATCAATGATTCTCTCCCATTATTGATGTTTCTATCTTTCCCTCTCTGATATCAATATATATATGGAGAACAATCCCCTGCCTTCATTTCTATCTGAGCCATCTCTAAAATCTTCAGTTTGCAAGGATTTTAGGCTCCACCACCATTTTCCTTCAAAACTACTATTTATTACAACAATTGCTTATAGTACTACTTATAAGATAATTATTTTCTTAAATTCAACAACATAATTTGCTCCACTGAAGTGGTTGGCTTGTGAAATTGTCTCTGCTTTTCTTTTAAAACTGTTGTATTTTATTGGACTTATGGTTGCAATTCCTTTACACATACTCATATGATCTTTAGGATCAGATGGTCTACTGCCTAAATCCATGCTCTTCTAAGTAGAAAAGAAAATTCTCAGGACAATGGTACTTTTGTCAGAGGAGTCTGGGAGGATGAAATAAGTTTAACACATGTAAAGTGCTTAGCACAGTATGGCACATAGTAGGTGAGCTCTTCCTCCACTTGTGAAACAAATGAGGCCTTCTCCAAGAGACTGGACTGCGTGGCGCGGAAAGATTTCCCCAATCCATTTACTCTGATTGCCAGTCTCTACAGCCAGTCCGTGAAACCCAACTTGCCTATCAGCCAGGACTAAGGACGCAGGTGAATTCAGCAAGAATTGGGGCTTTATAGCACTTGTCAAGTCCTTAGAAATCAAAACCGAGTTCTTAGTGGGAGGAAAGGGAGGGAGAAGCAAAAAACGTTTACTATAATGAAAGATGGAGTCAGAGATCATTAAACCAAGTGAAAGACTAGTTGAAAAAATGAAAACATTATTTAATATATGGTAATTTTACTTATTTACTTATTTACTTATTTTGCTTATTTTACTTATCTCAGGTAGATATAATAAGCTAAACCATGCCACTCAGGGGCTTTGTAGCGGGGGTGGTGGGGGGAGGATTGTAACGCCTAACTTAATAAGCAAAACAAAAAAATTTGTTATTAGAATTTGGAATGTCAATAATTCATCTGAAGTGATTGGAAATAGTTTGTTTTCTTAACTGGTTTCAAAAAGCCTCTGAAATATTATTTATATTGTTAATTTATTCAGCTGACTTTCCCTGCCTGGACTGTGGAATTGGAAACTTCGGTACAGCTGCTGTTCAAATGTTCACCAATTCCCAAGTGAAGTCCACACTGCAGATGCTGTAGGAAACTTAGGGGTAAGTGGCCCCATCACTTGCAAACTATTCACAGACATGGGAGAGAAAAAAGATTCTTAATGAGTTGAGACTCTTGAAAAGCATGTTCAAATGATCTTGCTCTTTCTTCTTGAAATAGGCAGCGTCACAAAACACATGTGCTTATGCAGCTTCGATACATGGACTAAGAATGCCTTTTAAGTGGAAGAAAGAGGGCAGAGAAAGGAAAAATCCTCCAGTTAAAAGGAGTCTCCGTAAATATGAGGAGAATAATATTTCAGTATCTCAGGGCTCGCCATCATCCACTGTGAGGTACAGGATGTGACACTGGAGTAATTAATGGAAAGTCTTAGTAAGTTATCATCTCACTTTCCAGAAAAGCCGAGGGAAGGCCCACATTCCATGGCTCAATCTGGCTCCCTCCTGAGTAGTCAGACTATTTCGCTAAGGCCACCACATCCCAATGACACCCCTCACATAATGGTCACAGTCACAATGCAATCCTGGCGCCGGCCAGCTTTAGTTTGTTAGGGAAAAAAATACTACTCTCCATGTATGTTTAAATAGTACAGACACATAATATTAAAAAAACAGAAGCTCTCAGTGTGTAATCTGATGCTCAGCCTTTGCAAAATAGGCAAAGATCCAAATATTTTCCTCTGCTAAAAGAGTTTAAAATTAGTTTCCAGGGGTGCGTTGGCAGGAGAGGCTAGCACTTGGGATTGGTGAGCTGTGGAGTTTGATTTGGGGACCATCTGTGTTTCTGAGAGAGAACCACCAGCGCTCTCAGGTTTAGCTGTGATCCATAAGGAAGATAGGCTGAACAATTGAACTTTCCAGGTTAAAAACAAGTGTGTGTGTGTGTGTGTGTGTGTGTGTGTGTGTGTGTGAGAGAGAGAGAGAGAGAGAGAGAGAGAGAGAGAGAGACAGAGACAGAGACAGAGACAGAGAGACAGAGAGACAGAGAAGGAAGGAGAGAAGGGGAGCAGGATCCATATTCCATTTGAAACTTTGGACTTCAATCTTCAATTATGGAACCAAGTGAAGTGAGGCAAGATCCACCCAAGCTTGGTTAGTTATAAATGTGGGCTCTATAATTCTTGGGGGTGGAGGGGCAGATTAAATAATACTAGAGATAATACATTGGATTCAGGTGGGCCCAACATAATCAGAAAGATTCTTAAAAATTGAAGGGAGGCAGAGAGTAGAAAAAAAAATGTGATGACGGAAGCAAAGTCAGAGTGATGCCGTGTGAGGACTCCACCTGCCATCGCGGGGTGTGAAGACGGACAAAGGAATGCAGGAGGCCTCAACACGCTGGAAAAGACAGGGAAACAGATTTTTTGGGGGGGTCTCCAAAAAAAAAAATGCTGCCCTGTTGACATATTTTTTTTTAAAAAAATCCTCACCAGAGGACATGTTTTTCTTATTGACTTTAGAAAGAGGAAGGGAGGGAGGGAAAGAGAAAGAAAGAGAGAAACGTTGATCAGTTGCCTTTCATATGTGCCTGGACCAGGGATCAAACCCGCCAACCTTTGGGTGTACAGGACGATGCTCCAACCACTGAGCCACCTAGCCAGGGCAGCCCTGTGGGCATCTCGATGTTAGCCCACTGAAAACTGTGTCAGGCTTCCCACTCACAGAATGGTGACGGTAACACATTTGTGCTGCTTCAAGCAGCCATGTCTGTGCTAATTTGGAATAGCATCCATAGTCAACAAGTAACTGTAACTGGGTCATCCTCAAATGTGTGCTGGCCAGGGTGGAAGAGCCGTAGGCTGTGTTGTGGGTGAGCATCCCTCTGCCTGGATCATTACCCATGGATGTATGTCATGGGGAAAAGGTCATTGTAACTCTCCACTCGCAGAGCCGCAGATGATGTAGTTAGAGACCAATTCCCCAGTCCCAGTCTGTTGCAGAGGTTGAAAACTGATATCCTCTTGGCCGAGTTCAGTTCAGACTCTTTTGCTTCCATAGAAAATTCCTTAAAAATTCTCATTAGATGCTAACATTAACGATGCCACTGAAGCATCTGAATTTCTGACTTTTCTTGGGGGAAAAAAAATTCAGAAAATGTTGCCACGCTTGCAGTCCCCTGGGAGTGGCCTAGAGGCTGTTGCTTTAGGCAGAGCGTGCTCACTGTCTCCACCTCATCACTGTCCCATTTCACATGCTCTCCCTTTACCCGGTTAGGAGGCCCTACAGACACCCAGTGTGTAATCTAGCACCCCGCTTGTATCTGATATGCATTTCAGAACAGGCTTAGTTAGGGTGAGTTATTCAATGAAAGCGAGGCAGCCTCAGGGCTTCCATTGTGTGAGAGAGCAAAGAGAGAGAGAGAAACATTGATCAGCAGCCCACTGAAAACCGTGTCAGGCTTCCGAAACACATTTGTGCTGTTTCAAGCTGCCACTTTTGTGCTAATTTGTTAACAGCATCCATAGAAAACAAAGAACAGTAATGGAGTCATCCTCAAATGTGTGTTGGCACACACTCATCTCAGAAAAAAAGGCCGAGGTGAAAGATTTTAGGCCCCTTCCTGGCAAATTCTTAGCCTAAACAGTACCAAGACACTCTGGCACTGGTGCCCGACAGGGAACTTCCAGGACTACTTAAGGCCTCTTGATTCTGATCAACTAAACCTTTACCCCCATAATTTATCTCAGTCTGACTGCAACGGGGAAGGAGAGAATTTTCCAAGGCATATAAATCAAGCGGGAACATTTTTAAGATGATGCACGCAGCAGAACCTCAGACGGTCCAACAAATAGCCTTTCCACGTGCGCAGAGCCGAGGCTGAGAGACGCCCCAGTGCACCCCGGTGAGGTGAGTCACAGGGAAGCTCCCGCATCAGCTGCAACGCGATCCCGCATAGCAGAATGCACTCAGGAGCCCCGACGCGCTCGCTGTTATGCTTGGCTTTATTACCCACGTATCTTTTTACTCATATCTGAATGCCCATGGTTATGGGCCAAAATTTTCAGAAAAGTGATACCTTGCAAGATCACACTTGAAATGGCTCTGAACAAGAATTGGGGGCTGGGGGGTTAGGGTTGAGATGGGGGCGGGGGTAGGGTCAAAGATAGGGAACAAGAGAGGAAAGTCAGCTCACAAAAGGGTCAGTGTCCTGAGAGGCCGGACAGGAATGTACCTTTTCCGTCCCGGGCTCTGGTCTTCGGCACACAATGTGGTGAATAGTCCGCATGGCAGGGCGAGGAAGAGGCCCTGCCGGCTCCTGACACGGCCTCTGTGGACGTGATGGATGTGGAGAAACCCAACCCTTCCCAGGGGGGTCAGGTGGCACTGTCAAGACAAAGAGTGCAAACAATTTGGTCCTGGAAAAGAACTCCCCTCCTTCCCTTTTTTGGAGATTTCTGCCCCAAAGTTATAGTATCCAGCCATCCTCTCTGGAGCTGGAAATCTGTGCAAGGAAGGAAAAATGCAGCCAGCCCTGAACAGAAATAGTTCCCGTGTAGGACATATTTAAATTAGGCACACATTTTCGTAAAAGTAAATACACAGATCGTTGTTTTTTTTTTCTTAAAAAAAAAGACAATTAAGAAGTAAATAGATACATACATAAGTAGATAAACAAATACATGTTTAAAAAGTGGCATTTACTGCCAAGAGTGAGTCCAAAAACATCTGCTTTCTGGATGAGAGAGTGAGGCCTGATCCAAGTTTGTAAAAGCCTCTCTCACTCAGAGCTTCCCTTTGGAGGCTGTGGATAAAATCAAGGGCGGGGAGGATGAGTCTCCCTCTGACCCCAGGGGCTGGCTGGCGGAGCAGACAGAGAAAGGGAGCGGAGCAAGCAGGCCTGGCTGCTGCTCCCGCTGGAAGAACCTTGCTGAAGATTCCCTCGGCCTTTGCGATGGCTCCTTGTCGTTTTATATCTCTGAGCAGGGAGGCTAACTGGATCTGGATTTATGTGCGCTTTTGATCAAGTACATACCAACGCCCCATCCTCCCCTTTCTCCTAACCCAGGCCCCGAGATGTTTTGTGAAATATCTATAAATTTTCTTAATTGCCAGACAGTTTTCCCACTTCTAGGCAACTGGGCTTCCCTTCGCGGTAATGTCAGAAACTGACCTTCGACACCGGGGGCCCGTGTTTGATGACTACCAAATGTTGAAGGCACCTTCACATTTCCTTGCTTTTCTTCCCTGTGAGGCTGGGCAGTAGAGGCCGGGCCCGGGAGAAGGTAAGCTTTTTAATCCTGGCCAAAGTGGGAGGAAATGTGCCAATGCAGGAGGGAACTTGGGGAGCCGTGTGCACCTGTTGTGTGCTGGCCATGTGCTGAGCTTGAGGCCCTCCAACACTCCAGAGGTCACTTTCGTCAGCCTTGTTTTGACAGATAAGGAACTAAAAGAAATGAATCCAGTTGCTAATCTTGAGCCAGTAAATGGCAAAGCTGGCGCTCCAAAACCAAGCCCGCCGGCCTCCGAAGCTCTACTTAGCTACCAAGCCTTGAGAGGCTCTCCTCATTCCTACTCCCTAGAGAAACTTCTGGAAAGATCCTTGAAGGTTTGCTCTCTGGAACTTCTTATCACTCCTATTACGTTATGGAGAATTCCCACACAGAGAATTGCCTGGAGCAGATAGTCAGAGCTCTGCAGAAGTGATTATTAGCCCATCTCAGCTCAACATTGATTTCCACTTTCAGACCCAGGCATCGCTGAGGCAGGCTGTCAGGGTAGAAGATGAGGTCACTCGACCAGCCCCCACACCACCCACAGCCACCAAGTTGTCCCTGTGGCTGCAAAATGGGTGGCTCCTTTTAAATAAGTAAGAATTTGGATGGTGACAGGTTTATGGGCCAATATCAGCAGCAGACCTGCCATTTCTGAGGGACCATTTCCGTGGGCAGCAGGACAGTCAATGCAATCTGAAGACTGAAGACCAGGCACTCAGAAGAAGGAAGGGATTCTCGGGTAACCACCTACTCTCTACCTACTGCCCCCAGCAACCCTTTGCTTGATTCTGTGTTTTGTAGCTCAGACAGTCCACTTTTATTCAAGACACCCTATGTTGTGAGTTGATACAAAAGGACAGAGAAGTAACATGCAGAGGTCATAGCTATGGAATCAGTAGAATATCTGGTTTCAAATTAACACGCCACCTTGAAATACTGTGTGATCTCCAGCTAATTACCCAACCTCTCTGGGCCTTTTTCTAAGAGTTATTGAGATAGGGTGAGTAACACAGTGCCTGGCTTATCGCAGGCATGTAAAAATACTTTTTATCTATGCTCTTCTCATTTGTTTTATCAGAAATGGGCTGGTCCTGAGGGGTTTTCCTCTTTTTAACAAGCCTCAAATATTTCCAGGGACCCTAATTTTGTGGTGGTGTTGAAGATTGAAATCCTGCCTTCCTCTTGTTATTTGTGTAACCCTGAAAATACTATTTAACTTGTCTGAACCTCTTTTTTTTTTTTAGCCATAAATGGGTGATAATAATTAGGATGCAACTCATTTTTAACCAAACAACATTTAACATTTCATTCTTTACACAAAGGACCTAGATTTGGGATTCAGATAACTGACAGAAATCTCTCAATTTCAGGGAAGATTCAGGTCCAGGGAAAATTCTGATTGACCTAAAATAGCAATAATATTTTCATTCTCCTTCACCAGTGAGTGCTCTAGGGTGAGCATGAATAATAAACGCTTCTGTCCAAGGAAATGGAAAGGGACAGTTTAAGGGCAAAAAGCGACAAGCATTTTTCTCTTGTTTCCCACATGGGCTGCTGGGGGTGGACACAATTCCTGGAGAAGTGGCAGCATCTTGAATCCAGGAGGTGACAGTCACAAGGATGAAACCGATTTGCCAAAGGTGGCTCCAGGGATGGCTGGGAAGAGCCCGAGGGGTCCTTGGTAACACTGTAACATGGCTAAATGAATCCTGTCTGTCCTTCTTCATATTTCTTGTCATATGAGATACTTAATGCTTAAGCAAATTAAGTCAAATATTCTCGTACCTGCAACTGAAAGTGTTACTGATTCTATATCTCTATGTATAATTCCCAGAATTATGAATAACTGCCCTGAAAATTATGAATAACATATGCCAAGCATCTAGAAAGTGCCAGTCATTTAGTAAACACCTGGCATTCATGTAGCTTACATTTCTTACAGCTGTTGATATAAGGATCTCTAGGGGCGCAGTGGGGCCCTCGTTAAATGGAAGCTCTGTGAAGTACTTACTCAAGTTGCTGCAGAGGAAATTCACACATTGCATTGAACCTACTCAAGATCTTTAAATTCCCATCTCATTGAGATTCCATGAGATTTTATCGATGACCACAAATGAAATTATAAAATTGATTAAGTGTGAAGATGTTGCAACTCAGATAAAATGAAACAGGAACAAACAAACGATTCTCGTTACTAAGGATTGCTGATTTTATTTTACTTAACCGTAAGTAAAGCTCTTCTTTTCTCCTCCCCTGACAGTGAGTTCATTTGACTTATCTTTTTGGCCTGAGCGGAATTTCAAATCTGTCAGTGTCCCCGACTGTTTGGATAAACATCTGGCAAGGGAAAGAAGTTTGGAATTCAGACTAAACTACCAGTTGTTGATTGTTTAAGGATTGTAAGTTGTCTAGGACAGTGGTCGGCAAACTCATTAGTCAACAGAGCCGCAAACTGCCGCTCAAGAGCCGCATGTGGCTCTGGAGCCGCAGTTTGCCAACCACTGGTCTAGGAAATAGAAAAAAAAGAAGGAAAATGTTAATTGTGGGCAAAAGTTGTTCATTCATAAATTCAATCAACATTTATGAAGCCTAGTCACTGTGGGCTTAGAAACAACCTCGTAGTGAAAGACACATGAGCAAGGATATGTAAAAAACTATTGAAATTGGCAAAGTAGTAGAGATAACGATGCTGGTGAAAACACTGCTACCTCTGGGATCACTACTCTTGAGGGCTACCAGGGACCAAGCACTGCCCATGTACCAGGTACTGTCCTAAGTTTTTTACCTCGTTGTCTCCTGTGATCTTTATAATAATTTCTTGTGGTCAGTCAATTGTTACATTTGCTACTGATGATCACCTAGAAACCCAATTGCACACAACTAGTTAGTGGAGGACCTAGAATTCACGTTCAGGACTTTCTCATTGTAAAGTGCACAGTCCTAACTAAATCATGGTAGAGATCTGAACAGAATAAAAGGGAGGTTGAAATGGAGGAGGTAGTCACTTCCGAGGGTGGTACGGGGTAGCAGCAGGGTGAGGGGAATGGTAAGACAAGACTTCAAACAGGAGGTGACCTTTCATGGACACTTACCTTTGTAGGGAAAAAATTCTTGGGAAAAATGTGTAGTACATCATTCTTGAGCATATTTTCTAACATAAAAGAGGGGGTTGGTGGGATGGAGGCAAAAAATGGTGTCTGGCCCAGTGCTTTGGGAACACTGTGAGCTCCAATGCATTTGGGGCTTCAGGGACCTGGGAAAATTACGAGAGTTTATTCTGCCCAAGTACTCAAAATCTCATGACTAAAAGGTTTTCTATGTATGCAAAATTGCGATGGTCTCCATTAGACCAGAGAAACATTAGATTCAAAGAGAAGGGGAGAAGTCTGAATGCACTTATTTAGAGTATAAAAGTGGGCATTCATGCCAAAAATCACAGTAGGAACCTACTCAAGCAATGACTGTTACTAACACAGCAGAAGATGTGGCATGAAGATTTGCTGGCTGTCCTTCATGCCTATTGGATCTCCCTACACCTAAAGTTCGCCTGCAAGACTCTCATCTATTCCCTGTCTTGTTCTATGGCCCCAGGCCCAGTAGTATAATTTTCAGGGCTCCACTTGTTCTGTAGGATTTTGCCCTACAATTTCAACAATTAAGTATTTCAACACAGCTAAATTCTGGCCAACACTGTGAAATATAAGAGATAAAATAAATGAAGATTTTGCTGACTCTTGGATTCAAATATCAAATTTTAACATCAAATTGTAATTACTTGAAATTGTTATCTAGTAAAGATTCTGTTTCCAGTAAATAGGGACTTGATCTTAATACTTTTTTAATCTTGTTAAAAGTCTGTGCAACAGTTAATATGCCTGCCTTACTTGAGGTAATGATAAAATGTACCAAAATGATTTAGAATTGTCTGGTTCCTCAAAATAATTTTAAATCATCTACCTTACAGTTGAATAGATTTACTAGGATATTATAAAAACAATTCCAGCACGTTTGAAACTGATAACATCTTGTGTTGCTTTTGTCAGATGAGTACATTAATTATTCTTACAGGATTAATAGTGGCAAATAAAAATTATCTTTTTTTATTGTTAAAACAAACAAGCAAACAAACTCTCAACCTAGCCACATTGACCTTCTTCCTGACCCACAAATAAACCAAGCTCTTTTCATTCTTCAGGTCTCTTTATTTATTGTTTCTTTTTTTAATCCCCTAAATTTTTCACATAAATGTTTGGTGGATTTCTTTTTGTCTTTCATACTTCGCTCAGATCAAATATCAGATGTTTCCAATTTGGAAAATGGAACTACCATTCACCCAGTTAGGCAGGTCAAAATCTTGGGAGGTTCTTATCTTATTTTCCTAGTCCCTCCATATCCAATGCATCAGTCTGTCCTGTTGATTCTAACTCTAAGTTTTATCTGTAATTTGACCATGTCTTTTCACTTCCACTGCTAAAACTCTTGTGTAAGCCAGCATCCTCTTTCATCTGGATTAACACAACACCATCTTCTCAATCACAACACAGCCCACCATCAGTAATACTGGAACTGGTACCTTGAAAGAAGATGTTGCTATGATACAAACTTGTTGTAGATGTTGCTATGATACAAACTTGGTCAAAAAGTAGGTAGAGGAGAAATAGAGTGGAGTGGAAAGATGGAAACCCAGCTTATATAGTAGCCAAACATTTGGTAAAACTGCTCCCTGTGAAGAAGCATAGAGACAAAGCACAGGAATGGGCTAGTTGCTGGAGAGTGAAAGATGAGCCAGTTACCCTTGTCCTCACAGTGTCCAAAAGGCCTTGGGGACTGAGGACCCTTGGAGATAAGAGGAGACAAGGATAGATGAAAAGGTATATGTCTCAGGTATGTAGAAGTTATTTATGTAGTCTTTTTTTTTACATGGATGATATAATGATGATAGCAATTATTTTATTTTTAAATTTTATTATTTGCCAGGATCTGTGCTGGGTTTAATGCACATGATTACTTTATGTCATACTCATTGTAAATATTCCAAGTTTATAAGTGAAGGAAATAAGCATGGCAATGTTACCTGTCCAGAGAGATGTAGCTAATCTGCTAGGGCTAGGGTTCAGACCACGCAGCCTGATTCTGGAAGCCATGCTTTTAGCCATCTGACTCTCTGCACCTAAGGAGCAAGTGTAATGGTAAACTTCTTTTTGGAGGTGCAGAAATTGAGGCCCAGAAAGAATAAGTTGCTCAAGATAAATTATGAAATTGGTACTTGAACCTTTGTCTGACCTCAACAACACTATGTGAAACTAATGCTAGAAGCTCAAAGTCAGACAATCAGAGACTAAGAACTAGAAATCACTTCAGAGTTATATTATTTCAAACACAGTCCCTCATTTTACAAATAATCCTTAATCACTAAAATCACTAACCTGAAACAATCAGAAGCTGATTCTACACAGCAAGGCAACTTTACAGAGCAAAGGGGCATTATTGTTTGAAATATTACTTCTTTACCAGACAACAAGATGAGGGATCCAGTTCTTGATGGCAACACAGTTCTTCATAAGAAACTCAAGTGCCTCATTGTTCCCCTGAATAAGAAGGCAACATAGGAAAGGATTCTACAGACACTAAGACCATTGTAGGGAGCTGTGAGACCCAGAGGTTTTCATGAGAGTGAAAATGCTCTTCAAGATCAAAGCAAATTGTCTTCCAAGCAGCATCCAATGGGCCATCCTCTGAAAAGTGACCCACTGTTCAGCAAGCTTTTTCCAGGACACTGAATTGGAGCCAGCTGGTGCCTGAAACATACCTTGTGTGCCACCTTCTGATCTCTGTTTGAAGGCCAACTGCATGTAATTAAGAGTAACAGACACAGAGCTTGTGTTAAGCCCAGGATGTAACTTGTTGAATGAATAGCAATTGACTTGAAAATTGGACAAATAGATTGAGTTTTTTTCCTTCCTCCCTTTCTTTCTCTCTT
>JAAGEH010000226.1:15322165-15500105 GCA_011751065.1 Lasiurus cinereus | reverse complement strand
TCTCTCTCTCTCTCTCTCTCTCTCTCTCTCTCTTTCTCTCTCCCTCTCTTCCCCCCTCTTTCATAGAACAAGATTAAGTTAAATCCTCTGGGCCTAATTAAATCAATGTTTGCTGTTTTTGAGAAGGATGCTATTGAGAGATAGCACTTCAAGGCTGATAATTAAGATTCTACTTGGCTAAAATTTCTACCCAATCATGTGCATCATTTCAGGAGAATGTAAAAATAGCTCCAAGTGAAGGTGTCTTTTAGCATGTTCCTTATAGTGGCCAAATAATGCAAAAATTTTTTTTCAAAAGCTCTTGCTGTGTCTCATACTTTCCTGCACATAGGAATTGCCTTGAAAAACCACACACACACACACACACACACACACACACACACACACACAATCAAGAAAATACTGATGGCACTAGTTTTGCCCAACAGTTTCTTATTTAATTGGTGTGGGGTCTGAATGAGAATAGGGATTTTTTTTTAAGCACCCAAAGCAATTCTAATGTATAGCAAAGTTTAAGAACCACTTGGAACCATTTTTAAGCTTCTTCAGTCTGATGAGGCACCAGCTGTGAGCATGTTTTACACCATTATGTTTGCTGAATATAAACATCACAATGCAAACTCTTTCACCCAAGATCCTTGGGCTGCTCGTGGACAATCTTTGGAAAAGTTTGAATTTGTAAACTGATAATTCCATGAGCTCCATATGGTTCCTGTTATCTTGCGGGAACCATATGCATGTGCCTTGCCGCAGGATGAAAAGATAAATAACAGATGTGGGTAGTTTTTATCTTAATTGTACTGAACAATAATAGAAAAACAAGAAATGAAGGGGACAGAAAGACAGAAGTAGAAGGCATAAAAATAAAACTAAAATGAATTTTCCAAGTTATATTTTTGGATATTTAAAATTCAATTCCACAGGAGATCACAAGTATCTGTCATACAATTCTGTTTCTAAGGGGTAAACTCTACAGTGCCAAGAGCCAATATGACAATGTTGAGTGTTATTAGAGTAAACTTAATCACATTTCGATAATAATGATAACTAAGATTTATATTTGGCTAACTATGTACAAAGCCCTGTTCAAAATTGTACATTAAGCATTACCTCTAAGCATTTTACATGTATTGCCCTATGTAATCCTCATTATAACCCTGACATAAGTACTACTCATGCTCGTATTTTACAAATGAAGAAACTGAACCCAGAGAATTTAAGTAACTTGTCCAAAGTGACATGGCTACTCTGTGGTGGAGCCATGAGTGAGTCCAAACAGTCCAGTTGCAGATAGCATTCCCAGGGGCACTGGATGACCTGGTAACAGCTCCTTCACAGAAGGAAGACCGGTCCTGTCTGGAGAAGCGAAGCAGAGTACAAAGCTGAAAGAATGGCTGCCAAGGTTTAAGATGCTGGGAAAGAAAAGAAAAATAATAATACCAGGCATTGATGTGTCAGGTACTGGATAAAGTTTGGGTTGCATTCCTATCTTCTCTGCCTTTTTTATTTTTTATTTTTAACATTCAATGATCTCTGAATTTTTTATTGGCCTCCTCCCCACTTCTGCTGCCTTAACACTCAGAACTCTGGTGTCGTTGACCTCACACATAGCCTTGCCATCCACAGTCATGCGGGGAATGGTCTCGTGGATGGATTGTATGGAGTGGTTGTCCGGAGCGTCGTGTTCCCCTTCTTCCAGCAGGTGGTAGAAGGTGTGTTCTCAGCCTCCAGCATGGCCTTGATGTTCAGCCGGGCCTCTTACTGCTGGGCCTGGCACTGCCCCTCTGCCCAGGTCTGGGCCAGCTCTGACTCCAGCTGCAGCGGATCCCATTGAGCTGTTCCATCTGCATGGCTTAGCGGGTCTCCACCTCCCGCAGGCTTCTCCAACATGACCTCCAGATTTCTATACGAGTCCAGGTCAGTCTCCAAGGACTGGATCTCAGTTCTATAGCATGTTAGCTGTCTGCAAGACAACCACTGTGGTGCTCTCCTCAATCTGCTGGGACCAGCACTTGGTGATTGTTCCCTAAACACTTAAAAGAATGTATTTTCTGCTATTGTTGTGTGGTTGTTCTGTAAATGACAATTAGGGCAAGTTAATTGATAGTGTTGTTCAAGTCTTCTATATCATTACTGATTTTCTACCTACTGGTACTTCTATTAATTAGTAAAAGAGATACTGACATCTCCAATTATAATTGTGGATCATCTATTTCTACTTGCAACTTGTTAGTATTAGCATAACATATCTTTTTCCAACCATTTTCCTTTAATCAATGTATTCTTTTATTTACATAAATATGTATTAAGTGGTATTGTATTATATATAATGCTGTGTTATATGCAAAATATACTTGAGTCTTGATTTTTTTATCCAATCAAGCATTTTTTGTTTGTTAATTAGGATATTTAGATTATTTACATTTCATGTGACTATTAATATGGGTTAAATTAAAACCTACTATTTTGTTATTTGACTTTTATTTGTCCTGTTTTTGTTCCCTCTTTTCTCATTTTTTTGGCCTTCTTTTGTATTTTTTTATTTCACTTTATTTTTTATATTTTTTTATTTTCTTTGTTGACTTATAGTTTCACTCTGTTTTGCTAATTTAGTGGTTTCTTTAGGGTTTATAGTATGCATCTTTAACTCACCAGTCTATCTTTAGTGATGGTATATTATTTTACATATAGTATAAGAACTCTTTCATAGAATACTTCTACGTCTCCTCTCCTTTAATTATTGTCATACATTTTACTTCTACCAATATTATAAACCCTACATGATATTATAATTATTTTTTGTTTAAACAATGATATTTTAATAAAATTTAAATAATAAAAAATATCACATACTAATTTACACAGTTATGATTTATGGTGGTCTTTATTCTTTTGTAGACTTATATTTTTATCTGACATCATCTTCCTTCTAATTGAAGATGTGGTATTAAATATTCAGCTTTTGTGTGTTTAAAAATTATTTTCTCCAACTAAAGTATATTTTATTGACAGTTATTTTCCCTTTAGTACTTTAAAAATGTTCCACTGTGCTCTTGCTTACATTATTTAGAATGAAAAATCTTTTTGGAATCCATTTTTTTCACATGTTTTATGAGCTATGTTATTATGCTATAATTTGGTGTGGTTTTCTTCAGATTTCTTTTGCTTTAGCTTCATTGAGATTCTTGGATCTGTGAGTTTATAGGTTTTTTTTAATTTATTTGGAAAAATTAGACATTATTTCTTCAGATTCTTCCAACCTCATTTAGAGACTTCAATGATGTGTATATTGCGCCACTTGATGTAATCTCATACCTCCCTGATGCTCTGTTCGTTATTTTTGTTTCTTTATTTTGTTTTGTCATCTTTTTCCCTTTGTTTTATTTCAGATGGTAGCTCTTGCTATGTTTTCACCAATCTTTCCTTTTGCAATGTATAATATTTTGATTTATTTTTTTCTCCTCATCATGGTTTACATTTTCTTGTTTTTTTACATTCCCAGTAACTCTTGTTTGGGTGTAAGATATGGTGATTTTTACCTTTTTGGGTGCTGGGTATTTCCCCAACATTCTTTCAGATATTCTTGATCTCTTCTATGGGATGCTGTTGAGTTACTTGGAGACAGTTTGATCCTTTTAGGACTTGATTATAAGATTTGTTAAGAGGGACCAGAGCAGTGTTTAGTCTGGTACTAATTACCCCACTTCTGAATATTTTCTCCAATGCTGGGTGAATTATGATGTTTTCCTGTATGATGGTGGAAACTGGCATCACTACCAGCCTGTGTGAGTGCAAAAAACTTCCTCCTCAGTCTTTTGAGAAGGTCTTCCCCCAAACTCGAATAGTGTCTTCATGTTCCTGCACTGCTCAGCCCTTGGTTGAACACTCACAGGAAACCTCCACAGCTCCCTGGTGCTCTCTCCCTGCAGTTTCCCTCTCTGGTTTTGTGCCCAGTAAACTCCAGCCACCTTGGTGTCTCCAGATGTTTAGCTTTGCTCCTAAGTCTGGGGCTTTCCGTCCTCATGCTATGGACTGTAGTTTCTTGCAAGGCAGAAATCCCAGGCCTTATCTGATTTCTCCCCCCGTTTCTCGGGTGTTACTGCCTCATGTTTCAATGTGTTGAAAACCCTTGCTTTATTTATTTATTGTTTTCTGTTGTGTTTGTTTGTGTTTCAGGTTCTGTAGATCCTGTTCCTGATACTGCATCTTGGCTGGGAGCGGGAGTCCTAACTTTGATTTCTTTTTAATAAACTTTAATTTTACAAAAGGTTTGTCCATTTTATCAGTCTTTTCAAATAACCCATATTTGTCTTTCTCATATTTACTTTTGATATAATTGTTTATTCATAAATAGGCCCACATATATTCTGAATAGAAGATATAGCATTATATACAATCTATATATATGAAAGCCTAAGCGACCATTATGACTGAACGACCAGAACAACTAGAACGATCAATCGCTATGATGTACACTCACCACCAGGGGGCAGATGTTCAATGCAGGAGCTGTCCCATGGTGGTTAGTGCACTCCCACAGCAACCTGCCACAGCCCCTCCCCGCAGCCAACCAGCCCCCATCAGGCCCTGGTGCTAAACCATTTGTAGAGTTCTGCTTCTGGGATGGGATTTTGTATGTGGCAGAACAGCTCCCTTGCTGTGAAAGTCAGCCTTTGACACAAGGGTTTATATCACTCTCGTCTGCTCCCTTCCCCAGGGGCTGCCTGCCCACCACCACTGGTGGCACTACAGCAAGGGAAGTGGTGGAGGAGGCGGGGAACCATCTGGTGGCAGAAGCACCAGTGGCATCTGGCATCCGTACATTCCGCACCCAGCCTGGCAACCGTCGCCTTCTCTCCCCACCCCTCCAAAACCCTTGTGCCGAGGCTGGAATGGGGAACTGGAGGTGTGTGGTAGCAGACATGGTCCCTTTCCCAGGAGTTCCCAGGGCTAGCTCCCTCCTCAGGGCCTGTGGCCAAACTCCCATGGCTCCTCCCCCAGCCAACCAACCTCCTATGGTCCCTCTCTTCCCTCCTCCCCAGCCAACCCCACTGCACAAATCTGTGCACTGGGCCTCTAGTACAATATAATTTAATACATGTAAGTTATTTATGTAAATATAAAGATACATTGTTTAAAGGAAAGTGAATGGAAAAAAGCATCAGATATGTATATATATATATAAAAGCTTAATGTGCAAATTGTCTTCACATGAGTTCGACTGGGAGACTGATCGCTCGCTATGACATGCACTGGCCACCAGGGGGTGGTGTGGAACGAAGGAAAGCCCTGACCAGCAGCCAGAAGGAAGACCCCAGCTGGCAGCCAAAAGACCCCGATCGGCCCCGACCCTATCCATTCATGAATTTTGTGTACCAGGCCTCTAGTAAATAAATAATCCACAATTATGTATATACTTATTTGTGTATTTGTTTTTGATATGATTAATTTAGAGACATTTTCATTATCTTCTTTCTGCTAGGCCCAGTAGTTTTACATACACATAAAGCACAAAATAGAGAAACTTTCACCCATATTAACCCCAGGGCAGAATGTTCTTTCAGCAGACAGTGCTGTTCCAGGTCAAGAAATTCTGGAGTCTCTAGTCTGGCATACAGCACAAGTAGGCTCTTCTACAAGCCTGAGGGAATTTCTTGCAGTGCAATAAAGTACAGTATAATAATGCAAATCAAATTCAAAATGTGAATTCTGTCAATAAAAAGATATACACCTAATCAATAATGGCAAATATATGCATGTATGTATTATGTATTTAAGTATAATTAATTTATACTATACAAAATCATTGAATATATATATGTAGGTATATATATATATATATATATATATATACACACACACACACATACACACACACACACACACACATACATACATACTAATGGTCAACTATTTTCCTCATAAGTTTATCATAATGCCTCAATAATGTTTTTAATATATTTTAATTGATTTCAGAGAGGGAGAGAGAGATAGAAACATTGATGATGAGAATCATTGATTGTCTACCTCCTGCATGCACAGTACTGTGTGAATCGAGCCTGAAACCCAGGTATGTGCCCTTGACTGAAATAAAAACAGGGACTCTTCAGTCTGCTGGCCAACACTCTATCCACTGAGCCAAACCAGGTAGTGCATGCCTCAACAATTTTAAAGAAATACAATTTTAAAGATAATATTAAAAATCCTCAACAATTCATCTCCATATGTATATATGCACATATATGCACACATATAAACACATGCACAAATAAGTACACATGTTCTGATTCTATGGTGAAAGCAGTGTTCCGTTTTGTGCTGTTTGTGTAGTGCATGTGTATGTGGCTGCCCTGAATGGGGGAGAATTTCAGTTCAGAAAAGGCCCCCTGCATTAATCTTCTTTCCCCAACTCCCAGAACAAAGTGAATTTCCTCTCTGAGCACCTTGCTTGCAACTCTAACATTAATCTTCTTTCACTCTGCCTCATATGAAACTCCCCTGTGCACAGGTTTCTCTCCTCTCCTAGAGTTAAGTGAAGTGGAAGGATACTTGTCTGGGGTTCCTCTTGCTGCCTGAACATGGAGGCAGACCTGTCAATATGTGTTTGAATATTTCTTTCAAAATAAACGCTCTTCTAGTCAATAATAATCAGTTTGTGCTCACTATTAATTTTCTTTTTTCAACTGAGTGTTTAAGACATCTCAATCTTTAGAGAATGAGGGATAAGTGTGAAAATAGATACTTTCACTCCCTGTCTTTATTTATTTCAAGTTTTAATTTACTTCCAGGCAAGTTGTTTCAATATATGCCTTTCCTCAGGGTGAGAGGCTAACAGAGTGAGAGGAATGTAATTTTTCAGTCGACAGAAATAGAGGTAAATCAATCTGGTGCCCACATGCTCTGTGGATGCTGGCAGCCAGCCAGAGTTCAGGTCTCAATTAAGCAGATTAGGCCAAAGAAAGCAAAAATGCAAACCCAGGCAAATTACCAAAAATTGCTGTTATTCCAGCATTCCAACACACTGAATTTCTGAATATAAACTTTCCCCCCCAAAATAGGATGGGCTAAGACTGAGGACAGCACATTCTTTCACCAGCTCCGGGTCTATCTGCTTGGGTTTCAGAGATGCAGGTCTCCATCTGAAGCTTCCCCCCACGTCCCAGGCAGGCGGGCCTCTGGGACTCTATGTGTGCGGACACACGTGCACACTGCTGATTCGTCATGTCAAAGGCAGCACTTGCTCTGCAGGCCTCCTTGGAATAACCACATCACACAATGGTTTCTTTCTAAATAAACAGACGAGAAGAGCTGGCTGATAAGGCCCTTATAGGATACTCCAGGCTAAATTCAATCAGCAGTCCCTGAATGCAGACAAGCAGCCCTCTATGCTGGCAGGCCGGGTTGGGGGACGATATCATCCATTCTGTGCACAGGCCCCATAATTGCATCTCATTCCTGACTCCTGCAAAATAATGACCCTCTCCTCCCAGGGTTTGCAGAACACGTGGGGAGGAAATAGCAGATCTAAGCTAACCGGCCCAGGAATCCTAACCAGATGATGGAAAAACGGTTTGTCAAAGTAAGAGTTCTTTGAATTTTTCAGAGCCCTGTATAATCTAATAAACAGTCTTTTCAAGATAGAGTCCAATATGGGGCCAGCAGGACTATCTGCCGTTATTTCCATATCATCTGCCAATTCTTTCATTTTGGGTTATCCAGAGAAGCATCCAAAATAGAACATTCCTTCTTAGTCCTCTCCCTGCTTCTCTTGTTGGCAAGAGTATAAAAGACGTTTAAGCAAAAACAGTACATGACACAGTTAAAAAAAAAAAAAAAGCCTTGTAAAACTGCATGGTATTTGTCATTTTATTAAATAATCCCCCCACCCTCCAAATGATTTCATGAAGTCTGTTAAGTTACTGTTGTTTTGTGGAAGTGCGGGCTAGCTGTTTACTCCCTGAGTAAGTGGCCTCTTTGATTTGTGTTTATGTTGTTTGTTTTCAGTTTTGGTCCATAACAGGCAGTCGCTCCTCACCAGGAAGTCTCTAAATGAATCTCTGAGATCCTTCAGAGGTGGATGCTTTTGGCCAAGACCTTGGAGGAGGAAGACACAGGGCTTCACCCTGAACACTTCCCCTGGGACCACAGTGGCCGAGCTTCCCACTTTCTGGAGAATATGGTCTCTAGGGGTGAAGGCACAGTTTGCTCATTTTGGTAAATCCTTCCTCCTGACCTTCTGACCTCCTGACCTCCTGACCTCCTGACCATTATCTTTCCAGATGTCCATGTCCTCTGCCAGGTCCAACCTGCTGGGGACAAAGATCCATACTTCATGGTTACCTTTTCTTCATTTTAAAACAAATGTCCTTTCCCTTATTGCAACTAGTTGAAAGCAGGAAAGTGATTTTATGGTAAGCCTAATTCACATCCAGTTGAGCATGACTGATAGCATTTTGGAGTTTGTTCAAGGGGGTTTGTTCATACCTCAAGAATAGGGATGGCCTTAGCCGGTTTGGCTCAATGGATAAGAGTGTCGGCCTGTGGAATGAAAGGTCCCAGGTTCGATTCCAGTCAAAGTCATATACTTTGGTTGCGGGCACATCCCCAGTAAGAGGTGTGCAAGAGGCAGCTCATCGATGTTTCTCTCTCATCAATGTTTCTAACTCTCTATTTCTCTTTCTTCCTCTCTGTAAAAAATCAATAAAATATATATATTTTTTAAAAACACTAAATATTTGAAGAGGGAAAGTCAGTGTGCTCCAGGTACTTGTAGTGTAAACTTTTCAGAAAACTCCTGGAAGTTTGAAGGAGTTCATGTGTGTTAATAGAATTGTGCCCTTCTTCCATCTTTTCAGGAGGACCCGCAAAACGCAGAGCCCCCATCCTGGTTGGATTGTGCTGGGAAGAGAAGAGGAAGGGAGAAGGAGCGACGCCTCCAGGAATAATTCTTAAGAACCTCTTAGGATAATGGAAAGATATCTTCAATGGGGACCAAAGATAGGGAAAAAAATAGTACTGAGAAGAAAAATTTATAATCTAAATTTAGGGTAGAAAAAAAAAACTGAGTTGGAATTCCCAACCTTGTTCCCAACTATTTCCCAAAAGATCACTTCTGATGTCTGTTGCTATTGTGCAAATTCAAGTTTCCTGCAGTTATTGATGAATCACATGCCATGATGTCTGTGCTCTGTTATTCCCAAGATAATTATTCCCTTTAAAGGAAGAAAGTAACCAAAGGAAATCTTTTTAACTTTGTGGGTTACCAAATCTGCATTTATGCCTTCTGAAAGAATTGGTCTGAAGCAATATTATTGGAAGGAACTCTACAAAGAAGAAATATAGATTGAAACCTGATTTTCCCTTCATAATCTAGAAAGCGAATGGCATATAAGTGTTTTGCAAATGTCCGGTCTCTTCCTAAGACCTATAAAATCATTCTCTCCCTCTCAGGCCATCTGGTGTTTGCATTAGATCTTCATGTGGTTTTTCACTCACAAGACCAAGTCTTCACCCACGCTCTTTCACTCCAGGAATTTCTTCCCACCAATGCTTTGTCCAGAACTTCCACCTTTTCCTTCATATATTTCTTGAAGCACTGGGATCTCTCCCTATCTTTTTTCTCCTGTAGAACATCTAGGTATAACATCAACCACTGTACACAAATAAGCTTGGTACATATTTTATTTGTTAATTTATTCACAGGTATTGGTTA
Organism: Lasiurus cinereus; assembly: GCA_011751065.1. Taxonomy (NCBI): domain Eukaryota; kingdom Metazoa; phylum Chordata; class Mammalia; order Chiroptera; family Vespertilionidae; genus Lasiurus; species Lasiurus cinereus. The sequence continues at coordinate 15,490,393 of JAAGEH010000226.1, read as the reverse complement.
TTGTTTGTAGGAATGGTCTAGAATGATGTTCTCTGAAGACTTATTGTCTTCTCATTGTGTCAATAATCCTCAGGTTCAGTTGTAACCTTTTTAAAGGCAGAAAGCATATTCTTTAGCCAGTAGTTTTAAAAAATGGTCACATTTAAATATTCCCTGAGATGCAGAAAGGAAAAACAAATGGAGTTTGTATACTTATATATATGTACAAAAAGTGTACTCATATATATTTGCATACATACAGGTAAATATATACAAAATTTTTAAATTTTGTGTATATTTCAAAATATATTTAAGTATTTTGTTCAGTAATTTTTGTAAGTATACTTTGCTTACATTCAAAATGCTTTCCTGCTAGGAGTGTATGATCACACAGTGGCGACATTATCTATAATAATAAAAGTGACATATGCTAATTAGACCAGATGTCCTTGCAGACAAAGCCAGGGCTGTGAGGAAAGCTGGGGTCCCGGGTGCCAGAGGGAAGCTGGTGCCGGCAGCTGGGGGAAGGAAGGCCTACACTTGTATAATTTCATGCATCAGGCTTCTAGTATCATCATAAACAAACTATGGCTAAATACCACAATGAAGTGATGGTGCTGATAATGATAATCACTCATTGCCTGCTTTTTTTGGTGATTTAAAATTTTCTATCTAATTATAATATGGTCTTTGATATTGTTTTTAATCAGTAAAAAACAATTTATAGCAACTGTCCTTCAGCAATCTGTTTGCATCTTTTCAGATAAGTAAAGATGAAGAACAGGAGAGATTGGGAGACAACTCAATGCACTGACAACTTGGAGTCAGTGATACTTACAAGGCAGTGGGAAGAGATCCATCTTCATCCCCAGGGATATGGTCTCTCCCTGCATGGTCAGACTTTCAGGGACCTGATGGGTAACCTCATTGGCATTGTCACTGCAGAGCTCCACTGACACCATGGCACAAATAAGGCTGTGCTTGACTGGTTGGTGGTTGTGCTAAGGAAGGGCTGGTTTGAGGCACAATGTGTGGCTGATGTTAGCCCCTTCCTGACCCAAACACTTTGGCACATGGACATTCCTGGACAGAAACCCAGTGTGTCATGGCTGGGGCAGGGCGGGGAGTGAGGGGCAGGCAGAAGGCAATAGAAAGGGTGACATGACATCAAGGAAAGGCCACGCTGCAGTTCCATCGCCTGAGCAACATCACCAGGAAAGCGGCTCCCTTCACTTCTGAGCCTTCCTTGAGAGGAACTCCCACCCAAAAGGCAGTGACCTTGGTGGTGTGACTTGCGTGTCCTGCCTTGGTGGATGCTCTAAGCCACCAGACTCACCACTTGACCAAGGCCCCTTCCTCCCCCTGAGCTGCACGGGCCTGGCTCCGGATGTCCTGAATTTGGTTGCAACAAAGACAACACTCCCCCCAAAAGATCCCTTTAGTTGATGGTTAAAAATCCTGGCTTTCTCACCATGAAAGTATGATCAACACAGGGGGCAGCCCTCTGGGTCCTGTCAGAAAGGTTCTGAGGGTTCTGGGTAGAGAGGAGAGATGGCCTCTCGACAATCTGAATGGAGAGTTGGAGTCACTACACAAGCACAGACTGAAGAGAAACAACATCAAAATATTAATGATTTGGCGAGATTACAGGTGATATTTACCTTTTCCTTTGTACCTTTTATATACAAATTCTCTATAATGAGTATGCATTTCTTTTAAAGGAGAAAAAATGTACAATGTTAAAATATGCACCCAAATCCTGACTACAATAAAATAGTTTTACATAAATATGCACTTAGGTACAGAAACCATAACCAAATCAGGGTTGCCAGATACCACAAAAGGTAATCTGATTCAAATCCAAAATGTGAGCAATAGCTATCTCTTTTTCAGACATTCACAGAATAAGATAGCAGGACTGAATTGTGTTTGTGGATGAGAGAAGAGAACTTTGTTTTCTGCCAGTTGCTTTTTCTCTCCCTAAGATTACATTTCCAGAATAACTGCTTTCCCATTTCTCCTGCCTTTCATTTTTCCACAGTTGCGATCTCCTGTAATTATGAAAAGGAGTTTTTCCTGGAACAGCAACACTGAGATTAGCCAGTTTGGAGCCAACCCGAGTATTCCCAGTTGGTACTAATAATCTTCTTTGTAGGAAGTTTCAGGAAGGATTCCACTCTGCTCTGAGACTTAAAACAGCTGAAAAATATGGGACTTGATCTTTAGATCTGAGAGCATTTGCATCCACTGTTAAGTGTTACTTAGTACTTGCCTAATTTTTTTTTGCATTTTTATTTTATTGTCTTTAAGTAATCACCACAGTAAATAAAAGGAGTTACAAATTACTGAAGTATAATTCAAAATACCTGTTTCTAAAGAGCCAGTCAATTACTTGAATAAACAAATGTCAAAGTTCAGGAAAAGGTCAGAAAAGTTGGATGTTGTCTTTATTTTTAGAGAGTACTGTCATTAAATTGCACACATTTGTCCTTAAACTGTCAGAATTAAACCCAAAAGGACAAAATATTGCTCAGGTTAAGTCCTCTTGCATCTTGGTGAGATAAATTTATTTAAGTACACATTAAGAGGTCTATTTTGTTTATTTTTTTGTACACATCTATGTTTTATGCTCAACATTTAACAAACATGGTGTTCATTATTGCCCATCTTTGTCATTCATTTATTTACTCATTCATTCTAAATCCTCTGGATTAAACCAGGGAATCAAACAAACAAAAATCTCTGTCCATGTGGAGCTTAAATGCTAGTGGGTGGAGAATAGACATCATAAATAGGTGAAATAGATAGTATGTGTGGCCTTGCGGAAAACAGAGCAGGATGGGGGCTCTCAGGTGAAGGGAAACCGGAAATCTAGATGTGTGGGGGAGTCTAGAGAAAGATGCCCAGACCTCCATCCCCTGTGGCCTTTGTGTGGAAAGAAAAGATCATATGAACCTGAAATAATGGACCAATTGCACATCCTCTGGAAATCTGTGTGTCAGCTTCATCGCTGAAGGAGACCTTATTTGTAGGGACCACCACCTACAACTGACAAGGGCTGGAGTTACCCAGTGACTGTCCAAAAGAAGAGCCTGGACTTCTGATCCAACTTGTTGAGCAATTTTGTTCATTTCTAGAGCTCCGATGGTGCTCCTTTCATTTGGCCTCTCACAAAACAACTCTGATAACACTATCTGCTTGGATGGCTCTTCAAATCTTGTGAGGTGCCTTCAGCAAACATTTTTCATTTGGGTTCTCCCAACAGTATTGTGATGAATTATGTGTAATCCCTAGATGAGCAAGTTGCTGCCAGCACGGTAACTTGCCCAGGGAAGCTATTCTTTAAAAGCCCCTCCTAGGCTCTGATAACATATTGCCAATGCATCACAAGTACTCAGTTGGAAATCATTTTAGCGTTTTACAACCTAAAAACATTTTAAAAAGTTATTTAAGAGTGAGAGGCAACTAAACCAATTGCAGAAGCAACGTAGACTGAGGACCCTTTTATTCCCTATACCTGCAGGCCCAGGAAGACCACGGAACTGGAGGAGCAGAGGGCTGATGCCAATGTCCGTTTAGATCCCGGGTCGTTAGGAAGGACTAAGACTAGAGGACTCTTAACATGTGGCCCTCAAAATAAGCCTCAGAAAGTGATGCTGGAACATGTATTTTAGAAATCACCAAAACGTACAGACAATCCGTGATTTGAAGTTAGCATTTTTTTTCAAGTTTATTCAACAAATCAGTTTTCTCTAAGAACGTGTTTGCCCTGGTCAGTTTTTGTATTTCCACAGTGCTTCTCCTTTAGGGTGATTCCTTGTAAATTACCAACACCTCTGAAAAGTAATTTACACAAAATTCTTCATAATCCTATAGAAAAACAGATATTTATTTTAAAGTAGAGTTTCATGTTTAAAAATAGCACTTGTTTTTTGGAAATAAGTTTATGTGCTGGGTAGGGGATGTTAACTAAGTTATAAGAGAGAAAATTGAGGAAAAAAACTAAACTGATGAGTGTACCTCTGTGGAGGCTTAGGCTACTGATAGCCTATCTCTCCACAGCCTTTTTCCTTCTCCTTTCTCTAAGGGATAGCATCCTCCCCAAAGCGGGATATTTGTTACCAACCATGTCCATTTGTTCTTTCTCATTAAAACATTTCCAAATTATTGGAGGGATTTGCACTCTAGTGAAATTTTCAGTGTTTACAAAGCCATTTAATATTCTTACACTTCAGAGATCAATACAATCCCTAATTTATGTTTATTTTTTTCTAAAGGTGAAGCATCCATCTTATATAAAAACTGCTATTTGAAATTTTAACCCTGCTATTTGGCTTCTGTAAATGCTTGCTTGCTTAAACAATAAGGAAAATGAGACTACTCCGACTTCAGAGAGGCCATTAAACCTTCCCCAGACAAAATTATCAGTGCTGGCACCATGCCAGGCCTTTGGTTGAGGTCTTCAGGCCCCAGCACATAGGGGCTCTTTAAGAACTTGCAAAAGGGAAACACCCCATATTTGGGAGACAAAGAAGGTAAAAACATATAAATAGGAAAAATTCCTCCATATTGGGGCTCAGAATTTGAGACACATTTTCCTCTGGACCCACGCATAATAAATGTAACTGCAAACTCTCCAAGCATTGCTTGATTTATTTCCGTTCTCTGTAACAAAGGGATGAGTTTAGTTTTTTTAAATGTGAAAAGCCTCCACAACAATTTTCTTGAAAAGGTCATGGACACAAATAGTTTTATCTCTTCACCTCTTTCTCTGCCCCTGTGACCTAATTTGGTAAGTCTAGCTATCCCCATTTCACCCATTTTCTGTGCCTCAAAGTGTCCACAGATACGAAGGAAATAGATGAATTCACTGGTTTTTCTTCTGTGAATGTGAACAATACCCTCTGAGCTTAAGGGACACACCAGCATACACTCCGAAGGCCTCTTTCCCTTACTGGCATGGGGTTTTGCATCCCATAGAGATTTTAAAAAATTATTTCAAATCCCCTATAGACCCACACCCCCAGATTGATGGACAATGTAATGGCTGGGTGGCAGAAGAAAGGACAGATAAAAAATATTAGGCAGGCCTCTAATCCTCTCGCTTCTAAGCCCAGGTAGTTTCTTGAAAGGCACCTTTGGGTGGGAAAGCTAATTGACTTTTTCATTTTTTTAGTTTCTTTCCAAGCCTGCTTCTCTGGTTGCTGCTGGATCCTCAGCTCCCCAGCACAGAAGGAGGCAACCCAGTTCCCAAGGCTGCAGAGAACAGAGGGATCCTGCCCCATGCTGCTAGGTTCCTTGTGTTAGCACCTGTAAGTCTGTTTTGCATTTCGCTTCAACCTTTATTCACTGCTGATGACAGCGGCCGAAAGCGAGCCCCGGCAGCCTGTTGTGATTTTGCCGTAGCCAGCAGGAAAGCCCAGCTAATTGCGAGCATATGATTTCTCAAGCACCAAATTGTATCCTTAGTCTATGGCTCTGGTACTTATTCCGCAGTTGCTCGTCATTGAGGCATTCGTTCCTTTTCTCCCCTGATTTGAGCAAGACGGAGTTTGCTTTCTAAAAAGCGAAGCCTGCTATGCTGGGAAGTCAATGTTGTTTCTTTGGGGACATCCCTGTGGAGGTGGTTTTCACTGAACTGCTCCAAGTCAAAAAAAAGAAGAAGAAGAAGCCGTTGTGATAGCAAATAAAGGCCCCTGTGCACGAAGGCAGTTCCAGCGGTGTCTAGTTTCAGGCCAGAACACTAAGGTTACCATTCCAGGCCATTGAGGACTCTCCCAGATGTCTTCGGTCAAGTTAATCACAATGTGCCTGAAGGTTGTTTTCAGGTAATCCATCCTGCTGCGATTGTAAATCGAGAGCTCCTACTAGCTGAAGGTTGGGAGTTTCAGCTCGGCCTGCGCCTGGGAACAGTTAACAAAGAGCCCCCACCTTTTATGGTGTTAGCGTGGCCACTGAAGCTGACTCGATGACCCTTTCCCGAATGCTGCAGACAGCTCCAGAGGTTGCATGTCGAGCGAGCACATGACTTCATAGCGTTTTGTGTCAAGAGGAAAACGTCAAATATTGTGAGGACTCAGGGAAACCTGGCCCTGCCGTGGGCCCTCCCCAGCGGAAGGTTTTCATCCTACCTGGGGAGGGGGTGATGCCACCCTGGGAGTCTTCAGCCGGGGCCCACGGGATGTGGAGTGCTCTGGCCAATGCTCTTGTTGCTAGGAAACAAAAATCACATTTTCCTATTTCTCTTAGCTTTCCTTCCCCGCTCCTACAGCCACCTGGAATCGGTGTTCCTCTTCCCGAGCCTGAAGTTAATCTTTTCCCTGATTCACATGTCATTCCTATTGTGAGGAGAAAAGCTGATTTTGAAGAAGTAAACTGTAATCTACATACGAGTATTTTCTACCATTGCTGCCACCGCAAATGTTTTTATATACATAAAATCTGGTAAAATTTGTACAAAAGTTTTGTACACACACGCACATCCTATTGAGGGTTCCTTTTACACATCTTTTTATTTACTCCTCACTATCCCTGTGAGTCAGCTCCTAATATCATTGTTTTTTTCCAGATGAGGAAATACTAAGGTTAACTAGAACACTGTCCAGAGCCTTCTAAATTACACGTGGGCAGCCAGGATTGAACCACAGTCTGGATGTCTTACGGTAAGAGACCACATGCTTCATCACATCTTCCATGTGCGGGTTCCATGGCAATGACCTGGCATTTTTATCTTTCCCATCACCCATTCTGACTTCCTTCCTTGGCACTGCACCTGGGAAGCATGCTCGAGGGTCCACCCAGCACCTGCTCACGCCAACGTGTGAATCCAGGACTCCAGCCTGCGTTAGTGAGGTTGGGCCTGGTTGCTTGGTTTGTGTCCCTCCCCACCTGCTGCTTCTTCTGGTATCTCTTAGAGCAGGGCCAAGTGGAGCACTCCGCTTACTTGGGAGGAAAATAAGAACCCGGCTGTCCTTTCATGCCTGCTGCCCCAAGGATAGTGTCAGAGATACGTGAAAGAGACTCAAACACGTTTTCTGAGATCTCTAAAGCATGTTCTTCTCATCTCAGAAGGTCACAGCAGGGATATTCACAACACGAAAGGATGTCAGAATGAAGGTAGTCAACTCTGTCAGCCTCCCAGATCACAAAAAGCAAATGCTATGTGTTCCTATATTTTATCCAAGAATATTTGCAAACATGGAACTCCAGCTGAACTTCCAAGTCAATGCTCAGTCTCTCCCAGGACCACTCTCACTTCTGACCATCTGGCTACAAATTCAGGGCTTCACCTGACCATCCTCAGGTTTCATAATACACCAGAATGACACACAGAACTCAAGAAAGCACTGGGTCATAGTTGTATTATAACAAAAACATTACAAATTAGAACCAGCTGAAGGGAGAGGCACATGGGTGAAGTCTGGGGAGGTTCTGATGCCCAGCTTCTGCTATCTTCTGGGGGTGCCACACACTCCTAGCATCAAAGTTCACCCAAGCTTCTGTGCCCAGAGTTTTAACGAGACTTCATTACCTAGGCATGGTGGACTGAATCACTGGCCACATGGTTACACTCAATCTCTATCCCCATTACACCGACAGAGGCTGGGCTGACATCACCTTGCTCAAAGTCCTGACTTGCTAATCACACAGTCACCTCCTTACCCTAATTATCAGGTGTGGTCCAAGTGGCCCAACGTAAATAACAGAGACACTCTTATTACTCAGGAAATTCCGAGGGTTTAGCGGTAACCTTTCAGGACCTGGGGAGGAAGACCAGCTAAATTCTTTACTGCACAGAAATGCAAATGACCCAGAATAGCCCAACATTGAAGAAAAAGAACAAAGTTAAAGGACTCAACATTCCTGACGTCACAACTTACTTCATAGCTATCATATTCAAGACAGTTCAATGAAATAAAACTGAACATCCAGAAATAATCCCTTACTTTTATAGTCAATTGATTGTCTACCAAGGTATACAGATCATTCAATGGGGGAGAATAGTCTTTTCACCAAATGGTCTGGGAAAATTGGATATACATGTAAAGAATGAAGTTGGTCTCTTACTTCATACTGTATTTAAAAAGTAACTCAAATGGCCCAAAGATCTAAGTATTAGAGCTAAAATTACATAACTCTTAAAAAATGGCATAGGCATACATCTCCATGACATTACATTAAGCAATGGTTTCTCAGATATGACTGAAAATATAAGTGATGAAAGAAAAAAAATGATAAACTGGACTTAAAATTAAAAACATTTGTGCTGCATCAAGAAAGTGAAAAGATAATCCACAGGAGAGGGTAAAATATTTGCAAATTATATATCTCTTAAGGCACTCGAATGAATAATATGTAAACTCATACTAAGCAATAATAAAAAGATAAGTAACCTAATTTAAAAATAAGTAAAAAAATGGAATAAACTTTTCTCAAAAGATTACATACAAATGGATAACCAGCACATTTGAAAGATGTTCCACATTATTAGTCAATAGGGAAGTGCAAATGAAAACACAACAGGATACAATTTCACACTCATGAGGCTGGTTTAAAAAAAAAAAGACAATAAGTAACAAGTTTTGATGAGGGTATAGAGGAATTGAAACCTTTATACATTGCTATTGGGTTTGTAAAATGGTGCAGCCACTTTGGCAAACAGTTAGGAAATTTCTCAAAATGTTAAATGTAGAGTTGCCATTAACTCCTCTCTCTATACCCAAGAGAACAGAAGACATATGTCCACGCAAAAACTTGTAAATGGGTGTTTATAGCTGCATTGTTCACAATAGCCCCAAAGTGAAAACAATCCAAATGTCTATCAACTGATGGATGGGTTTTTAAAAAATGTGGTATATTCATACAGTGGAATCTTCAGCCATAAAAGGAATAAAATACTGATACATGCTATACCATGATTGAGCCTTAAAAATAGTTTGTGAAATCAAATAAGCCAAACTCAACAGGCTACATGTTTGTATGATTACATTTATATGAAATATCCAGAATATGCAAATCCACAGAGACAGAGTAGATTAGTAGTTGTCAGGGGTAGAGAAGGAAGGATTGTGAAATGACCACTAAATTGTAGTTTTTTGGGGGCACGGAGTGATAAAGATATTCTCCAATAATATGTTCCTAGCAGCACTGTTTACATGCTAAGATTTGGAAACAGCCCCACTGCCCATCAGTAGATGGGTGGATAAAAAAGTGGTGGTACATTTACACAATGGAATACCATGCAGCTATAAAGAAGAAGGCTCTCTTACCCTCTGAGGCAGCATGGAGGAACCTGGAGAGTATTATGCTCAGCAAAATAAGCCAGTCAGAGAGACAAGTATCATATGAGCTCACTTATATGTGGAATCTAATGAACAAAATAAACCAATGAACAAAATAGATCCAGAGACATGGAAGCATGGGGCAGACTGATGAACCTTGAGGGAAGGGAGGAAGGAGGTCAGGAAGAGATTAACCAAATAATTTATATGCTTATATGCGTAACTCATGGACACAGACAACAGTGCAGTGGGCCTGGGGGCGGAGGAAAGGTGGGTGCGGGTGGAGGAGGGTCAATGAGATTTATAAGGGGTGGGGAAGATGTTCTCTAATGAGATATTGGTGATGATTGCACAATTCTGTAAATATATGGGACACCCTTGAATTTTACACTTAATATTTTAAACTTTATGCTACATATGCATACATACATATATGTTCTACTTAATAAAGCTAATATAAAAAAAACAATAACTGTGCCCTGAGGCAATCTTATATCTTGATTAAAAATATCAACATTGTTTTTTCAAGAAGAAACAAATAGGTGTCCCTGTTAGGGAGTGATCAGGATCACGGTTCTCTTAGATTTTCAAGGGTTTGAGTTAGATGGAAGGCCTTGATGCATAGGGTGCCCCAAATGGGAGAGACAATTCAGGGGGGAATGCTGGTTTAGGGAGGAAGAGGATGACTTCAGTCATGGAATAAAGATAAGATAAATGACTGTGTTTCACTTCCAATATAAGTAAACAAATACCTGACACGTAAGTTGGGGGAAAAAAAGTAAAAAATACTTTTGCATCATTTCACATATCTCTCTTAGAGTTATTCTTGCCTCCCTACTGCCCTGTGTTTGTGCTCCACCTCAACTGATAAGAATGAGTCCTTGTGAGATAAGACAAGACAAACTCAGTTTTACTACTCAGGGTCTCTGGATCACGCTTCCTGATTTCTCTGACCAAATCATTTTTCTCTCCATAGGCAGCTCAGGACCAACCTTGAACTGTTTTCTCTTTCCTTAAGGTCCGGCTTCCTCTTTCTGCTCCTGCTCTTCCTTGGGTAATGGACCCACGTGAGGCCTGTGTGTCTGTCTGAGCGCACCCTGTTCAACTTGATGCCTGGCGCTGCCTTTCGTGACACTCCCCAAACCATTCTCTTCCCACCCTGCCGTGGCAAATCAAGCATTTTGCAATGCAGTGCATCCGTGTTCATGAAAATGAAATCATTACCTACACATAAATATTAAAATAAGATAGCAGGTGCATTTAACAACATTGAGCTTATGTGATGAATTCAATGAGCTCTCTTTGAAGTAATTTGCTGAGTGGTTTTCTGAGACTTTAAGGAAAAGAGGAACAATGTATTCTAGATGCTACAGAGCAAGCTCTACAGTGGAGCCATAGATAACTCGTTCTGCAGGCAGATGACCGAGGCTCACCACCCCTGAAAGGCTTCCTCTGACCAGGAATAGACACTTCTAGCACTCCTGTACAGCTCTTCCAAATATTTACAAGAAAACAAGCAATATCCCAGTTGCATTTCACATTCCACCACAGGAGAAAGTTTGGGGAACTGAATATAATTAAGCAATTGGCATCTGAGGACGATGGTTTAATTCAAATGAGCTCGGAGAAGCCTTGTGATTTACCATCTGAGGGTAATACAGTGGAAAGACACAGAAGGTGGGACTGGAATAGAGAGCGCTCAAACTCCCTGGACCTGCTCCCTTAAATATTCCTGCAACAAAGGAACATGGTTCTTTTCAGGTAATTCTGGCATCCGTTTACCCCTGAAGTTCATGGGGTAAGTCTATGACTACTGTGTCACTACAGGAGAGTCCAGGGACAGATCGGATAATGGGCCTGTCTATCAGGAGTGGCAGCAGTCCTTTCTATGAGGCGATGCTCATTTTAGTTTCTAACTCTCATGATGAGCAGTTAAGATGTTTAGAGGAGTGGAACTATGACCTTTGCTTTAAAATCAACATAACTAAATACCTTTTGGTCAGTTCATGCCAAGCTAACTCACTTCCAGTAGTGATTCATGCACTGTCATGTCTTCAAAGTGAAAATGTTGGCTTCTTTGGGACATCATGATTCTAGGGGGTACTTTTGGATGATGGGTAGTGGGGAGGCCCCATTGGGGGAGGTGAGTGTGACACTGTGTTCACACTTGGAAACACTGTGCTCAGTCCCCTCACCCCCATGTTTCCCATCCTGACGATGACACTTAGTAATGACATGCTTGCCTTGGAGGTTCAAAGCATGTTAAAACTCAACACTCTTTAAACACTTTTGGAATGTTTCAGACATAGAAAAGAATACGAAGACTATCATAATGACTCCTCCTATGCTAACCATCTATCTTAAGAAACAAAACATTATAAATACAGGTAAGATGCCCATGGCCCTCCCTGCTGGGTTTCTCTCTCTCTGAGGGAGTCACTATCTGGCATGACTCCTTTTTATCTCTGATTAAATCTCACCTATAATTCACTTATGCAAAAAATTCTTATATCAAAATTTATATTTTGTATAAAAAAGAAAAATCATATCAGTATAAATAAGAACAATAAGGATGATTGATGAAGAATTTTCTTTTTTTCCATCTGGGATTGCAAATAGTGACTGGAGTCTTTCAATAGCCATTCCATTTCTATACTAATAAAAGGGTAATATGCTAATTAGATCAGACATCTTCCAGACATCCTTTAAGCCATGGTGGCAGGGGCCGAGGCAGAGGCAGTTAAGGGTGATTAGGCTGGCAGGGGAGAGCAGTTAGGGGTGATCAGGCTGGCAAGGGAGGGTAAGGGAGGGTAGTAAGGGACAATCAGGTCGGCAGGCAGAGGTGATTAGGGGCAATCAGGCAGGCAGGCAGGCAGGTGAGCAGTTAAGAGCTAGTGGTCCTGGATAGTGAGCAGGATATCTGACTGCCAGTTTAGGGAAGCCAAGGCTTTCTGCACAGCCCTGAGACTCCACCCCATTCAAGCCGAGCCCATTGTAGAATGGGCCTAAATTGGCAGTCAGACATCTCCTAAGGGGTCCTGGATTGAAGAGGGTGCAGGCCAGGCTGAATTTCATGCACTGGGCATCTAGTGTACTTAATAAGAATCTCACCTAATGACACATCAGGGACAATCTACAAGGGTAGGACACCACTTTAGGGGATGATTATTTCCACTCAAATTGCTTCTAGCCTTTTGGTTCAATAAACAGGGTTCAAATAAGTTTGTGTAGATAGATGGCCAAATGGCAAGGTGGATAGATGGATAGATGTTAGATAGATAGATAGATGTAGAAAAGGACACAAACATGTTACCTTAATATGCTGTGGTATTTTGTGAGGCTGATTCTTCACAAAAATGGAGGAAAGCCCTTCCTTGTTGTTTCATGAAAACAGCCAGTCCTATGAGTTCTGCTTCCTATGAGAATGAGGACCTCCTGAGAACATATATCTCAGTGTTAAATCTGTGCAAAACCAGATGAAAAAGATTACTTAAAAAAAAAATCAGAGGAGAAACCAAGTTGGAGGCATAGGTGAACACCTAAACTGCTGCCTTGCATAACAATTTAAAAACTACAGCTAAAAGATAGAAAGGACATCATCCAGAACCACAGAAAAACTAGCTGAGTGGAAATTCTATAACTAGAAGGAAAGAGAGGGGCTCATGGAGACTCAGAGGAGCTGCAAAAGGCTGAGGTAGGGAGACATGCACACAGAGAGGATGGGTGGCTGAGTGCCTGGCTGGATTTCTCTAGTGGGAGGAAAACAGAAGCTCCCAACTGCATTGAACCTCAGTTTCAACTGCACTGACCCCCAGTCTTGGGCGAGACCCTGGGGACCCAGACTCATACATGGGGAGTCTGGACTGTGAAGAAAAGAGAAGAGTGCACAGAACCTCAGGGGAACCACGAAAGGCAGAGAGGACTGCAGCAATTACCGAGGGACACTGAGACCCAGGGGCCTCATAGGGCAGGGCTGATGGGAAGCCAAGGCTGTCTGCTCAGCCCTGAGACTCCACCCCATCCAAGCGGAGCACAGAGGCTTTTGCAATTTTGCAAGTCTTTTCTCATAAGGCTGACTCCAGCACAGAAGTTCTGGCATAAACACAATTGATCCTTACAGTCAATTGGCCTGGAGGTCAATTCCTCCCAGTGATACCAACAACAATCAAGACTTACCTACATCAAGGCTGTACACACAGTACACAAAGGGGTGCACCAGGAGTGTCCACCTCAGGTACTGGGGGAGGTTGAGCCACTGGGCCATATATGACACCTAGCACACAAAGCTACTCTACCAACTCAGGGGAGCAGTGAAAATGCAAAGACAAAGAAACAGATCACAAATGAAAGAAATGGAGGAAAACAAACAACTGGATATAGAGTTCAAAACCATGCTTATAAAGTTCTTCAAGAATTTCTGAGAAAAGATAGATAAATTTAGTGAGACCCTCGAGGATCTGAAAAAGGACCAACTAGAAATTAAACATACTCTAACTGAAATAAAAAATATTAGACAGAGATCTAACAGCAGACTAGAGGAATGCAAGAAACAAGTCAAAGATTTGAAATACAAAGAAGCAAAAAACACTCAACCAGAAAAGCAAAAGAAAAAAGAATCCAAAAATTTGAAGATAGTATAAGGAGCCTCTGGGACAACTTCAAACATATCAACATCAGAATTATGGGGGTGGCAGAAGAAGAGAGAGAGCAAGATACTGAAAACCTATTTAAAGAAATAATGTTTGAAAACTTCCCCCACCTGGTGAAAGAAATAGACTTACAAGTCAAGGAAGTGCCCAGAACCCTAAACAAAAGGAATCCAAAGAGGACCACAACAAGACACATCATAATTAAAATACCAAGAGCAAAAGACAAAGAGAGAATCTTAAAAGCAACAAGAGAAAAACAGTTAATTACCTACAAGGGAGCACCCATACGATTGTCAGCTGATTTCTCAACAGAAACATGCAGGCCAGACGGGAGTGGCAAGAAATATTCAAAGTGATGAATAGCAAGAACCTACAACCAAGATTACTCTATCCAGCAAAGCTATCGTTCAGAATTGAAGGTCAAATAAAGAGCTTCACAGATGAGGAAAAGCTAGAGGAGTTCATCAACACCAAACTAGTATGATATGAAATGCTGAAAAATACTCTTTAAGAAGAGGAAGAAGAAAAAGGTAAAGATAAAAATTATGAACAACAAATACATATCTATCAACGAATCTAAAAATCAAGTGAATTAAAATTTGATCAACAGAATAAACTGGTGAATATAATAGAATTGGGGCATAGAAAGGGAGTGGACTGATAATTCTCGGGGAAAAGGGGTGTTGGGAGTGCGGGAGGAAACTGGACAAAAGTCATACACCTATGGATGAGGACAATGCAGAGGGTGGGGTGGGAACCAGATGGAAGGAAGCTGGGGAGGGGCAAGAGGAACAATTGTAATAATATGAATAATAAAGATTTATTAAATTAAAAAAAAATCAGAATCATACATTCTTCCCAAAAGTAACTTCCCAAAGCCAGTGCCAGACTAGATTAGCGGTCTGCAAACCACGGCTGGAGAGCCACATGTGGCTCTTTGGTCCCTTGAGTGTGGCTCTTCCACAAAATACCATGGCCTGGTTGAAGAAGTGGCATTAGAAGAAGTTAAAAAATTTTGGCTCTCTAAAGAAATTTCAATCGTTGTACTGTTGGCTCTGTTGACTAATGAGTTTGCCAATCTTTGGACTAGATGAAACAAAACAGTTGTGAAACAGTTCAGAACACACCCTTTGTGAAAAAGCAACTGTAGCCCAGGAAAGGCCTGACCTTAATTACCAACATGAAAAGACAAATTTGGACCAAATCAAAATACCCAAGGAATTCATATCTGCTGTCCTGACTTTTGGGCCCACTTTGAACTCTGGCCCCATATATTCTCATGGATTTTCTTGTAAGGCCATAAACTCTCAGGGGGTAGACTAATGGCCTTTTAAATGGGCACCTGAAGTTCCCGTTGCAGTCACCATAAATCAATGGCGCGCATCTCTAATTAATCTCCAGATCATCTCAGAGAAAGGAAAGCACAGAAAGAAGGTGGGAAGGAAAGGAAAGAAGGAAGGGAAGAAGGGAGGGAGGGCAAAGAACCAGTACCTGAGCAAACCTCCCAATGTTCAAAAGTTAGACTTAATGACCCAGGCATTGGACCAAAAACAGCCCCCATCTTATGCCAAACCGTGAACTACTGAAACTTCTTTTAGAAAAGGAGAAAAAACAACAACATCCACAGTTGAAGTAAAGAAGGAAGCAAACAAACAAATAAATCTGCGGTAGAGAGGCAAATCCAGGGACGCAGTGAATAAATCCCTTTCAGATTAATTAAGGCCATTGTTTATTTAATCTCCCAATTCCATCACATATGGCAGGCAGGAGGAGTGCTGCTCTTCTTTTCAGCTGAAACAGTGCAAAACATAGTCTGGATCCAAGGAAATCTTGCCAAAATCCCTGGCAATGTATCACTCTTTTTAAGCCCTGTTTTGCTTTTGTGCTCATGGTAACGTTCGCAGCTGTCAAATGTGGCTTCGGGCTGTCTGACTCCCTTGAGAGAATTTATGTGTTTTTCTACTTCCTTTCCTTATTAGGAGGCAGGGATCTGCGACACCTATTAGAACAAGTATGCATAAAGGGTAATGACCATGCAGTTTATTAGCCGTCTGTTCTTCCTCAAAGGAGCCCTCCTCCTCCAGCTCCGAGACGCTGTGCCCA
This sequence comes from Lasiurus cinereus, assembly GCA_011751065.1. Lineage (NCBI taxonomy): Eukaryota > Metazoa > Chordata > Mammalia > Chiroptera > Vespertilionidae > Lasiurus > Lasiurus cinereus. The sequence continues at coordinate 15,474,381 of JAAGEH010000226.1, read as the reverse complement.
TGTTTGAATCGCCTCTTACTCTCTGGGCAGCAGGTGGGCAAAGCAGAGGGAGAAGACAGTGGCCTCTGGGAAAGTTGTTTCTTTCTTTTACACCAATGCATGGCAAAGAGGCTGGAATATCACAGTTTGAATTTCATGAATGTGAACTATTAGCTGACGAAGGCAAATAGGATGGAAGTCACAAGAAAACACGAGCTCCTAACTTTTTTCGGAATAGTTCTGTAACCGGAGTGAATTTCTCAGCTCCTTCTTCCTTTTTATTTCTAAAATGGGGTGGGGAGCAGGTTGGGGTGGGGGAGAGGGGTAATTTTGGTTCTTCAAGGCTGGGAGAAAAGCAGCCATTGGAGGAAAGAGATGGCTGAGAAGCCAAGAGTGGGCTCATCTGGGCTGATGCCTCACAAAAATCTTCAAACAGGAAAGGAGTTACAAGTCCTCATAAAATGCACAGCACCAGCTTGACAATGCCCAGCTGCGCTCCGCCCCTGCCAGGCATCGTGGTCAGGGTTGGCGTCTAGACAAAGTTCAGCAGAACAAAACGCTTGGGGACAAATGCATTCCCGTTAAAATCACACGGATGTTCAAGAGAACGTAACCCATGTGTTTTTGATTCGTTCACGTTGCGCTCATCAAAATGTCTCTGTGAGCCACGCACACAGAGCTTGTGAAGTCATTCTTCCTCAAGGCACGAAACCAGTGCTGCCCACAGGAGGCGGATGCCAAGCCCGGGAGGGCCAGGGTCAGCCTGAAACGTCGAGTCTCAAGGTGTGAGTGGGCTGTCACGTGGGAAAATACAACTGGCTCTGCTGAGGACTCTCAGGATGAGGGACAGAATACATTTTTACTTAGACAGTTTTTAGGGTGAGGGGAGTTGCTGGGGCAGGCAACACGCCAATGTTCTTCTAAGCTTTGGGAGCCTGATCTGTATTGTGAAATGGGAGGAAATAATGTAGATGTACTCAAGCTAAAATCGCTCTGTGATCAATTCCATTTTGGGGGTTGTTGGTGTGTGTGTGTGTGTGTGTGTGTGTGTGTGTGTGTGTGTGTTTTGTGAACTTGCTAAGATTCTTCCATCCCTCACAGATTCCTTTCCACAACCCTCCTCCTGCACAGTCCCCCTCACCTCCCCCGGCACATGCTAGTCGCCCCGGTGAATGTAGACCTCAACCAAAATGACATGTGTTTTCAATGTACTAATCCCACATAGCACCTTAGACATCTGGCTCAGACACAGGATGGCAAGCGGCCTGTGCTGAGCAAGCCGGAGCACAGGCATGCTGTGCGGAGAAAGTAAAAAACGATGCGCAGGGGGAAAGCCCACGGGCACAGGTCCACGGGCAGGAGGGTCAGCCGAAAACGCTGGGAGATGTTCACACTAGTTTCCTTCTCTCCGCTGGTTTCCATGGTGACCATAACCCTGGACTCAGACCGGGAAGGAGCATCTGCGGGCTTATCTGGGGCTGTGGCAGGAGGAGCGTGTTTCCCGGCGGTGCTTCACATGACCAGCTCCCATCCCCCTGACACATTCACCCCAAACTGCATAAATCTCTCAGTGGGGAGCAAATGAGACCCATGTTTGGGTTTCTGACTAAACTGCTGGTTTATTTTCACATGTTGCTCAGTCATTTCAAGCCGGCTAGCCCAAGCTGCTAATTAAAGAGGGGATGATTTATTTCATAACTTTTCTTTTCCCATCAGGAAACATAATTCAACGCCAGGCACAGCGAGTTTACCTCGCCCCGTTCAATAAATTACACCCACCTCATTAATAGTTCATTAGGAAAACTGAGAACCTTGACAGACCCTCAAGGAAGGAAGGGGTTGCGGGCTCAGCTTCGACCCGGAGGGCACCATGGGCCTGACCTGATGGGCCGGTCAGCCCCCAGGTCCACGTGCCCAGCCCAGGTCAGCCCGCAGGCCTACGGAGCACATTCTCTGCTGCGCTGCTCTCCCGCAGTGGATTCTTCACTCATTTCTTCTCTGCCAGGTGGAGGGATGGAAAAATCTGTCTTGAAACCATCTGATAAAACTGTCATATTAAAAAAAAAAAAAAAGCAAAACTAAAACACCACGGGCAGTAAAATCTAGAGATCAGTAATCCCTCCTCAATGCATGTGTTTCTCCATCAATGAACACATCACCATGGTTTAACCTTCAAGAACAAGATATTGGTTTTTTTTCTTCTTTTAATAAAAAGAGAGGGACCCCAAAGCTTATACACAGTTGACTTAGCCTTTCCATATATAAATACTAACTGGAGGAGAGCCAGACCGTGCCAGCTCCCCTGGTTCTCTATATATGGCAAGTCCGTTCATTGGCGCAATGCAGGAGCTAATATGTGTACAATGAGGAATTTAAAACTAATATCCATTTAAGGTACTTTCGAGGTTGAAGTCTTCCACTAATATTTGGCCTAACTGTTACATAGATGAGACTGCTGTTTCTCAAACTTAAATGTTAACACATATCTCCTGTAGGTCTTGCTCAGTGACAGATTCTAAAAAGTCTGAGATGGGACCCAAGGATCATATTTTAAATAGGTTCTCAGATGATGCTGACCAGTTTCAGAGAAGTAAGGGGCAGGGAAACATCACCCACCTTCTGGAGTTGGCTAGTAGATCTGGATAGTACAGATGTTATAAGGTATAAAACCAGGTTGTGGTGTAAATTATATTACCCCTTCCCATAACACCATGCTCTAGAGCAGGGGTTGGCAAACTTTAAAGTGCCAGTTAGTATTTTAGACTTTGCAGGCCATTATTCACTGTTGCAACTACTCAAGTCCCCCACTATAGCGCAAAAGCAGCCTTGGAAAACATGTAAATAAGTAAATCTGATTAGGTTTCAATAAAACTTTATTTATAAAAATAAGCCATGGGCCAGACATGGCCCATAGGCTGTAGTTTGCCATTCCTTTCCAGAACAATGGATTCTAAAACTTTATGGCTGTACACCCAGAACAGTAGACATCCCTGATACATGTATTTTTCTTTAGCAATCCTCTACATGTCCTACTTCACTAATACACAAAATGAAGCACAAAAGAAAGAAATTGATATAAAGACTTTAATTCTCAACCCAAATGGAACATTTGTACTATCTCCTGGGTATGTACATCCACTTTAGAAACCAGTGATATGGAGAATGTAACATATGTCATTTTTTTCCAATATAAATAATCACACCAATAAGAGTAGTACTTGGGGTTTTGATGATCCTTGGAGTTCTAAGACATGGAATGACCATGATTCATACATTAAGATCTGACAGTAAAGAAAATGAAGGAAAGCACTGGAAAGAATTATCTAATGCAGATTAATACTGTGACATCGTCATTCCTCCCACCCTGGGTTTTTTTTTTTTAAGCAGTCTTATGTGCCAGGTGCCAAGCAAAGCACTCTGTATGTAATGTCTCACTTAGTACCCGATAGCTCTCTGAAGGAGGGGTGATTATGATTTTCATTTTACAGAAGAGAGTACTAAGATTCAGAGAGACTGGGTCAAGGAAACACAATTATTCCTTATTTAGTTTGGTGGCTAGGTGGGGTGTAAAAGTCACATCTGTCTAATTACAATGTCCTCACTCTTAACAGCTGCTGTTTATAGCCTCATCAAATCATGATCATTTTCCAAAATGTTACTATTTCTTTATTAGATGGTGACATCATACCAATGAAAAACCCCTCTGGCTATAGGGAATGGGTTTAGCATATACCTGCACCAATTCCTTCATCCTGTCACAAGTTGCCATTGGAGGCAGCAGCAATACTCTGCTGGGAGGGAGAGCCAGCTAATTTTAAGTACTTTGTTGGTTTCTTTAAGGAGATTGCTTACTGACTATCAAATGTATTGAGAATTCTCACTCATTTGAAAAGCCATGTACTGAAAGCCCATTTGTTGCCAAAATTCAACCAGAGATGACCAGGTTTAGCCAAAAGCCTATGACTATTTCCATGCAAGGAGGAGTTGATTTGTAAGGTGAATAGTTTTGCTTGCTTTGCAGGATTTATTTCTAACGTTTTGAATCAGTAACAGCCTATCCATATACTTCATTCAAAAGTGAAAGCTTTAAATATCAACACTGGCATTTGTATAAAGAAAGGCGTTAGAATTATCAATCATGGGTCTGCAGTTTAAGAGAGGAGACTATGGGCATACTGAAAAACATCGACTTCAAAAGAAATGATGCAGCATGGTAAGCGTGCAGCAGTATCTCTGGTAGCAGTGATATTCAGTCTGAGGGATTCTGTCCATAAACCTTGGCCAATTCGTCATTATAAGTCAAGAGTGAGGGAATTTTGTTCAGTGAGAAAGACATTGAGAATAGGAGTGTAGATAAATCTAAAATGAAGAGACCAGAAATGAGGGAAAAGGAGATCCATATTTTGAATTAAAAAACCAGGACATAACTGAAACATATTAGGACATATCCAAAAAACTTATTTCTGTTTTTAAGCATTCTCTGTTAAATAATCCTGAAAAATCTGGGATATATAAGCACTGTAACACGTCACATCTAATCACTGTTGTTTAGATGTAAAATTCATAGCATCTATGGCCGTCCTTATTTATGCAATTTTATCTTGATTAAAAAAAAGTATAGATTTACTGTAAAATGTTTTAGTATAGTCCATGACCTCAGAAATGCTATCAAAAATATAAAATCAGCCTTCAAGAAAATGAAACACTTTCACAGCAAATAGTGATATCAAAAGCAGGATGCCCTTAAGTAAAGACAGTCTCTTCAATAAATGGTGTTGGGAAAATTGGACAGGTACATGAAACCAGACCACCAACTTACACCATGCACAAAAATAAATTCAAAATGGATAAAAGACTTCAATGTAAGTCATCAAACCATAACAATTCTAGAAGAAAACATGGGCAGCAAAATCTCAGACATTTCTCACAGCAATCTTTTTGTTGATAAAAACAAAGGAAAAAATAAACAAATGGGACGACATCCCACTAAAACACTGCTGCACAGCAAAAGAAATCATCAACAAAATGAAAAGGGAGCCCACTGAATGGGAGGACAAATTTGCCAATGATATATCTGATAAGGAGTTAATTCCCAAAATAAATTTTTAAAAAAGTGCTGACACAGCTATCACACAGATGTACCTTGAAAACAGGAGGCTAAGTGAAAGAAGCTAGTCACAAAAGATTACACAATATAGGATGCCCTATTATATGAAACCTCCAGAATAAGCAGATATAAAGACAGATGTAGGCCTGGTGTAGGCGAATGAAGAGTGACTGCTCATGGGTACAGGGATTTTATTGAGAGAGTGATAAATCTGTTCTAAAATTGCACTGTGCTCATGATTGCACAACTCTGCCAATGTAATAAAACCCACTGGCTTCTACACTTTAAGTGGGGAAATTTTATGTATGTAAATTATATCTCTGTAAAGGTTTTTTTTAAAAAGACATTGTTAGATTAGTTTAAAAAAAAAAACAAGACCCACCTATATGATTTCTACCAGAAAGCACTTGAAATACAAGGAAGTCAAGTGGTGAGAGATGAGGCAGGAAAGATAAGAAGGACAATTGTATATTGTACTGTGGTACTCGGTTTTTACATTGCGGGTCATAGGGATTTCACAGAAAGGGTTTCAGCAAAGTAGTAATGCGATGGGCAGGGCCAGCCCTTGGCACTTAACCAAATATAAGGAGGCCCTCACTCCCTGATTAGGAGTGCCTCCCTGGAGATGGTACCTTAAGTACGAGGGGTTCAGCCACACGCTTTGGAAAGAACATCCCCTGCACTCTGGAACATGGAGATGAGTTAAGAGAGCGAAAAATCGGAGGCAGGAAAATCAGTAAAAGGTTTCTTCAGTTAGTCCACGCATTGTGTATTTGCTACAAGATCCAGATAAAGCCACCCTTTCATGAGGCCTACATTCTGACTCAGCAGGGAAGACAGATAACAGACACTTACACTAATAAATAAACTAGATAACTCCAAGTGTGATAAGTGCTAAAGAGAAAGCAAAGTAGGTAACAGAACACCAGCGACTGGTGACCATTGTGGTTTATTGTGCGGACTGAGATAGTTGTAAGAATAAAATAGAGTGCTTACAGTAATTAAAATTTCTCATAGCTGCTATAAAAAATTACCTCAAATTTAGCGAGTTAGAACAACATTGGCGTATTATTGTACTGTTCTGTAGGTTGCAAGTCTCGGTGGATTAAAATTAAAGTGTCGCCACAGCTATATGTATTCAATAGTCTCTGAGGAAAATCGATTTCCTTGCCTTTTTCAGCTTCTATAGGCTGCCTGCACTCCTTGGCACATGGCCCCTCCTCCATCCTCAAAGCCAACATTCAAATCTCTCTGTGACTCTGAACCCTATGTTCATCAGCAAATCTTCTCTGACAATCACCCTCCTGCTTCCTTCTTCTGAGGACTCTTCTTCTGAGGACTCTTTTGATGATGCCGGGCCCGCCCAGATAATGTAGGATAATCTCATGGTTTGTAATTTCATCTGCGAAGCCCCATTAGCCAGGTAAAGTAACATACTCACAGGTTTCAGGGATTATGACATGGACATCTGTGTGTGGGGGAGAGGGGGGGCGGGGGGGGGCGTGCAGTATCATTCTGCCTACCATAAGGTATCATGGTAAAAATACTGTTTTCACTCAGCTGAGAAACCTGTGGGGCAGAAATGTACTTGGAGAGCATTAGGTGTACACATAATTCATAATCTCAGCGTCTTCTTAAATGATTCCTGGCATTTTGAGGTTGATGCTGATTTGTGTCTTCTGGTGTTTGCATGGTCATTGGTGTCACTTTGTGGTGGATGGTAAATGATGTCATTTTATGTAAGTTTATCATCAACATTTTGGAGAAATGGAAATGTAGTACTCCATTTTTTAAGAAACACCCACTAGGGGGTATAGGAGAATAGATTCTTGATGGATCCTGAGCATCAAGGCCCTTGTGAGGCAATTGTAAGGAGAGAGAGATGGGGGATGGGAACTTTAGCATTTGCCTAAGCCTGGTCTACAAGCAGGAGTGCTGAAGGGTAGCCATTTATCAGCACTTCTCAAACTGTTCTTTGCCCTCCCCATATCAACTTTTTATAATTTTCTGGAACCGAGCAGGGAATGGACACTTGATTTCAATGATGAACACTAAAGCTTGTGCTTGATGGTGCTAAGGTTTAGGATGTTGATGAAGGTTTCAGGTCCTCATGTGAATTGCTTGAGCTGTTCATGTTTTACACACACTGGGGGCTCCGTGTCCTTAACTCATGAGTTGACTTGCCTTTAGTTGACATGCCACAAAAGTCCAGGTCTTAGTGCAGTAAGCCTTGAACTTGTGTGATGTTCACGAGAATCATCTGGGAACATTGTTAGAAACACGCATTTCCAAGCCAATTCCCTAAAAATTCTGAATCAGTGATGCCTGGGTCTGTGGACTTAACAAGTTGTCCCTGGGCAATTCTCATGATCTGGCAAGGTTGGGAAACATTGCTTTAGTCAAAGTCTTTTTTCTTTCATATGTGAAAGCCTAGGAGCAGATCAGAAGCAAAGGGCAAACAAACCCCCAGCTGAAGAAGCAAAATAATACCCAAAGTCTTCCAGATGTTTCCCTGTTTATGAAGCCAATTGTGGTTTCATTAGCTGCCTTGCACTCATTTATTCCTCTGGTCGGGTTAAGCACTCAGATAATAAAACACTTTGCGGGGACCATGATGAGATTGTCATTTATATTATCTAACAAACAAACAAGCAAAAAAAAGGATGCAGAGAAGTAGGGAGGGAAGAAAAGTAGGCAATTTTAAACTCATTTAACTAGAGTAGTCAGAGGAGATTTTATGAGCTGACTATAATATCAAAGTTTCTCTGTGCTATACAGTTTCTTTCTCATTCTGACTTCCGGAGTCATTTCTCAACTTCCTTACAGAAGGAGAGCTCTTTTCACTAATTTATAATTTATTGCCTAATCACAATTAAACAAATAGATCTACTAAGCTTTCCCAAACCTATACTATTTTCCTCCAGCCTTCCTCCTCCCTCCATGAATATGCATTTGGGAGTTGATTAATGTATCCATCTTCAACCAATATACTCATTTCCTGGACCTGATATCAAATGCCCAACTAACGCGTTTGGACAACTAGGGAGGCAGTGTTATCTGAGTCCATTTGGTTCTTAAATTTCAGAGACCAAGTAACAACTCGGATTTAGAAGGAAGTTATCCAAAAAGTCCTTCTAGTCTTTTTAGCTACTGAGTTCAGATGGTAAATATTTGGAGAGCAAGAGTTGAGGGAGCAAGGGATTACCATAATTTATCTCAGTGAAGACTACCGCAGAATGGTGTCAGGCATTGTGCATAGGTAAACATTTGAGACTTGAGTCAACATTTTGGAGAACTTATTAGTTGAAAGCTATTTAAGAAAACATCCAAATATTGTCTCCTCTAAAACATCTCATTTATTTTTTCTAGTTGCAAGTGAACACTACACATGCCCCAGTATTGGGACAAGAATGGGAAGGCTTGGGGCAGACAGATGCTGCCATTTAGGTGAGTTTGATGGACCTCACCCTGTGGTTGCTTATGGGCTTAATTACATTTGTAGGTGTAAATTTATGAAAATCCAATCAGAGAGGATGAGTGAAACATCTTAGAGTCTCCATTACCTGGAAGTGAATTCATCAGTGTGTGGGTTAATTTGGTGGGGTGCCTGTCATCAAAGCTGTTCGGCCACTGCTTAGTTAACATGCTTCCTTAACAGAGGTCAATCTGCTTCTGGAAAATGGGCGATGGCTGTATTTTCTGACTGCACCAGAACATTGGGGGGTGTCAGTTCCCCCAATCTTTTCTGCCCCAAATATTCTTGTAAACAGGAAGTCTATTACAGGGGCATAGAAAATCGAAGCAATTTTACTCTGATTTGAAGAGATTGACAAGGTCTCACGAAGGTGTGACTTTTGAGATGGAACTTGAAGAATAAGGTTCTGGTAAGTGGAAAATATCGAGAGAAGTATTCCAGGTATAGGAAACTGCATACTCTAAATATAATAGTGACTATCAAATTTGAAGTACGTTGAGACACTGTGTAGGTGTGTACCTGTGTATGTGTGTGTGTGTGTGTGTGTGTGTGCGCGCGCGCGTGCACGGGCGAAATGTAATTTTTTTAGAACACAAAAATGGTGAAGCAATTGAGAGGGTAGTTGGGAAGACCATGGAAGAACTTAATTACTATCCAAAGATTGCAACCTTTTCCCTCCCTTCTCTGACAGGTCTCTCCTAGCAGCCAAATAACATGGCCAAAATTCTGCTAATGATGCATGAGCTAGAACACCACCTGACCTGACCACTTGTTCAAGAATGAGTTAACTGCTACTCTAATTCTGAGCAGTAAAGCCTAGTTTGTGTCTATGATTGCAATGATTGAGACTCAACCACACAGGGTAAAACATACATTGAGGTAGACAGTACATTTTTATGTGGGCCAATCCTAACTATGGCCACATTCTAAATCCCTCTATATTCTCTTGCCTGAGTTAACGGAAATTAACAGTGACTCACCAACTATCAAAGGGATCACAGGCTTTAAAAAGATGAGCTATTAATTAAAGCTCCTCTGACTCAGCTTCAAATTGATTTTTTAATTCTTGTTTGACTCCTAAGCATTCAAGTACGAAGTAAAGGAGATCACCATTTTTCTTAAAAGAGAGATCTCCAAATCAAAACTGGTTTAATTCCAACAAAATTTGGCAAATTAATGAGCATTTTAGTAGATATGATAAAGAAAAGTTAACAGCTTGATATTATTGGGGATTATTAGAAACTGTCTGGCTTATTTTCATCTTTTATTTCAACTATTGCAACAGGTAACCGATTCTTAGAATGAAACGCTTCCATTTGGTATTGTTTCCAATTTTGCAGGGCTGCCCTGTGAAGTTCTGGTGAGATACTTTCTGTTGAAATGCTTTGTATATTGCATGATACAAAATAGAAACTCAATGAAGACTCATATCATCTAAATTTGAAAACCAAGCTTATGCTCACCACTAAGATTTAAGGTTCACCCTCTGCACCTCACCATAAACCTATAAAGAGAATCATTCCCATTTTACTGATGAAGAAACTGAATCTTGGACTTGACTTTATTCCCAATTACCATAGTATGACAAGACACATACCTCTTCCATAAGAAGACTAAAGTGCCAAATTATACCAGCTGCTGGCTTGTTTTCTAGTTTTGACATATATGTCCCTAAAATGTGTTCTCTAAAAGATTTGTTTATTGTCTGTCTCCCCCATTAGCTTGCATGTCCCATAGGAAAGGGACTGTGCCTGTCTTGTTCATGACTCCATGCCCAAATCCTCAGATGGTGTCTGGAAAGCAAGTTCTTGATATCTCTTGAATAAGTCAATCAAAAAATAGCTTTTTAAAACAATTTGTCCTCTCCCCAGCTACCCCAGTTTTTCCTACTATTTGGAGATTTAGCATGAATAAGAAATAAGATGGGTCCTTATAACTAGATACCCATTAAAAGGTTTCATTTCTAAAGGAGAGCAATGTGATCGAAGGTTTGGATAGTTTTGTCTGTTCTCCACCCAGCAGAAATCAGCAAATCGGTGTGCACATTCTAAAGTCGCTGTGAGAACTGAGCATACCTGGGCAGATAATCGCTATGGTAATACTGGGCTAACACTAAATTACTGCCGAGTTCCTAGGAGGACAGAATCCTAAAGTGTTGCTTCAATTCCACTTGTTTTAAGATTACCAGAATGGCCTCAGCCATGCTTTTTATTCTCCATCTTGAAAGAGGAAAACTAAGTAAGGAATAAGAGCTTTCTGTGGATGAATATGAGAAAGATCACAAGACAATTGTGCACTTAGACACTGTAGCAAGAGACTATCACGTGCATACATTTAAAGAAACATAAACCTGGAGAAATTCATTTCCCATTAGAAATTATCTCGAGTTCTTTCATTTTCTATTAGAGGCCTGATACACGAAATTCGTGTAAGGGTAGGCCTTCCCTCCCCCCGCTGTCAGCACCAGCTTCCCTCTGGCACCTGGGGCCCGGGCTTCCCTTGCAGCCCCAGCTTCATCCAGAAGGACGTCAGGCCTAATTAGCATATGATGCTTTTATTATTATAGATTATTATAGGTTATTATAGATTATAGATAAAACCTTCAATTACACTTGGGGATGAATTTAGCAACAAAACAGCATAAGGATTTTTTTTTTTCAGTCTCCTCTCTACTTTTTGAAACTGTCTTTCCAAAGTCCAGAAAACAATTCTGATTTTTCGAAGACAGAAAAGAAACCAGAAAGATGTGTGTTTTGAGCTCTAGGGCCAAGTGTAGTGCCTTCAGCTGAGTCTTATAAAACACACAAGCAAGTAACGGTGGGTCTGACAGTCCAGAAATCTGTACCTTCATTGAAGTTGGGTGGGCAGATTAAATGTATTTTTTAGCCACATGGACAAGGGAACTGAGTCGCTCAGTGTTCCCACACACGGACGGGCCATGACCTATCTGTAAGCGGAATCCTTCACCGATCCACCTATGTCTGAACACCTTGCTCCCGCTTCCCTGCTGTGGTCGTCTGCCTGCACTAGCACAAGCTAACACATGACACTCTCAGCCACATGCCAGGGACTCACTAAACATTCTACCATTATTATCTCATGACAACCTGCCACGTTTTTATTTTTAAGATTTCAGTTTCACATACGAGACACCGTGGCCAAGAGCGAGTCAATTACTTCTCCAAGGTTGCCCGCTGAATAAGCGGGAGAGCAGGGATTCCAGCAGCTTTAATTCCAGGACCTGGGTGCATCAGCGTGTTTCTGCAACCCCTTGGGTCTCTAAGCACAGACTCCTCACAGACGGGACATTTTTCCTAGTAGTGGTTCCAAAAGGACCTGAAGAGATAATTTCATAGCTAATTATATCCTTTAAAGTGCTTTTTGATGATGATCTTGACAATGATTCCTTAAAGCATTTACTTTTGTTGGCTCAGGGAAACATGATTCTCCCCCCCGCCCCAATACTCCCCCAAAATGGGATTTTGTCTATCCTGGCTCACAAAAGGGGTAAAACTTAGAACAGTGCCTTGTAAGAAAAGTGGGGAGTGGGGCTTACAGGCCTGTGGCCAGTGTAGTTTCCAGGAGCTCAGCCCAAGAAGAGGAGCACTTGGAGTTCAGGAGTTTATGGTTGCCATCTTGCAATTACTATTCATCTGAGCTTTGTGTTCTATACATGAAGCCTGACGGGACACTGCAGCATGGACTGGGGGCTCAGAAGCTTCGGTCATACAAGCTCAGGCCTCCCACTGCCTGTTTGGGGACTTGGTCTTGGCCTTCCCTTTCCCACTGAGCTCTGCGTCCTGCCCAGCCAGCAAGTACCCTTGGTGTGAGCCTGGGCACACACACGGGGAGGGCTGGAGAGGGCCCAGTGGAAGCGGGTGGAAGGGCGGCAGATGGAAGGGCAGGGTGCGGAAGGGGGGGTGGAAGGCGGCAGACGGGTGGGTAGGGTGCGTGTACGCTCTGAGGGACAAGGCTCCAGGGGCTTTGGGGGGTCTGCACTCACCCAGGGCATCCTGGTGCCAAAGGGGGCACAGCATCACCTAGGAAATATAAGCACCTTGGCAGGCCGAGAGACCATGGAGGAAAGGAAAAGTTTTCTATTTTAATACCTTTCCTGGCACGGTTCCCTGCGTTTGGAACAGAGCCCAGTGATTTAAGATTCCGGGGATTCTCAAGACCTGGCTCACGTTTTAATGCTCACAGATTAAAACCAAAAAAACAAAACTAATTGCTGATGAAAAAGACCCCCCTCCCCCACTCCCCCCAGTCAAGGAGGGAGAGAAAAGAGAGAAAAATCACATCCACCAAGGGAGCGCCCTTTCCTAGCTGGGAGAAGGCTGGTCCTTCAGTGATACAGTCCCTTAACCCCCACAGAGAATGGGTTTGGCTTTGTCAGGGTGCAGGTGAGGGCGGGAGTTGGGGAGTGAATAGCTTCACTTTAAAGACAGGGAATAAAGGCTCACAAAAGCTAACTGAGTTACCAGAGGTGTCTGGTGCTTTGGGGAAGCAAACTTCGGTTGGTGAGCACTGAAACCCGTGCCTTCCCCGTTCTCAGAACTTGGCTATCAAGTCCTTGTTAAAGGAGAAAAATGCCATGGACTCTACCATCATCTTTATTAAAATGTCACTTAAATATGCAAGAACATAAGCCTCTTTAGGCTTGTAGTTCTTACACAACTATAAAATCAGAGTGAGTTCTCAAGTTAAGTACAAATAAAACTACAACATCAATTAAATTTAAATTAACAACAATAATGTGATAAGTGGTATTTTGCTCAGGTTAAATCAATTTAACTCAACTAATTTAAATTTAATATTGAATTTAATTGTGGAAAAATATAAGGTTCATGGTCTGTGCTGCATTTAATTTCTGAATTTGGACTTAATTATACTTAGGTGGGAAATTCTTGAACACATTAGCATATAGTATAAAATGATGTTAATAATTTCAAGGTGCATTTTGTTTTCTTTATGTTAACCCTCTACTTCCAGTTGAGGGTGATCAGACCTCATGCTTAACAAAAATCACCACTTTGGATGGCGATTTGTTTAGACAGTTGATAAAATTGTACTGCTTAGGTGAAGATAAATGTAGCATGGCAACATTAGCAAATTGGCTCCAATTATTTCTAGTCTCGGTTACAACACTTGGTTATTACACATTTGCTATGACACTTTCTGCTGATGAAATGTAAACAGTTGAATGTAAAGGACAAAGGCTACTGACCACCTGGTCTGAAGATACTTTATCACATGATTATGGCTACACCATACATTTTGATATCAGCCCACCTGTTACAGAAACTATTCTGCCTGGGGCCAGGGCCACTCCAGTCACTGCTCGTCAATGAATGCATGCAAATATGTGTGTGTGGTGTGTGCGAATGTGTATATGTACATCTGTACATGCATGTATGTATGTGTTAATGAGTATTTGTATATGTACATGTCAGGGAATTTCTAGCCCTGGAGAAAAACTATTAAGGCTCACATATTATCCTTGCTAGTTAAAATATTTGTTCTGCACACAATAGTTACTCAAAAATGGTACTTAATCATATGTTAGCAGATGCTCTCTTTCTCAAGTGTTATTTTTCTCTCAGTCTTGAGTTCCCTGCCAACTCTAAACCCATAAAGCATGCTTTCCTATTGTTGGATTATCTCAGGTGGTAAAATAACTTTTACATATTTATTTTATTACTCTTGTTTTGACTTAGCCAATACTTACCTGGTGCTTACTTGTGAGTAAAGAACAGTTCTAAGCATTTTATAAAGCAAATCACTTCATCCTAGTAGGTGTTTTAGGTTGAGTTTCCCTGTGGCTAGAATTTTGAGGAAGTAGTTTGTTTTGAGAGGTGATTCCAAGAAGTACCTCCTAGGTTGGAGAATGAGATGGGGCGGGGAAAGAGGCCAGTGTGGGCCAATTGCACCTTTCGTGAGCAGTTACTACTGTGGGCAGCTGGCCTCCATTCTGCTGGGCACTTCTGAGAGAGGATTAGAACAGGCCCACCAGGGCTGTCCCTGTCTCCTCACAGTGGCAAGGAAGCCTGAGTGTTATTACTCACCTCTTCCTTCATTGGTTAAGCAGATGCTCCTTAGGGCCCTTAACTCCATGTTACTTCTAGCCTGGCTCACTCATGAGTTGGACACAACTTTGGAGCCACAAAACCCCTGCAAATGCAGGCCTATAAGAAGACATTGGCATTCATGGGAAGGAGACTCCCAACATCCACTACTGTACTTATAGCAACACTGTTATTATACACAGTTGACAGGTGAAGAAATGAGGCCCAGGGAGGTGAGAGGCTTGTCTAAGGTCATAGGAACATGACCTTTCATGCATACTTCCTAGTTCACTAAAAGAGAAAATCCTTTGGTAATAATATCTTCTTCCCTTCTCTATTTATTTCTGTATGTGCTGCTCCTTTTTCTTGGATAACTCTCCAAAATAAAGTCTGAAACTGTCCTACTAATTTTGACACAAACTACCTAAGAAGAAACAAAAAATGGGCCCTAACCGGTTTGGCTCAGGGGATAGTGCGTTGGCCTGTAGTCTCAAAGGTCCCAGGTTCCATTCCAGTCAAGGGCATGAACCTTGGTTGTGGGCACATACCCAGTAGGGAGTGTGCAGGAGGCAGATGATTGATGTTTCTCTGATCAGTGTTTCTAACTCGTTATCCCTCTCCCTTCTTTTCTGTAAAAAATAAATAAAATATATTTTTTAAAAAAAGAAAAAGAAACAAAGAATGGTAACCCTTAAATCTGAATGAGCATAGGAACTATGTTACAGTCAGGGGTAAAACTATATGTCCCAAGAATCAGGGGATGGGACTCAGTAGCTCACAAAATGTGGGTCGTACTGTTTACTTACAAGACTTGAAGAAAAGGAAAAGGGATAAAAGCTCAGAGGCTAGCAGATGGGCCTTGGTTATGAAGTGAGGGAGTCCTTCTCACCCTGCTTAGTAACTCCCTCTCCATGGACAAGATCCAAGGCAGACATTCCTCTCGTGGGACACCATCTGGAGTGATGTGACATGCAGACTCCATGGGTTTCTGACTCAGAGATCACAGTCCTGGAGGTAAGCCATGTCCATCTCAACCCTTTCTACCTGCCCCAGATGTGCACAGAATAGGCCTGCCTCACACCTTCCAAATCTGTTTCCTATATTCAGTGCCATTTGTTAGGTGACATGAACAATATTAAAAAGACAGGGCCCCAACTGCAAAGAATAGTCTAATGTGGCGGGAAATACACTGAGATATTTTGAGTTCATGCTCAAGATAACCTCCCTTCTCAGGCCCCTCCCTCTTCCCAGAGGGGCTCCTTTCCACCTGTAGCTCCTTCACTTCAGGGGAGTGTTGTGGCAGGGCAGGAAAAGCCTGGATTGGTGAAAAAAGTTTCCTGGGGGAGCTTGATACCAAGGACTGAAACATGTATCTCAGAGAGCAATAAGAGAATAGCAAAGATTCTGGCCCTCTCACCTTCTCCCCCCGCCCACTTCAACCAGAAGTGGGCGGCCGTGTAGAGCTCTTGGTGAAACAAGGACCTATAGAGCCTGTCTTCTGGAAGCACCCTGGTGAGTTTGCAAGGCCTCCAAGGAATGGTGGAGTCATTGGCTCCCGAGGGAGTCTGGAACCCAAGCACTGGGATCTCTGCCTCCGCAAAGGTCCCAAGCCTTGTGCATGGCCCCAAAGCAGAGTGCCACCGCAGTTCCACTCAGTGGTATCACAGTGTCTCTGATCAATGGGACATTAAAGACTCTTCCTCTTTCAAACTCTTTCTAGTAAGAAATCTATGCCAAAACCAGTTTGGCTCAGTGGATAGAGCATTGACCTGCGGACTGAAAGGTCGGAGGTTTGATTCCAGTCAAGGGCACATCCCCAGTGGGGGGCGTGCAGGAGGCAGGTGATCAATGTCTCTCTCATCGATGTTTCTAACTCTCTATCCTCCCTTCCTCTCTGTAAAAAATCAATAAAATATATTAAAAAAAGAAAGAAAGAAACCTAGAGAGAGAAGTCACAGTAGTGACTGAAAACGACTTGTAGCCTGCCCAGTGGGATGGAGATGAGGATACTTTTACATAGTTTTAGAAATATTTCTGAGCTGTTTGCATTTGTAGAGTGTTTCATTCTCAACAAATAAGAGCTAACATTCAATGTACATTTCAGTGTGCACTACACACGGCTCAGTATTTTGCATGAATCCAACTCTGCAGATTTGGTAGTTTTTTTTCCCCATTCCATAGACGAGGCAAAGGAGGCCGAGAGAGTTTGGGTCTTAGCTCAAGCCAGGGCCCCATTAGGGGAGATTTGACCGGGCCAGCTGACTGCAAAGCCTGGCATTTAATTAAACTCTGTAAATCTAACTTGTGAAACCATGGGCCCCACCAGCAAGAGTACAGACGTGAGAATTAAAGTTCAGTGCTTCAGCCTATAAATGTTGGCGAGCAACACTTCAGAGGAAAGAGCGGCTGATGAAGGCTCCAGGGAGGGATAGAAGCACCGTGAGGGCTGACAACTTTGTTGATTTTGTTCAACAGTGCATTCCAAGTGCTGAGAACAGTGCATGGCCCACTGTGGGAGATTAATAAATATTCGACAAGTGAGTGAATAAAAGATGGGCAGAGGCCTTTTATAATTGAGAGGGCTTTTAAGAACTCAAAGGGAGAAGGAAGTGAGGTAAATGCCACATTGCCAAATCACCTTGCAAATGGTTAGGGATTTGTATGACCCACCAC
This sequence comes from Lasiurus cinereus, assembly GCA_011751065.1. Classification (NCBI taxonomy): domain Eukaryota; kingdom Metazoa; phylum Chordata; class Mammalia; order Chiroptera; family Vespertilionidae; genus Lasiurus; species Lasiurus cinereus. Next base: position 15,457,082 of record JAAGEH010000226.1, on the reverse strand, counting down.
TACCTGATACAGTTCCAGAATGGGCTTCTGGTATTTCAGTGATTTGTTGATGGGCTGTCTCCTCTTCCAAGCCCTGATGGCTTCAATAAAGGAGAAGGAATTCTTGGATAACTCTCCAGAATAAAGTCTGAAACTGTCCTATTAAGTTTGACACAAAGTACCTAAGAAGAAACATACTAGAGGGATTCTCATTCAAATAAACTCCATTAACACAAGTATTTTGGGTAAAATAAAGAAGAGATAAGCCCAGGTAAATACCTGGATTAATGACAACAGTTCCATATGTTTAGCATAGATTTGTATTTTGATTTTCTTTAAGCATATAACTAACTGCTCATTATGTCTTCATTAAAGGTTTTTCAGGGATCCCAGGATGAATTAGAATGATTAAAAATAATGCAAACAAAAAGCTTTTTCATGTACCTCCTGGGGGGTGGGGGGAAAAAAGACTCCTCTTAGAAGGAGATAGTGGTTCAACTCTAATATTCCTCATGAAAGATTCTAAGATATGGGGAATCCTATTATAGGGCATTTTTAGGGTAAAAATATATGGTAGTGCAAATTATGCAAATTCTAAAAGATTCACCTTTAAGTAAAACTATAAAGCAATAGTGCAATGTGGTTCACAGATCCTGATGAGGAAATGGCTTTATTTTTATTTTAAAATAAAATGAAGTCACTCATGGATCACTTAACAGATTTTGCTCTGGAATAGCAGATCCTAGCCTCCTACAGCAGTCCCCAACTTGTGAGGAGATATTCTGGTGACCAAAGAAAAAGACTGAGCAACAACCTATGAACCAGGAGGTCAAAATTTGATTCCTGGTTGGGGCACATGCTCAGGTTGTGGGCTTGGGTGTGCGGGTGTGCAGGAGGCAGCCAACCAATGATTCTTTCTCATCATTGATCTTTCTCTTTCTCCTTCTCCCTTCCTTTCTGAAATCAATAAAAAATATTTTTTTTAAAAAAAAAGAAAGAAAGAAAGAAAGAAAAAGACTAAAGTAGAAATCACCTGTTAACATTTTTAGGACAGTCTGAAACTGCAATTAATGGTGAAATTGAATATATATATATATATATATATATATATGAACTTAAATGACCTTCCAACTTATCTAAATTAGAAGTCTGACAGTTCCCCTGGCAGTATTGGTGAGGAGATAAGATAAATTAGAATTCCTGAGATGATTTGGGATACTTACCCATAGGAGTTGCTTCAAGGGAAATGTCTGCTTTCTATCTCTTGAAAATTAACAAACCACTGACAGCAAGAAATGTTGGTATTTGATAATGAGACAACAGCAGGTATCATAATATTCTAGGGCATAAAGGTTCAGTGTGAGCAGAAATTTATCTGCATAACATCAACAAATCACTGAAATACCACTGCCTGCCACCTCTCATGTGACTATTCTGTCTTCCACAGAGCAGAGGTGCTGTTATGTTAAAGGCCCACTGTCCTGTTTGTGTCCATGGAGGCTGTTGTCATTTGATCTAAATGCTGACACTGTCCTGACACATGCTCAAAAAACCCAAGTATTCTTTCCAGCTGGCAAGGGGATGGGGTACTGGTAATAACAATTAGTGTCTAGGGAAATAGTTTACAATGACAGTGGTTTATATTCCTCTGTATGGATTTCAGGGTAATGTCTACCACCGCCCCATTAGGGCCACCTGTGGGAGTGACATTGGCCGTATCCCCAAATAGACTGCAAGCATTTTGGTTCTTTCCCAGCATCAAATGTAATCCCCAGATGTAAACGCCATTTTACTTACTCACTTCCCTACAACTAGCTGCTTAAATGCCAGTGTATTTTTCTGCTGCAATATTTAAAACTTTTATTGGTCCTGGAGGGGCTAGGAAAACTACAGAAAGACCCTGGCTTGTAGTTTCAAAATTTTTGAGTTGAAAGCAGAAAACTCAGAAACATCAAGTCTAGTCTCATAAAGGCTATTTTGATCTAGAAAAATCTTTGCACTTGAATTTAGATGTGAATTCTAAAGGCAAAATTGAAGTTATTTGTGTAAAGAAAAATCTACGTGGAGGTGAGATAATGCTGCCTATTTTTAGTGAAAACGACCTGGATGGATTGCAGAGAGACTGTATAACTATATTGGCTTCTCTGAAACACAAATCGAATGATGCCTCATCTGGTTTAAAACCTTTCACTTGTTCCCTGTGACAATGCTTATTCATCAGCATTCTGTTGGTAGCAAGGCACCAAACCCTAACTTAAAAGGGTCTAGGTAAAAAAAAAAAAAAAAAAAAATATGATTATTGGCTCACATGGCTGAAAATTCCAAGGCAGAGGATTGATTCCAAATAGATCTAGGAGCTTAAATAATACTGCCAAGAATTTGTCTATCTCAGGGTGGGGCTCAAAGTGAAGCAAGCCAGGTGCCCAGGATTCAGGTTTGGAAGCAACTGCTCTCACAGGGCCCTGAGAGCTAGAGCCTGCTTGTAGGGCGCTGCCTCCCTGTGTTTACATTGTAGGCCTCTTGCTCCCTTCACCTTGTCAAGGCCCTGGCCAACTCCATCTCTTAGCTCTGGTCTCTGTGTTGACTTCTTTCTCAGGTGAGTTGCTTCCTTTGTGGACCTTAAGAAAGAAGATGCCTACTTAAAGGGCTCCTGCTGGCTTAACTGGGCTTAACTTTAAAAACAAAACAGAATCAGAGCCTAGCAGTTGTTTCTAAACAGGGGCCTCTCACACAAACCTCGCGTCAGGGCCAAGCCTGCACTAAGCCGCCTGCCTCCTGCATGAACTGCCTTCCCACACTGTTTCTGCTCCATGAGCCAGCCCTAGAGAAGCTCCAGAATCCTGTTTCAATCAGTAGGACTGAGGCTTCCTTCCCTTATTGAAACTGAGCAGAGCTATATCCCCCATCAACAGCTTTAAGGACCAATCAGAGCAACTCTGCTCTGGCCAATCATGACAGTACTTTTGGGCCAATCAAACCACAAGGATTTGGAGTCCTGATTTGCAAATGATGGACCAATCAGGGACCAGGATGGGGACTTCTATCTATATAAGTCAGTTTCTCTTTAGTTGAGGGAGTGTACTTTCCCTTTCCATTAAAGAATGACTATTGCATTTTTCTGACTGGAGCTGAAATACTCAAGACATCTCGCCAGAGCAGACCAGACTAGAGAAGAATGGAGTTCTTCTAGCTGAAAAGAGTCCTAGTCTTAAGGCTATCTCACAGCCATGCTGTTTTCACAGCTGTGCTCTATCACAATTAAGCTCTTTTGTATTGAATAAGTTTTCTTTTACACCACACCCCAAATGGGAATTTCTGTTGGTGTTGAATTGGTGCCAACAACTATCAGTTGAGACCTTGTAGTGGCCAGAGTTCCAGACATAGTTCTACCACTTTTGTAAACTTTCTCCTTTCCACCTGTGCCTTTCCCCAAACCCTCTTCCTTAGAATTTCAGGAAAGAAGAATAGTAGGACTTGTGTTCATTAGCTCCAATTGGCCTAGCGTGGGTGTGGCAAAATCATTCAATACTATTTCCTTTTTCTCCTGGGAATATAGCTAACTATATTTAACTTCTTTTACCTTCATGTGGAAAATTCCCACTCTTTCTTAAAACCCAGTTCAGATATCCCTTCTTTCAGGAAATTTCTTTGCATCTATAGTAACCTCTAGGTGACACTGTGATTTTTCTTGCATCTAGGTTCAGTCATGTGACCAATTCTGGCTAGTAAGGTGGAGTGGAATTGAAGTACATCTCCTTCAGGCTTGGATCCTCAAACTGCCCTAGCGATCGCCATATTCCTTTCCTCTTCTCACTGACTGGCTAGTACAGTGGATTCAAGTGTGGCTCCAGATCTAAAGAAGCCTAGATGCTGAGTCACAATTTGGAGGAATCCATTCTGAAGAACCACTTGATCAGAAACATATGCAATGGGATTTTAAAAAAAATATATTTTATTGATTTCTTACAGAGAGGAAAGGAAAGGGATAGAGAGTTAGAAACATCAATGTCATGAGAGAGAGACATCGATCAGCTGCCTCCTGCACGTCCCTCCCCCACTGGGGATGTGCCAGCAACCAAGGTACATGCTCTTGACCAGAATCAAACCTGGGACCCTTCAGTCTGCAGGCTGACCGGTTTTGGCTGCAATGGGATTTTTTTCTGAGAAAGAAACCAAACACTGAAATGGTTGTTTTTTTGTTTTGTTTTGTTTTGTTTTGTTTTTTATACAACAGCTAGTATTACTTGTGCTGTCCAATCCATTGGTTATATGCCTGTTCCTGAACCCATTACTGTTGCCAAAAATGATGGGATGTTCTGACTAGCTAAGCCTGGCCATGCTCTCATCTTGGGAGACCTGAGTTAGGTGGAGTCCTGCCCCAAACCACAAGGATGTACAGCAGGGAAGGAGCAGCTCCCCCCCCCCCCCAAAAAAAAAAAAATAAGATGCTGTTACCAGAATGGGGATGCTGGATAGACATACAGACAAAACCAGCAGGCCACTACTCTCAGGCTTGCTTCTGTGAGCTGTGCTTTAAAAATGCCCACCATTCTGAAGTTTCTTTTCCAGGGTATGCCATTGCTCCTATTCTTGCTCTTCTTACTTGCTTCTCTGTCTTTCCTGCTGCTCCGTTTCTCTGCCCTCCACTCTCTTATGCTCCTTTTACCTTCATGTGGAAAATTCTCATTCATTCTTAAAACTCATTCAGATATCCCTTCTTTCAGGAAGTTTCCTTACATCTATGGTAACTTCTATGTGGCACTGTGATTTTTTTTCTGTTTTTGCCTTTTCCTTATTAATTATACATTATTTAACAGTGAAAACCTCAAAACAGGGATGGGCCTCATCATCATTTTATCCCCAACGCCTAAAACTGTCTTTCTATCTGGTGGAAATATTCAAATGAATGAAGAAAGGAATATAGTTCAATTATCCAACTGTGGGCTAAACCCACTTTTTCAGAGGATATTCACAGGATATGTAGACTAGTTTTTCACTCATTAACAAAGTAAGAGATTTAGTAATAAAAAATGATCAGTAGAATGATGTTTCTGAAGCCATTTATTTATTTTATAAATTACATTGTGATAATGAATCGAAGGGCTAACTTGAATATGATAAGGTGCTTATAATTTATTTATTTTTAATATATTTTATTGATTTTTTTCAAAGAAGAATGGAGAGGGACAGAGATTTAGAAACATCGATGAGAGAGAAACATCGATCAGCTGTCTCCTGCACACCTCCCACTGGGGATGTGCCCTAAACTAATGTATGTGCCCCTGACTGGAATCGAACCTGAGACCTTTCAGTCCATAGGCCAACACTCTGTCCACTAAGCCAAACCAGTTTCGGCTGCTTATAATTTATTTAATGAGTTATTTAAATAACTTCATTATATCAAAAACTTACCTGTGTTGTTTGTGTGCATGTGCATGTGTAGGTAGGAAAGGGAACGCATTAAAGAAAATATTTTAAAGTAAAAATTTACTTTGTGGACGTAGGATTTATTTTTTGTTTTATTTTTTCTTCTCTTTTTCATTGTTTGGGACCGTTAGAAGACTATGATCCAACATATGACTGATATGAGGATGAAACTCTCAGCAATGTCTCAGATTTTATCGTGATCTGGTTCTCTCTCTTTAATAAAAATAATGTCCTCATTGTCTAATTGAGACAGAGACTCCCCACCTCCCCATTAAAAAAAAAAAAACCTGATCAGGAGGTTTCTGAAGCCTCCATTGATAACACACAATGGCCTCTTCTTACAGGACATTTCATGGCCCTTAAGTCACTGCTGATTCGATGAAAGAGTAAAAGATGGGAAAAGAGGACCTGCAGGTTCATCAGCCAAACCCAGGCTTGGCAGGGGACTCAGGGGACTCTGATATAAGCCAGAATCCACACATAGCAGGCCACATTTGTATCTTAATGAGGAAAGTAGATATTTTCTGGTGTCTTTTAGCTTACAGAGTGGGGAGGAGAAGAAAAGGATAGAAAAAGGAAGGAGCGTGAATGGGCACCTTTGGGAGCCAGAGCCATTGCTCAAGGTGGCTTTGTCCCCCCTCTTGTGTGATCTTTCTAAGCCAGTCTTGGGCCATAGCTAAGACTAGTTTCCCATTGCAGAGGTGAAGTATCCAACAGATATGTGTTATGCTGAGCTGTAGTTGCTGACCTTCGTATCTGCAAAAATAAAACTTCCATTCTCTGTCAGCTCATCCACCTTGAGTATCCTCACCTAATCCCTGGAGCCTGTTGTGTCAGTCAGGATTCTCCAGAGAAACAGAACCACTGGAGAGATAAATAGATGTATATAAGAAAATTTATTATAGGAATTTTTTTTTATAAAAGATGAGAAGTTTCATTATCAGCCATCTGCACACTGGAGAACCAGGAAAGTCAGTATTATAATTCAGTATGAGCCTGAATTACACCAGGAAGTCAATGATGTAATTCACAGCTGAGGCCAAAGAGCTTGTGAACCAGGAGCACCTATATCTGAGGGCAGGAGACGATGGATGTCCCAGCTTAAGAAGAGCAGGAGAGAATTTGCTTTTTCTTCACTTTTGGTTCTATTTGAGCTGTCAACAGATTGGATGATAATTACCCACATGGGTAAGAGCAGATATTCTTTACCCTTCCTACTGATCAGATGTTAATCTCTTCCCCAAACATCCTCACAGACACACCCAGAAATAATGTTTTGTTAGTTGTCTGGGCATCCAATAACCCAGTCAAGTTGACATATAAAATTAACCATAGTACTAGGTGCCAAATAAGTGCCCAACAAATATTTCCTGATTTGTATCATATAACAGGAAATAGTTCAGTCAATAAGGAACTCCTCATGAATGCAGAAAAAAAGGACTGCCTCAACTGGAAGGTGTAATCCTGTGGGGACTGGTCTATCCTTTCTCTTTGTAGCTACTGAATTCTCAGGAAAGACCAGGTCCAATAGCTTCAGGGTCATCTGTGATGCCCAGTGAGCCCTTTGAACATGTTTTCTGCCTACTTCCTGTACAAGAGGAGTTTCTGGAGGTCCTAGAATTGAATTGGAGGCCAAAGCCAACTGGTCAATTGAACCCACATAATGTGAAAGAATGGAATGAAGTTTCTAAGGCGATAGGATCTGAAGTCACCCTGCCTCGGAAGGTTGCCTGTAGTCCCATTGGCCTCCACTCAAATCAGAGTCATACTGTGCTATGAATTTGAAGAGACTTCTGGTCCATGTGTTGCTGCCTGGTTTCGAGAAAATTTCTAGAAACAGTTGTTTTATATGGAAGCATCCCAATGTCCTTTCCTGCCTAACTCTGGCTCATGCCCTTCCCCCGACACAATAGCTCCCTTCCAATCAGTATGACAACCATCTGCCTTTGAGGCTGAGAGGCCAAAACAAATATGATTATCGCACTATTTTCAGAGTGCTGACAGCACCCTTAGTGTTGGAAAGCAGGCAGCCCACGTCAATTGTGCCAAGTTTGGTTCCCAAGGGACTGTGCAGAAACTGCAAAAAGAGAGAGGAACTTATATACATTTGGATGAGAAATACCCTTTCATCAGCACCCATTAAGGAAAAATGCATTTTTTTAAATTATAACTTTGATAGTTGTTCATTTATCACCATACAATGTCATTCCACCTAAGTGTTCCCAGGAGTCAAACTTCCACATTTCGTCTCACTCATGAATGAAATTCATCAAATGAAATTTTCTATGCTTTGTGGCATGTCCACTGCCACCCAAGACCCTAATCTCTCACTTATGAGGCTGACTCTGTTGTTGCCCCTTCCTGGTTGAAGCCTAGAACAGCTGTGTTGCCTTTATACAGTAGCAGCCTCTATATGTTCTGAATTTGTAAGTCAGGAAGTCTAATTATTTTAATGACACCATTTCCTTTCTTGCTGCAGCTTGAATGCATCTACTCTGGTTGTGTTGTTAAAATTGCTATGATCAGTTCTTCTCATGGTTACTATGTGATACTACTCCATTTTCTTTTAAATGTAGGTATTTCATACTTAATTGTGTGTAAGTAGCAATTCCTGCTGCCTCAAACCCATGCACATTTTAGGACAAATTTGATTTTCAATGGTTCTATTTTTTTTTTTATGCTGGACTTGAAAAGAACTTTAAAAATTATCTGGCTCAAACTCTCCATTTGTTATGAAGAAATCGGAGACTCTTCCAAAGTCAAAAGTATTCTGGTTTGCAGGATTTGAAATGAAGTCTCAAACTCCACATAAGACTCTTGCTGTTACCTCAAGCCATCCCCAGGAAGTGGCTGCCTGAAGACACCTGGCTAATCCCTATCTCCTTAAGAGTACCTCCACTTCCCATGCTCCTTCCTGTGGTTCTCAACCTTTCTAATGCCTTGACCCTTTAATCTAGTCTCTCATGTTGTGGTGACCCCCAACCATAAAATTATTTTTGTTGCTACTTCATAACTGTAATTTGGCTACTGTTATGAATCAGAATGTAAATATCTGTGTTTTCCGATGGTCTTAGGTGACCCTGCTAGCGAGAACCGATATTTACATTATGATTCATAACAGAAGCAAAATTACAGTTATGAAGTAGCAATGAAAATAATTTTATGGTTGGAGGTCACCATAACATGAGGAACTGTATTAAAGGGTCACGGCATTAGAAAGGTTGAGAACTACTGTGTAAATGATTCTGACATCCATTTATTTAGAAAGAAAACTCCTTGAAATCATCTAGCATGGACTGAAGGACAGTTCATTTGCCCATCTGTGGAAGGGGAGGCATATTGTTCCTCGACCTGATTTCTGCTTAGGAACCCCGATTCCAGATGTTAGAGAGTGAAGTGACTGCTGCCTAGCTAGTTGGCTCTTTTTTTTTTTTAAGACATTTTATATTATTTTTAAAAATTTAAGTATAGCCCTAACCGGTTTGGCTCAATGGATACAGCATTGGCCTGCCAACTCAATGGTCTCAGGTTCGATTCTGGTCAGGGGCATGTATTCTCAGTAGGGAGTGTGCAGGAGGCAGCTGATAGATGTTTCTCTCTCATCAATGTTTCTAACTCTCTATCCCTTTACCTTCCTCTCTGTAAAAAATCAAGAAAATATATTTAAAAAATAAGTATAGTTGCTACACAATCTTATATCGGTTATATTAGTTTCAAGTGTGCAATATAATGACTTGACATTTTTATACCTTACATTTTGATCACCCTTCTAATCCTAGCAATCATCTGTCACCATTTAAACTTATTACAGTGTTATTGAATATATTTCTCTTCTTTTCCACCTATCCCCCACCCATCCCTTCTGGTAACCATTCCTTTGGTCTCTGTTTCTGGATAGTTGGCTCTTGTTTGCTAATGTCATTGACTCTTGCTATTGAGACTCACACATGGTGGCACTGAGCCCATGAATGGGGTAAGGTAGGTGTATGGCTGGCCCTCTGTGCACTGTTTCAGGTGACATCTGTGTATGCAGCCCACCAAGCTCAGCAGACCATGGAGGAAGATGAGCAGGCAAGATGAACACTTCTCTAGGATAAAAGCACCATTCAAGCATCACTAAGCTATGAGTTCCTGGCAAGTTACATAATCCCATTTAACTTCTAAACAAAATTGTGGTGAAGATAAAATAATGAGATACATGTAAAAGCCATAGAAACCTATTCACCAGTAAAAGCCAGTGTGACCACTGTTATAAGTACTTATCTTTATTTTACTGGTCCCCTTTTAAAAATTTTTATTTAAAAATGTGGACAAATTGCCATTTATAATGTAACTAATCAGAGAAGCATTTATTATTCCTCCCATTTCAGCCAAATGTTTTCCCCAGATGGACATGGAACCAACGGGCAGATCCAATATTAGTTGTGCCAAATGAAGAAATGGAAATAGGTTTGAAAGGTGGGAACTTTGAATGGAAAACTTTCCCTTCTCCTTGCTTTCCAACCTGGGTTCTGCTCAAAATTATTAGACAGAATCAGATTCTACAGTGGGAGAGCAGGATTTCAAATGGAAATTTTTATTTCAGGTGCCAAAAGCCTCTCATCTCTAGGATGACATTTTGTTCGTTGTTTTTTTTTTCTGAATTCTCTGACTTCTTCCTTTCCTTTGCTGAACTATTTTTTTCAACCAGTATTTATCTGTTGCAATGAACACATTCTGGTTTGGGTTTTCCACTGGTTTTGAAATAAGGTTCAAATCTTGCATGTTGAAAATGTTATCAATACATTCCACAGGAAGATCTGAAGAGTGGATCTAGAGAGAAGAAAGGCAGGCTACTTGGTTGGCCCTAACCATTCAATCCTTGGAGGTTCTGGGCCCTAGGCAGGATCAAGTCATCCCAGACACTTCCTTTCAACTTTACAACCTGGTTTAATTTTCAGATTGTTTTTGTCTCCTGAATTCAGCATTTATCTGTAAGTGTCACCATCTTGTCAAACACTGAACTTTACTTCCCTCTGGTGTTGTGGAAGTTGTAGCTACCTTGTTTGAGTAGATGGTTCACTAATGTGGGCTAATTAAATGCAGCCCAATATGATAGATGGCATTTGGTTTCAGGTGAGCTGGCCTCAAACAAAAGGATGTTGCTGGGTAAATAGGAGAGAAATGGGCAATCTTTAGTCTTAAAGTTGGCATGAGTGTCCAACTCACAAGATTGCTACACCCACAATAAAATCCATGCCATGCTACTAATCGCCATGTCCCTGGGAGGAGTTCTTTTCCTCTCCTGTTCTCTGATATGCGACTTCAAAGGAAAATTATCTGGACACAATCTATCCAAATAAATCAGGCAATTTATTCCAGTAGTCACAGAACAGAAAGTCTCACAGATGCAGCCAACATCTTTGAATCACACGATTTTCAGTTTAAATGTTATTTACTCCAAAACCCTTTCCTAAACTATCCCAGCTGAGTTAGGCTCCCATTTATTTGGCCACATTGCCCTGGAAATAGGTTTGAAAGGTGGGAACTTTGAATGGAACTTCTTCATCATACTAAAAGTTCCTCAAGAATGGCCCCAGTGCCTGCTACAAATGAGATGCCAAAGGTAGGTTTGCTTTAGCTCCTAAACTAAATGCTTAGGAAATGAAAAGTAATTCATTCTAGCTTTGTAAGAAACCAGACGTCCAAAAGATGCCTCTCTTCAACTTGGATTCACCTAGACACTCTATTTCCTGCCCCATCTTATTCCTTTCTGTTAAATGAGATACGGATGTTTTATATAAAAATCATAGTTGACCCATCACTAGTGAAAAAAGAATCAGTGCACATGCATTCCTCGTGTGATAAATAAATCCCTTAAGCCTATAATTTGCTTCTACTGGTGTAGAATTTTGAAGTCCTAGGATGTGTCTGCCATCAAGAAAGTTAATTCTGGGCTGCTGGCCCTGTGGCTCTGTATGTGGCCATTGTTCCTGAATGAGGAACGGTCAGGAGATCAGTGCTCTGTTCTCATAATGAACCTTATGTTTCTAAACACAGGTGCGTTGGGATTGTAGACATCTGTGTCATTAAGTGGGAAGGGGGGAGAAAGAGCACAAAAGCAGCTCAGAAATGGGCCCCTTGGAAATGCAAGATGGTCTTAATGCAGCAGCTCTTATCAACAACATCGTTATGCCTTTGATGAGGTATCATGATACAGAGCCGGTGGTGACGAATCCAGTCGCACCACCATGTTTGCAACATGCCGCCTTCTCTGTGGGAGACGTGGGGGGAGTCTTGTCAGAATTCATCCCATTGTTATCACGTTGAAAAGAGTTGTCAGAGGGCCCCTATTCCATCCTACAATCACTCCTGTCTGCATTTCGTCTCTATTTGAGGCATAAGAATGAAAGAGCTCCTGGGAGATGTTTGTTCCGAAGGCTCTGATGAGACAGATGTCCTGGGAAACTATCAAAAATGTGCAGGGCAAATAAAGGATGGCTATCCAGTAGCACATGGACGGTCTCCTGCCACCCCCACTGAACCGATCTATCTGTTCCACATCTCAGTCCCCAGATTGCTGCAATTCAGACATTTACAGGCATCAGGACTACCCGCTTCTGATAACTATAGCTATTCTTGGCCATTTCACTGGCAGCATGCACTGACGTGTCCCATATAAATAAATATTTTAAAACGTTATAATTAAAGTATATCCCGATATTAGTAAAGAAAGTCCATTTTTAAGAATCTTAGGTGCATGGACTCATTTGACTAAAACAATCTCCTGTGTTCTTTTCATTAACTCTGAGTGAATACGGCTTTTTATAAACACTGTGGTAATGTTTTACTCTTGATTTCCAGTTGGAGCTGCCATTAACATTCATCCATCTAATCTAACAAAACAGAGATACAGAGAAGTTGAGTCATGTGCCAAGGACACAAAGCTAGGCAGTGGTAAAGCCAGGATCAGAATCCAATCTCCAACCTTAAAGTTCACTCTTGCCATGAAATCACATCAGTCAGATGCAGCTGGGATGGCAGAACCGCTGTGAGTGATGTAGAATAAGGGTTTTGTTGTTTTTTACAGGAACCGGGTCCTCCACAATGGCGAAGGCTGTTGGAGACTTAAAGAGGGTATTGCTCTGTGTCTGGGGTGGGCCAAAATGGGCATCAGGTCAGCAGGGCTTGACGTTGGGAGGAAAAGCTGGATGTCAAGTGGGAAGGAACAAAGGCAAATTGGAATCCACGAGGACAAACTCCAACCTGCCTGTCTATCCCCTCTTCCACCCTCAACCATGTGGGTGACTTGCAGGAAGAAGCTGGCAGCCTTTGCCACCAAGCTACACAGGCAGCTGGCCCAGGCCACACAAAATCGGCGGGAGGTGAGGCAATAGAGACCCAGCTGCTGCCCCCGGCCACCGAGGGAGCTGGCAGATCAGCAGCCACATGGGGAGCTACATTTGGCGCCCTATATTGACCTTGTGGGAATAATGGCTATTGCTTTGCTGCCATCTTCAAAATCAGACACAAATTTTTCCTGTGGCCAACCCTAACCCAGGCTCACATGGTGAAGGGAATTCTGGGAAGCCAGCTCCAGCTTTGGTCAGTAAAAAGTCACCACACTATGTTACATGCTGCCAATATATTCACAAATGCCTTTCATTTTTCCTATGATGCCCAATACAGAATAATTTGTGTAAAAGTACAAATATGGAGAAGCTTTCCATGGTTTCTGTTACCGAATCATTGCTTTTCTTTCACCTTAAATACTCAGTCATCGTGGATTATTTTCTTGACATGAGCTTATTGGGATAAATTAAAACTACTATACTATTTGTAGATCACATGTATAAAATGGTGAGTCTGTTGATCATACTTGGAGCAAAAACAGATCCTCCAGTAATCTGTCTGTCATGCAAATGAGGATTAGATAAATTTCAGTATCATTTGACATTGCTATGTGCTTATGTATTTATGTTTCTAGGAAGTTGTGTTTAAATGCTTATTCTATCTATCTTACAAAACAGTGCTATAAAGACATAAGAGAAACAGTGTTTATGAGGACACAGGCAAATATCTAAATATGAGAGCTGAGAGACTGAGGAGTTGGTGTTGTAACTTCTGAGTAATTATTTCAACTACTGAATATCTGTCACTAATCCGAATGCTAAAAGAACTGACAGTTATGTAAACTGTTTCTTTACTTCAGCTTCTTGGGATTACTGAGATAGTTTGAGATAGGAAATTCAAAAAAATTTTTAAGCACATGCTTTAAAAAAAAAAAAAACAAAAACATCTAACCACACGAGTAGTAGACATTTGTTCAACTTCTGCCTCTCTAAGCACTCTTAGATTCTTGAGCTCTGTAGATTGTTTTCCTTGTGAGTCAACCCCAACCGTGCTCTGTTCCTTTGCTCTTTTGCAGGGAAAGATATTAAGACCATAGGCAAATAAATCAACAAATCAATACAGTTTTGAGATTATATTGTCTTAACCCAAAGGAGAAAGGTGAGATAAGTGGTTTCCACACATTTGATAAAACATAGTGGTATTATTTGAGGGCGAAGCAAACTCTGATTTTGGTTCTAGAAGAACGAGATTCAATCCACCTATTAGTCTCCTCTTTACCGTTATTGAACTTAATAGAGTTGATGGTTCCTGTTCTGCAAAATGGCTCTGATCTTATCTGCTTTCCGAGAAGTTCCAGGATTGAGTAAGATAATCAATATGTCCACCTGCCCTAATACCTGCATTGACACCATATGTCTCACAATTTCCTGAAGAAATCATCATGTGACTGATTATATACAAATGGGACCACAGTGGGTGGAGTCACATTATTTTTAAATAGTAGAGGATTAGGTTTTGGTAGGCAAGTGAAAATTTAAAAAGAACTCCTTTCTTCACCTGGCAGCCATTGTTTATTTTGCTTGATTTAAACAACTGAAGCAGCTGATTTTTCTCCTATCAGGAAAAAAAATTAGGAAAGATTTCAAAATTGTCAAAAAAAGATTGAGTGTCCTGTCTAAAGTGCTGTTCTGGGTTACCTATGTCTTTCATTGTCTTTGTGCTGTCTTATGATTCTGTACGTTGTAGATCATTGATGCTAAGGCAAATGCAAAGATCCTTTTCCAAAGACAAATACAGTCAAGGCTCATTACTCATGGTAGTTATGTCCTATAAAAGTTGCTGTGAATACATAATTAGTGAATCCTGAACCATTGCATTTAGGGAAAATATAGGGTTAGACCCCTGCAAGCCTCTGGTCACATTTTCATCAACCAGTCAATACATAACCTTGTTTTATGTGTGTTTCTGCTTTAAAAAGCCATCTTCTTTTATTTACTTTGTTGTCTCATCAACATTTAATTCATGACCAACTGCATTATAACTTATGTCTGAATGAAGCTTTTCTACCTCATGTATTTTTAGAATGTATGTGAGTGGATTTGCAAATACTGAATCAGCAAATAATGAGAACTGACCATATTGTGTTTACAGGATGTCAACTGACTTATCTCCCCATTTCCCTACCAAGGAAAAAGCCAGTTTTACAAGTATTAAGCAGATTTATTCTGGCCATTCCTGACCACTTAGGAACTGTTAAAAGATAAACTGAGGCATATTAAAATTTATAAGCATTTCTTTGAGCAAACATTGATTCCAACTGAAAGTGGTTCAAGGTGCACCACTGGCAGGAGCTAAGGGACATACTTTTATAGAAAAGACTCAAGCATGGAAAATTACTTGATTGGCCATAGCTTAAGTGATTGCCTTATTTGGGAAAGCCTAGCTGACTATCTGTGAATAATGAGCCTTGACTGTATTTGACTTGGGAGAAGAATCGGTGATAGCCAAGTAGGTTGTTTTTCAATTTGGATTTCTGAAGTTTGAGGTATTTATAGGAATTGACTCTGGCTTAGGTTCTGGTTTGCTTACATAGGCTGCCAAGGTATTCAAGCCACCTCGGTCTAATGGCCTCCTGTGTAATTACCTTAACAGTGCCACATGCATCCACACTTTAGATTTTTCCTTAAACTAGCTGTAACATCTTACTGCTTTCCTCATTAATTGTTACATAAAAATTTTAGCCATGTGTTCATTTTAATTTTATATAGAGTCATGATTTTAAAGTGAAAAGTTATTCTTTAATATTTGATTTCTTTTTTTTGGTTATTTGTTTACTTTGCTTGTAGAATATCTGAATTGAAAGTATTGTTTATATACTATCTAACAGCAATAAAAGTGTTGAAAATAAGCACATGCTTTACAATTCATATCCTGGCCTCTGGGTTGGGGCTGGGGTGGCAAGCAGTGCCCGAGGCCTCCAACAGGCACTACTGTCAATGGTTTTTGGAAACTGAGGCAATGGGCTGGCAATGGGGCCAGTGGGGACACTAAGGGAGAGTCAGCAGTGACTGCCTCCTTTCAGCATTGCCCTGACCCCACTGCTGAGCCTGCAGATAAGCAGAGAAATCCTGAATGAGGAAGCCTGGGACAACTGTTTTCTGTTTCGCTCTGAGCCGGAGTGTGTGCGTACTGGACGGAGGGAGGCCTCTTCCAAAGCTGTGGGTCCAGGAGCTTCCACTGCAGAGAGGACTGAATCCTAGCCAGTGCTCCTGCCTTTTCACGGGGCAGGTGCAGCGAGGAGGGGCAGGTTGGTATTCCATCTATCGTTACTGCTCGCTGGGGAAATCCCTGCATCCAGAGGGCTATCTAATCAAACTTCCTGTGCTCAGGTAACGCCCAATTGGCTGTAACTATTCCTCTTCCTTTCCCAGCAGCAGTGTTGTTCCTTTCTGTGCACAAAGGAGGGAATCTGTTGTTATTCCCAGAAGAGTAGGTGTACAATGGGGCAAACCTACAGTAGACTTGACTGGTGCGGTACTTGTCTATAATTTGGGGTAATCCATCTGAATAACCATAATTAGCATAGTTAATTGGCATAGGGTAAAAGAAGATATTTGTTTGCCTCAAATTCATACCATTTCTGCTTCGGTATTTTTTGAAATAAGAGTATACAAGTTAATATCCTGGGGAGAGACAAGTCTCTTTACCCCCTCAGCACGCTGCCACTTGCATTTCCATTTCTCTCCTCCTCTGCCTTCCCTTCATCAGCCATTATAAGAATTGAAGTGGATTTTGAGTTTTTAGTCCATTTTTTAAGAAAAAGGTATTTGTGTTCCCTGTTCTTAATTTAAAAAATCACTTGAGCGTGACATTTCAAATCTCCTTCTCTTATAAAAACAAAACATAAAAAGACTTAATTAAGTCTTTTTATATTCCCACATGGTTGTGGTTTCCTTTCAAAGCAGGTCAGTTGCTTGTGACAGAAAACTTTCCCAATTCTTGTTTAAAAAAAAAAGAAAAGAAAAGAAAAAAAAAGGAGGGGGAGGAAGAGATGTTCCAAACATCACAGTCCAAAGTAGTGCTGAAACATAGAAAATTGTGCAAACAACATGCATAGCTTTAAATTTCCTAGTAGCCACATTTAAAAAAGAAAGAAGAAACAGGTGACATTAATTTAGTAAGATATTTATTTAACCCAATGTATCCAAAATATCATTACTTCAATATGCAATCAACATTCAACATTGTTAATGAGATATTTGATCTTCTTTGTGGACTTAACTTCTTTGCAAACCAGTGGGTGTTTGCTCGCACAGCACCCCTCAATTTGGGCTAGCACATTTTAAGTGCTCAATAGCCACAAGTGCTGCTTACTTGATGGAGCAGCACTTGTTTAAAGATAACTTTTTTGTATGTTGACACTTAACTTTTATTTCTGCTTTGCTACTATGTCTTAAAAGAGAGAAACCATTTAGAGTCCAAGTCTTATGTCAGAGGAGAAACGTTCATAGCAGTTCCCATGAGGTATAGAATTTTGTCAAGCAACAGCTATTCCTCATTAACGCCACTATTTCTTGCCCAGCAGAACATCAGCTGGTATAGAGGGTGAGCAGTGAGTCAAAGAAAAATGACTTGATCTCATTAATTCTGACGTTAACTCCCTGAAAAATCAAATTATTCCAATGAGAATTATCACCAGACATTACACAATAGTAAAGAAATTTGTGTACTGTCTTTTTCAATGTTTTTCAATGTGCACAGGGCATTCCATTATTTTATAGCAACCTTACAGATTGACACAAGCCCAGCGATTAGGTAGAACTTTCCAGATGAAGAAAACTACATGTCACATTTCTTCCTACAGATAACACCACCAGTACTTTCTGTGTCTTCACTGACAGGGAAGAGGGCCTTCTCCTGCGTTTTCCAAATTCCTGATGGAATTTCTACTTTTGATTACAAATTCTGATACTGCATGGCTCCATCTCATTATCTTTAAAAAAAAATTTTTT
Organism: Lasiurus cinereus; assembly: GCA_011751065.1. NCBI lineage: Eukaryota > Metazoa > Chordata > Mammalia > Chiroptera > Vespertilionidae > Lasiurus > Lasiurus cinereus. The sequence continues at coordinate 15,439,332 of JAAGEH010000226.1, read as the reverse complement.
TTATTGATTTTATAAAGAGTGGAAAGGAAAGGGGGGGAGAGATAGAAATGTGGATGAGTGAGAATCGTTAGTTGGCTGCCTCCTGCATGCACCCTACTAGGGATCAAGCCTATATGTGCCCTAGCTGGAAATCAAACCAGCCACTTCGTCATGCATGGGCCAACACTCAATCATTTGTTTTGGTGTTTTTTTGTTTGTTTGTTTTTGTTATATGTTGTAATTTTATTGTTTGAAGTAATACAAATAGTAGTACATATGTCTCCTTTATTTCCCCCATTGACCTTCCCCCTGCTTCCCCTACACCCCAGCACATGTGCTGACCACAATCCCTTGTTTTTATTTTATTATTTATTTATGTATTTATTTATGTATTTATTTATTTTCCCCTATTGCCCTCCCTACCCCCCAGTACATGCCCTCATCCATCTCCGCCCCCCCCCCACCCCCCATTGCTCTGTATCCACTGGCTATGCCTATACACACATGCATACAAGTCCTATAGGCCCCTCCCCCACAACCTCCCCTGCCTTCCCACTGTAGCACGACAGTCTGTTCATTGCTTCTTTGCCTCTGCATCTGCTTCCCCCTCCCATCCCCTGATTCTTGTCTTTAAAAACATCTTGCCCCTGTAGGCTAGAAATAAACCCACCAGAGCAAAAGAAAAATGATTGAGTCCCACTTTCAACGTCCGATAGCTTTGAGTCCCAGTTTCAATGTCAAACAGTTCCTTATGTGTACATGTCATCAATGGTATCTGGATGGTGGACAAATGGTGGCGATGCCGGTCCGACCCTCTCTGGTTTGGTCCTGGGCATCCTGTAGCGATGCTCAGCTGCTAACTGCTCACATGGCAAGACGTAGTCAGTGTCTTCCATCTCTGGACTGTTTCTCCTCTTGCCTTCGTGGTTGGCGCAGACCTGTCAGTTCCTCTCAGTTGCAGGAGTCCACTTGGTCTTGGAGTTGTTTTCTGAAAGTATATAAACATATTCTCGACCAAGAGTTAATAAAGGAATCTTTTCTATAAAATTGACTTGGGGTCCTTTTTATTTTTGCCTACCTGCTTTTCCTTTGGCTTATTTTGACACCATGTGTGTTTTTCATGGGTGTCTTGCTGTTAGCATTACAAATTTTCTAAAGTGAAAATTTTCTAAATATAATTTACTTACCAGATATTTTTCCTTACATGCTATTATCCTACTCCCACCCCCCCTTTTTTTTGATTAATGAAGAATTTGGTAAAATTTTTAATACAATCTTGATAACTTTAAATTTTAATTTTTTGCACACAAATATGCCTGTTTTATGTTCATTACATATTAAGCAATTTTACAATGAGATGAGCTATCAGTAGGAATTTTAATCAATACTTTAGAAACAGCTTTTTGTCCAGTACACTCAAATTTTCATGGGTGTTCGCTTATTTCAGTTCGCCAATTTAAATTAATCTGAAAGCTTGATAACTCTTTTATGTCTAATTTAATACTCTACCAACAATCTTAGATTACCCTGTATATATTAGTGGAAAGGTTTATTTGCATTGAGTAGGCACTGAGCATTCCTAGTGCTAGGCTGAATTTAGATATAGGGCAGCTGCTGTCAGCATGTTTCTGTCTGTTACCTGGGTCCTGATCTGAGCTGAGCATGGGAAGCGAGGTAGCCATGGGGGCAGGAGAACTCCCTCAAAAAGGGGTGAAGGTTCAGACCCCTCCAAGGTTGGTGGGGGGGTGAGGGTCTGTGCCCCACTTCTGTTGATCCCCAAGTTCTCTCCTGATGGCCCCTCTGCGACTGTGCCTGTCTTAGGTTATTACTTCCCTGAGGAATCTTACCCGTCTCTGGCTAACCAGTCATCTTTAGGGGCCAAGCAGGGTGTTGTGAGGTTCAGTTCTGTTTCCATGGTAGCCTATACCCCCGTGGCCTCCACGCCCAGTACCTGCCTTGGGGATCCCCTCGCCTGCTGACAGCACCCCCCCCACCCCCCCACCCCCCCACCCCCGGCACTGCTCACTTATCTCGGGGAATTCAGGTTCCTTCTCCAGGGAAGGCCCAGCTCTCATCATTTGGCGAGAGACAGATCCATTATGCCAGCCGCCTCAAGGCTTCGATCTCAGCATGAATAGAAAGCTCAAGCAATAGCTGAAGGCCACTGGGTTGTGAGAAGAGGGTCCCTCTTGGCAAAAAAAGTAAGAGGGGCCAGTATAGAATGCTCAAGTGCCTTCCCAATTCCTCAGTTCCTTCTGAAAGGAATTAAATCCTTTCATGTCCTCTTTTTAAATTGCTGCTAAACATTCAAAGAATTAGTTTGTATGTTTGGGATAGTTGTACAATATGCTGTTGTGAAATATCAAAAATTAAATGATATTGTAGGATAATATCATGTAAGGATATTCTTTGCTCTAGGCCATTCAATTTCAAACAGGCTGACAATTTCTTTTTGTAACTTTGTATAAACTATTTCAGGGAGGCAAAAACACAAATTACTTACCTTAGCTCAAGAGGCCAAATATATTGACTTTCAATTACGATCCTTATGATATTTAAAGGAAACTTCTCTTTATTTCCTTCCAAAATTATTTTCATGTTACAGAGTTTTGTTTAAAAATCTTTGTCTCACGAAGTAATTTCTCTTAAGGTTATGGAGACCACTGTATGAATTCCCTCTCCTGCCATACCTTCCCCATTGTCTGTGCCCAATGATTATGCTCATACGCATGTACGAAGGTCCCTCTATTGATCTCTCCCCCTTATTCCCACCAACCCCCACCTTCCCCGAGGTTTGATGTTATGATCAACGTTTCTCATTCTCTGGATCTGATCTTGATTACCAGCCTATGTCATTCATTATATTCCACAGATGAGTTATGAGATTATGTGATATTTGTCTTTCTCTGCCTGGCTTATTTCACTAAGCATAATGCTTCCCATCTCCATCCATGTTGTTGCAAATGGTATGACCTCCTTCTTTTTTACCATAGCGTAGAATTCCATTGTGTAGATGTACCACAGCTTTTCAGTCCAATCATCTGCTGATGGGCACTTAGGCTGTTTCCAAATCTTAGCTATGGTGAATTGTGCTGCTGTGAACATTGGGGTGCATATATTCTTTCTGATTGGAGTTTCTAGTTTCTTGGGGTATATTCCTAGTAGTGGGATCACTGTGTCAAATGGAAGTTCCATTTTTAGTTTTTTGAGGAGACTCCATATTGTTCTCCACAGTGGCTGCACCAGTCTGCATTCCCACCAGCAGTGCACGAGGGTTCCTTTTTCTCCACATTCTCGCCAACACTTGTCGTTTGTTGATTTGTTGATGATTGCCATTCTGACAGGTGTGAGGTGGTACCACATTGTTGTTTTGATTTGCATCTCTCTGATGATTAGTGACTTTGAGCAGGTTTTCACATGTCTCTTGGCCTTCCTTCTGTCTTCTTTCGAGAAGTGCCTATTTAGATCAGTTGCCCATTTTTTGATTAGGTTTTTTTATCTTCTTTTTGTGAAATTGTATGAGTTCCCTGTAAATGTTGGAGATTAAACCCTTATCATTGATATCATTGGCAAATATGTTCTCCCATGCAGTGGGCTTTCTTGTTGTTCAACACTCAATCATTTGAACCACACCAATTGGACTCTATCTCATTATCTTTATATAATATTAATATCCTATCTCTATTATTCTTCACTGTGTCTAACTGAACACAAGCAGCAATGCCTGGTACATCATTGGCACTCAGTAGTTTTTAATTGAAGGCAGGAAGTTCTGCCCTGTTCACTTACCTTTTCCCTCTTACTTACCATACACTTTCCTTAGGACCCAGGCCATGACTCACTTTCTTAATGAAACCTGTGCTCGTTTATCTCACACTACACTGACATTTCATAATGAATTTCATTCATTCAACAAACATTCATTGAGGGCCTGCTTCAAGCAAGGCACTCTGCTAGGAAAGGTGGTGAAAAACACAGATCTGACCTTTAAAGTCAAGAGTAAGAGGGAAAAAATAAGTGTAATGGGTATTGTGGCTTTGAAATACCTTCCAGCAAATTTTTCTTCTGGGTAGTCTTCTTTGTTTCCTTTATTTGTTTTCTTTCCCTTCAATCCTTTCCACCATTCCGCCCTGAGGTTCAGAGTCTCAGAAAGGAGATCCAGATACTGCTTGAAGCAAACAAATAAAAGGGTAAGGAGAAAGGAGAGATCCCCAAAAGGCAAAGATAGAAACAAAAGCTGTCTGGGTCATTGTTGAGGGAGTGCAGAGTTGAGAGAGGAGGGAATGAAGGAAAAGAGAAAGGGAGGGAACACCAAGAACTGCCACAGGAGTGAGGAAGATGGTTGTGGAGCCCGAAACAAGGAGGTGAAGACCCCAGAACAGGGCAAGAACATGAAGGACACTCTGAAGAGGAAGGCTGACCAGGTCAGGAGAGAGGATGAAGAACCTACACATGCCAGGTGCAAAGATTGTTGTCTTAGCTCCTGCTAGATCACCTAATCCTTTCATAAAAAGAAACTCATGTTGATTTCCCTGTTCCACAGAATCACTCTCTTCTCTATATATTTATAGACAAGTTAAACTCTAGTCAAATGGTGATAGTTACATTGCAAAATCTAGACCATCTACTATTTAGCAAAGTCATGTAACCCAGGTCTTTGTAGCAACAATGGAAAAATGTGTCAGATGTCAGGGTAGCATGGCAGTTACCTGATGGTTCATGCCAACATTTCAGTGTCCAGAATACATATGTTTTATGCTGGGTCCCTCCAGAAGCTGACACTGAAATAAAGATTCAAGTTCCAGCAGCAAGAGCAGGATACACTGGTAGGAAATGATGCAGGGAGGGGGGGCACACGGAATGTTATTATATCACCTTCCACTGGGGGGCCCTGGAGCTTAATCCCACGAGGAAAACTGAAAAACAGGGTAGGACCCTGTCTGAGGGACAGGAGAGCAGGGCATCTCTACACCAGCTCCAATAGTCATCAGCTGATGGCTGTTCCCTGGGGACTTTAATTCCTTATCACAATTAATGTTAAGTGGCCACATTTCCTTTTTTTAATTTTAAATAAAATGATTATTGGGTATAAGTACAGTGAAAGAAAGGAGAAGGAGGGTGACAGGTGGGTAGGGAGTGGTTGAAACAATGGGGCCAGAATTCCCTAAACCTACCCCTTGCTCCTGCTCAAGCAGCGGCACAGGTCTTTCTTTCTGTGTCATCCTCCACTCTGCATTTTCACACACTGCAAAGTTCCCAAAGATGCTTTGAAAAGGCTTTTTTTTTTTTCATCATGGGAAATCTACTTCCGTGATTTAAAAAAAAAAAAAATTCTGAAAGATTATGGCAGGGAACTCTTAAACATTTACTTTTAATTTTCTAAATTGAAGCCTAAACTATAGTGCAAAGGCAAGTAAGGAATATATACCGACAAAGCATGTAAGTACGTGTGTGCTTATAAACCACAAGTCTTTTCTTAGTTCATGAGATCTTGCCTGTAGAAATCAAACTTCTAAGGTTCAGCGTCTGTCCTAGAAAAGCATTCTACTTCCCCAGCTGTCATATCACATGCTCAGACCCCTGTGTGACTCAGTATCCCCAGATGTACAGTAATCCAATTCTCTCAGATCATCCTTTCCCCCAACTCTTGCCCTTGGGAGCTGTTCGACACTCAAGAGCTGTGTCTTTGGCTACTATCCAGGGAACAATGAATTCCTAACAAGTGCTGTAGACCCCAATTCCAAAGAGCTCATGGGAGCCTCCCAAAATATGTTCCTTTCTTCACAGGTCTAGCTCTTGTCTGAAATCTATAAAAATTTAAAATCAATTTCCTCTTTGAGAAGTGAAATAAGTGATTTATTTAAATTAGAGGACTGTCTTGCTGCCTGCAAGAACAAGAAAAAAAATCTCTTTCTAGCTAAACTGAACTACATCCTAGGGCTTTAGTTTCCCATCAATTTTAAAATAAGGAAAACTCCCAGCTCACATAAGGTACTCTTTCTTCTCTGCTTTGCATTACCTTTCTCTTTTATGGAGAAATTCCATATGACCATGAAGAAGCAAGGACTCAAGTGGGCCATTGTAACTGATGGAGAGTTTGGATGGAGCTCGAGGCAGAGGGATGGATCATCTTTGTTCAGGTGAGCTACTCAGCCTGGGTACAGGTCTTACTAGAATAGCACGATTGCTCCCCCAAATAATGTCACTTAGACTTAAGGGAAGTGCCATTGATCTGTCTTTGATGGCAGAATTATTGAACCCTGTCAAGTACACACACACACACACACACACACACACACACTAGAAAAAGACAAAGAGCCAGAGTTTTCCTTTAAGCCTGAAATTTCTCAGGTTTGGTTTCAAGCTAGAAGAGAAGTTTTTGTTGGGGAGAAAGCTTGTAGATAAATCATCAAACTGTTTGGGAATTTCAGCAGTTTGAAAAATGAGAATGTACAGAGGAATTTGTTTTTTTGCTGTGTTTCCATTTTTTTTCCCTAACCCATAACTCAAAAGAGATTGCCCTTTTACAAAGGTCAGGCTTCTTTATTAATTTTATTTTCATGTCAGATTTTTAAGGAGAAGTATAGAATTCTGGATTTTGTGTGTGACCCATATTTTAAAGAAACACAGATAGGATATCATGCACTTGAAACTGACATTGCTGGAAAAAAAATGAGTTATCATGACTTAGGCCATAAAACATCAGGTTGGGGGAAAGATTTCCCTTGTGAATATGATGTTCATTACTGACCAAAGATCCTCACATAAGTGGTTTAAAAGTTTCCCACTGTTGCTGAAATAGTAACTTACGCAAAGATGCACAGAAAACTGGATATTTGTTTTTCGTCCTAAAATATGTTCTTTGACAAGTTTGACCTTAAATGGAGTTTCTACGCTTTCTGATTTTCTGTTTCTCTCATGTTCATTGCAGCAACGTGGTGGTTGGCTCAGATGTGACTGTCATACTGTTTTAAAATTCTTTGCATTTAAATAGGTATTGTATTTAATATTCATAGACTCTATACCCTTTTTTCACATACCTCTCTGTCTTAAAAACACATTTCTTAAAATAGAATCTTTATCCAAAGACCTGGAAAAATTTGAGGAATGCATGGAATAGAGTTGATCACTTACCTGAGTTTACTTTGGTTATTCCATTGCAAGATTATATGGAAAATCTTTCACTTACCATTCAATCTCTTACACCATGGGGTCAACTCTTGTTGATTATCTAGAAATTTCTGTGAAGGAAAGGGATGTTACAGACAGGAAAGCAGAAAATATGAGGTGATGGAGTTTCAAGGTTGAGAGTCTTGACAAAATCATCTAACCCAATGCCTGCATCTCAAACTAGCATCTAGTCTATAATGTGCTTGGTTTTGCCTCAATACTGACATTGAAGCACAAAGGACCCTCCACCCTTACACTACATTGTCAGGAAGTTCAGACAAGAGTCATTTTTCTCAGATTCTGGCTAGTTAACATTGATATGACCTCAGATTCTTAGAGAATAAGTTTAACCACAATGACATCACAAGGTTACCTGTTGGTAAAATTATTGTCAGTCTGTCCCTAGGCCCTACAGACAGAGCATAGCTGTTCATCAATCTATCCCAGCACCTCGGTTAGTTCTTGACACCCATTAGCCATTCACTGAGCCCCGTGAGCAGGATCCCCAAGGTGCTGCTGCTCCCGCCTGAGCTTCTTGTATATGGCTACTTGTGTTCCCTTTGCTTTTCCTCCTTCTGGCCTAACCTTCAAAAGGGCCTCTAACAGCTCCTCTGTTACCTGGTTCGGTATCTCCTTGCCACCTCGATTATCTTCTGGTAACTGCTCCTTTTCTTCTTTCTTTCTCTTTCTATTTTTACCTCCTCTACTTTTCCCCCTCCCTTTCCACTTCTCTTTGGTCTCTTTGTTATTCTTCTATAAAAAAGAACTTGACATATAAATAGATGAATGTATAGATTAGATAGATAGATGATTGATAGATAGATAGATAGATAGATAGATAGATAGATAGATAGATAGATCAATCATTAAAAATTGGTCCTTGATGGCATGTCTCTCAGAGGATAGTACCAGTGGCTGTGATATACTGAGCTCAGCTGGGCACCACATGGCCTCATTGTGGTCACAGCCTGGTCCACAGGTCAGTTGACCTTTTAGATTCCTAGGCCTACCCAGGGAATTTTAGTTCAGATATTCTCTGGTGGAGCTTAGGAGTTGTATTTCTTTAAAAAAAAAAAAAAGTTCCTGGGAGAATCTGATTTATAACCAATGTGAGTACTAAAAGCATTTATCAAATATAACCCTGGCCCTTTCCCTGCATAACAAGAGTACTTGCCCACTGCCAGGACTCATTAGGCTATGTTTATGGAAAGTAAAGTAGATACCTAATGATACAGGATGCCTTTGATTGAAGTAGATTAAACAACCTGAAAAACTAAGACTAAAAATCTAGCTGGAGGCTTGGTGTTAGCTCAGATCTGGACCACACACTCAATTGTGCAGCTCCGGTAGACAAGAGGAGCTGGTAGTGGAGATGCCAGGCAGCAGTGTGGGCCCAATGTTGCTAAACCTTCCTGATTTAAAAAAGAAATCCACACTTAAATGAAATTGCCTAGCTTTCTGATCAATTAATACATTTTAAAAAGTAAACCTAACTTGTTTTTAGCTAATGATTTGCTACCTTTGGTTTAGGCTGTCTGTGCTGAATAAGTTACTCTGAAAATTATACTTCTTTAATTGTAAACATGTATGAAGCATTATATCCATTAAGATGAAGTTCAGCACCAGTAATATAAACCTAAAATGACAGTGGCTTAAATATGATAGAGGTGTGTTTTTCCCTTACATTCAGAAAGTTTAGGGCTAGACAGCCCAGCAATACAATGGTGCCTACAGGATTGTCTTGTCTTTCTACACTTTCTATGTTTCTGCTTATTGTCCTTACGACAGAGCTTATATTGACAAGGTTGACTCATGTTCACCAGATAGCTGCTGGAGCACTACCCGTCACATTAAAATTCCAAGCAGAAAGACAAAAAAGGAAAGAAGAACACTTATCTCCCAGTTGAGTGAGCCCCCTTTAAATTTTTTTTCTTAGAAATTCTATCCAAAAGCATACACTTGCACATTGACCACTTCTATAGAAAAGGGAGGATAAGGCACATAGATTTTAAACTAAGAATAATGACACCCAACATGAATGTGTTATTGAAAAGAATGAGATAATTGATATTGGATAGTCAATCAGCATGCATTCTCTCCTACATAATCCTCTATTATGATTCTGTGTGGGAAGCCATCCATTGTCAACACTATCATGAAAGTGCAACAAGGAACTCAGAAGGTTGATGAACCTTGAGCTTTGGCAGGGCTAAAAGCTATGCACCGATTGTTCTGTGTTGAGATTATGATGGCTCGAAGCAATTTCCTGACCTAACAGCCTCAAAGTAAATCTCTACTGATCTTTTACTGACCTTTGAGATAGTCTGTCTGCTACTGGTTTTCCATGCTTAACTGAGGGCAAAATGTATAGCTAAAATTTAATAAAAACTGACAAGACCAGGGTTTTAAAGAACTTCTCCACCAGAGAGAGGTTTCCACCTGTCCCCCCATGCCTTCTAAATTCATATTTTTTGTCTAGTGTTTTCATTTGTGCACAACCCCTTCTTCAGATCCTGAACTCTTGCTGCAAAAGGTTGCAGCAATCCAGAAGATTGAAACTCAAAGGTGAATAATTGAGAATCCTTAACCTCAAGAAACAAGTCCAGTGTAAGAGAAACTATGCTGTGTTATAGTTAGCCGTGTATATATATGTCAACGTATTCTATTGATGACATAAACAGAATGCTATAGTACACAAAGGAGGGAACAATGAATTCACTTAACATCCAGAAAGTTTAACTCTTTTTTTTAAGGGCTTTTATTTTATTTTTATTAACACTAGAAGCCCGATCCACAAAGATTCAGGCAAGAATGGACCTTCCTTCCCCTGGCTGCCAGCACTACCTTTGCTCTGGCTGGAACTGCCTTTTTGGTCAGGTCCAGAGCTGCCTTTCCACCTTCTCTCACTGCCCAGAGACCCAGAGAAGCTGGGCGCCTGAGTATGCAAATTAACCAACCATCTTTGTTGGGTTAATTTGCATACTTACTCCTGATTGGCTGGTGGTCATCATGAGGTACAGTCAGTTTGCATCTTACTCTTTTATTAGTGTAGATTCTTTTTATCTTAAGTTTTACATATGTCTCCTTTTTCCCCAGTTGACTCCCCTCCCCAATCATTCCCCTCCTGGGCAAGTCTCCACTGACCCAATGTCTGTATCCATTGGTTACAGCAAGTTTAACTCTTAAGCAATGGCATTGTAAATGGAGAGAAGTCATTCCATTCAGTCACTTGCCTATGAAGCTCCTTTCTTAATACTCCCTAAAAAGATGACTGGGGGGCTTTGAAAAAACATTAAAACTTGGTCTTGTGAAGAAGGAACAAAAAGGTTTTAAAAGCAGAGAGAACAACTAAAAAAAATTGTTAAGTTTGCACGTTCAAGAACATAGAAGTCTCAGTGGGGGAAGAAGAACGGGTTCCAGTCCTATATTAGTTGCCCAACATGCCATCATAAATGGCAGGGTGTGAGAAAAAAACATCTTTATACAGAAAAATGATGACTTTCAGATATTCAAAGTAAAGAATCATGTCTGAGTTATTTCTGTGTTACTAATACTTGGGAAAAAATAAAACTTTAGTAAGTGTTTGATGAAGCAATGGTTTATCTACTTGGGGGCAATAATGGTCTTTTCCATTTGTAATGAATGGAGCTGCATGATCTCTGGAAGATTCTAGTAGTTATCTTGGGAACAGGAGAGGCATTTTAAAGAGAAGCCAATATCCAATAAGGTGGAACAAAGTCAAAGATAAAGCAATTACTAGGGGATATTACTGAGTGACAGAGTTGAGATTGCCCTAAAGTCAGAATATATATCTATACACAAGGTGTCCCAAAAAATGTACATTCACTTTGAATGTGAGTATTAATTCCAATGGGTTAAATCTGAAGAGAAACATCAATTGAGCTATCAGCTGTTAAGTGTGTATACATTTTGGGGGTACAACCTGTATTTACAATAAATATATTTCCTTTACTACTTTTTTTCCTTTGGGTCTTTTTATTGCACATTTCAAACCTGCAGAAAAGAGCAAAAAATTATACAAATTAGTGTATCTATAATCCAACATCCTAAACTGACATATTTCCTTCTGTGTTTTTTTAAGAAACCAAATGTCAAATATGCTATTGAAGCTCTTTTGCAGCACCATGTGATCCAACGTTTTCAACTGCCATCCAAGTGTGGTATTTTGTTATTCCCATGTTGTTGGGTTATGTTGAAGCTAAGCTTCTGTAAAAAAGAGACGTAAAGCTTCAGTAGTTTCAAAAATGTACAGCTTTATTTCTTTGTCTCTCAGCCCCAGTGTGAGTAACCCAGGCAGGAGGGCTAGTGGTATTCAACAAAGTCTCTCAGTGAGCAGGTCTCTTGAACCCCAGCTCTTCTGTAATGTCTGAATCTCCTTATGAATGCAACCATACCCTCTTCATCATCTGAGAAAGTTAATACTCTCGCCTGCCTCATTCAAAATCATTTCTTCTCAACCACCATTCAGCCAGTTATAGCCATTCCAAAGGAATACATTTTCATTTTATGATCCTTTTGTTTAATGTAACTATCCTAAAATTTGGAGTAGGCAATGCTTTTTCTTTTTCTTTCTCTTTTATTTTCTTTTCCTCCCATGAAGCTAGATAAGAAACTTCTGTGTATTCTTTCTCCTTCTTCTATTGGCAAGATGTTATTTACCACATCAGCTGAATGAGCAGGACTGGAAGTATTCCATATCCTAAGGAATCTTCCAGTTTTCCTAGCATGCAGTCAGCAGATATGAATACAAATAAAGTTAAAATTAAATCAGCGCCGGGGATGTGCTTTCCCACATATATAAATAATTTTTTCAAGAATGAACTCTCTCTTGACCTGAAATATAAAAGGTACAGTAATGTATTTCATCAAATAACACTAAGGACAGTGACTCTTCACATACGAATTGAGGGAGTATATGGGGATACCAGAATGCATATAGGATGAAAACAAGTTTATTCATGAAATGACATATTTTGATGGTTTAATTTTTAAAAGGTGGTTTCTCAAAGAGCCTTCCATGGAATATTTGTCTCACGGGAATATCTTTGAGTGTATCAGGCACCTCTTGAGCACAGCTTCAAATTCTCTTGGTCTCAGCCATCTCCTACACCAGTAACCACAAGATGACCACTTCTATGCCAGTTCTGAGCAACTTCTTGCAGGTGCTGATGCTGTATATACACAAAGGCAGGGGGTGTAGTGAGGACCTGCCAGGCACTTGGACATGCAGAGTCTGCATGGGTAGGGAAGGTAAACTTTCTGTGGGCTCCTTGTGGAGGGAGCCAGTGGGTAATTCCTGCCCCTTGTTTCTTTAAGTAGACACGTTTCATCCAGCTCTTTGAGCTACCCAATAGGATCCAACTACCAACACCCTTGAAGGCAGCCAGGTCCAGGACACGCTTGGCACTGGCTCGCCATCTGTCTATGATGGGCCCTGCCTGTTGCTCTGGCTCCCTGATTAGTGGCTCCCAGTAGAAAGCTTGTATTTAAGCTTTGTCTTCAACCGTGCTTTCTAGAAAACCCAGACAAAACAGAATAATTCCAAAATATACCCACCTGGGACATGCTATGCACTTTATGCCATTTCTGAAAAGCCATGATGCCTATCAGCTTCTTTAAAAATCCTGAGGGCCGAAACCAGTTTGGCTCAGTGGATAGAGCATTGGCCTGCAGACTGAAGGGTCCCAGGTTCGATTCTGGTCAAGGGCATGTACATTGGTTGCGGGCACATCCCCAGTAGGGGGCGTGCTGAAGGCGGCTGATCGATGTCTCTCTCTCATCGATGTTTCTAACTTTCTATCCCTCCCCCTTCCTCTCTGTGAAAAATCAATAAAATATATTAAAAAAAAAAGATCCTGAGGAATTTCACACCTAAATAAACAAAGAAACAAAAAAAAAAATCTGCTTACTGCTTAACTTTGTTACAAATTACCAAAACCATTCCACCATGAAATTCATTTGGAAAAGAACCCTTCAAAACTGGGTGCAAGAAACACACCCTGGTAAATGTAAATGCAGAATTTACTGTATATGCACTGAGGATTTAGAGTTATTTGTGATAGTTTATTTACATGAGTGCTGGAACGGGTTGAATGGTGGCAACCAAAATAGATCTTTCCACATCTTAACCTCTGGAATCTGGAGGGTGACCTTATTGGAAAAATGGGTTTTCACTGATGTAGTTAAGTTAAAGCTCTTGAGATGATAAAATAATCTTAGAGTAGTTGGGGGAGCCCTAAGTCTAGTGACAAGTGTTCTTATCAGAAAAAAAGAGGAGAAGACATAGACACAAAGAAGGTCATGCAGCCATGGAGATAGAGACTGGATTTGGCCATAAGCCAAAGAACACCTAGAAGCTGGAAGAGGCAAGAAAGATTTTCCTCCAGAGGTTTCAAAGGGAGCATAACCCTACCAATATCTTGTTTTTTTGCTTCTGGTCCTTCCAATGTGAAAGAATGAATTTCTACTCTTTTTTTTTTTAAGTCTCACGGTTGGTGGAAACACTGACAGCCATTGCACCTAACGGAAAAGACACATGGAAGCAAATGTCTTTGTCACTTGGACACCTGAATCTGGAGTTGGCTGAGTGGCCGGGTGCTCTCCTTGGAGCCCACTCTTCTATAGAGAGATTCTAAAGAGCATGTTCTGTCTGAGGGAGAACAGAAAAGAGGAGGGGGGTCAGCGAATAGGACCCCAGCACTTGGGAGACTCAGCTCTGTCTGACCAGCATTCGTACCCTGCGGACATCTCTTCCAAGTCCTGGCTCTTGGTTTTCCTCATTTGTAAAGATATGGCCTGTTTGCTAGGTCCCCTTTCAGCTCCAATGTTCTGGGATGGCCCACAAGAGTCCTTAAGCAAGATTTCCCAAAGCCTTTCAAAGCAAAGCAAAGCAAAGAGAGGAGAGGAAAAGGGAAGAAATGGAACAAGTGTCTGCTCAAATGATCAGGAATACACTTCCTATATAAAAACTGACTCGACCTTAGGCTCATCCAAGTAAGGTTGTCGCCTTTTCTTTTCCACTTTGATTGACAAGCTTGGGAGGACTATGAGGATTAATTGAGATAACAGTGATTACGTCATCCCCTGTATATGTAGACTTCACCCATTAATTATCTTCTAAAGTCTCACTTCCTTGACTTATTTCAGAGGGAAAACATGGGCAGCGGCCTCTAGTGCAAACCCTCTTGTAAATACAGGTTTTCTGAAATGTCCGCGAAGCTGGGACTCCTATCACCTCACTGGTATCTCCTGGCTGGGCCTTTGAGGTACTGAAAGCTCTTGGGCAGGTGGGATGGCTCAACCTCTGTAGTGCACAGGCTCACTCACCATCAGCCTCCTTTGCAAGTTCCAACGTTTCTTTTCAGTGTCTTTTCGTGTGACCTATGACTTTGTCAAGAAAGTCAAGTTGCACTTTTTTATATGTTGAATTATCTTTTAAAAATTCACTGGATTCATTCACGGTGTGAAAGCTCCATGACAAATGAGCGAGTCGTTACCTACTTTCAAAAGCAGGGTCTCTGGGGACCCCTCCTCCTGAGAGTGAGTTTGCACATAGTGGGGGGTGCCTTCACACCCCACCACCCCACCGCCTTTTTTATTTTGATGCCTACATTCCTGCCAGGGCCAGCCTGTCAGGGTGCTGTACAGAATTCTGCAGGGCGACCTCCAGGTTACAGAGCAGCAAAGAGATTCTTGAAAACATGCCAGATGGAAACACAGTGACAGCTTTGGATTGCTTCCAGGGCCCAGAGGAGAAGCACTGCAGACAGTGATTTCTTCACAGAGACGTGAGAAAAGAAAAAAGAAGTTACTAATGTCTCTCAAATCTTTCCAGAGTCAGAAGTAAACAGACCTAGAAGAGAGCCTATATTTCATAGACATTTCCACGGGACATTTGTAGGATGTCGGAATCAAGGCCTTGGTGGAGAGAAGAAAACCCGGACAAGAAATCAAGGGCTTAACGTGCGGTTTGCCTGGGTTGCTCCACGAGCAAGTAAGTCCCTGGATACTGGGAGCCTGAATTCTTCCTCCATGGAAGGCAGGGGAGTACCTGCTTCTCCAGGTCCTGTGAGGACAAATGAGATTGACTGAAATAAATGTAGTTTGTAAAGATGGCATTGGTTATACGTATGTAAAATATTATTAGGAAAGGTCTCAGGGAACAGCCCTTTTCTGAGAGGGTTGTTCAATCATTCCTGGATGGTTACATAATTCTGAATGAAGCAGGAAAGTGCCTTAGATGTCCAATTTTTTTCCTGTTTTGAAAAAAACAAGTTAATTATAACATTCCTCACCTTATGAGATAGCCAGAGATTATGTGTACTGTGGCCCGCCTGAGTATGCAGGGACTGCAGGATATCATTGGAATACTTTGTCATTAAGAGACCTGTGGTGATCTCCTGGGGTTACATCTGAAAATTAGAATACTCAGCTTGAACGACAGAACTAAAAAAGGTGTAACTTCAGAATACTCCCAGTCATTAGTATGTTATAAATCTGCAAGCACCATCGCTAACCTCTATCCCTTGTGTTCTTTGAAAAATATGTCCTCCAGTGAAGCAAGAAAGCTGGACAAATTTTCCCATAGAAATTATGCATAATTATGGGTCTCTGTTCCTGCTCAAGAACTTGGCATTAAATGGACCATTGACATGATGCAGAAATAAGGATACCAGAACTCCAGGTCATTATACTCATTTAAACCAGGAACATTTTGTTCCAAGTAAAGGGCTGTTAGAACTAGAAGGAATTTTTTAAGTAAAAAAAAATAAAATAAAAAAATTATTACTTATAAATAGTATTATTGTCTACAAAAGAAACTCAGAAGTACCTACACCTGTATTAGTACATTTAACAAGTACCTATAGCATTTAGTAGATAATAAATTAATTTAGAAAAGTACCATATGTTTAATTTTTAATACCAGCCATGAAATGCTAGAAATACTTCATGGACTCCACCTCCCCAGGCTGATCAGCTGAGGAGACAGATCTTTCCCACATCTCAGAGTCAGTTGGATCTTCATAGCTAGAGCTTCCGGTTTGAGGGGTAGGGACACTGCAAAGAATGTAGCTTTGGACCTAAACAGACTTCATTTTAATCCTAGCTTCTCCATTTGCCACTTAGGCAAATCTCTTTTTTCTTACCTATATGGTGAGGTGATCATGTTTATGACAACTCACAATATGGCACTTGGTACAAATAATATATGTGAAGGTAATCTAGAACCAGAAACTCTTTATAATCGGACCTTTGCTCTTCACTGAGTCAGTAAGAGCGCAGACTAAGGCCTATTACCTAGATTTTGGTTTTTCACTGAAACCTGCATGACCTTGAGCCTCACCAGGCTTCAGCTTCTTCATCTGTCAAGTGAAGATGATAAGAGTATCTACATCATAGGATGAAATGAGTTACCATATGCCAAGCTCTTAGAATAGTGATTGGCATCTGGCAAGTATTAACTCTTACTGTATTTTGATGTCTTCTCAGAAGAAAGCTGTCTAAAAAACTGTCTATTATAAACAATAAACTTTAGAGTAAAAAAGAAAGTTTTTTAAAAAAAGAGAGAGGAAAAGAAAACAACGATTGTCTCAGACTAACCTCTCATTTCAAGGAAGAAAACTGAGGCCTGAAGCATTTCATCTGGTCACGTAGCAGGGGCTCTTGGCTCCCAAGTCAATATTTTCCCCATATACTGCTCTACTTTGTGACTGAAGGTCTATGTGAAGACTATGCTAGTCTCACCAGCGAGGCAAAGGATTCACAAATCCCATAAAACTGTATTTTTTATAGATGAGGAGCCTATAATTCAGTTCAAGAAGCTTGCTTAGAGTTGCAAAACATTCAACCATATGAAATTAATTGATATTCATTATGGTCACCGGAGTAACCATTAACTAGTTGTAAATTCTGAAGTTACCCACTTGATCTACTCCCTTGATACTTAAAAGAGTGGTTTGTGGATTAGCATCACCCAGGAGCCAGACAGAAGTGCAGAATCTTGGGCCGTACCCCATAACTTATAGAGTCAGAAACTGTGTTTGAAAGTTCCTTTTAGAAGCATTCCTCCTTTTTGGCTCATCCATAAAAGAGACCAGGAAATAGGATGTTCTTGACTTTGGTCTTCTATTTCTAAAATGTTCTGAATTCTTCTCTCCTTGCCTCCTACCTCCACTACCTCCCAATTCTAAAGAAATATTTAAAAGGGAAGAGGTTACAAAAACAGCCTGAAGGTCAAGATGAAGGGCAATTGGACAGGGGCATATTTTTCTTCATTAGGGATCCTAGTTTCTGGATGTCAGGAATTCCCCTCACCCTTTGCAGACCTGTGTCTGACTTGGGTCAAAAGATTATTGGGTGCAGCCCCCTCCAATAGGAATCCAAGGGATCTACCTGGGTGCCTGTCTTATCTTGGGAAAGCTTAAGTGATTGGCCCTGTCTTTTCTTTTTTAAAATAAAAGAGTTGGCTTTCTACATGTTTTTCATTTACACTTTCTGTCTGCAAAATCAATTTTTTAAAAAATTACTTGTTTATCTAACTTTCCTGTGGTGTCTGTTTCTAGTAGAGTCTTAAATCCTAACCCAGGATTTTGGGTGCTGAGGAGGACAAGAGTGCTTAGGGTAAGGCCTTGTAATCACCAGAATGTCCACAGGCACTAGGATCTGAGTGATCTGTCTACCAGGTTGATTTCTATCATCTTAGGTTAAATAATTGATCGATGGCATTCACTTTGGTCCCTAACCTTCTTAAAAGGGTCGTGTGTTTTTTTTTTTTCTCACAGTCTGCTGGCTCATCTACCTCACTTCTCTGCATGACCAGGCGAGCCCATGCCTGAGCCTTCTGCCACTGAACACCCAGCTGCAAAAGCATGGAAACTAGCCCAAAGGCAACTGGAATAATGAGACCAAGTAAATTTCACCTTGAAGAGGCTCTGCCTGCTTTTCTTTGAATGTAAGCCCGTTTTTTCTGAGGCTCCCACTGAAATTCCTGGCTACAGAACAGAAAACTGGACTTCTCGGGCTCAACGTTTGCACACAGAGGAATGTGGAGTTAGTTCTCCCTATGCATCAGGCTAAAATAATGGTTTTCCATTCTCCTGAGCATGGAAGTTTTAGGAATCTAAAGTTGACTTTGAAAGTGACA
The DNA here is from genome assembly GCA_011751065.1 of Lasiurus cinereus. Lineage (NCBI taxonomy): Eukaryota > Metazoa > Chordata > Mammalia > Chiroptera > Vespertilionidae > Lasiurus > Lasiurus cinereus. Next base: position 15,421,019 of record JAAGEH010000226.1, on the reverse strand, counting down.
CATTGCTACACAGAGCTTTTGTTTGCCAAACACTTGCAAATCATCTTCCCTCCACAAAGCCTTTAAGATGTCAGCAGCCTGAATATCTCTGCCCACAGGGCTATTCTTTCCATAGGACCTGGGCAGTAATTCACTGCCTGAATCCACCAGCCCCTGGGCCCTGGGAAGCTTTCAAATGTTTATGGGCCTCCTGGCAAAAGTTTTCTGGAACTATATGGGAGAAGCACAGGCCCTTTTACTCCCTCTGGGGCAACTAAAACATTTTTGTAAAGGTATTTTTATTTTAAATGAGTGAGAGCAACAAGTAAATGGAGTGAAGACTAGTAAAGAGCCTCAAAATGAAGCAGGGATTGAAGAAGAGAAGAAAGGCTTTCTGGGTTTTTTCATTTTTTCTCCCTCTCTCTTCTTCTTCTTCTTCTTTTTTTTTTTTTTTTTTTTTTTTGAGGAGCAAGTAATGGAAAACAGGCATTCAGCTTCTTTTTCAGAACCAGTCTGTGTGTAAATCATAGCTACATGGGCTAAAAACAGACCCATGAGTGCAAGCAATGGTGTGGACTTTATTTCCCTGCACAGTTACCACGTGAAGGAAATAATTAGTCATCTTCCTGCTTCCTCTCTACTCGAGACTTTGCGAAGATCAAACTTGGCTGTAAAGACTATCATGAATTATCAAGAGAGAAGTCAAATTTATTTTCATTCATAAATGGGCCAAAGAGGCCTGTGGTCAAGTTCAGAGAGGTTAAGGCAAAATCATGGCCAAGAAGCACATCTAAGTTTTCCCAAACATATTATTCTCTATTTGACTAACACAATGTTCTCAAAAACAGATGGGAAAAACAGCATACTCTTTCCCTCCAGAAAGGGAGACTCAACCCACATCACTGCAGTGTTTTAGCTCAAGCACACGTCAAGTGCATATTCAGCTGAGAAATTGATCTGCTTCCTCATAACCACATTCTGTAGGACTGAACAGGATGTAAGAAGAATTTCCAAGTCACTACTTAATCATGTCGTACTCATAATTTGTTTTCCCAGCACTTACAGTGTCTATTGCTACGGATCAGAAAACTGAAAATGATCCTCAAGAATGAAAAACTTTTATGGAGTTCTATACAACAGTGTTGAACAACAAAAATATTATTGGCCACAAATAGATTTTATCAACATCCAAGGAAAGAATATTTTGCTTTTATATAGAATAGGTTGAAAGAACATAGGGAAAAAAAGATTTTTTTTAAATCAAGGGAATTGTGCAGATAAAACTGATGGAGAACTTAAAGGATTTCCAGAAATAGATGACCATGAATTTAAAGTCAAGTTTTCAGCTGTGTTTTATTCTTGTATCTGCTCTTCTCTTTTCTGAAGTTTTCACATAGAGGGTAAACATTTATAAAAAGTTCAAGTTCCAAATGACCTCAACAGCTATAAGTAAATTCATTTCTAGAAATCTAAATAAACTCATTTATTTTGAGGCCATGGAAATAACAATAACATAAAATAACTGGATTGCTCTTCACGCTCAATGAACACACAGATATGCACACATCTTATTTAGCCAAAGCTAATCACTCCAAACAAAATCCAAGGATGTTCTCATTTGCGACACAAAAGCTATGACTGAAAATCATCTGGGGGTCAGGTGAGGGGCTTACCTTAGCTGGGGATCAGAGAGGAAGTCTTTCAGAAAATGACACTTAGGCTAAAACCTGAAGAATGAGAAGAAAGCAGCCTCTGCTATCCAAGGAAGGTGAATAGAATGAAGTCTTTTTTTTTAACCCTTTATGGCAACCTGAGTAATAAGAGGATATATTGCTCAGTGGTCACAAATTATAAACACCATGCCCTCCTCTCACCAAAAAAAAAAAAAAAAAAAAAAAGCAAAGCCCCACTATTTATTTGAATTGCATCTGCATGCATGCCTACATGCGTGCCATCCACACAGCAGACTGGACCCCAAACACCACGGCTTCTTCTCTCTCTGTTGAGAAAGTCTGTCCTGAGGCAACTGCATGGCATGCCCTCTGGATGGGTTCTCCTCTGACCCCTCTCTTCCCTCTGAACTGCTGGCCAGACAGAGAAGCCTTTGTCAAGTCCATGTTGGGGGCTCAGAAATAGCACAGACCCGTCTGAACCAAGTCTGAACATATTAGTCAAGGCACTTGAAAAACATTATCTTCTTCCCCTCAAGACACTTTATTCACAGTTTTACCAGGCCCTCACATTATAAATCAAATGAGCATGTGGTTCTTAAATTGCTCAGGAGATGAGAAGTAGTAGAAAGCATTCCCCCATGGACTATGGGGAAGGCTGAAACTTTCTGGAAAGATGCCTGAAGTGGGGGGCTGGTTTAGCCCCCCGTGTGAGCAAGGCTCGCTGTGCACACTCAGAAACTTGACAGGTTTCTCCCACCTGAGCCATACAAACACTACTCACTTCTCCTCACAAACCCCCTCTACTCGCCTCCAGTTTTTTCCTCCCATGTCCCTTTGAATTCATAAATCATACCAGTATTTTGTGACCTGTGACTTGAGAAATATAACCAAATATGTGTGTGAAGATTTTATAGCCCCCTTATAAAGCATTTTGTGAGTTTAATGCAATGCCTACACTATCCCCAGGTCCTGGTAGGGTGGGGATAAAGACAAGATCATGCCTACACTTAGAAAGTCATAAGCTGAGCTGAAAAAAGGGACCCCCTTAGCCACATAAGATGGTGACAGAAGCATTGTTGTGCATGGACAGTCAAAGGTATCTGATTTCTAATGTCCCGCAAACCCCTTCCAGCCAACTCCACTGTACTTCCTTATGATAGCAGGGAATGTTTCCGAATAAGAATATTTGCATAGATTAAGTGTGGGATGAGATGGGTTACCTTATATACTTGAGATTAAAAATGTGCTCTCGTTTTATAGGGCATATAGTGCCCTATAAATGTACTCTTAAAGTATCCCTTGAAATCAATTCCATTTGAAAATAATTTGATATAATATTCTGGTCTTTAGAACATCTACAGTATTCTTTCATTGTTAGTGTGCTGGGCAAAAGCAAAAAAGGAGGACAAAGAGAAGAGGAAGGAGAAGAGGGTAACAGAGGGGAGGGAAGAGAAAGAGTGGGAAAACAATGTAAAGGGAGAAGAGGGGAGGGGAGTGAGACTGGCAGTGGAAAGATGGGCTTATTTTCCCTGGAATATAGTTGTCTCTAAACTTTCACACGCTAGGGAGTTGATAGACTCTACAGAAAGATTTGAGATATCCACATCTCAAAGCACTTCTCCTGTCATTAATAATCTGCCCTCAAAGAAATGCCAGTAATAACCATTTGACCACAGTGCAAGCTGGAGACACGTACTGACTAATGCAGTCTGTCTTAAGGAACAAATTGAAGGGCAAACATTTTTGGACCATGCTACATTGGGCAACTATTTTAGCTTTCAATTTTCTGTTTTGCTATGACCTGGAGAAGATTCATAGTTGTGTTTCAAGAAACCTATGTCCATGGGGACTGTCTCAGCCTTTTTCCTGGCAGAGGTAGAATGACACTATTCAGGCCTGGCAAGGCTGTCGTCACATCAAGTGGGTAATATGAAATAATACACTCCAGACATTTGCTGGGGAGTATGATGTCAAGCTGACATGTGCCCAATAATTACTCAAAAGTCAAGTAGACAGAAACAGTATTCAAAATTGTTTGAAGGATCAGGGTCAAGTTGCTCTTCTAGATGTCCTCAACTATCCTTCTGGCTCAGGAAGATCAGAAAGAAGTCTTTATTTTATTGTGTCCCTGAAGAATTACTTTTAAGGAATTTTGTTTTGGGGATTCAAAGAGCCTAAATAAAACATTTTTTGTTTTTGTTTTTGATTTAAAAAAAAGCTTTATCAACATCCAAGGAAAGACATTGTTGAGGGTCATGTTTGTGAGGACACCAGGAAGAATGGCCTGTCTTGCTTTTAGTAACAAGACTAATTAGAATTTGTTGTTTTCCATCTTAAAAACAATTGTATAAATCCCCAAGTCAGAGTCCTAGTTCAACCCAACTAAAACAGTTTTAGAATAATACACAACATGTTTTAAGCCCTATCCCTTCATTTATTCTATTCTTTTCCTGGTTCATCTTTCTTCTCTCACTTAGATTATATTTAACAACATACTTTATATTATACACTAGAGGCCCGGTGCATGAAATTTGTGCATGGGGTGGGGGGATGTCCCTCAGCCCAGACTGCTCCCTCTCCAATCTGGGAACCCTCGAGCTATGTCCAATCCCTACTTGGATCAGGCCTAAATGGGCAGTCGGACATCGCTCTCACAATCCAAGACTACTGGCTCCCAACTGCTCACCTGCCTGCCTTCCTGATTGCCCCTAATCGCTTCTGCCTACCAGCCTGATCATCCCATAACCACTCCTCTGCCAGCCTGATTGATGCTTAACTGCTCCCCTGACAGCCTGTTTGTCCCTAACTGCCCTCCCCTGCAGTCCTGGTCACCCCTAACTGCCCTCCTCTGCAGGCCTGGTCCCTCCAACTACTCTCCGCTGCAGGCCTGGGTACCCCCAAACTGCCCTTCCCTGCAGGCCAAGTTACCCCCAACTTTCTTCCTCTGCTGGCCTGGTCACCCCTAACTGCCCTTCCCTGCAGGCTTGATTGCCCTCCCTTGCAGGCCTGGTCCCTCCCAACTGCCCTACCCTGCTGGCCTGATTGCCCACAACTGCCCTCCCTTGCAGGCCTGGTCCCTATCTTGCTGCCATCTTGTGGCAGCCAGCTTGTGTCCACATGGGGACAGCCATCTTTGACCACATGGGGGCAGCCATTTTGTATGTTGGAGTGATGGTCAATTTGCATATTACTCTTTTGTTAGAGTAGAGGCCTGATGCATGGGTAGAGGCCAGCTGGTTTGCCCTGAAGGGTGTCCTGGATCAGGGTGGGGGTTCCCTTGGGGCATGGGGCAGCCTGGGTGAGGGGCCTGTGGTTGTTTGCAGACCAGCCCCACCCCCAGTGACCCAAGCAGAGACCCTCGTATCTAGGATTTATTTATCTTCTATAATTAAAACTTTGTAGCCTTTTCAAAAAATATATATTTTATTGATATTTTACAGAGAGGAAGGGAGAGAGATAGAGAGTTAGAAATATCTATGAGAAAGAAACATCATTAGCTGCCTCCTGCACACCCCACACTGGGGATGTGCCTGCAACCAAGGTACATGCCCTTAATCATAACTGAACCTGAGACCTTTCAGTCCGCAGGCCGACACTCTATCCACTGAGCCAAACCAGTTTTGGTGAAACTTTGTAGCCTTGAGCAGAGCCAAGCCTCCTGCTTGCTCTTTGGTCACAGCCATTTTTGTTGGGATTTATTTATCTTCTATAATTGAAACTTTGTAGACTTGAGTCGAGGCCTGGGCCTGCCAGAGTGCTTGGAAAGCTTGGCTTCCTCCATTGCTGGGGAAACTTAAGCCTCCTGTCTCTCCATGGCTGCAGCCATCTTGGTTGTGTTAATTTGCATAGTCGTTCCTGATTGACTGGTGGGCATGGTTTGTGAGTATGGCAGAGTGATGGTTGATTTGTATATTACTCTTTTATTAGATAGGATGTTGCCAAACTCAGCTAACTCATTTCTGGAATTAGGTGGAATGTAAATTAATAAATAACTTCTTAAGGCCTAAAAGCTGATTGAACCCTAAGTTCTATGTATTTGGAATCATTGTAGCACTTCTTACAGAGGCTATAACTTCTCAAATCTTAAGGAAAAATGTGAGACCCATTTCATTCCACTACACTGAAAAAAATAGCTTGTCCTATACCCACCTCTATTTTCTTGATCTTTAGACTGTGATTATTTAGAATTTATTTGAATATTTTTGGTATTTATTTGAATATTTTTGGTTGCACCCCTTGTCCGAATCACTCAGGTAAGATTTAGAACATACTATTAGTTTCTACATTCAAAGTATTCTGTCTTTATGATATATCAACGGAGGAGGTAAAGTCATTACAGAGCATATCTTTTAGAATCATTTTTTCCATCACTATGTTCTTACCCTAGTTCATCTTTCTCCTTTTACCCTATTTACATTTGAAGCCCTATCTTGCATGTACATGTTGTTATAAGTTAGTAACTCATTTCTCTATAACTAGATGAACTATAAATTAATAAATAATTTCTTATGCTCTGGAAGTTTAATGCCCTCTAAATTATAAATATCTGTGAAGTCACAGGCCTTCAAGCAGACCCTTTTGTGTTACCACACTTGTGGTCACCAGTATATTGCCTTCCCCAATGATGTCTATGTCTTCATCCAGAAAAACCTATGATATGTCAACTTACATGACAAAAGGGACTTTGCAAATGTGATTAAAGTTTTGGATCTTGAAATGGGAGTAAAGATTCCCCTGGCTTGTCTCAGTGGTTCTAATGCAATTTAAATTTCCTTATAAAAGGGAAGCAGGATGGTGAGAGTCATAGAAAAAACTGATTATGGGAATAGGGATGAGAGCTAGAAATTAGAAAGTGCTACACTGCTGGCTTTGAGGATGGAGGAAGGGGCAGAGAACCAATCAATGCAAGTGGCCTCTGGAAGCTGAAAAGGGCAAGAAAACTAGAGCCTTCAGGAGAAATAGCCCTGCCGATGCCATTTTAGCCTAGTGAGACTTCTGACCGCCACAACTCTAGGAATAAATTTGTGTTGTTTTAAGCAAGAAAGTTTGTGGCAATTTGTTATAAGAGCAATAAGCTAATACAACACTCCTTGAGAATTCTAGATCACTTCCATGTCACAATTGTGCTTCTTTCTTTTTCTCTCTTGTTCTCTCTTGCCCCACAGACTTTGGTGTCACTCGTTTCTTAGTCCACAGTTTGCTTGTGGTGAATGGATTAGGTTCTACCATCCTGCCCAGGATAGTTCAGCTTTGAACTTCATATCTCCATTTTGTCATTGACTTCGCACATTTTTCCACCGTGGTTGTTTGCCCATACTGGCCATCGCCTTTCATTGTTTATCTCTTTAACAAGATGGTACCCACCTTCTAAGGGCTGATGACTTCCCACAGTTATAGAGAGTTCACTGAGCAGTCCATCTGTCTTCATGCCTTAGGAGTCATTGCCATCCACCAGAACTGCCTACAGTGACTGAAATGCTCTCTCTCTCTATGTCCAGTGTGGTACCCACTAGCTATAAGTGGTTATTGAGCTCTTGAAATGTGGCTAGTGTGAAAGTGATTTTATTTGATTTTAATTAGTTTAAATTTATTTTAAGTAGACACATATGGCAAGTAGTTACCACATTGGACAGCACAGCTAAGTGTGCATTAAATGCATATTGATAATGATTAATAGAAGCAGTCTTTAGACACCTGTAATCCTCTAGCTCAAATAAGCAAATTTTTCTTTAAATGTTACTTTAGAAGAAAAGCAGTCATGATGAAAAGTATCTGAAAACCAAAGACATTTATCCATGAAATAGGCTTCAATTACACGAGAGAATGATTAGTCCTACAGTGAAATCCCCAGAACTATTAAATCTCAGTGCATGATGCCATTACCTTTAGGAACTCATAAAAGAAAATGTCCTTAATTAAAAGTGTAATTTTTGGGGGATGGCTCTGGGGACTTTTAAATGTTGGGGTATAAATAAATTATATTCGTAGTTGGGTTTGAAGGTGCACCCTGACTTGGTTCAGTTCCCAGGTTACACTGATGGTTGGTTACCTAAGAATCCAGGTCTGCAGCAGAATGAGAGAGAATGGCTGCTATGCATTTCTGCTGATAGCTGTATCCCCATGCTGTTCTCTGTGATTTATCTTCCGTGAAATGTCTGTGGATGTAAAAGCCCATGTAAAAAGAAGTGAGTAGGAGAGTTGTGACTACCAGGCCCTTCACTGGCTGCATTAAGTGGAGGAAATACAGAGGAAGCCTTGTGAGGGAACACTCCACGTAGGCTTTGGGCTAGATAGTGTTAGGTGAGCCGAGTGACACCAAATGGAAGCTGACATGGTTCCCAGGACAAAAACCAGATGGTTCAGTAGAGAACACTGCCCTGGCTTCCTGCCACTCTTTTGGTTTCTGCAGTTAGATTCTGCAGGATTTGAACCAAAATCCTAAACAGAAAGAGGCATCAATCAAAATGCTGAAAGTGTAAAGCTTGCATTTGACATCTCTTACCTTTGTGTAGGCATTTACAGTGGTTAGGTTTGCACATGCATTATAATCCAGGAAGAAGGAAGTGACCACAGGGACAGCCTGTCAACCAAGGATATTGCTGGTTCCTCCCAGAGACAGGATCCATTATCCCAGTAAGGTAACTGTGTCTCTTCCCGGAGAATCAATGAGCTTCTTTATTTGGGCATTTCTTAACTGGCTACAGGATTCATTAGTGTCAAACTTGTTTTCACTTAAAAAAATAATAATAATAAAGCAAGAAGTAACTTTAAAATAGAAGAAAATATGCCCAGAATATAAACCTCCAGAACAGATAGTCTATTTGTTCTGATAGCAGAACCCATCCAATTGTATGATGAAAATTATTCCTGCTTACTACATCCTGGATTTTGTTGCCTCAGAAGGAATTTCAAAATGTGACACAGCTTTATGCACAAATCTACTGGTCACATGATACATGTTGGGCGTTTGTAGAATATCCCAAACAATAACTTAATACTGTGTGATCATTATTTTCTACTTCTGCAATTTCCTCCTCAAAGATAGAGAAAGTTGAAAGAAACATCCCCTTCCTGTCTCTTTTCTTGAGGGTATTTCCTTTTCCTGTGTGTTCCCTGTGTTCCCTGTCCAGGATCTGACCACCCCTTTCACCTTATGGCTCTTATTTGAAATGGTAGGTGCTGCCACAAAGCACTAGATGTGGCTCAAATGGAAGACTGACCACTACTGAGTTTTCCAGGATCAAAAATGGAGTTAAGACTCTGAGTCCCAAACCCTGTAACAAAAATGTTGTATTTAAAATAGAAATATTTACATCCTCTAAGTGGATAATACAAGAACTTTTTTGTAATAGCTCCCATGTCCTCAATGTGGAATCACTTGCTTTATCAAACTTTAAACCAACACCAAAAAGTCCTTTATTCCTTATCTTGCCAGCTAGGAGCACCTTATTCAAAATGTCGTGGTGCTTACAGGACAAGGAAAGGCACCCAACGTCAGACAAGAAAAATCAGACACTTCAACCTGAAAGGTTGCAGACGTCTGAGCTGGGTGCTGTGTTGCACTTGGACGTCCCATGTCAGTTCAGTGAGAGTGACTGCATGGTATTGGGTTTCCTTGGGACATCTGAAAAGCAATACTGCCTGCCCCTTCCTCCACTTAGCACACATGGCCCTGGACCTTTAAACACATCAGGAGAAAAGAAGACTAGCAAAGAAAGGAGAGAAGCCTAATTGAGAAAGAGACCAGAAGTCTGTCGCAGGCAGGAAGGAAAAAATTCAGATGTTCATACTTTTTATAAAAAAAATGATTTATGGTTCAAATTATACTCATTTGCTTTTTAAGAGCAGCCAGGAAAATGAAGTTATTGGTACATTAGAATTTTCCTCTTTGCTGTCATTTCAATTTAATTATTGCTCAGACATCTGTAATGGAAAGAAATAGGGGCTCAGAGCAGGGCTTCCAGCGTGGATCTTTCTAAATCTGTCCCTTGATAGAAGAGGGAACTGGGGCAAGTGACCAAGGCCCTCACACAGGTTGCTTCATTATCTGAAACACGGGAATCCCAATTGCTACTTTATGATGCAAATGAAAAGATTTTTTTAGTTATGAATATGACACCCAGTTAATGCTCAGCACATTAGCCTAGTTGAACGGTCACATGTTTGAAACTTGACAGTATGAGAGAATCCTGCTACCTGCATAACCCAAAGTTTAGAGTTGAACTGTTGCATTTTGGAGTTCAGGATTTCATGCGAGAACAAATGATTCAGATTTTTAGGAAAGAATGCACCGCCTGGGGTCACACTGAAGCGCTGGTCTCAGATCGCTGATTCATCTACCATGGAGACACCAGGCAGAATGAGGTGTAGGTTCAGGGCTTCAAGACACCCTTTTGCAGGAGTTTTGGGATTCTTCTAACTTCCCTAGAAAGATGGCAATCCCTGCAAAGCCTTCTCCAGAGTGACATTTATTCAGACCAACTTGGAATTTAAAAAGAGCTGCCACTCAGAATTTTAGGGAGGGAGGGGAGCAGGAGAGTGCCCCGATCAGACGGGATTGGAGTTACAGAATCCTCTGGCTAACCATTAGGTTGGTTTAATTTGTCATCTGGATTCTCATCTACCATGAAATAAGTGAGCAGCAATTAAAGACGCAACATAAACAGTAGGTTAATGCTGACTGGTTCAGCAGTATTGAGAGCTTCTAATAAAATTAGAAGTTTTCTGTGTTTTTTTTTTTTTTTTTTACAAATAGACTATTTTCTAAGTGACACTTGTAGATACAGACATGGGGCCCCTGAAGCTATCTTTTCCTCCTTGGGTTCTTTAGACTACAATTGTCTGGACCTCCAGAACAGGAAGAAGTAGAGAAACCTCCTCCAGTGCATGCGGAAGTGTGGCTTGGCTTGGAAAGTCTTCTGCAGCGACCCGTGTTCAGCTTATGGCGTGAGGCCTTCACTAGAATCGCTTACAGTTCTGTTTTGAGAAGAGCAACAGATCCCGTTAATCGAAGGGAGTGAAAGGAGCCCCTTCATCTCCCATTCAGGTATTCTTTCCAGTTCTGGTAATCGATTTTGTCAGCAGGAGCCATACCCGGCTAGAGTTTTTCCATTGGCCAAACTCTGTAGCTCCTGCCCCTCCGACAATATTCCCCAGTAGACTGGGTTTCCTCATTAATCAAACATTGCCCATATTGTGTTTCCTGGTTCAGCTGTCCACGTTGCCCTGGTAAGATTGGGGTACTGGGAGTCAGCATTAATCACCAGACGTGCCACTCTTAGGGCTGGAGTTGCTTTGAGGATGACATCTTGTATTTGCCCCCAGTCATGTTTTTTCCCTGGAGAAATCTCAGGTTAGGCCAGGGGTGGAGGAGAGGGGGGTGCAGTTCCTGCTTGATGTTTAATAGCTCGGTCATTATGAGGGATCCTGTAAAACCCCCACCCCCTGCTGTTATGTGGGTGTTTGGTAACCATAAAACCTGCCGTCTCTGCCACAGCATATTAACTGGCTCCAAGTTTAAGGCAATCTACAAGGATTTTAATTAACTTCTCACCTGTCGCCTTACCTAGTTCCCACACAATTATCCCTGGAGACTGCCGAACCATCGTTGCTGTCATGCAGCCGCCGTGAGCCATTTTTAAATTGCGTTGTGTCAAGTAATGAGAGCCGCTAGCAGCGCGACACAAGGGATTGCTGGCTGTGGTAGTTGGGGCGCTGTGGAGAGTTTCAGTCACACTATTTGCTTTCGTGCTAAACATTGCCTCCGCTTTGAGGTGTGGGAGCTGTAAATTAGCATCTGAAACAAGGCAGCTGTATTCCCAACGCAGAGTTTCTGGCCAGGGCCCATGTCCCTGTGACTTCTGAGTCGTCTGTCTGGGAGCTGTTATTTGTTGAGTGAGTTCTATTTTGGGGGAGCAAATGTGGGCATCTCCTGACTTAGCCTGTGGAAGAAACTTGCTGAGGCTCCAACTACATTTTGGGTTCCCAGCTGCAGGTCCCCATGGCAAGGATTCGAGGGCAAGCTACTTATTTGAGAGGTGACTCTAGGAATCCACCAGAAGGGGCATGGAGAAGGGAGACAAGGAAGGGAAGACAGGCAGTGAAGTTGTGTTATCAGGCTGGTTTCCGCTGTGGGCACTGGAGCTTGACCTCCCTGGGGGACACGTGGAACCAGGGGAGCCATATCCCAGCTGATGACAGGTAAGGGAGTGGGGCATAGGGATGCTTCCAGAAGCTGGTCATCCTCCAACACTTCTGCTTGTAGGATTGACTGGTCAAGTGCATTCCAGAGGCCAGACAAAGACCTGGCAAAAAAATGCAGGTGCTGGCAAGAGGGAATCAGGCCTGTGTGTAAACATGGTAAGGCTTGGTGAAGGGGACAAGATAGAGCAATGCATCTGCTCCACAAATCCACAGCCCAGGGACTAGAACAAATAGCTGGGAAAGGTGAAAACCCTGTTAATCTCAGAACTAGAAGGGCCCTGGAGAGGCTCCCAGCCAGCCCTCTTGCTTCCATACAGAAATACTTTCTATAGCACTCATCCACCTTCCACCCAAACACTCTAAATGATAGTGGGCTCATACATCAAAGCTGCCTGTACCATGAACAGATGGTTCTAGTTGATCTTCTATCTGATACTTTGTAAAATTCCATTTTTTTGTTGTTGTTGTTGTTTAAGTGACCGTGTGGTCTACATTTATTGGGCATCTCCTGGGCATTAGATGCTGTGTGAGGACCTGAGAGTCACAGGTAACTCTACCCTAGAGCTCTCATGTTTCCATGCCAAAGAACGGAATGGGCAAGGAAATCTTATTCTCATACAGCATTTTCGTAGGGTCCCCCCCCCGAACCCCACCTAGTGCACCAGATATGTGGGACAGAAAGGGAAGTGAGTAACTGTCCATAAGTAGGGATTGTGAAGCAGTGAGAAGAGGCTTTAAAGAGGAGGTAAGAGTTGGAAGGAGGTGGGCAAGATATATTCAGCATGAGCTCAATTGTAGTAACAGCCACATCGGATTCCTCAATTGTCCATGTTCCAAAACCATATATGCCAAAAGCAATTCCCACACCTACAGATTGAGCACGTCACTAAGATTTTAAGCAGAGCTCTACTTATAATGGGACTAAGAGAAATGACTTATTCTCCACTTTAAAAAGGGTGGAATTTTTTCCTTCTAGCCAACTTTCCATTCCTGTCACTGTCTTACCCACATGGCTGCAAATGTTCGCATCTAATACCTGATTAGGTACAACATATGGAGACCTAGAAACTACCACCAGTCTTCCACTTTCAAATAGATCCTATAAAAAATAATTCAAATTAATCACCCCCTGGTGGTTATGTCACTTACTGCATGTGGCCCCCTTAGGAATGTGGGAAAGAAGAGCTACATGAAGATGTAAAGAGGTTAATCTAGAAAACATGTTAGTCAAATATGGGTGTGACTGAAGTTTATATTTGCATATATGTATATATATGTGTGTGTGTGTGTGTGTGTGTGTATGCAAATGTGTGTATATAGTATTTGTTTATATTTAATCCTGAAAAAATAAATGAAATGGATTGGTTTACCACTCTGTAAAGTAAGAAAAATTATCTTCACTATTTTTGTTCATTTTAGAGAGAAAGCAGTAGGAAGCCAAGATCCTATTATGTCATAAACCAGCTGTTTCACATGCCATTCAGCTTGTTGATACATTTTGCTTGGCTCTCGCATGTTCTCCCACATAGAGTTTTAAACATGCATTAGATGCCATCCTTTAAAAATAAGGATACTAGTTCACTTCAAAATCCAGCTCTCCAAATGCTCTTGGAATATCAAAATATCTGCAATGCTGAGTCTACATGTCATGGGACAACATTCAGAGAGAGAGTGAGCGGCTGCTATCTCCTTTAGACAAACCATATAGTCCCTAGTTGGTCATGATCCACCCCTCCCCTCACTGGGGAAAGTTAGCCATCCTGTATCATTTCACTCCTTCTGACTTCTTTCATTGCCCTTACCTGCCTGGTCCCTGCAAACCTTCAAGAGAGCAAAAAGAAATAAACAAAGGTATGAGGAACTTTGGTACTTTAGTTTAAGTACCATAAGACCAAGTCACTTAGACTTTAGTTACTTGGGTACTTTGTTAACTTAGGTACTCAATCAAGTACCTAAATCTTAACTAAATTAATGAAGTACCTAACTTAAGATTTAGGGACTTACATTTTATTCCGTAGGCTAACATTTTAAAGGCCAATGGAAAACTAGAAGATGTTCCAGGAGAAAATGCATTCCCTGGTAAAATAATTTTGAGACACGCTTCCCTTTCGAAATCTCCAGTGTGCAGTAGAGCCATAAACTCTGGGAAGTAGCGTGACATGCAAACTTACATGCCTTTGGTTAGAAAATAGCAGCCCTCTGGGAAGTTTTAACAGTAGAGGGACTTGGTCAGAGCTATGCATTGGAACTTAAACTTGCTAACAGTGCAATTCTTCTAAAAATAAAGGTTAAAAGTTAAAGATCCTCCATGATCCTCTTCAGTCTTACACAGATGTTCTACATTGGACAGCTAATTCACTTATCTATAAATAGATAATAGCAATACCTTCCTGTTCCAATGTTTGGGGAGTGCATGAGATAATGCATGTGATAAGTAAATGTCAGCCATTCATACTCATAGCTCCTGCTTCTCCTTACTTTTATTATCTATAGATTCATAAATTTCCACAAACATGTATATGAAATGATGGAAAGCTCCCCACTTTCTGTGCATTTAGATATGTTAGATAGGAGATCCTACTTCAGCTTTCCTATCTAGTTCAAAGTTTATGTCTTCTAGAAAGAACTTGGAGAGCTCCTAGGCTGAAATGCTAATATCAATGTTTAGAGTTATTTGTTTGTGTCTTTCCTAGGAAAAAAAGATATAGAAACAAAGAAAAGGCAAAGGCAAAAAAGGAAAGAAAGAAAGAAAGAAAGAAAGAAAGAAAGAAAGAAAGAAAGAACGAACGATAGGGAAAGAAGGGAGGGAGGGAGGGAGGAAGGAAGGAAGGAAGGAAGGAAGGAAGGAAGGAAGGAAGGAAGGAAGGAAGAAAAATTTTATTCCCATAGAGCACAGAACTGAAAGTAAGGAAATGTGGAAACTTAATGGCAGTCACAAACAACCAAGCTCCTTTGCAAATAGGAGAACAGAGAATTGGCTCAGTCATTTCCCAGAAATCAGAATTGCTAGGTCAACCCACAAAATGAGAAGTTTATAACCAAGAATTCAGCCAAAAGAGCCAGCAGTTTCCCATGAGTCCAAAGGTTGTCTACTGCAGTTAAGTTCAAACATTTTTTCTGCTTTCAATTTGGTTTTCTATCTATGCTATGACAAAAGGTTTTCTGAAGTGCCCCCTGTAGGTGGTTTGATCCTCCAGCTATGAAGTCAGAGCCTTCAGTACATAATACTAACCATCACTGAGGGTGGAGGCTGGGTATACAGGCACAGGTGACATGCCCTGAGTTCTGATAAGGCAGCCTGAACAGGAAGCATACCTCCAAGTAACCGAAGAGGGATTCATCCCACATAGATTTCAAAAGGGTTAAGATTCTACTATGTTTCAGGCAGCAGACTACAGATGGGGAAACAATGCTGAACAAACAGCAGACATGACCCCTGCACTGTGGAGCTCAGGATCCAGAGGAGGAGGCAGACAAATAATTCCGCAGTTAAGAAAAATGACACCTTTGGTGAGTTCTCAGAAGGAAAGGGGTGTGGTGCTTTGAGAATGTTGAACATTCTGGCCTCGTCTGGGAGACCAGAGAAGTCACTCCTGAGGACATGTAGTCTAGATGATGATTAACAGTCAACCAGGAAAAAAAAAAAAAAAAAGAGCAGGAGTAGAGTTTTAGGTTCATTTGTACAACCTGATGGCAATCTCATTCTAAATATTCAAGAACAGGAAAAATGTAGTTTAGCTGAAGTTAAAAAAAAGATGCAAACTAAAGAACAGAGAGGAAAAGAATTGAAAAAAAAAAACAGAATGGAACAGAAAAGATAAGGGAAGGGAAGGGAATCCAACCAATTGCTATAGTATAACTCCAACTTGAGTCCCAGAGGAAAGGAGAGACTGAGACTGAAGTAGAAAGAATATTTGAAACAAACAGTCTCCAAGAATATTCAAAAATAGATGAAAGACCTCAATCTACAGATTCCAAAAGTTCAGCAAATCCCAAAAATGATAATTGTATAAACAAACTGTGATACACCTATATGGAATTCTTTTTAGCAATAAAAAGAAATAAACTTCTTATGCAACCATATGAAAGAATATTAAGAGCAGTATGATAAAAGAAACTAGTCACAAAGGCCACATACTATATGATTCCATTTCTGTAATACCTGAAAAAGGCCAAACTATAGTGGTAAAAATCAGATCAGTGGTAACTAAGACCTGGGGTGAATAGGAAATTAATTGGAAAAAAGTATGAGGAAACATTTTGTGGTAATGGTTATTCACACATCCTATCTAATAAAAGAGTAATATGCAAATTGACCATACCTCTGCTACACCACAAGCCACCCCCACCAGCCATGCCCACCAACCAATCAGAGTGAGTATGCAAATTAACCCAACCAGGATGGCTAAGGCCACAGAGAGAGCAGGAGGGAGGCTTGGGTTGCCCCTAGCGATGGAGGAAGCCAAGCTTTCTGTACACCCTGGCCCATCCAGACCTCCCTTAAGGCAACAAAGTTTCAATGGCTGTGTGAGCAGAAGGCTTGGTTCCGCTCCAGGCTACAAAGTTTCAATTGTAATAGATAAATAAATGCCAGATATCAGGACTTCTGCTTGGGTCGCTGGGGGGCATGGCCAGCCTGCAAATCACTATAGGCTCCTTGCCCAGGAGAACACACACCCTGATCCAGGACACCCTTCAGGGCAAACCAGCTGGCTGCCACCTGTGCGGCCTCTATCCTATCTAATAAAAGAGTAATATGCAGATTGACGATCACTCCAACACACAAGATGATTGCCCCCATGTGGTCAAAAGATCCTGCCTCCATGTGGACACAAGATGGCCACCACAAGTGACCAGCAGGAGAGGACAGTTGGGAGGGACCAGGCCTGTAAGGGAGGGTAGTTGGGGTGATCAGACCAGCAGAGGAAGAGGGGAGGGCAGTTAAGGGTGACCAGGCCAGCAGAGGAAGATGGAGGTAACCAGGCCTGTAGGGAAGGGCAGTTGGGGGTGACTGGGTTTGCAGGGAAGGGCAGTTAGGGGCAAACAGGCTGGCAGGGGAGCAGTTAGGCATCAATCAGGCTGGCAGGGGAGTGGTTAGGGGGTGATCAGGCTGGCAGGCAGAAGCAGTTAGGGGCAATCAGGAAGGCAGGCAGGTGAGCAGATGGGAGCCAGCAGTCTGGATTGTGAGAGGGATGTCCGACTGTCCAGGTCGGATCAGGCCTAAACAGGCAGTCAGACATCCCTCAAGGGGTCCCAGATTGGAGAGGAAGCAGGCTGGGCTGAAGGACACCACCACCACCCCTGCACAAATTTCATGCACCAAGCCTCTAGTCTATATAATAAAAGCCTAAGTGACCATTATGGCAGAATGACCAGAATGACCAGTCACTATGATATGCACTAGTCACCAGGGGGCAGATGCTCAATGCAGGAGCTGCCCCCTGGTGGTCAGGGCGCTCCCACCGGAGGAGTGTCGCTCAGTCAGAAGCCAAGCTCATGGCTACTGAGTGCAGCTGTGGTGGCAGGAGCCTCTCCTGCCTCCACAGCAGCACTAAGGAACAGCAAGCGAAGGGGTAAGGAGCAGCAAGCAGGTGGGTGGTAAGGAGCAAGGGACCCAGACTGCTAGAGGGATGTCCCCTGTCAGACATCCCCAAGGATTCCTGGACTGTGAGAGGGCACAGGTCGAGCTGAGGGACTCCCTCAAATGCTTCCTACCCCCTACCTAGGCATGAATTTTATGCACTGGGCCTCTAGTATGATAATAATCACATGATAAAAATGGGCTATAATACAATATCACTAGCAGGTTGGAGATTTTGTGATATTAATAATAGAAAAGTCTTGAAGGAAACATCTACAATCAAATCATTTAAAATTAGTCACTGCTTCATTTTTGTCTGCTTTTAATTTTGTTATTTATCTTTTTCTTTAACTGCTAAATTTTCCACAATAAGAACACAATTATTATAGTTAGGGAAAAATTATTTGTATAAACAACTAATATTATTGTTGCTAATTATAAAACACTAGAGACCCGGTGCATGAAATTCTACCTGGATTGGGCATAAATGGGCAGTTGACATCCCTCTCACAATCTAGGACTGCTGGCTCTCCCAACTGTTCATGTGCCTGCCTTCCTGATTGCCCCTAACCTCTTCTGCCTGCCAGACTGATCACCCCCTAACCACTTTCCTGCCAGCCTGATTGATGCCTAATTGCTCCCCTGCCAGCCTGTTTGCCCCTAACTGCCCTTCCCTGCAGACCCAGTCACCCCCTACTTCCCTCTTCTGCTGGCCTGGTCAGCCCTAACTGCCCTCCCCAGCAGGCTTGATCACTCCCAACTGCCTTCCCTTGCAAGCCTGGTCTCTCCCAACTGCCCTTCCCTGCTGGCCTGATCACCCACAACTGCCCTCCCTTGCAGGTATGGTCCTTCCCAACTGCCTTCCCCTTCTGGCCATCTTGTGGTAGTCATCTTGTGCTCACATGGGGGGCAGGATCTTTTGACCACATGGGGGACACTCATCTTGTGTGTTGGAGTGATGGTTAATTTGCATATTACTCTTTTATTAGATAGGATAAATATCTGCTGCACAGGTGGGGGCAGCTGGTTTGCCCTGAAGGGTGTCCTGGATCAGGGTGTGTGTTCTCTTGGGGTGTGGGGTGGCCTGGGCGAGGGGGCTATGGTGATTTACAGGCCAGCCATGCCCCCCAGCGACCCAAGTGGAGGCCCTGGTATTTGGCATTTATTTATCTTCTACAATTGAAACTTTGTAGCCTGGAGCAGAGTCATGCCTTCTGTTCGCACAGCCATTGAAACTTTGTTGCCTTAAGGGAGGTCTGGATGGGCCAGGGTGTACAGAAAGCTTGGCTTCCTCCATCACTAGGAGCAACCCAAGCCTCTCTCCTGCTCTCTCTGTGGCCTTAGCCATCCTGGTTGGGTTAATTTGCATACTTGCTCTGATTGGGTTGTGGGCATGGCTGGTGGGGGTGGCTTGTGGTGTAGCAGAGGTATGGTCAATTTGCATATTATATTCCTCTTTTATTAGATAAGATAGTAAGCTTTTCCTAAATAAGCTTTATAATTTATTTTCTAAAGTTAAATGTTCTATGGATTTTTTTTGTTATCTTTAAAATTCTATATAGTTAATTCACACTGACACATGTAAAAACTATATCTTATATTTAGCAATCATGACCTATGGGTTTTCAGAATTCTTGCCAATGTTATTCACTTAACCCCCAAATAACGTGAATTTCCAAGATGCTGGTTGCACTTATATTCATTTGCAATATTTTCCAAGTGGAAGGTGCAAAGGCAAATGTCAGGACAACATGTAATGTATCAGGTCTGTTTACCAGGTCCGATTACCTGGGTCTTACCCCCTTTTACAGGGCTCAATTAGAGCAATAAATGCTGCCCATCCCTCCCCCATGCCATGCTTAATGTGACTGGACGATGACCCAGTGGCTCAGCAAGGCCACAGTATGACAGACTAAGGACTTGGAAAAGAACGTTCTGCATTGTTACTTACCACAGTCACCTGTTGACTTATGAACACACACTCATGCTACCTCATCTCACCCTTTCAATTACAACCACTTACTACATCTCAGCAAAGGAATAGAAAGAAAGAAAAAATAGACCTGGAACCACCTATTATCCACAAACAGGTCAAAACGCAAAGCTCTACATCTGCTGAATCTGAATAGATTAAATTTGTACACCACTGACCCCTATTCTATAATGAATGTTTAATTATATAAGAAATAAATGAACTTATTCTCCCTTGAAACATTTGAACATTTATGCAAAAGGAACTTAGACTTTACCAATTTCAATTGCTCTTACCCTCCCGAAAATAGTTGGAGGTTTGGCATTAGGCTTCTAGACATTGTATACATATTTATTGATGCCTATAAGCGGGACAGAACAAAAACCACAACATTGTTTTGTGAAGGGGTTTCTTTTTTCATTTCTCATTCTCTCTCTCTCTCTCAATGGTTTCAGACCTCAATGATTGTTCTACAACTTGCTTATATTTTTTTCTTTTTTGAGCTCTATCCCAGGCTGGTTATTTATGTTAACTGCTGCATGCAATTCCATCATGTAAATACACCACATTGTATTTATCCATCCCCAGTTGATGGACAGTTAGGTTATGCCCATTTTTCACCATCACAGTTCATGCTGCGATGAATATAATCCTCTCTGATGATCATGTGCACAAGCTCCTCCCATCCAGTCTTGGCCAGGACCCTTGTTGTCACATGGACATCAAGAGGCTTGACCATCAAGTCACGTGATGCCTCACTCAGCCTCAGTTTCAGATCATCAGGGTCTTGGTGGAGCAGGGATCTGGGGGACTTGGTGGCTAGGTCACTTGGCCAGACTCTCTCCCTGGGTGGGGCAGACAAGCTAATGGGACTAAAGTCATCGCTTTCACCATTACAGCTCCACCCAACTTGCTCAAATGCTGACTTGGGCTCATTGGCGGATTCAAATGCAAAATGGGATTATATTTCTTCAAGCCTAAAAACCCATCTAAAGGTGATGGAGTATTTAACATTCCCTCCAAAGTGCCCTTGTCTGGGGAGGGCCCCACTGACTCCTAGCCCATGAAAGAGGCTTGGAGAAGTGAGCAGAGGCGCTGGGGGAGTTTTTGCTGGAGATAAGAGTGATTTTCAAAAAATAACAACATGGCAGGAGATCCAGGCTGACGCAGTTCTTTCACACTCGCTACTTCCACCCCGTGAATACAATCCGGGCCCTGTTCCCCGGCCCCTCGGCCATTTGAGAGCCATGAAGTCATCACAGCTGCCACTGCAGCCGGCCAGTAAGGCCGGGAACCGGCTGGCCGGCGGCCCATCCCCCGCAGGCCGGAAACGTGCGCTCCCTGCAACTCCAGCACCGCTGGGGAGAATGTGAGGGGAGCAGAAAGAAAGCCTGATGTGGTGGTGCAGCTGGGAGGAGGCTCCCACAGGGCAGCCCCTGTCTGGGACCCAGCCCCAGGCCTCTGGGCCGCCTGGGGCCCTGCTCACAGATTCAAGTCACTTCAGATTCGGAATGTGTAACCAGGACCGCCTCTGAGCTGCCACCTCCAGGTTTAGCCCAATTCCACTCAACAAACCCAGCGGGGCCCTGAGGGGTGTAAAGGACTGGGGCTTCCCAAGCCTGGTGTGGGTACAGGATGGGGGGCCTCCCGAGCTAGCGTCCATCTGAGGAGGGAGGCCTGGCCTCCTGCTCCGGCTGTGCCAGTGGAAAAAGCTACGTAAGTGCCAAGTCACAGGAGAGCGAGTCACGGTCCAGGACTTTACAATCTGTTTCATGAGCTATTCCTCCAAGCACGCAGCAGTACAATCTCTCCATTAGAGCCGCAGCTGGTGTGAGCACCAGTGCTGGGGGGCTGCCTGCCCGGGTGGGGGGTAGAGCACGTCCTCTGAGGCAAGCAGGTGGCAGCCCTGAACATTCAGGGGGAGCTCAGGAGTGAAGCGTGCATTCTGGTGTGTAAGGGGTGCATTCTGGTGTTTAAGGGGCCTCTCCTTTTACCTGGGCTGAGTAGGCCTAAACAGGGATCCTCATCTGCCCTTTGCCTGATGCCATGAGCAGGGCTGCCTCTGCCTGATGTCCATGGTCTCTCTGGAGCCAGAGGTGCTAGGGGCTGTGAGCACCAGCCAAGAGCCTCACAATGTAAATCTCCCAAAGGGTCCTTTGTCCTGGAGAGAGGTGGGCTGAGGGACAGCAAGGCTGGGCATGGAGTAGGGAGCAGAAAAGTTACCGGGCACAGTGACCAGCATAGATGGGGGGTTCCAAAAGGGCTGGAGGAAGTGGGGGGGGAGGAATTCAGCCTCTCCCATTAACAGAACTCCTTGAAGATCCTTTACGATGTGCCCCACACCCCATCTCCCTCCCTCAGGTATCAGCTTCCTTTCCTTTACCGTTAATGTGCTTGCTTCCAGCTGCAGCTGTTGTCGAGCCATGTCAGACTTCCGAGGGCTGTTGTGGCAAATGGGAGGAGGGCTTTCCCTCCTCATTTCTGTGGGCCTCAGCCCCACTCCCACAAGTATTCCCTTTCTTCTTCATGAATCTGGGACTTGGTGTCCCCCTTCACCCAGCCCCTGTTGCACTTGGGTTTCATAAAGAAAAGTAGAAGAGGGTTGCCTTGGCTGATGGGGCTCAGTTGGTCAACCCGTGAACCAAGAGGTAGCCAGTTAGATTCCTGGTCAGGGCACATGGCTGTGTTGCAGGCTTGATCCCCATGGAGATGGGGGAGGTGCAGGAGGGAGCTGATTGATGATTCTATCTGGGCATTGATGTTTGTATCTCTCCCTTACTCTCTCTCTAAAATCAATAAAAAAACATTTTTTTTAATGAAAGATAAAGGAGGAAAGGAAGTTTTTATAAAAGACGCACAATGAAGCCATCCTCTCCTGGGGCAACACAGCAGCCAAGTCTGGAGTTGCAGAGAGAGAACAAAAGCAGGGAGAGGAGAGGGGGAAATGGGGAGAGGAGGGAAAGAGAGGGGGTGAAGATGGTGCTGAGGAAACCAATATCAGGCCAGTGAGTAGAGCAGGGAAAGGTCAGGGTGCCGGAAGGGTCTCATCGTCTCCCCCTCTTTCTCTTGACCCTTCCTGGGAGGGCACTGCTCCCCTGTCCCAGGGTGGGGACAGGGAACAGCTTGGAGAGTTGCTTAGGCAACATCAAAAGGAGAACATAGAAAATCCTGAGGATGACTATCATGGTGTGAGAGAAAGCACTGGAAAGTGGCCACCACACAGCCCTTCCCAGTGCCTCTGTTCTCTCTTATCTGAAGGATTTCAGACATGAGTGGCTGCTTAAAACGTTTTATGTTTAAAAACAAAAAACAAAAAAAAACAATGAAAACCATGCAATGTTTATGTCCCAAGACAAGGACTCCTGATGAAGACTGGAGAAAGCACAGTGGACACAGTTAGCATGTAGAATGCAAAGCATTTATCATCGAGAAGTTTCTTGATTTATATAACTGATGATTGAAAAATTGTAAATACTCATTATGAAACCAATCACTCAACTCTATGTGCAGCAACTGAGCCCTCTAATCGTATATTGGCTATAATCTGGGTGTTCACCTAATCTATCATCGGAACATCAGGGAATGAATGGAGGGTTACCAAGCTGGCCATCTAGAATGCTCCTCCCACTGGTTTACAGCTAAACTTGCCGGAGATTTTTTCTGCTTGTGGATGTTTTAATTTACAATGGCCTTCAGTGAACCCCATGAAAGGCAGGAAAGAGAGCCTAAGGCAAGAAAGATGCCAAGCCTTCAGTACCACACACTTTTCCCTCACGCTCCTGATTGACAAGACACCCAGGACAGCAGGTCAGAAGAGCAACAAGTGGACTTCACAGAAGAGGGAACCCCGCCTCCAAGGAAGTTGCTTTCTGCAACCCAGTCCCTACCCTGACAGTAGAAAGTATTGTCCTTCATTCCTGAATTTCATTTTTGATATTATGACACAGCAGTTTCCTTGGGTTTTGAAATTTACTTTAGAATGTAAGAATAAGTCTTGTGCCTCATGACTGCATGCTCACAATGATCAATGAGCCCAGGCATGGATAGAATCCTAACTCTGGCACAAAAGAGTTCTACAATTGACATAACACCTTGGCCCTCAAGACAGATCTACAGCCCAAGAGAACACAGGCTGTCTTTCCAATGGTACCACGAGTTCCTGGAAGAGAGAGAATATACCCTAAACCAGCAGGCCCCAACCGGTGGTCCACAGACACTGGTGGTCCCTGAGGTCCAAAAGGTTGGTGACCGCTGTCCTAAACTGTACCTGCTATCTTCTGATCTGAGAATAGATACCCGGGTAGTAACTTAAATGCTAGTTCTCAACACATCCCTAAAAATGAGAGTCCATTGACTTATATTTATACCCATAACTTGTGAACTACATTTATAAAGTACATGCATACTTCATAAATTGACTATGGAGATGATAGTGCATTGTTGCGATAAGTATAAATATTTTGGGCACAAATGAAAGTGATGGGTATATATATAAGTCAATGGACTATCATTTTTAGGGACTACCATTGTGCTCCTGGCTTGTAGGTAAACAAAATTCGTCCTGTGAATTCCTAGGAGCTGTGGTGCATTCGACCAGGAAGGAGGCCCATGTATGGGAAGAGACGAGAGTGCTTTAGGTCCCCCGAGCACCTCTCTTCGGGGGGCAGCCTTGGAGATGCCACAAGCGCCAGGTGGGATTCCGAATCTGTAAGGAACCAGGTTCAGCACCCATCGATCCTCTGCGGTGCCCAGCATCGGCACAAGTGCTTAGAGATGCACCAAGCTGAACATGCCTACGGAACACACACTCCTCCATCTTCTGGGGCCTGAGGAATACATACTACATTGGGTTTTTCAGAAAGTAGCATTTAGAAATGCAAGAACTTTTGTGTTATCTTTTATCTTCAAGACACTGTTCCAAGGACTTGAAGAGACCTTATTTAAGGAAGAAGAAAGAGGAATGGCTGAGGCTCTAACACTGTTTTATTTCTCAAATTGGAGTTTTATATAAACTTATATTTGAACTGAAGTTTTATTTTAAAAAATTGCAAATTGTGTCTCTATTGACTATGAGTAATAGTTAATGCCTCCTACATGCCAGGTGGAAATACAACCTGTGGTGTCCTCTCAAAGTGTCAGAGGCTAGGGAGATAAGAACATGGATCAATTCAGATCATCACAGTCTCAGGCAGATGCAGGGAGGCCCTGCTTTAAGTTCTCACAATCTAGAGCCTTCCCCACGCACTGAGGGATGATACGCAAATATCCAAGCCCATTGTCTTTTGTTGTCTGGGAACTGACCTTTGGACTCTGCTACTAAAATACTGGGTTTCATGAAGTTCTTGGGGTGCAGCAAGGGCAGCAGAAACAGTGGGACGCTGTTTGGTGCTTGCGCTACCAGACAGGACCAGTCGTTTTTGCCTTATTTAGAAATAGACTTGTTTTACTATGACACGGGCCGTTTGTTAGCACAGAGAGAGACAGAGAGGCTCACAATGTTTGAGTCCCTTATCTCACATTGTTTATGTTCTTAAAATAATTTAATTAGCTTCATAAACAAAAGCATTTTTAATTCATAAACAAAGGGAACTCAGAAAAATCAAATGTTCCAAAAGGCAAGAAGAAGAGAAAAGTCAAATCATTCCAAGACGTTCTCTCACTCTGTTCTGCACAGGCCTGCAAGCCTCGTCCCTGAGCGCCAGTGGGCCTTCTAAGACATGTGCTCATTTTGGGTAAGTCATGGAGGCTTTCTAGAAGAATCACTATTTCCACGGTCTCTGAATAACATGTCTCTGTCTACCTTCTTAAATGACTCCCTAGAAAGTTAAAATGGATGGAAGAACCAAATACTGTATAGGGTTTATCATTTACAAGCAGTTTTAAATGCATGGATTGATTCTGTTTTTAAAGCAGAAAGAATTTGGAACTCTAAGGCTTAAAGAAGATTTATCAAAGAGTAAAAGGAATGAATTAGTTCCATAACTCTGAGTTTATATTATCAGTGCAAGTTGACTATATTATTTTAATCCTCGATCTTATCTTATTAATATTTCTGACTTTTTGTTATTATAAACTCTTTAACCCATAAGTGACTAAGAATGTCCTCAAAATATTTATACTTATTATCTTGACAATGCACTATAATCTCTATAGTCAATTTATGAAATGTGCATGGATTTCATAAATGCAGTTCACAAGTTATGGGTATAAATATAAGTCAATGGACTATAAATTAGGGACAAAAGTGATAAGCTACAAGTAATTGTATATTTCACACAATTAATATTATCTCACTTGGATTAAACATTATTTGTCAGTCAAATATGAGAACTTAATATGGACTATCTCTTAATCCTTCATAAGCCCATAGGTATATACAATTGTTCCTTCTGTTTTACACATGAAGAAACTGAGATTTGAAGTTTGCCCAGTGAGCATAGCTAGAAAATGATGGAGCCAACCTTCTTGAAACCCGGCCTCTGACTCCAAAGTCTCACCACTAATCCCCATATTCCCCTGTAAGAAGAAGAAGAGTTATCATGGACTCTCTCTCTCTCTTCTCTCTTTCTGATGGATTTCAATATTATTATTATACCAATGTTTATTAGAAAATCCAGATAGATTGCTGCTGTTTCTGACATGTCTCAACTTTTGTCAGATAAACTCTTCTCACCCATATTAGTCATAGTTCATTCTAATGATTCATAAGCAGAATCTGTAGGACATAATACATGTATGTTATGTGTGTAAATGTATGCACCTTTGTCACAGGATTTTTACCTCACAAAATTATGAGAGCTGACCAAGCAGCTTCTATAATAAAGCTGTTGTCCACAGGGCAAGCAGTGGAGAAGCCAGGACAGCCTGGAACCCATAAGGAAAGACAATGGAGAAGACTCAGCTCTGTTGCACAGTGAGCAGCATCCTGTCATGTCAACAGACCCCAGAGCATCTCCTTTGTGCAGGCACTGTGCACCAAAGGTACGAAGATGGGTAGGAGCCTGGTTCCCACTTTAAACAGGTGTATTCTAGGGCTTAGACCTCATCTCCTAGTAGCTGGGGACTTGTGAAAGAGTTAAACACAAGAAAATGATATGGTCATTGAAGTAAACAGTCTCCATTATAACTACCTCAGACTTCCTTCCCTGTAAATGTGTGCTGATCATCACATTACAGGTAAGGACTAATTCTCCTCCCCTTCAGTCTTGAGCTGGCCAAGTAGCTGCTTGACTAAGAGACGGTAAGAGAAGCAACATTCCAAGGGCAGATCTTAAGAAGTCTTTCAACTTCTGTCTAGGCTCTTGGAACACTCACTCTTGGGACATGATATCTCTTCTTGGAAGCAAAACCATGTTGTCAGAAGCCCAAACCACAGGGAGATGCCTTATGTAGGTTCTCCAGTCAATCACCCCAGATAAAAACCATTATGTATGCTGAGTGGCTAGATTATTATGATCTCTGAATGCATAATAATCTGGCCACTCAGTATATATATCCTATCCAATAAAAGAGTGATATGCAAATTAACCATCACTCCACCCATAAGCCATGCCCACCAGCCAATCAGGAGCAAGTATGCAAATTAACCCAACCAAGATGGCTGCAGCCACAGAGCAAGCGGGAGGCTTGGGTTTCCCTGGCAATGGAGGAAGCTAAGCTTTCCACACACCCTGGCTATCCCAGGCCTCCACTCAAGTCTACAAAGTTTCAATTATAGAAGATAAATAAATTCCAGATACCAGGACCTCCGCTTGGGTCACTGGGGGGCATGACTGGCCTGCAAACCACCACATGCCTCTCACCCAGGCAGCCGCATGTCCCAAGGGAACTCCCACCCTGACCTGGGACACCCTTCAGGGCAAACCAGCTGGCCCCCTCCCATGCACCAGGCCTCTATCCTATCTAATAAAAGAGTAATATGCAAATTGACTATCACTCAAACACACAAAATGGATGCCCCCATGTGATCAAGGATGACTGCCCCATGTGGACAGAAGATGGCTTCCACAAGATGGCCAGCAGGGAAGGGCAGTTGTGGGCAATCAGGCCAGCAGCGGAGGACAGTTAGAGGTGACCAGGCCTGCAAGGGAGAGCAGTTAGGGGCAAACAGGCTGGCAGGGGAGTGACAGTTAAGGGGTGATCAGGCTGGCAGGCAGAAGCTGTTAGGGGCAATCAGAAGGCAGGTGAGCAGTTGGGAGCCAGCAGTCCTGGATTGTGAGAAGGATGTCCGATTGCTTGTTTAGGCCTGATCCCTAAACAGGCAGTCGGACATCTCTCAAGGGGTCCCAGATTGGAGAGAGTGCAGGCTGGGTTGAGGGACACAACCCCTTGTGCACGAATTCATGCACCGGGCCTCCAACACACAAGATGACTGCCCCCATGTGGTCACAAGATGGCTGCCACAAGATGGCCAGCCTCTAATATATATTAGAGGTCCAGTGCACAAAATTCGTGTGTGTGGGGGGGGTGTCCCTCAGCCCAGCCTGCACCCTCTCCAATCTGGGGCCCCTTGAGAGATGTTTGTATGCATATATATATTTTATATTTATATTTATATTTATATTTATATTTATATTTATATTTATATTTATATTTATATTTATATTTATATTTATATTTATATTTATATTTATATTTATATTTATATTTATATATACATATACATACACACACACATACATATACACACTAGAGGCCCATTGTACAAAATTCATGCAAGGGTGTGTTCCGGCCAGCCTGCCTAGGGTGAGGGGACATGGGAGGTTGACAGGTCTCCTATTGGTCGAACTCCTGGTTGAGGGGGAAATTTACATATTAGTCTTTTATTATATAGGATATATAATAATATAGGATATACATTTAGTGGCCAGATTATTATGCGTTCAGAGATCATAATAATCTGGCCACTCAGTGTATGTTACCATCATGAATGTCTAATCAGGTCAAGCCTTTAGATGTCTTCAGTCCCAGATACCATATAATGCAACTGCGTAAGAGATCCCAGATGAGATGCCCCCATCAATTCTCTGTTAGAGATGAGAGAACAAAAAGAGAGGAATGTCACAGAAACAAAAGAGTTGAAAGTTTTGAGGAAGAATGAGGAGCTATGGGATGTGCTAACTGAAGTTGGCAATATTTCAATTATCTTCTATAATAGAAGACTTTGTAGACTTGAGTGGAGGCCTGGGCTGGCCAGGGTGCTGAGGACTCTGGCGGGGAATTTTTGATGTTCTGATGGGAAGTTAGCAAAGTTGCAGTGGGATATGAAGACACAGAGAATTGCTTCAGAAACTTTACTAGAACTAAAAGGATTGATGATGGTAGCCAGAGGACAATAGCAGGATGAAGGAAGTTTTTGTTTGGCTGTTGTTCTTGTTGCTATTATTATTTAATACACACTGTTTTTGCTTGTTAAAGAAAGAGAGATGTAAGTATAAGATAAAAAAAACCTAGAAATGGAGAAAAACCGAAAGGGCTTTAAGACCCTTGATTGAAAACATAAGTCCTGCAGGGGGCTACCTAAAGCATTGGCAGGGAGGTGTCTCGGATACATCTGGCTCTGAACAGGTCCCTTTTCTTAACTGGCAGGCCTGAGGGAGTATAATTTAGAAACCGGGTGTTAGTAAGAGGCATGCTAATGTGAAATTTGATGACTCAAATGAAGAAGATTTTGCATATTACGAAGTGGTTCTACAAGTATTTCCTTCTATGGA
Organism: Lasiurus cinereus; assembly: GCA_011751065.1. Classification (NCBI taxonomy): domain Eukaryota; kingdom Metazoa; phylum Chordata; class Mammalia; order Chiroptera; family Vespertilionidae; genus Lasiurus; species Lasiurus cinereus. Next base: position 15,391,898 of record JAAGEH010000226.1, on the reverse strand, counting down.
CTTAAATGCTGCCGCTGAGCATTTATGTTTGTCCTTGGAAGATAAATGTGGGGACTGATCCAACAGTTAGTTACTACTTAGATGACAACTATGGATTGTGTATGTAACCTGGTTTATAGAGTCTTGAAAGCCTTCAACTTATCCAGGTTCCAGACTTACTGCAGGAAAGCACACAGTGGGATAGACCAAAGCAGCACTGCCAAGGCTTTGAAAATGAAATTGAAATTTATATCATGGCCCATAAAGTTCAGGACCTGCAGTCTGAACCTGACTGGTTGACTGTGAGCTGAAATTTTTTAAAAAATATATAAGTAGGAACCAAAGTCACGTGAATTAAAATATTTTCATTTTAAAGCAATTAGGAATGCTTGAAATAAATGAAGAAATAAAGTCCCTGCAAATAAACAGAAAACAATAAAGAACCCAAGGCAAATTCTGAAACTGAAAAAATACAACCACAAAATAATGTTTTTAAGTCACTGATAGGCTCAATAGCAGAAATGAGTTAAGACAAATAACCCAGCAGAAAAATGGGCAAAGACTATCAAATTACAGAAAAGAAAATTCAAAGAAATCTTAAATATATAAAAAGATGTTCACTTTCACTCCTAATAAAAAATTAAAACTGTACTGATATGCGGGTGTTCACCTGTCAGAGTGCCTAAGCCCCAAAGTGTGAAGACACAATGGGGTGAGCGTGTGGAAAACTCTTATAGGCTGCTTATGGTTAGTATCTAGAACAACTTGCCATATCTCTAAAACCCATGCCATTTGGCTCTGTAACCCCACTTTTGGAAGCTTATTATATAGAAAACTCATAAATGGGTGAAATGACATCATATTTATAGTGTTATTCCTGCCTGTATTATTGGTAATCATAAAAGGCTAGAAACAATTTAATGTCCGTCAATATAAGTTACTAGTGAAATTAATTCTTATACATCCACTCAAAGGAAAGTTATAAATCTAAAAGAGAAAAGGAATGAAACCCTCTCTATGACTTGCTATCACTGAGTAAATAAAAGGAGAAACAGTAATATGTATTTGCATGTATTTACAGATACATAAAGACATTCTGAAAGGATGGGTAATAAGAAGTGGCTGCCTATGGGGAAGAGTGGGGGCTGGGCAGGTAAGAGTGAGTCTTGAGTGTATGCCTCTTAATATGGTCTGGTTATTGAACCATGGGAATGTATTGCCTATCTGAGGCGGATGGGAAGCTACACACAAACACACACAAAGAACAGAAGTAGTCCGTAATGCCCAACCCCAGGGCTATAGCGTAGTGGTCCCTTTATGTCTGGATGCAGTAAACCTATCCAGTATTTCCATGAACGCGGCTTCAGTATTAGCCGGGATCCTGTTTCATCTCAGGCTGTGTTAGTCACACGCCTTCCATGAGCCCCAGGAGGAAGCAGCGCCCTGAATCAGGGCGCTGATTAGGATGAAAGCATTTTGATTAGCAATGCTTTTTCTCAGTGACCTGGGCTGCTGAGGGTCTGAGGCTTGTCTCCTTCCCCGCTCCCAGACCCCCACCTTGTTCTCTCTATCACACAAGGTCCCCTGCGTGTTTTGGACAGATTTCCTTCTTGGAAATACCATAAAGCTGATGATGGCCATTCCACCCAGCTCCCGGCTCTCTGGTTCCATAGAGGCTGGGCAGAGCAAGGGAGCTCTTGCCCTTCCTGCTCATCTTCCTTCCAGGCTGCGGACGCAAAGCCTCACAAAGCCTCCCAGCACCAGACCTTTGGGCACCTGCCACGTGGAAGGACTTTCTTCCCAGGCTCAGAAATTGTGTCTTGGTTTTTGTCAGGGCTGCTGGGTGCCCCTCAAACGGCAGTGCTTGAAGATGAGGGTCTCTCTTCAGACTCCCCCTGGCCCTTATTAAACAACTGCAAACACTATCAGTTTCCAGAAGGGGATCGAGTTGCTTTTCTGAAATCACGGAGTCAGTGTTTCTTCCTGTTAGAGCTGAGCTGGCTTTCTCACGGGGGGCACATGTGGGCCCAGGCCCAGCTGCTCCTGTCTGTAACGTGGGCTGACACAGGCAGACAGCTGTTTGGAGGAGCCCTCCTCCGCCCTCTCTCTGTTACACGGAGCTCTTGGTGTAGCCCGCTATCGAATCCAGGTGATACTTTCTAATCAGCAAACAAAAGCTACAGGATCAAGGCAAAAAACGCTAGCTCATGCAGAGCCCGCCTCCAGTCACTTAAAACAAAATCAATCTCACTTTTCTCCTTTTCCCTCAGTGTTCTGAAATAATATTTGAAGTTCTGTTTGGTCTCTTTGGAGAACTGCCAATGACTTCGAGGCATGCAGGGCAGTTATATATCAAGACGCGATTACACTTGGGACTTTTGAAAAGTGATTCTCACTTAGGAATAATATACGATATGAATTTAATAATCTGCCATACTACTCCATTTTATTTCTCAAGGAAATGACTGGAAAACTTGCAGTAGCAAGAGGAACCCTCTCCTTCATAGAGGTAATTAGTCAGTTTTTAAAAATTTTATGAACTATTATTGATCTTGAGTTTTGAAAGGAACAAAATGCACGCGTTCTTAGATTTCTGTTTGTGCCGTGAACCCACAGTCTTCCAGAAATTTAACTAAAAAAAAATATTTTAAAAATTCTTCTTACTACATTGAAATTAATGGGTGGAATGTAGTCTGAAAAAGTACAACAGAAAATCCACTTGTCTGTTTTTCCATCCTGACAATATTCATAAAGTTTTTAAAGTCATGCGAATAAGGAATATATTCGAGCATCCTTTCCCAAAATGTTCTTTCTGTGATAAAAGTTTCTATTTAAAAAGCATTTGTAACCACTTATTGTTTAAAATGTCCTTTTTCCTAATAAGAGTAATTAAGTACAATTCCCCCCCCCAAAAAAAAAATCTATGCTTAAAGGCATATTATTATCATGGTCCTCATCATGATAAAAGTCAATTTATATTTTACTTTTTTTTATTATAAAATAGTGTGAGAGCACTACAAAGGAATCCTGCATATTCTTCACCGACATTCCCCAGCTGTTATCATTTTATATATTTGCTTTATCAGTTTTTCCCAATACATAGACATTATTTCTTAATAATGGGAGTAAGTTGCAGATCTGCTGCTCCCTTACATTGGAATATTGAGTGCATATGTATTACCTATGAAGTAGTACATTTTTACAAGTCATAATGCAATGACCAAAAGCAAGAACTTAACACTGAGAAAACACTATTATTTAATCTGCAAATTTTATTCAAATTTCAGAAATTATTCCAATAATGTCCTTTTTTTTTTAGCAAGAATAAAAATGTAAAACAAATGTCTCATTCAGAATCTCACCCAATCACACACTAACATTACTTGCCCTGCTTCTTTTGACTTAATTTGGGGCACTTTTTTAGTCTTCCTTTTTCCCCCATGACTTTGATATATTTGGAAAATTTAAATAATAATTTGGATTTGTTGTCTCATGATTTATGCTTTATTTTTCACAACAGTGATTCTGTTTCCCCTTCAATGCATCTTAACAAAAGACACATGTCATCCAACAATAGCAGAATACATAACCTTCCCAAGTACACACATAATATTTACCATAATAGAACATTCGGGACCATAAAACAAATCAAAAATTTTAAAGTGATTCAAGTCAAACTAGTACATTTTCTAATAATAATTAAATTAAATTAGGAATCTAAACCAGAAAGATAAGTGAAATATTTTCCCAAGTATTTGGAAACTAAATAATACATTACTAAATAACTCATGGATCAAAGAAGAAATCAAAAGGAAAATTTAAAAATATTTTTAATCTAATGAAAATGAAAACACAACATACCAAAATTTATCTGATGAGGCTAAAGCAGTACTTAGAAGAAAGGACTCTGGGCCCTGGAAATATTGGGGGGACACTTTGAAAACTAAGATTATCTAACCACTGTGCTCTATACCTGAAGCTAACACAAAATAATATTGAATGAAATATATATATATGCTTTTGACTAAATAGGAAAAAAAAGTCCTCAAATAATGACCTCAACTTTAATTTTAAGAAACGAGAAAAAAAAAAGAGCATAGGAGACCTGAAGTAAGCAGCAGACAAGATGTCAAAATCAGACAAAACCATTATAAGAAGATAAGAAACTGCAGACCAATATTTCCCACAAACAGAGATGCAAATAACTATATTAAAAAATAGACAAGGCCTTGTGTCCAAATAGGGCTTATTTCAGAATGTGAAGTTAATGTAACATTAAAAAAAACACATTAATACAATTCATAATATTAATAAATTTAAAAAGACTATATAATCATCTCAACAGATGCAGGAAAAGCATTTGACAATTGTCAACAGCCATTCATTAAGAAAACTCACAGCAAAGTAGGAATAAAAGTGAACATTATCAACTTGATAAAGAACATCTACAAAACACCTAAAATTAATATATTTAATTATAAAAAGTAAATGCTTTCCTTCTCAAATTAAAATCATTGCAAGTATATCTACTCTCAATACTTCTGTCCAATATTGTAGTGTGTGGAGGGTTTAGTCCATGCATTAGTTCCAGACTGGAAAGGAAGAAGTAAAACTCTTTTCACAGACCACATAATCATCTAGATAGAATCAATATAAAAAAACACACACACCTGAACTAGTAAGTGCATTTAGCAAAGTGACAAGACACAAGATTAATATACAAATTAACTGTATTTATATCTACTAAAAACAACCTTAAATTGAAAATTTTAAAAATATTTGTAATAGCATCAAAAATTTTAAAATAGCAGAAACTGGTGTGGCTCAGTGGATAGAGCATCGGCCTGCGGACTGAAGGATCCCGGGTTTGATTCCAGTCAAGGGCATGTACTTTGGTTGCGGGCACATCCCCAGTGGGAGGTGTGCAGGAGGCAGCTGGTCAATGTTTCTAACTCTCCCTTCCTCTCTGTAAAAAATCAATAAAATATATTTTTAAAAAAATTTAAAATACTTGGGATAATTATCTCAAAACATGCAAAACCTGTATGCTTAAAACTATAAGATACTACTGAAATTAAAGATTAAAAAGTGGAGAGCTATACTATATTCTATATATTATATAGAATATATAATATATAGATATTAATATATAATATATATATAATATATATATATAATTCTATCTATTAATATATGCTCATTCAAAGCCTGGCTGATCAAATCTCTTATTCTGGATGTCATTTTCCACATTATCACTCCTTTCTTTAATTTTCTTCCCCCTTTAAACAGCCTTTTTGTTATGAAAACATCTCGGAAAGAGGGTATAATGGTAGTAATTAATCTTTATTTTACAGAATATATTTCTGGTCTTGTAACTAAGAAATATCTGTGCCCGGCTGGCATGGCTCAGTGGTTGAGTATCGACCTATGAACAGGAGGTCACAGTTAGATTCCTGGTTGGGGCATGTGCCTGGGTTGTGAGCTGATCCCTAGAGTGGGGTGTGCAGGAGGCATCTGATCAATGATATATAATATATAATATATAGATATTATATATAGGATTAATCTATATCTTCAAAACTTTCCAAATCAAAATCCAAGCAGGCTTTTTTTTTTTTTTTTAGAAATTGACAACCTGGTTATAAAATTAATATAAAATGCAAAGGACCTAAAATAGCCAAAACAACTTTGAAAAGAAGTTTAAAATGGAAGGATATACACTACCTGACTTTAAGACTTATGATAAAGCTAAAATGATCAAAATACTATGGCATTGTTGAGGTAGACAAGTGGACTGATGGAACAGAATAGATAATCTGGAAATAAATCCACACAATATAGGGACAACTGATGTTTGGCAAGATGCAAAGATAACTCAGCAGATTAGTGATAGTCTTTTAAATAGATAATGCTGGAATAATGACTACCTGTGTATAAAAACTAACTTTGACCCATACTTTGTACCATCTATAAAAACTAGCTCAAAATGGATTATAGACCTCAATATAAAAACTAGGACTATAAAACTTTTAGAAGAAATTATAGGAGAAAAATCTTTGTAACTTTGGGCCACACAAATATTTCTCTTTTTTAAATATATTTTTATTGATTTCAGAGAGGAAGAAAGAGGGAGAGATAGAAACATCAATGATGAGAGAGAATCATTGATCAGATGCCTCCTGCACACCCCACTCTAGGGATCAGCTCACAACCCAGGCACATGCCCCAACCAGGAATCTAACTGTGACCTCCTGTTCATAGGTCGATACTCAACCACTGAGCCATGCCAGCCGGGCACAGATATTTCTTAGTTACAAGACCAGAAACATATTCTGTAAAATAAAGATTAATTACTACCATTATACCCTCTTTCCGAGATGTTTTCATAACAAAAAGGCTGTTTAAAGGGGGAAGAAAATTAAAGAAAGGAGTGATAATGTGGAAAATGACATCCAGAATAAGAGATTTGATCAGCCAGGCTTTGAATGAGCAGATTGAAGAAGATGTGGGGGTGGGGAAGGAATGGCAGTTAAAATGGCTTTGGGTACATTTTCAACAAGGACATTGGGGGGACAGGTTGGTTTTGAATAAACAACCTTCATCAATAACATAATAGTGGTATGCTCCTTATTGAAAACTAAATGTGCCTTATGAAACTATCTTAATGCCTTTCCTATAACTCGTTTAATTCTTGCAATAATCTTATGTGGTAGACATTTTAATCCTCATTTTACAGACACAAGAAATGAGGTTCAGAGAAGAAAGACATTTGCCCAAGAAGGATTAAGTAAGATGAAATTCAAAGCCTTCACTCTTAAACACTTCCCTTCTAAGAGTGTGCCCATACTAGATAGTCAATAAGCAATTGAATGATCTGCATTCATTTTATTTTAATTTATTTTTATTTATTGATTAAGGTATTACATATGTGTCTTTATCTCCCCATTGCCCCCCAAAGCCTGGCCCAACTCATGTCCTCACCCCCCTCTTGTCTGCATCCATTGGTTAGGTTCATATGCATGCATACAAGTCCTTTGGTTGATCTCTCCCCTTATCCCCACCCTCCCCTACCTTCCCTCTGAGGTTTGACAGTCTGAAAGATGTTTCTCTGTCTCTGGATCTGTTTTTGTTCATCAGTTTATGTTGTTCATTATTTTCCATAAATGAGTGAGATCATGTGATATTTATCTTTCTCTGACTGGCTTATTTCACTTAGCATAATGCTCTCCAGGTCCATCCATGCTGTTGCAAATGGTAAGAATTTCTTCTTTTTTACCACAGCATAGTATTCCATTGTGTAAATGTACCACAGTTTTTTAATTCACTCATGTGCTGATGGGCACTTAGGCTGTTTCCAAATCTTAGCTATAGTGAATTGTGCTTCTATGAACATAGGGATGCATACATCCTTTCTGATTCATGTTTCTAGTTTCTTGGGATATATTCCTAGAAGTGTGATCACTGGGTCAAATGGGAGTTCCATTTTTAGTTTTTTGAGGACACTCCATATTTTTCTCCACAGTGGCTGCATCAGTCTGCATTACCACCAGCAGTGCACGAGGGTTCCTTTTTCTCTGAATCCTTGCCAATACTTGTCATTTGCTGATTTGTTGATAATAGCCATTCTGACAGGTGTGAGATGGTACCACACTGTTGTTTTGATTTGCATCTCTCTGATGATTAGTGAATTTAAGCATGTTTTCATGTGTCTCTTGGCCTTCCTTTTGTCTTCTTTCGAAAAGTGTCTATTTAGGTCTGTTGCCCATTTTTTGATTGGGTTTTTTATCTTCCTTTTGTTAAGTTGTATGAGTTCCCTATAAATGTTGGAGATTAAACGCTTATCAGTGACAATATTGGCAAATATGTTCTCCCATGCAGTGGGTGTCTTTTTTGTTGATGGTTTCTTTTGCTGTGCAAAAGCTTTTTATTTTGATGTAGTTCCATTTGTTTATTTTCTCTTTAGTTTACATTGCCCTAGGAGCTGTATAGGTGAAGAAATTGCTTCAGTATATGTCTGAGATTTTGCTAATATTTTTATTTGATTTTTAAAGTTAAAAATAATCTTCTCTCCTGTAAAAACACACAATAATGATTAGAGGCTTTGAAATGTACTATTTGATACAGGTTGCAAACTAACGAAACTGGCTCTCCCAGCTTGCAAAATGCATTAAAAGTACAAAAACTAAAGGTTTTCAACCCCATTTAAATAAGCATGTAAATCTTGTGGCTATATTATCAGTGTGACTTGGTCTTAAATAAATACAAGTTTATTATTTAAGAATAAATAATGAGTTACAAATTATTTTTACAAGTGAAAATCATTCACAACCATCTTCTTTTATAATGGTCAACTCAGCCTTTCTCAAAATCTTAAGCCAAAAACTTTTTGTTATTAGAGATTAAATTCCTTCACTGGTCGGCCAAGGATCAAAATATATTGTGTTTTTATTTGGATAATCTTAGCATATTGAATTTGTCCTTTTCTTATCATTAACATTCATCTCTCTGGATCACCCACTTCTCTTTGAACTTGGGGAACAGGAATTTGATAGCATACAGGATTTAAATCAATTAAAATAAGAACCCAAACAGAACCAAGTAATTTTGGGAGTTAACTATAATAACTCTTTCATCTCAATAAAATTCGGTTTAATTGTTTATTTGGAAGATGACCAGCATCAACACTAACTTTCCAGGGTGCATAAATGTGTTTTTCTACACTTGCTAATACAACGTTCTACTTTCCAAAGACCAGAAGTGAACTAAAGGCACACAAGCACTTGCTGGCAAAAGAAAAACAAAATAGCTTCATTTTAGAGATTAGAAATTTGAATCAGCTTTTCAAAGAGCTCCCTAGCCCTAGCCTAGTGGATAGAGTGTCGGCCTGTGGACTGAAGGGTCTCGGGTTCGATTCTGGTCAAGGGTACATGCCTGGGTGGCAGGCGCGATCCCCAGTGCGGGACATGTAGGAGGCAGCCAATCAATGATTCTCTCTCATCATTGGTGTTTCTATCTCTCTCTCCCTCTCCCTTCCTCACTGAAATTAATAAAAATATATGTTTTTAAAAAAGAGCTCCTTGCCAAAACCGGTTTGGCTCAATGGATAGAACGTCGGCCTGGGGACTGAAAGGTCCCAGGTTCCATTCCGGTCAAGGGCATGTACCTTGGTTGCGGGCACATCCCCAGTAGGGGGCATGCAAGAGGCAGCTTATCGATGTCTCTCTCACATCGATGTTTCTGGCTCTCTATCCCTCTCCTTTCCTCTCTGTAAAAAAATCAATAAAATATACTTTTTAAAAAAGAACTCCCTAAATCTTTTATTTGATTCAACCTGAGTTTCACATAGTAGGTATTCAACAAATTATGTTCACTTATGGTCATGGCTGTGAGTGATTGCTGTTGCACATTAACTAAATAAAATGATTTCTCCAGGGAAAGGACAAAGGTGGCAGACATCACTGAGAAAGCCAAAAAAGGAGTTCATAAAGTTTTAGTTGATCTGATTTTTATTTAATCTGGTATGGTCTGGTCTGAAGAGCACAAAAAAGCAAACAAATAAAAATAATAATTACCATTCACATTTCAGCCCAGAATGAATCACTATTAATGTTTAGTATATTTGTTTCTAAATGATCTATTTAGATATATAACCTTAAAAGTGTACAAGCTATAAAATATTCTTTTAAAGAAATAATTAGATTCTCTCTGATAAAGCTAAGTGTTTTCAGAACTCCATCCCTGAGCTGGACCCTCCCCACTCACACACCTGATTTGTTTTGCTCTCTTTCTTTAACACAGAATTATTTGGCCTCTGCTTCTATTTCTTCTCCTCTTTTCTCCTTTCCTTTCTCTTCTGCTTATACTCTTCCAAGTCCCCTTATCACCCAGTGTAATGAGCTAATGCAGTTTATTATGAAGTAAGGGCTTCCTATGAATCAGGAGGAGCATGTTCCCACAGAGGTGGGAATATTAAGATGCATCGTTATGATCCATGAGAAGAAAATTCTCCCTGGCTTGGAGATTCACATATTTATGATTTATTGGATTGAATCTCCTTTTTTATAACTGTCCTTTTGGATGGGTTCAAAGAGTATATAGTCTGATGATCTAAATAAGAACAAGGCACATACACTCAAAAGGCCAGCATGGTATGAAAAATAAATCAAAAAGAGACTTTATTCCTTAGACCAAAAGAAAATCCATTCTGTACCCTGAATCTGTGACTTTGATGGCTCCACATCAATGTTCCATTTCATGTTTTAAATGTCTGTGATATTGCCAGAGTTCTTTATTATGAAATTAAAATGAAATACATGGAAATGTACCTTGTGAAAGAAAAAGATCTATATCAATGTGAATAGTTATTATTATTAATACTAGTAGCCTGGTGCATGAAATTCATGCACAGGTACGGAGGTGTTCCTCAGCCTGGCCTGTACCCTCTCCAATCTTGGACTCCTCAAAGGATGTCCTACTGCTGGTTTACAAGGATTGGGCCTAAACCAGCAGTCAGACATCCCTCTCACAATCTGGGACTGCTGGCTCCAGCCACTCACCTGCCTGCCTGCCTGCCTGATTGCCCCTAACCACTCTGCCTGTTGGCCTGCTCGCCCCCAACTGCCCCACCACCACCAGCCAAATCACCCCTTATTTCCCCCTATGCCAGTCTGCCCACCCCCAACTACCCTCTCTGCAGGCCTGCTCACCCCCACCTTCCCTCCTCACTGTCCTGCTCACCCCCAACTGCCCCTCTGCTGGCCTGCTCACTCCAAAATGACCCCCTCCCTGCTGTCCTGATCATTTCCAATTGGCCACCCTGCTGGTCTGCTTACCCCCAATGGCCCCTGCCATCTCATTCTGGCCTGATCACCCCCCAGCAACCCAAGATCCCAACCCCTCCTTTTTTTCTTTTTTTTTTCTTTTTGTTTTCTTTTTTGTTTTTTTCAGTGCCTCAAGTATCTAGAATTTATTTATCTTCTATAATTGAAACTTTATAGGCTTGAGCGGAGGCCAGGATGGGCGGGAAACTTGGCTTCCTCCATCACCAGGGCAACCCAAGCCTCCTGCTTGCTCCAGTTCTGTGACCAGCTGCCATCTTAGTTAGGTTAATTTGCATACTCGCTCCTTATTGGCTGGTGGGCATGGCTTGTGGGTGTAGCAGAGTGATGGTTGATTTGTATGTTTCTCTTTTATTAGTGTAGATATGCTATAAGTCTCTTTCCTCACCAAGATCTGGATAGTTTCTGTCTGTTTCTATTGTACAATTTAAGCTTTAAAAAAGTGTTTACAAGAAGAAAAAAAAAAGTGCTATCTACTAAGACTAAAAATACTATGAATTGTCTTCTAAAATAAATAACAATGATAACATCTTCAAAAAGTCACCATCCTTTCACAGCCCTTCTCACTAAACACTGACTGGAAAATATAAATAATTTATTATTGACTATTAAAATGGCTATGAATCTTATATTTCAAAAATACAGCAAACCTGTATGTAGAGGAATAAAAAAGATTAGTAATAGAATTATGAATTAGGATAATAAAATCTTATTTGCCCTTATCCCTGAGGGCATGAGAAGTCATAATTAATCCATAGTAAATTGAATAAATATACTTCATTTTATTGTACAAACTAACATAACATCAGTAAAGTGATAATTTTAATGCCTGGCCTTTTTAAAATATCATACACTCATCTTTTCATATCTTTCTAGCCCAATGAGTATTTATTGAACATATTTGAATTAAATTAATATGAGGCACATCAGAGCACTACAATCTGATTTCCATCCCTGATTAGTTATTTCTTTCACCTCCATGAAATTCTATTTTTTAATGCCTGTGTTGATAGACAATGTAGAAAGACTCAAGATTGAGACATAAACTCCAGATGAACTGCTGTTATTTATGGGCAGATTTCTGGGATTCCAGTTGTCTTCTGGTTGGCTTCTGCTTAAAAAGAAAATCTAATTCAGTGTGTAAAAAGAATTTCAGGCAAGAATATTCTGGAGTTGAAACTCATCTATTAAACTGAAATGATTTGTTCATGTCCAGAGATAATTTATATTACTTTAATATTTCTTTTCAGATGAGAAAATAATTACATAGAAAAAAATCCTTAGGTAATAGAGCCTTGCCTTGGTATAGAGTTGACATTCTATCTTATTGCCTTATCAAGAAGGAAATAAAAGTTTAACATCATGGAAATACTTTTTAAAAAGCAACTTGGTAGCATGTACCATTTGATATCAAAGTTATAACATGGAGTAGATTATATGGAGAACATATGAGTAGTTGTATGCCCAGGTGGTTTTTTATTAGGTATACCTGCTCATAGTCTTGGGTATAATTTGTTGCCTTTTTTTATTGTCCACTTTAAAGTGGAAACACAGAAGAAGAACATGGTTGAGAAGAGAGGCATGAGGGAACTTCAGAAGTGTACAAATTAGTAGCTAGGGATGTGCAGGTATGTTGAAAATAGTGTCAGCGTACTTTTTATCCTTCAGGAAATAAAATTCCTTGTAATTCATCTGCCACTGAGAATAATTCATGAGACTGTTTTCCCAGGGAAGGAGAGGTAGGTATCCTTGTAATAAAGAGATTATTGTACCACTTCAATTCACAAAGTTGATTATCCCTAGAAAGACATTCTTAAAAGCCAGACATTTTTAAAAATGATTTTTTTCTAAATTCCTCTTTATATATCTTTATGTATCTCCTTTAAGAAATATCTCCATCATATATCAGTCCTGGTCTACTCAGAAAGCAGAATGTTTATGTGGACATAGGTGGTAAAAGAGGAGAATATGAGAAAAGAAAGTTTCAACCCAAGACAAAAGAACAGGCCTCTTCACTGGAGACAATGAATAGGAAAGAGTGGAGGAGATGGAGAGATGAAGGAGTTAAGACTTAGAGTGGGAATGCTGCCTGGGTCCCTGACAGCCCTAGGCTTCAACCAAAGGGAGAGGATGAGACAATAGAAATTCTGGTAGGTGAGGGAAAATCTGAGAACATCCAGATTAGCTTTCTGCTTTCCATGGAATCTGATATGGCACAGCACAGTGGAACAGCAAGGACAGCACAAGATTTCTAAACAAATGAGCCTGGAATGGCATTCCCTAGTCTCCAGGCACTTCATTCGGGGTGTGAGGGGCTTCAGTGGTTTCTGCAAGTGCTATAGTTGGTGCACAAGAGATGACTGAGGGAAAGCCTCGCTGGCTTAACAACAAGGGGCAAAGAGACCACTGGCCTCTCGAATGGAGTACTCACACTTGAGACTACATTGTAAACTCAGCCAGACGTTGTCAAACCTACAGAACACGGAAGAGACAAACTGAGGTTAATAAACTTGGAGAGATGGACAAGTTTTCCAGAGCAACCAAACATGGCATCTTATCCAGGAGGAGAGAAAGGATCACAACATAGACCACCTATGCATGCTTCAGCTGCCAGTGCCCAAGCGAAGCAAATGGCACCATTTCTCTTCTTCGGGCCCCAGTGCGTTAGAAACCTCTGAAGACCTAACAGACAGCATTCATCTTCTGGTCCTTTCAGCTCTTCCTGCCAGGAGGCAGTGGGAGCAAGCCCCTCCAGTTTGGCAGCTCAGAGAAAGGAGGGAAAAGGAGAGGAGTTGTCCTAATAGAGACTTTAACCTTGAATTGAACTTGAATTAACCCAGCAGAGATTGGGTTACTTTCAATTTGGCAAGTTTACGTTAGCTGGAAGATTCCAGAGAAAGATGAGTTCAGTCATGAAAAGTAAAGGAAGTTATAATTTTTTGCATACAGAAAGCTTAATGCATAAATCTTAACCCCGTTGCTTACGTTCGAAAGGTCAGCTCTCTCCCTTGCTCTGAGAAATCTTGGGGCCATTTTCTCTGCCAAAGCAACTGGGTCTTTTTCTCACAGATGCTCCCCAAGGATTTCTGAGGATATCTCAACCTAACCAGCTTTAGTTTTTTCACCTTGTTGCTTTAACCTTTGGTGCTGGCATGCTTGCTAACCCTTCAGGCCTGACCAAATCTAATCCCCACCTCATCTGGTCCTTTAAGTTTTAATTCAACCTTTCCCCCCTCATCCTTTGGAAGGTCTGTTTTCCCATAGCTACTTCTCCCTGCATCCCTATCTAATTAGACATCTGTATTCTAAGTTCTTAATAAAAGCTTGTGTATGTGTATGTTCATGGTTTTTTTTCCACATAGAAAAAGCTATTTCTTGTTTGTTGAATACATACATGCAAACACACACACACACACACACACACACACACACACACACACACACACTTTGCTCTCTATTCACACTGGGCATTAAAAGCAGACCTACTGAGAGTGGAGGCAGATTAGAAGGGGTCCCTGGGGGAAAAGGGGAACAAATGTAATACTTTCAATAATAAAGATTTTTTTTAAGTGAGCCTATTTCAGTGTGTATTTAGATAGTTCACATAGGCATTACATCTAGTAGGCTAGTTTGATTACCATTATTATTGGTAATATGTGAGTTATTCTCATTTAGGCATAACTTACGCAATTATTGTTTTTCTGCTGAAATCATTGCCTACATAGTTACATGATACCAATAATATGTTTGTAACTAATTTGTGACAAAGCTTTCTTTTGTTGTATTTCAATGTAGTGAAATCCTGGGGCTAATTTTACCATTACGTACATATGATATCACTTCCAGAAAATATATGAACATGAGGTGTTTTTGTTGTTATTTTAGTACAACAAAGTAAGAAATTCTACAGAAGAAATCGTTGATTCATATCTCAGGAATGTGTGTGAGGGAGTAGGAGGATAGGTTTCTTCAAATAGCTGCTAAACCCAGCAGGCTCCAGCCAACAGCCACTTAGCAACTAGATCCCAAAACTTTTACCTGCATGCATCTTAAGTTTCCTGCTATTCCACCAGCTTGGGGTATAAATGGACTCACATGAACAATAATCGTCTGTATTTTACCCAACCAGCCCTCTGCTTCTCACTCTAAATTAATTTTCCATAAAAAGTTTTCTTAAATCAGTAATCCAGCTTACTAACAAGTCTGGTCAAATGCTTCTTGACATCCTCCAGGCACTACTGTCACTTGCAACACAAAGCACAATCCCTACCAAACCCCACTGCCCCTCTGGACTGACTCAGTCAGCCTCCTTGGTGAACAGCAAGCCCTTGGGCAGAGCCCACTCAGGTTCCGACCACCTTCCTGTACCACCATGAGGATGCACTTTAGAGGATGCGCTCGGAGAAAGATGACTCCCTTTCTTATATGGTGTTTCCTCTTGGGAAGACACAGAGCAATATCATAAACAGATTTTAAATAAAATCACTTTTTTAATTTGTACGTAATGTGAGCTTTTTCTCAGGACCCAGATGGGAATTCTAGGGACTGACTTGGGTCTGGGACAGAAGTGAGTGGCAGGCCTCATTGGACCAGAAGAGCTCGAAGCCTCCACCAAAGCTTTGCCACCTTTAGACAAATGGACTTCCAGCAGGCTTACCACTTTAGTTCACCTACAAGACCCCGACAAGAAAAAGTCTCAGCTCTGCTCAAGCTGAGCATCTGCTACACACTCTTTATGGAGACATATAGGGTTCATCTAAAGATAATCTACAGATACAAAATGAAGTATAAATTGGACATTTCAAAAATAAACAGCAGGACTTTTCATCAAAACCACAATGAGATACCATCTCACATCCATTTAGGATATGAGATATGAAAAAAAAAATGTTTAAAGTCACAAGTGTTGGAGAAGACGTGGAGAAATTGGAGTCTTTGTGCAGTGTTGGTGGGAATATAAAATGGTGCAGCCATTATGGGAAACAGTATGTCAGTTATGCAGGGGGAGAGGGGGAGGGCAGTTCTCAAAAATGAAGAATCCCAGTTCTGGGTCTGTACTCAAAAGAACTGAGAGCAGGGACTCCAGAGAATTTGTACACTCATGTTCATAACAGCATTATTCATAAGAGCTACAGGTAGAAGCAACCCAAGTGACAACTGATAAATAAATGGATAAAGTGTAGTCTATTCATATGATAGAATATTATTCTGCCTTAAAAAGGAAGGAAATTCTTACATATGCTACAACATAGATGAAACTTGAGGACATTATACTAAGTGTAATAAGCCAGTCACAAAAAGACAAATACTGTAGGATTTCACTTATATGAGGAACCTAGAGTATTAACATTTATCGAGACAGAACCAGGGGGTTGCGAGAGTCTGGAGGGACAGGAAAATGGGGAGTTGTTGGTTTAATGAGTACAGAGATTCAGTTTTGCAAGAGAAAAAGAGGTCCATTACTATCATCATCCACAGTGTGAATGCAGTTAAGGCCACTAAACTACTGTATACTTAAATGGTTACATTGGTAACATTTATTGTATATGTATTTTACCACAAAATATTTTTATTGAAAAAATATTTTGAGAGTTTAGCTTTTAGTCATGGTTAAGTAGGTTATTTTGGGCCAACCCTCCCTCTAAGAACAATTTTAAAAGGTGGATTAAAATAATTTTATATACAAAATTTTTAAAAAACATATATGTTGTGTACCATATGTATGTTATGCTTCAATAGCAAAATTGTTTTTAAAAGTCTTTTTTTAAACTATTTTTGATTGACAATGTTCTAGCACCCATTAAATTCCAGGAACCAGAACTATAGCATTAGACAAAAGAAGCCAAAACTGTGGCTCTTTATGGAGTTTACATTTTGGTAAAAGCACAGTAATTATAATAATAGCTGTGCTTTCCATACAAAGCTGGTAGAGACTATATATTTCCTGCCAATATTTTTTAGAAAGAATTTTCATTGACCCAATAAACTTTCTAAATAATAAGCATATTGGTTGCTATTTATTATATCCTTATTAAAAAAGTAAATAATATACTTACCTTAAAATGAAATATAGCTATATATAAATATATAAAAGGCTACATGACTGACCATCTGACTAACCAACCAACCCACCAGCTGGTGCATATAATGAACACTGGCAATTTAAAAATAAACGACTCACCCATGTGCAGTACATATAAGCTCTTCCAGGCGCCAATCACACACAATGTCAGAATGTATCTGAAGATCAACTATTGTTTAATCAATTTATCATTCATTGTTTTTATCAAAGTTGTTTTTATATCATGTTTTTGTTCTTCTTATATCATGTCTTTGTTGTTGTTATATCATGCTGTTTTTGTTTATTTATTAAACAATTTCTCAATCATTTTTATCAATGTTGTTTTTATATCATTGTTATTGTTTATTTATTAATCAATTTATATATTATTTTCATATTATTTTATTAAGTTTATTTCATCTCTGACCCTTCTATTATAGAGAAGAAGCAAATGGCGATATTAAAATATTTTGTATTTTAATTTTTTTTTAATATATTTTATTGATTTTCACAGAGCGGAAGGGAGAGGGATAGAAAGTTAGAAACATCGATGAGAGAGAGATATCAATCAACTGCCTCCTGCACACCCCCTACTGGGGATGTGCCTGCAACCAAGGTACATGCCCTTGACCGGAATCGAACCTGGGACCTTTCAGTCTGCAGGCGGATGCTCTATCCACTGAGCCAAACCAGTTCCAGCTGTATTTTAATTTTATAATATTATATTATATATACAATTTTGACATGGATTTTTTTTTTTGCAGTAACATAATTACTTCATGAATCTTTCTTCTAATTAACTTCCTCTCAATGTGCACGAATCTGTGCACTGGCCACTAGTGTTAATAATAAGTACATATATTTTAAATAAATCATTTAAAAGTTTTTTTTAATTTCTTTATTGATTCAGGTATTACATATGTGTCCTTATTCCCCCATTACTCCCCACCTCCCATTCATGCCCTATCCCTCTGTTGTCTGTGTCCATTGATTAGGCTTATATGCATGCATACAAGTCCTTTGGTTGATCTCTCCCTTTTACACCCATAATCCCCTACCTTCCCTGAGGTTTGATGTTCTGATTGATGTTTCTCTGTCTCTGGATCTATTTTTGTCATCCGTTTATGTTGTTCATTATGTTCCACAAATGAGTGAGATCATGTGATATCTTTCTCTGCCTGGCTTATTTCACTTAGTATAATGCTCTCCATCTCCATCCATGTTGTTGCAAATGGTAAAATCTCCTTCTTTTTTACAGCAGTGTAGTATTCCATTGTGTAGATGTGCCACAGTTTTCTAATCCACTCATCTGCTGATGGGCACTTAGGCTGTTTTCAAATCTTAGCTATTGTGAATTGTGCTGCTATGAACATAGGTGTGCATATATCCTTTCTGATTGGTGTTTCTAGTTTCTTGGGATATATTCCTAGAAGTGTGATCACTGGATCAAATGGGAGTTCCATTTTTAGTTTTTTGAGGAAACTCCATACTGTTCTTCCCAGTGGCTGCACCAGTCTGCATTCCCACCAGCAGTGCACAAGGGTTCCTTTTTCTCTGCATCCTTGCCAGCACTTGTCATTTGTTGATTTGTTGATAATAGCCATTCTGACAGGTGTGAGATGGTACCACATTGTTGTTTTGATTTGCATTTCTCTGATGATTAGTGATTTTGAGCAGTTTTTCATATGTCTCTAGTCTTTCCTTCTGTCTTCTTCAGAAAAGTGTATATTTTGATCAGTTGACCATTTTTTGATTGGGTTATTTTCTTTTTGTTAAACTGCATGAGTTTCCTGTAAATGTTGGAGATTAAACCCTTATCAGTGATAACATTGGCAAATATGTTCTCCCATGCAGTGGGCTTTCTTGTTGTTTTATTGATGGTCTTTGCTGTGCAAAAGCTTTTAATTTTGATGTAGTCCCATTTGTTTATTTTCTCTTTGGTTTCCATTGCCCTAGGAGCAGTATCAGTAAAGAAATTGCTTCAGCATATGTCAGAAATTTTTCTGCCTGTGGATTCCTCTAGTATTTCTTTTGGTTTCCTGTCATATCTTTAAGACCTTGATACATTTTGAGTTTGTTTTTGTGTATAGTGTAAGTTGGTGGTCTAGTTTAATTTTTTTGCATGTATCTGTCCAATTTTCCCAACACCATTTATTAAAGAAACTGTCTTTACGCCATTGTATATTCATGCCTCCTTTGTCAAATATTAATTGAGCATAGTGATTTGGGTTGATTTCTGGGTTCTCTATTCTATTCCATTGATCTATATGTCTGTTCTTGTGCCAGCATCAGGCAGTTTTGAGAACAGTGGCTTTGTAATACAGCTTGAAATCTGATATTGAGATCCCACCTACTTTATTCTTCTTTCTCAGGATTGTTGTATTTTTTATTCCAGGTGAATTTTTGGAAAGTTCTTTCTAGGTCTGTGAAATATGCCGTTGGTATTTTAATGGGAAGTGCATTGAATCTATAGATGGCTTTGGGTAGTATGGATATGTTGATGATGTTGATTCTATTAATCCATGAACACAGTATGTTCTTCTATCTGTTTATGTCTTCCTCTATTTCTTTTTTCAGTGTCCTGTAGTTTTTTGCATATAGGTCTTTTACCTCCTTAGTTAAGTTTATTCCTAGGTATCTTAATTTTTTTGGTGCGATGGTAAATGGGATTGCTTTTTTAATTTCTCTTTCTGTAAGTTCATTATTGGTGTATAGAAATGCCATAGATTTCTTGGTATTAATTTTGTATCCTGCTACCTTGCCAAATTCATTTATTAAGTCTAATAATTTTTTGATGGAGTCTTTAGGGTTTTCTATGTAAAGTATCATGTCATCTGCAAATAAGTACAGTTTTACTTCTTCTTTTCCAATTTGGATGCCTTTTATTTCTTCTTCTCATCTGATCACAATGGCTGGAAGTACTGTATGTTGAACAGGAGTAGTGAAAGTGGGCATCCCTGTCTTGTTCCTGTTTTTAAGGGAAATGGTTTTAGTTTTTGCCCATTGAGTATGATGTTAGCTGTGGGCTTGTCTTATATGGCTTTTATTATGTTGAGGTATGACCCTTCTATTCCCACCTTGCTGAGAATTTTTGTTAAGAAAGAGTGTTGGATTTTGTCAAATGTTTGTTCTGCATCAATTGATATGATTGTGATTTTTATCTCTCAATTTGTTAATGTGATGTATCATATTTATTGATTTGTGAATATTGTACCATCCTTGCATCCCTGGGATAAATCCTACTTGGTCATGTTATATGATCTTTCTGATGTACTGCTGGATCCGATTTGCTAGAATTTTGTTGAGGATTTTGGCATCTATATTCATGAGGGATATTGGTCTGTAATTCTCTTTCATTGTGTTATCTTTACCTGTTTTGGTATTAGGGTGATGCTGGCTTTATAGAAGGAGCTTGGAAGTGTTCCTTCCTCTTGAATTTTCTGGAATAGTCTGAGAAGGATAGGTTTTAGTTCTTCCTTGAATGTTTGGTAAAACTCTCCTGTGAAGCCATCTGGCTCTGGGCTTTTGTTTGCTGGAAGCTTTTTGATGACTACTTCAATTTCTTCCATAGTTAACAGTCTATTGAAATTTTTAGAATCTTTTTGAGTAAATTTTGGAAGGTTGTATTTTTCTAGGAATGTGTCCATTTCCTCCAGGTTGTCTAGTTTCTTATAATAGAGTTGTTCATAGTATTTTTTAATAATCCATTTTATTTCTGTGGGGTCTATTGTTATTGCTCCTCTTTCATTTCTGATTTTGTTTATTTGGGGCCTCTCGCTTTGCTTCTTGGTGAGCCTGGATAGAGGTCCATCAAATCTTGTTTATCCTTTCAAAGAACCAGCTCTTGCAGCTACTTCTCAGATGGGAGGCAGTCTGCTCATGCGGCTGCTGTTCCTCACATGGGAGTGAGCTGTTCATGCTGTTTGATGCTCCTCAGACAGGAACAAGTTGCTCACCTGGCTCCTTCTTGTCAGGCAGGTGCAGGCTATTCGTGTATGTGCTGCTCCTCGGACCAGTGTGGACTGTACAGGGCTGCTGCTCCTTGGACGTGGGCAGTCTGCTTATGTGGTAGCTGCTCCTCAGATGGAGGGAGACTGTTCAGAAGGGCGTGGGCTGCTCACAGAGCTTCTGCTCCTTGGAAGGGGGCTGGCTGCTCATGTGGCACAGCTGATACTCTTTGGGCAGGTGCAGGGTGTGGGCTACGCACAGCTGCTGCTCCTCAGAGGGGGGCCGGCTGAGAGGGGCTGCCACTCCTCAGTAGTGGGTAGGCTGTTCAAGCGGCTGCTGCTTCTCAGGTGGGGGAACTGGCTGCTCACACAGCTGCTGTTCCTTGGACAGGAGTGGGCTGCTCATGTGTCTGCTGTTCACGTGGTTGCAGTGCCCTGGGCCAGCAAAGAGGATTGGGCCAGATTCTGAAGAAGCTGAGCTTATATAGTGAAAATAAGATTAAGTAAGAATTGGATGAATATGGGGAGGACCTCAATTTATTATTGAGGAAGTAGAAAGGGAATAAGTGGATGAGAAGAATGAGAATGAGAAGAAAAATAATAATAAATTTACCAAAAAAAAATTTAAAAAATTGATTTCACAAATGATATAAAAAATTAAAAATAGCAAATAAAAATAGTGATGGAAAAATAATGCGAAAAGAAATAGAAAATAGAAAATATAGAAGAAAAAAAAAGTATAATAAAAATAAAAAATAAGCCGAAACTGGTTTGGCTCAGTGGATAGAGCGTCAGCCTACAGACTGAGGTCCCAGGTTCGGTCAAGGGCATGTACCTTAGTTTGGGCACATCCCCTGTAGGGGGTGTGCAGGAGGCGTCTGATCGATGTTTCTCATCGATGTTTCTAACTATTTCTCTCCTTTCTTCTCTGTAAAAAATCAATAAAATATATATTTTAAAATAAAAATAAAAGTGAAAAAAGTGAAGTGTCGTTCCTTTGGCTGGCTTATGAGTCCAGTGGTCTGTACTGTACTGTTTCTCAGTTTCCAGGTGCTGGGGCCAAAGATTTCTCTTTAGGCCAGTGCATATTCCTATGACCTCAGGGAGTATTCAGATTCCTTTGTATTATTCAGGGTGGGATCTGGGTGTGGCTAGATTGGTTGCCTGGAGACTGGAGGGATGGGCTATCTCTCAGGAGAAAAAGGCCACTCAGGTGTGACTCAGCACCAGACTGGCCACCACCTCTCCAGGACCGCACCTACTCTCCCCAGATTCCACAGCTCACACCTTCTCCGCTCCTCAGCCCCGGGCAGGTGTCTGTATCCGAAAGGTCCTACGGACGAGGTTCAGTGGAGAAGCGAGGAGGGACTGCGTCCCTGCAAGCTCCTCTCTTGCTGGCGCTCTGCGGTCTGGCCAGCCCTTGAGGGCTGCCTCTGAGCTCAGATCCAAAATCCAGGCTTCCAGGTCCAAAATCCCCTGCCTCCCGCAGTCCATGGACCCTTTTTTCACAGTCAGACGCTTTGCCTGTCCTACGTTTGGCGCCCTGTAGTTTCTCCCTGACCCTCTGGGCACAGAGGTCCGGCAGACTCTTGCCTAGATCCTCAATTTCACCTTTTCCAGGGGACCTCTGCCCTTCCCAGCTGCAAACTGTCTCACCAGCTGCGTCTCCTTCACCAATCCGGGCTGAATTCCACTGGTTTCCATCACTCACCCTTTTTGCTCCAGGACAAGGCTCAGGACACCTCTGTCTATTCCGCCACCGTTTTGTCTCCAACCAGAACAACATCTTAATCAGCATTGTATTCCCCAGAGCTTAACCCAGTGACTGTCAATATACGACACACTCTGTAAATCTTTAATTGGTCCCAAACCCTGGGACACGTTGGGTGGACCCCGCGGTAAGCATTAACTTCCCATCCGGCTGCGCTGCCCTGTCCCAGCGCCTTGGCCCCGCCCCCAGCTCTGCAGACCACCCTCCCACCCGCCCTGGAGGCCCATGCACTCTGGAGCTCAAGGTGCCCCCAACCCTCTCGGTGCCACCGCTGTCTCCACAACGCGACCCCAATCCTGTGTGCGGTTTCCTCCGGGGTCCGGCCTGGCAGCGTCAGGAAAGCCTTCATTTAAAAGGTTTACATATGCTTACCATGCTGACAATACAAAAAATTAAAAAGACCAAGTTGGAACACATAGATACACACACACTCACAAACACAAAGACAAAGTGGAGGGCTAAAGCAGAAGTCCATCCAAAGTGCAAACACATCCTCCACAGACAAAGCTACTCCCCGTAGAAGCACAATTTGTTTGAACCTGGAAGCTTAGGAAACTGGCTTGGCACCTCTTCTGCCCCAGGAAGGAGGCTTCACAGATATTTTGGCAGAGAATCCTAGGTTCTTAGAGTGTGAACTTACCACTAAATTCAATTACCCAGCTAACACACAAATGCCTTACCCTTTTAAAAATTTATGTTTTAATCTAAGTAACATAGTGATGGCTTAAAGGGTCAACTATAGCCCACCACTTCCCAAAAGAAAGAAGGGTAGCAATCTCTGCCTCGGGCTTTCTAGGGCAATTTCAGCTTTCTAGAGGCAACCACTTTCAACTACTTTTAATGTTTCTTGTGGTCTTTATGTTCCTATTTCTAAATAACCAACTGAGTTACTGCTATTTGTTGATTCCAAATATCTTTAAATATTCATTGCTTTTATGCTATGGATGTTGAGGATTTAGTTCTACCCACGTTCTCACATGTATACCCCCGCCCCACCTTCCCTCCAAGAGAGCTACATTACTTTAAAAAAATAAATAAATAAATGGCCTTTCATTGCTTACATGATTAGGGCTATATAAATATTATTTATACTAAGCCATCTAATGCAATAATGGTATGTTCTATTCCTATACAAAATTTTGCTTTTTCTGGAGTAAAATTTTAACCTTTTAAAAAGATTTCTAAGATCCCATCCCCAGTCTCTTGCACAGATGTTCTACCCATCAGGATTTTTTATCATTTGAATCTAAATGCCTGACTGCTTCTCATACAGATTTTCAACCAAGCCTCCCCAGCTCTCTGCTGTCCCTCCATTTTGAGATGTTTCTGTTGCTCTAATTCTTTAGGTTTTTCTGAGGTTCCCCAACTGGAGGAGGGACAACATATTAAGTTCTCTTTAAATCTGCAATTTGCCCTCCTCGTTATCTCCCCTGGATTTTGATCTTCAGACCCCTGCCTGTTGTTTAACATATTTATCTGTTCCTGTGTTTCCTGTAAATCACTAGTTAAATCCAGAGATTTGTGGAATTTAGGTTTGCATCCTGATTGGAGGGCACAACACTATCTCTGTGGAAATGTTCTGGCTCACACTCCCACGTCTGTTAATCAGAATGTGGGGTGTGTACACATTTTGGAAGGGAAATGTATTTTTCTCCCCTTTCCCACTTCACTGACATGGGTAAGATCTTTAGACTTGCTTTCTCTGTACTTTTTGGACTAACATTTTGAATTTTTTTCCTTCCCTGAGAACGTTAAGGAGATTAAAATGGTGAGCTCATTTCAGTGAAATCAGAATTCCTAGATCTAAGACCTTCCATTCAAGCTAATACTGTCTCAGGAACAGGCAGATTCTCCATCTGTTTCCAGTGACCACAATAAGGGCGCAAAGATTGTGGCTCTTTTCAAGGAAGAAGTATTTAGCTGTGCTTTTTCTGAAAGCTAATATGAATCTATTTGCCCCTCCATTTGCACAAACATTTATGAAATTTAGTTCATGTGGAGCTACTTTGGCTAAAATAATTGTGAGGAACCAGTGCAGTTGGCTCCCCACTGTTTGAAGACAGAGCCTCATGTCTCCCCCACCCCAGGGCCTGACAAAAAATGACTACATCCTGGCTACCAGCCTCACGGAGCTTCTGGTCTTATACATAAGCAAACACCCAACTAATTGCAGTGCAAAATGTGCCAAAATAAAGAGCGCATGAGAAGAATGAATCCAGTCCAATGAAGGTCTTATGAGGGAAAAATCCTAGCCAGGGCACAAAGCCTGCAGGGGGAAGGCAGGATTCGGAAGAACATTTTAGGACAGATAGGATTTTGACAAAAGGAGATAGCAGGGACTGTGGTGGGACAGAGGGTCTAGCAGGACACAGACACGGTTGCTGCATTGAGGCTGGCCCTCAGGAAGTGTCTAGCATGGTTCTGAATTTGGCTGCCAGTAGAGTTTTGAAAACTTCTTGACCATCTGACTCAGAGTATCTGGAGGGTGGAGTCTAAGAACCTGGCATGTTTTGAAAGCTTCCCCAGGTGGTTTTTAAAGGGGGAAATAGGGAGCTTGTACCTGTATAGATGGAAAGGCTGTGCCATCCTGTAGTGGAAGGTGGGGCGTTGGGTGTGCCAGGCTGGGCCACTCTCATCTGTAGCAGGAGTCATCGCATAGCATTATATAGAAGACAGAGCTACCAGACACTTTTAGAGAGCATCTGGCTCAATTTTTTCTCTCTGGATTATATATCCCTTATTACACAAGTAATGTCAGAATGGAGTCTTGAGGTCAATGATCTACACAATGAAAATAAATACAGAATAAAAACCAGAAAGGCCCCTATCACCATCCTCCTATTCCCCAACCCCCAAAAGATGCCATTGAAAACCAGTCAGTCCTCTTTTCCTGCCCTCTTTTTATATATATTACCATTCTTAACTGTGGTTAAGAATTTTAGTCCACATTCTACAGCGGGAGAAATAACAGATTTATTTCCTATCCTTAAACAAAAGTAATCTGTTCTGAACCCATCTCATTAGGCTTGGGGGAAATTCAATTCCAGGAGATATTGGGATTCCCTCTTACACCCTTACAGCATCAAAACTGATTTTAGAAGTCATTATGCCTTTCAGAATATTCTAGGAAATTCTGTCTACCCATGGCCCAGTCTGTCTCTCCCTTGAGGACCAGAAACACCCTGAGGTTTCTGAAGCAAATGTGGGTATAAGAGCCCTTTACAAAGACTCTCAATGCCATCCCTCTTAGGATATATTCCCCACCAATCCATGAGCATCCCAGTTCACTCCTAGCTGGATGCTGCAGAGAAGGGGAAGGCAGATACTGTCTCCTCACAGACACTTCTAAGGAGCCCAATCTTTTTTTAGACTGGCTGGCTAAATGTCACCTCTTTCTTCAGGTTTCAGCATCTTTTTGCTCCTTAAGCTTGAATTACTTCCCTCTAGTCCCACTCCTTTAGGGTCAGTCCAGCAAAATTCCCCTGAGTGCATCTAAACTTTCACAGTAAGAGCCTGGAGGATGCTGTGTTTCTTGAGTTGTCATTCCAAGCCTCCCACGTAGCCTAGATGCTGAGTTGGCAGTCAGCAGCTTTGCCATGAGATCCACTGTGGCATGGCAAACTGACCTTTTGGCAAAAGCTGGAAGTAGGCCAGGAGGACAGGTGGAAGGCATGGCAGGGGGAAACAGAGGGGGCCAGTGAGAGTCTAGATGAGGTAACAGCTAGTTACTGAGTCCACGTGACCAAGTCAGCTGAGACAGCAAACAAGTTCATGAACCATAGTCTTCAATATCAGGCACAAAGAAACAGGAGGACAGGGATACTGGAGCAGATGACATTACATGGACATAACATACATGTTTGAGACGCCCCCCCACCCCTTCCTAATCCCATACCATGAAGACCCAAGAATCTTCTTTAAGTACTCAAAGTCATCTTACAGAGAAACAATGAAAGTGGGTAAGAACTCTGGAACACTAGCATTTCTACCTAGAGTCACTGAACAAAACTGTGATGCACTATTTAAATTACTACATTGGTATAGACCATAGTTATTAAAGTCGTCTATATATTTGAGCCAAGAAGTCAATCAAAAGCTCAAGACAATGCCTCATCTTTTAGATGTATTTCAGATTACCTACTAAATCATGGGTAATACACACTGCACATTCATACCAAGAGCATAACCCAAGGCCAGAGCTAGCCTTCGTTTTTATGTTTCCTGAGTTTTTTTTCTTTCTTTCTTTTTTTTTTTTTTTGATTGCCATCTGATCCTTCATGTTGTTCCAACATAGAGTAATTTTTAAAAGAGAATTTAATTTAATATAAGTCTAAATATCCTTTGGAATGCTAGAAACCAGCATTACTGCAGCAACCCTAATGAAAAACACAAGTTCCGTGTTCCAATTTGCGGTCAGAGCCAGCATTCCAGCTCTGCTCTCTCGTGGCTGCAAGTACTCCATCGTGCTCCTTTTCCCAGCCCTTTGCTACTCCAGTTAAAGATGTCAGAGGCTGTGGCCCACATGGCATGCTAAACAGTCCCCCAGCTTACAGCAGGCTCCTAGCTCAAGTGCAAAGACTCTGAACTCAAAAGACATACCACCACCACCACCGCCATCACCATCCCTAACCACCACCTCTGAAAGGAAGTCTCCGAGTATTTCCTATTAATGTCCTTGCAGGTAGAAGGGCACTTATTTTAAAACATCCAAGTGCACATAGATACATTCCCATATATTCAGACAAAGAACACAGCACCTTCCAGAAGAAAACTCACACAATTGGGCTGAGGCTGATTCACTCACATGTTTTATCACCGGTGTGGAATGCCAGTAACAAGGGCAATCATTTGTTTGTGAATTCACGGAAGACTGGACTTGCACACTGGAAAGGGACTTCCTAATGAATAGCAATGGGGAGACTTGCTGTATATTAGCATATTTTATCTTCCCTTGTTTTGTAATTAAACAGAGTTGTGGTTGAAAAAAACCAGGCACAGATTGCCATTCGGCTGGCTTTTAGAAAAGTAGCATTTGCAATGAGGTTTAAACCGTGTGGTGCAAATTCTAAAGTTAACTGTTGATATCCTCAGGCAGGCTTGCATAGACATTTTCCCCCTGCTCATGTGATAACAGAATTTCCTAGTCACTATTATTCTTTCCTAAAAGCTCCTCATTCTTAAATACAATGTCTCTCTGTTTTGTCAAGAGTTACTTTAATATAAATTAGGAGAATTCTGAGCTGTGGCAAAGGCTAATGTGCAAAACTCAATTAAATTTTATTCAGCTTGTATTTATTGAACATGTATTACTTGCACAAAGCTAATCTAAGAAACTTGGGGGCAGTGGTGGTATGGGAAGATATATGAATAATTTCAAATGCTTCTTGAATATTTCTTAGGGTTCTCTATCCAGCTTGAGGAGGTAGAAAATAGCTCAGTGTATAGCTAGATATAGATATAAAAAGATGAGTAAGATAATATATAAATATTTCCCTCTTTTCCATGTCCAGTATAGCTAGAGAGCGGTCTGGTTCCTGAGTAGGAGTGGCTGGGGATTGAGAAAATGAAAGAGTCAAAGAGATATAAGGAAAAAGCTGGAGCCCGGTGGGACAACTGTTCTCTGATGGAGAGAGAGTGCATTCATTTTATACAGCAAAATATCAGGAAGTTTTACTAAAGCCCAAAACAAAGGAGATTATGTGCATTCTTCTGGCTTCTTTGTAATCGTCATTTCTGGGTGGGCCCGGATAACCGTGTTTGTTCCTGGTGCTTGGCTGGATTTAGATAATGAAACCCACCCCTTGGCACCCAAACTGAAGGTCAGGCTGACAACACACTTGCCTCTGGCAAGGTATGTTTCCAGGGCATGGCTCTGCCAGGTACCACTGGATTCAGGTGTCAATCAGCTCAGGGCCTTTCCCAGATACTCTCTACAATAATAAGGTAAAAATTAGTAAAATGTCATTAAGACCAATGAGTGTGCCCAAAGTTCTAAGAAGAAAATGATGGGCATAAACTAAAATATAGAGAAGAGGTGAACCATCATTAAAAACTGAAAGTTTGGATATATAAGGGATAAGCATTATGGAACTGGGGGACAGTAAATTATTTAGCACCATAATTGTGTAGGCTCTGTATTGTCAAAGTATAATTTGAAAGTTAAAAGCATGATTCTCATAAAAATAGGTTGAATACACCTTTCAAAGAGCCACTTAGCTCATTAATGAAGGAATCGGTTGTATAATAAAGCTGATTCAATAGAACAAAGGAGAAATCAAAGTATATATTGTTAATGAGAGACAGAATACTGATATTAAGTTGCTAAATTAAAAACAAAACTAATTAATGTTCTATAGGACAACAAAGCTATAACTCTTTATTATAAATAGTAAAATAAATATTTTGTCCTTTTTATACTAGACAAAAATTGTTGCATATCTACTGCATAAAAGTCATTTGCAACTTGACAATCTTCACTGAGTTAAAAGAACTTCACAGAGTCTGGGTTTTAATCAATAGTTGATTTAAGGTCAAACAAAAGTATATTTCCCTGAAAACTCGGGTACTCCCTGTTGTAGTTTTTTAGACAATGCTCCAATGTGACCTCGAAAGGACAGGCTATTGAAAGGATCTCCAAGTTTGAGGGGTTTTCTTAATAACATTCAGGCAGAAGGGAGTTCTCATCTTGTTCTGCCACTTACCAGCTGTACAATGTGGCAATGTGCCTTAACTTCTCAATTCTTTGGGTTCTTTATCTATAAGACATAGACAATAATTTTCAGTACATCAAGTTGTGCCAGAGATCAAATGAGATAATCTACATTGTAAGTGTTTTGCATAAGACCTAGCACACAGTAAGGGCTCAAGATATATTCCCTACCAAAAGAAGAGTAAAGATCCAGAGACAAGAACTAGTGTGTTTGGGAGCTACTAGGCAGACCAACCTGGCTGAAGGGGACATTTTTCTTTGGGAAACAGAGAAAGATAAATTGAATAAAGAGTTTAGCCAGAAAACAGAAGATTTTTTAAAATAATAAAATAAAATAAAAAAACAGAAAGCATACAAATTTTTAGAAATATAGATTTTATCCCTAAGTCAGTAGAGCTACTGGCATTTATTTATTTATTTATTTATTTATTTATTTATTTATTTTTGTGCTGCATAGTAACATAGTAAATGAAAAATTGGGGGGAGGGGGGGAGGATTATCCCAGCCTTCTATGGGGCAACCTGAACAGGGAGAATATGTGGTTAGATAAGAATTAGGAAGTGGTAAAGGACTAAGAAGCCAAAGAGGAGGAACCACACATCACACACAACTATCAGATTTTGAAACTGGGAGATTGTAGAAATGGTGTTCTCTTTGATACAAATAAACAACTTAATTAAAGAATATGCTTTAAAGTAAAGAGAGGAATTCTGTTTTGCATCTACGAGCTATAGTGTTTGAGATTAAGGAACATGTAAGTAGAAATTTTCAAGTAAGCAAGTGGGAGACTAGATAAGAAATGAGTGGTAGAGATAAAGATTTAAAGGTCATCCATATAAATGTGATAGCTAAAGCTGTTAAAGTCAATGGGCTACCCTAGCACTGGAGGAAAAAAAAATGAGCAGAGGGACAAAAATCATACTTTACCCTTTCTTCCTCTTTGTCCAAAAGGCGGCCGTTTTCAAAAGTGTAGAAACATAGCAGGTCAATGAAGAGAGAAGGAACAAAGCTCTGTGACATTTTGAAATGCAAAGCAAAGGAGAGACTTAGGTAAAAGGTCACTCTGTCAAATACTCTTCATAGCTCATGAAGCAGAATGGAGCCAGAGTTCACTGAATTTGGTTGATCTCACCATTAATAGAGGACACTTTGGGAATGGTGACACATTGGCTTAAGTTCACTCTAAGATATAAATAACCCTCATGACTATTTCCTAAACGAAGAGTTTACGTTAAAGTAAAAGAGAAATTTAAGGTAAGGAGAACAGGGTAGGCAATACCTTAAGCTTGGCTTGCTCCCAAAGCAACTCTGAAACAACAATTCAAGTGCGAAGAGTTTATTTGGGAGGTGATACCAGAATGAAGGAGTGGAGTAGACAGTGAGCCCAGTAAGGGAAGAAAGCCAACAGAAGTATATTAAAGAGCAAGGTCACCCTGTGGACAACCAGGACTCAGGCCTGCTAGGAAGCTATGAGAGACTGTGAAGAACAAGTTTGGGAGTTTTTACACTCCAAGAATAAGTTGCTGAAGTACTTATCCACCAAGTCTAGGCTGCTGGTGAAAGGATGTTTCTGAAGTTTAATTTCTCAGTACCTACTTGTGGCCTGCCTGTGACTACAGTCAGAGAAAGCAATGGGAGAGAGTGCTCAGGCTGGCAGTAAGCAGCCTTTGACATGCCTGAGAGCAGCAAGTACTGAGCAGATTCATATGGTTTGGGCACCCAGAGCGCTTTGAGAGCAAAAGCTCTGGAGCCAGACTGCCTGGCTATGAATTTGGCTGGATTTGTTGCTTTAGAGAAAAACTCTAGGCAGTGTCACTAAAAGCTCTGTGACAATTCTGGTTCCACTTGTTTCAAGTTTCCTAAGAGGGGCCACAAAAATCTAAAAACACCAGCCTACCCATTGGAAGTATAATATAACTACTACTAACTGTGTTGTGGTCGCTCACTGGAATAGATATTGTAAACTACGCTTTCTGTATGAGGCAGGCAGGACAGGGTTTTCTAACTGCTGACCACAATCTGTTCTGTCTGCCTCCTCCTCCCTGGGGATGGAGGAAAATCTTTGTTACCCCAGTGTGAAATGACACAGATTAGTCAGCAGAATAAATTCTGTAAGTTTTCCTATAAAGGAGATCAATATTAGAAGATAGCGTACTCTGAATACTCCCAAGACCTAAGAATTTACAGGTACCTTTCCAGGAGAGAGCCAGGAACAATGGTTGTCGTCACTCTGAGAACATTGCTCACTGGCCTTTAGGCAGTCACAGACACATTGAATCCAAGAGATGCTGTAGCACATGGTGTTTCTTTTCCAGTCTCCTCTTTCCTCTCTCCCACCTCTGAGTTTCCTACCTCTCTACCTCCACTTCATAATTCTGACTCTATTCTGGTAGAATTGTGCAAAACTGGCTATGTTTCCTCTCTTGAAAATCCTAGGGCCTTTCAGGTAGCCCTCTCCTCATGGCCACAGTTCTCTGGCATTACTAGCCAAAGTGGATGACAGCATCCTTTATTAGAGTATTTAAACCTTGTCTACACCTTTATAGATAGTTCCTATATTAGCTCTCTTCAAATCATCCAGTTAAGGTTAACTTTGATTTCCTGCAAGATCCTGACTAGTATAGTACCCAATCTGAATATAGGCAGTTCAATGACAGAAACCCTACCTTAAGCTTCTCTCCAAGCCTGCTAAGATGCACCATAACTGTTAGCAGAGCTTAAAACTCTGAGGTTCAGAGTAAACCCCATCAGAGGAAAGTGGCTGCCCCTGGAGAAAGAGCATTTTCAGAGGTAGTATAAAGTTCCTTCTTTTTTCCCAACAAATACTGATAGCCTGCTATGCACCGGACACTGCTCTAGGTGCTAGGAGTATACAAGACAAGTTTCTGCCCCATAGAGTTAATTTTTGTTTGTTTGTTTGTTTGTTTGTTTGTTTGTTTGTTTGTTTTTAATCCTCAGCAGAGGATATTTTCCCATTGATTTTTAAAGAGAGTGGAAGAGAGATGGAAAGACAGAAAGAAATATCAATGTGAGAGAAACACATCAGTTGGTTGCTTCCTGCAACCAAGGTACATGCCCTTGACTAGAATCAAACCTGGAACTCTTTGGTCCACAGGCTGATGCTCTATTCCAGTGGTTCTCAACCTTCCTAATGCCGCCACCTTTTAAGACAGCTCCTCATGTGGTGGTGATCCCCAACCATAAAATTATTTCCATTGCTACTTCATAACTGTAATTTTGCTACTGTTATGAACTGTAATGTAAATATCTGATATGCAGGATGTATTTTCATTGTTACAAATTGAACATAATTAAAGCATAGTGATTAATCACAAAAACAATATGTAATTATATATTGTGAAATATTTATTTCTAATTACAAATAAATGAAATTTTGTCTTGAATCATGTTGTAGCATGGGTAACAGTCTTCATATGACAACAGAAAACTACATTGCTACATTTTGCTACATCGAGGAGCGCTGTGTTGGTTCCCAAGACCATGGGAAATAGGTGTTTTCCAATAGTCTTAGGCAACCCCTGTGAAAGGGTCGTTCGACCCCCAAAGGGGTGGCCACCTACAGGTTGAGAACCGCTGCTCTATTCACTAAGCAAAACCGGCTAGGGAATGTAAAGTTAATTTTAATGGAAGGAAATAGTTAACACACACACACACACACACACACACACACACACACACACATCCATATAAATAAAAAAGGCAAGTTGAAATAATGGTAAATAACATTTTTAAAGTGCCAAAAATGGAACCATGCTATTTGGGGTTGAGTGACTAACAAATAAATGTTAATATCTAAGCTTCTTGCGCATTTTTCTTAGCATAACTGAGATCCCCATTTTAGCCTTTCTAAGATCATTAAGGGTAATTTTGAGGGATGCTGAAGCAATGTGTTGGCAAGAAGCAACAATGAGTCCTTAACATCTAAATCTTAATGTTAAAGAGACTTAATAACCCTGCATCCAAAGGCGGCATTAGACTCCTCTTCACCCTCAAATGTGATGTCTCTATGAGTTCAATAAAATTGATTCATTGAATAGTCGCTACAATTCTCTCTATTCAAGGAGGCAGCAACCCTAGTCAAAGTGGTGTGATCAAGCTATTATTTGGGTTCTGCAAACAGAATAGAAATGCCTTTTGGCCGTGTATGGTTTGTTTGGGGTGTTGTTTTTTTTTCCCAGAATTTAATAGTGAGGGTGGGCACTAATGTGCTAATGTGCTAATATGCCACTCCTTGCTGGAAAAGCTCTTTATCAATGAGATCGGAGAGGTGCAGAATATAATCAGAGGAAGTTCTGAGAGGGATTGCCTTTACAGGAATTAGAACCAAATCCAAACATTTTGTGGTTCAGGCATTTAAACGTCCACTTAAATTTTTAGTCATGTATCCATCTCTGGTCCAGCCTGGAGCCACTGTGACTTTCACATGAAATCCACTGCAAGCTACTAATTATTGTCTTCACAAAAACCACAGTGCAGGCAGTAGCCGAATTCTGAACATGGGTTTTCTGCTCTCAAGTAATAATACTGAAGCATTTTAACACTTTGTAGATAGCTAGTATTACTACCCACAAATGTTTCCCTAAACATCAATTCAATTCCAAGACTCTCTTTCCTTATTCTTAACCCCAAAGCTACCAGCTTCTCTCATCCTTGGTCCTTTGGCTTCTTCCCCTAATAGCACTTTGATTGTAATCATGCATAAGGTTGGCATCTGAAACAAGCTGCCTCAGGACTGTGAGAGGTCATCTCAGGTGACTGTGATAACTTATGGATGGAGCCATTTGTCATGGCCCTTGGCAAAGTGTTAAAATGCTTTCACATACACATGCCTGGTGTGCTTGACTTCTAAGAAAAATGCCATCTGCCCAATATGTTGATGAAATATTGGTAGTATAGGGCTTTTCATACAAATGACATGTAAAAGGTAGTGAGTGATTCGCTGACTTTTTAGTTTCAGCACTTTTCCACATTCTTAAAATTATTAACACACCCAAAGTACTGTACTTTTGTTTGTGGGATATCTACTGATAATTACTATGTTAGAAATGAAATGTGATCATTTTTGTCATAATTCACTTGAAAAATAACAATCAAAAGATGACGTTAATATCAAAACATTCGTTTATGAAAAATAGGTCCACTTAAAATAAATTAGTGAGAAGGCTGGTGTTATTTCAATGTTTTGTGACTCTCTTTAACTTAATATGTGGCTTAATGGAAAATAGCTAGATTCTCATTTCTGTTTCTCTATCCAACCAGTTGTAATATCATGTGCTCATGGAGCTGCCAGAAAACTCCACTGGACAGTGTGATAGAGCAAGATGAAAGAAGATATATAATATTTGAGCATATTGATAAAAACAGTTTTTATCAGCAGATCTCCTGAAAGGCTCTCATGGACACTCCAAACTCCCAGATGACACTTTGAGAACTACGGTCATAAGGGAAAGGCTTACTATTTTTTCCCAGTTGATAGGGAAGCAGCAACACGAGGAAGGAGTATGGTGGGTGGGGACATCAAGAGGAACTCAGCTAATTCCAAGAACATGCCAGTGAGATTTGGAGAGTGGGAGGAAAAGTAGGGTTTTACCCCATTTCGCAGTTTAACCCTTTGGAGCTGCAAAGACAAACTTCAAATATTGGAGCTGGGTGGGAACATAAGATCCCTTGACAAACCCTTCATTCTAAAAAACATGTTGGCTCAGTGACTAGTTATGAGAAGCTCAGCCATCACCTGGGGTGTAGTATGAGTGTGGAATGAAGGGTCCCCAGAAGCCAGAGAAAGAAGGGAGTGCACTCCCCATCCCCCCACCAGATTTCCCTTTCTTAATTACTGCATTGTTCTCTCTGGCAGATTTGGGGTCCATCCACGAAATATATGTTCTGTTAGCCACTTAACAAACTCAAGCTACGGTTGAGGGCTGATAATTAATTACATTAACTAACAGGTAAGAGGAAAAAATATGATGTTATTCCTGTGGAATGCTCTGAGAAGCTGGAAACACTTAACTCCAAAAATGACATGTGGTGAAATAACCAATAATTTGCTTAAAAAACCCACATCTGGTTTGCTGGCTCAAAGCAGTGGTTAATAGTCATTCGAGGGCAGCTCGTGGTAGAGAGGGGTCCTAGGATAAACAGCCAAGCCTTCACCGCAGGAAATATGCTTGTTCTGGTAACACAAGCATTTATGTTGGCTTCTAACCAGGATGAAACGTAAAAGGAATTGTTTAGTTTACCTCTTTCTTCTTCTTATAACATATGATTCAAGAACGTCTTTGTCATATTTGTAAGTTTGAAGATGGGAGAGACTAGTCATGGAAGAATTTATAGAAAGTATTTACTCCAAACTTCCAAAATGATGCAAGCGAGCACATCACAGCAGTAAAGAATAGATGAGTTTGCATCATATAGGTATTAATTATCTATTATAAAAGACATGCTGATTTGACATTTATTGAGCATTTTTCTTGCAAAAGACACAAATACGAGTGTTATAACTATTACATAAGTGAGTAATCTGTGGTCCAAGATCTCAAAGATAAAAATGTTCAGTAGAAAGACTAAGATACAATTATATGCATAGTACAAATCTCAGGGTGATATATGTCATTAAGGAGAGAGGAGGAAGTGTTATAAGAGCAAGTAAATTTCATGGAAGACTGGAGGAGTCCACAAACATCTCCTGTCAATAATGGTATTTTACTAGGTGTACTGGTTAATAATGCAGACTTTTTTCACTAGATGGAGTTACACATATGTTGATATATATGCAATTTGATATGTATGGTATTTTATTATATTGCTCCTTTAGATTACCACTTATTCATCTTTCAGGTCATTTGTGGACACTGTTCCAATAGAAATTTTCTTGTTTTGAGGCAGACCATTCAGAGACCCAATTTTCCACTTCTTTGTACATTTTGAAGTACTGCTCAGAAAGTGCGTGTACCGTCAATCAGAACAAGTGGTAATCGAAGGAGCAAGGTTTGGTGAATACAGCAGGTGGGTTAATACGTCCCAGGCAAGATCTTTTAATGTGTCTTTAACTAGTTTTGAAGTGTGTGACGGTGCGGTATCATGAAGCCAAATTACTTTGCCATGTCTTCTGGCCCATTCTGGTCATTTCACTATCAAAGCGTGGTTCAAATTGATTATTTGTTTCACCTGGTTTTAGAAGCTCATAATATACCACACCTAATATACCATACCCGATCCCATCAAATGTAGAGTATTGTCTTCTTTCCGAAGTGATTTGGCCTTGTAGTCGATGTTGATGGTTGACCTGGATCAACCCATGATTTGGTGCATTTGGGATTCTCAAAATAAATCCACTTTTCATCGCCAGTCACAATTCGATGCCAAAAAGACTTTTCTTTCATGTCGTTGAAGCAACATTTTACTGATGACTTTTGGGTTTTCCATTTGTCTTTCATTCAGTTGATGTGGCACCCATTTTCCTTCCTTTAAAATCTTTCCCATTGCTTGTAAATGATCGGAAATTGTTCGCTGAGCAACATTTAATCTTTCTGCAAATTGTTTTGAAATTAGAAATTTGTAATTGTTAGTCTTCAAACTTTTTCAGTTGACCTGGACATTCTTTGACTTTCACATCGAAATATTCACTTTTAAAACATTTAAATCATCATTCACAAGTATCTTGAGATGGAGCATGTTCACCATAAACTTTCCAAAGTATACTATAACTTTCAGCAGCACTTTTCTTCAAAATAATGAATTAAAACTTCCAGCAAATGCTCTTTTTTTTTGGAATGAAATTCAACATTTTTAAGTGTAAAAATATCTATGATCTGAAAATTTGCTATATGAAGTTTTGTAACTTGTTGTCAATACAACAAAAGAGTATACATATCAAATCACATATATATCAACATATCTGTAACTCCATCTATTGAAAAAATTTGCATTATTAACTGGTACACCTAGTAGCCCGGGCATTAAAGATGACTAGGACTCTCCACAATGGAAATAAAGGTAGAATAGCATTGGGATGGAGCACACCAGCCCATCCATAGCATCTATAGATGGAGACAGGGAACGGTGAGTAAACCCACTTAACTAGAATTCAGAGGAAATGTAAAGACTTTGAAAAGATTAAGCAGAAAAAAATCCTAATTGGAGATTTCTTTTAGAATATTGATCTGACAGCAGCACTGTGTATGATAAAGTGGAACAGAGAAATCCGAAGACAGAGATGGGGCTCAGAAAGATAGTCTCATGATGGAACAGGAAATTATTACAGAGGCACTATAGATTTACTATCACCCTCTAGATATTAATTTAATATGATGACTGACAGGATCTAAGAGCCAAGGTAGGGAGAGCAGTTGAAGATATTTTCTAGGCTCCATCTGCAGAAACTAAGAGATTGTGCTTGATTTTCTGAGCCTTTGGGTAGACATATCCAACAAGTGGTTGAAAATTAAGCTGTAGAGGCCAGAACCATGAAGGAAGGGGGTACATTCGTGAGACAAGAGGAGGAAGCACAGCCATTATAAGGAAAGAATGGGAAGCAGTCTCAGGTAGGAGTTGTCTTTGGATAAGTCATTGACCTCTCTGGGATCAGGGTCCTCATTTATGAAATAAGGATTAGAAGACTTCCCAGCTCTTCTCCCTGAGTTATTATAAATAACAAAAGGCAAATGGATGTGAACACAGTGCTTGGCAAATGGAAGTCACCACTGCATTGCTCTATTAATGAGAGAAATGCTAGGCCCTCAAGGCCTATGAGAATCTGTACAAATGCCATAGTATTTTATGGCACCATATTTCCCACTAACAATAGCACTAAATATGTGCATCTCTAAAATGAAATTTTTTTTAATTTTTTATTTTATTTTTATTTTTTTTATTTTTTAATTAAATCTTTATTATTCAGATTATTACATTTGTTTCTCTGTTTTCCCCTCCATAGCATCTCTCCACCCAGCTCCCACCCCTCCCTCTGCCCTTAGCTCCCTCCCATTGATCTCATCCATAGGTATATGATTTTTGTCCAGTCTCTCCCTGTACACCCCTCACCCCTTCCCCACTGAGAATTATCAGTCCACTCCCTTTCTGTGCTCCTGATTCTATTATATTCACCAGTTTATTCTGTTGATCAAATTTTTAATTCACTTAATTTTTAGATTCACTTGTTGATAGATATGTATTTGTTGTTCATAATTTTTTGGCTTTTACCTTTTTCTTCTTCCTCTTCTAAAAGAGTAGCTTTCAGCATTTCATATAATTCTGGTTTGGAGTGGATGACTTCCTTTAGCTTTTTCTTCTCTGTGAGGCTCTTTATCTGCCCTTCAATTCTGAATGTTAGCTTTGCTGGATAGATTATTCTTGGTTGTAGGTTCTTGCTATTCATCACGTTGAATATTTCTTGCCACTCCCGTCTGGCCTGCATCGTTTCTGTTGAGAAATCAGCTGACAGTCTTATGGGTGCTCCCTTGTAGGTAATAAACTGTTTTTCTCTTGCTGCTTTTAATATTCTCTCTTTGTCTTTTGCTCTTGGTATTTTAATTATGATGTGTCTTGGTGTGGTCCTCTTTGGATTCCTTTTATATGGGGTTCTGTGTGCTTCCTGGACTTGTAAGTCTATTTCTTTTACCAGATGTGGGAAGTTTTCAGTCATTATTACTTTAAATAGGTTTTCAGTATCTTGCTCTCTCTCTTCTTCTGGCACCCCCACAATTCTGATGTTGGTACACTTGAAGCTGTCCCAGAGGCTTCTTACATTATGTTCACATTTTTGGATTCTTTTCTCTTCTTGCTTTTCCAGTTGAATGTTGTCTGCTTCTTTATATTTCAAATTATTTACTTGATTCTTGCCTTTCTCTAGTCTGCTGTTAGGACTCTGTATAATATTTTTTATTTCAGTCAATGTATGTTTAATTTCTATTTGGTCCTTTTTCATCTCCTCTTGGGTCTCACTAAATTTATCCAACTTTTCTAGCATATTCTTGAAAAACCTTATAAGCGTGGTTTTGAACTCTATATCCAGTCGTTTTTTTTCCTCCATTTCTTTTGTTTGTGATCCCTTCCCTTATCTCGGCATTTTCCCTATGCAGGGGAAACTTCTGTGTTGGATTCAGCCTTATGATACCAGACTGCAAAGCCGAAGAAGCCTCTGTTGAGCTTGGGGTGGGCGGAGTCTCAGGGCTTAAGGGACCGCCTTGCCTTCCAGTCGGCCCCGCCCTCCACGGCCCCTGAGTCTCACGTGACTGGGTAATGGCTGGAGCGGTCCTTGTGCGCGGCCCGCGATGCCTCTAACCGCTGCCTTTCCAGCTCCCCTGCGCACCAGGACCACACGAGTCTAGGTCCCCAGGGTTTTGCCCGAAACAGGGGCCCAGTGGACACAGAAGTGGCACAGTTGGGAGGGTCTGTCTCCCGCCCAGTCGCGAAAGCCAGCGGCACAATCAGCAGTCTGTCCTCCGCTCAGCACCGTGCGTGTGCGAGACCAGACCTGATCTTCTGCGACTCCCCTAAATTTCCGTGCACCTCTCCCTTTTCACAGTCCAAACTCCCCCCGTATGAGTTTCGGCTGGATCTGGGGTTTAGTGTCTTAGGATAAGGGGTTCAATGCCGTTGGGAGTCTCCGTTTCCCTCCCGCCAGAGAAAGCCAGCCAGGCACTCCGGCACCCGCTCTCTCCGTGCTCACATCTCCGTACCTCAGCTTTTTGCAGCTCCTCTGAGTCTCTGTGAGCCCCTCTCTTTCCTTCTAGTTGTAGAACTTCCACTCAGCCAGCTTTCCTGTGGTTCTGGATGATGTCCGTTCTGTCTTTTAGTTGTAGTTTTGAAATTGTTGTGCGAGGCAGCAGTGTAGGTGTTTACCTATGCCGCCATCTTGGATTCCTCCCTAAAATGAAAAATTTTAAAGATCATTTTTTTCCTGACATGAGATTATTTTCTGAAAAGTTTAGCTAAAATGCATTTTATTTATGATGCTGACATTTTTATTTGTTGTTTTTCAGAACACTCAAATTGTTTCTCACATTTGAAATTGGTATATGACTATACTTTCCAAAGATAAGACCAAAATGGGGTAGAATTGATAAAATGTTAAAATCAGCATGTTCAAGGACATATTTGATCAGTGTTATGGAAGAGGAGAGCTCCATTTTTCTAAAATGTTTGCAATCACCAATCTGTGTGCCTATACATAGTGTGTGTGGGTGTATGTGTGTGCACACATGTGTGTGCCCATTGGTGAGCATGTATATCACAGTGAAGAAGAGAAGGGGAATTCAATGAGCTGTAAGCCACAGTAGTGGCAATGGTACCCAGATCTACATCCCTTCCTGCTGACTCCTAAAGTTTCAGGCCAACTTTTGTAGAACAGACAGATCAGGAGTGATTGACGGAGGATGCTTGCATTTATTTATAGGAGGAAAAACATTAAAGGCGACAAATCATTGATTCAAGTTTCACTAAGTGTAAACTGTCTCTGGATAAAAAAAAATAATAATATGCACAAAGTATATGTCATGATGATTGTAACAGAAAAATAGAACAGATCTGCCAAGAGGAAACTGGTTAAAGTTCATAAAATGTAGATAATTCTATTTCAAAATAAAATGAGGATTTGTATTCAGATATTAAAAAAATATGCATGATCTAGCAGAGTGAAAAAAGACTACATATATTCAACATAAATTATGGTATAATTTTAACTAAAATCTATGAGCACATTACATATTAATGTATGAATTGCATAAGAAAAAAATCTAAGAGGATATGCCCTAAAATTAACACTGTTTATCTCAAAGTGACTCAAATTGAGATATTTTTACCTTTTAAAAAATTATTGGGTGACATTGGTTAATAGGATCATATAAGTGTCAAGTGTACATTTCTATGATACAAGATCTGTATATTGCATTGTGTGCCCACTACCCAGAGTCAAATCAACTTTCATCACCATATATTAGGCCTCCTTCATCCCCACCCCCCCAGTAGATAGAATTTTGAATATATTAATAATCATAACTAAAATAAAATTTTTTTTACTTTAAGAAAAGTAAGTAGACAAATTGTCCCACATACAAAAAAAATGCTTAGATGTCAAGCTTAGAAAATGATTAAGAATAAGGAGTGAGCCCTGGCCAGTTTGGCTCAGTGGAGAGAGAATTGGTCTGAGGACTTGAAAGGTGCTGGGTTTGATGCCAGTCAAGTGCACCACATACCTTGGTTGTAGGCCTGATCCAGATGCATGCAGGAGACAACCAATCGATGCATCTCTCCCATCACTGATGTTTCTATCTCTCTCTCTGCCTCTCCCTTTCTTTCTGAAATCAATAAAAATAGATTTTTAAAAAAGAGTAAGAAGTGACTATTAGGACTAAGAAGAGATTAAGGATTAACCACATCCCTTCCCATCCTGAGTTCAGGTAATGTGTTCCTATCCTTCCCTCTCCCCCCAACCTTTGACTTTGACGAGTTGCAGAGTTTAAGAAAGAAACAACAAACCAACCCAATTGCTCAAGAAGAGCTTCAGATGGCTGATGTAAAAATTCCTAAATCTTAAACAGCATCCATTCAATCACCACATTCATTCCTCTGTGAGCTTTCTCACCTAGTTGGTATATCAGTACCAATGGCTTTGACAACAGTTTTTAAAGCCCCAGATAAAGGTAAAGCTTGAGTGCAAAGCCAAGCAATTATTTCTGCAGAATTAAAATCATTGTGGGTGAGGATATTGAGCCAACTAAAGTTGATTTAAAGGAGGTTTAAATCAGGACCTCCAGTAGGAAGAACTAGTTTGACAAATTTATCACACCTAATACATTAAGAAAACAAAGATTTCTTGTCAGAATAGTATTAACTATGTTTGGTGAGTAGAATGAAACGTTTTTCTTCTCCTAATCCTTCCTTTAACATAGGTAGCAACCACAGGGACCTATAATAGAATTAAAATTAATTCAGATTTTGTAGTTTTTGTGTGTAGCCAGCAATTCCTCTAAACACCCCCTGGGCAGTCAGGCATTGCTTTCTAACAAAAAAAAATGTTAGCATAGTAAGGAAGGAAGTGTGATGAATTCCAAGTAAGATTCTCTATTTCATACTGAGTTCCCCTTTATATCCAGAAGTCTGCCAATCTGGGAAGAAGCTTCATTGGAAACCACTGGTTTGTGAGATCAGAGCTAATATTGGTGTGTAGCATGGAAGATGTGCAGCTAGAAGGATGCAAAGGAAACAGGGAGGGAGGGTTTGTTCCCTGGCAAAAATGGGAGATGGAAGAATGAAGATCTTACATGTAATGCTTTTTGTTGAAAAACTACATTCCTGCTCCCATCAGTCCAACCAAAAAAGTTAGAGCTGTCCAAGTGCTCCCAGGCTTTAAATAAATCTGAATATTGTTTACTCTTTGTTTCTAATAATGTTGTTTAGTTTTAATGAGAGTGTATATTTTACAGGAACTTGAATATTTATAGATACTTCCAGGTTCTTAGCTGTGTGATATGGGGAAATGGGAAAGATGTGGAGGATTCTGGCTGGAGGCAGTTTTTCTCCATTTGCATTCTTAATTGCCCAGTAGAATGTTAAGAAACCTGAAAATTTGGGGATATAGTGACGTAAGCATTGAAAACTAGTAAGTCTCCCTGTTTATCAATGCCTCCTTGTAGCTACAATCCTATTTCTTTTATAGTTATGCTTTGTTCTTTATGCCTTGTGGAAGTGCATCCTTATGAGACAGCTCAGATGGAAGAAGCCAGTAAAGTCTGACTACTGTCGCTTGCCAATGCTTTTCACAATGAAAATGTTTCTCTCTGAGGGCCTCTATGTTTAGGCTTCACATGTTTGGGGCTCCTGGGTCTTTGAAGTTGCTCCTTACACCTTATACTTCCACTGGGAGATGATGCATAGGCTGTTAACAAGGTGCCTGGGATGGAGACCACCTCTTCCCAGAGCCTGTGCTCATTCTAGCCAGCCCATAGTGTTGAACTCAGAGGATAACAGATAAGTGCAATGGAATACTACTTATTATTCAGCAATTAAAAAAGAACAAACTATTTTTCTATATTTTATTGATTTCAGAGAGGAAGGAAGAGGTGGAGAGAGATAGAAATATCAATGATAAGAGAGAATCATTGATCGGCTGCTTCCTGCATGCCCCATACAGGGGATCGAGCCCAGGCATGTGCCCTGACCAAGAATTGAACTGTGACTTCCTGGTTCATTAGATACTCAACCACTGAACCAAGCCAGCTAAGCAAGAACAAACTATTGAAATATGCTACAACATAAGTGAACCTCAAAAACATTATACTAAATAAAAGAAATCAAACACAAAAGACCACATACTATATGATTCTATTTATCTAAGATGTCGGTAAGAGGCAATCTATAGAGATAGAAATAGATTAGTGATTTTCTAAGGCTGAGGGCAGGAATAGGGATTAACTATAAGTGGTCATGAGCCATTTTATGGGGAGAAATAAATGTCCCAAAACTGGATTATGATGATGGTTGCACAACAGG
This sequence comes from Lasiurus cinereus, assembly GCA_011751065.1. Lineage (NCBI taxonomy): Eukaryota > Metazoa > Chordata > Mammalia > Chiroptera > Vespertilionidae > Lasiurus > Lasiurus cinereus. Next base: position 15,348,082 of record JAAGEH010000226.1, on the reverse strand, counting down.
ATAAATTTACTGAAAGTCATTGAGCTGTAAATTTAAAATGCATATATGTAAACTATATGCATGTATGTAAATTTTATATATAAATTATAGCTCAATAAAGTTGTTTTAAAAATAAAGTGAGAAATTTAAATAGCAGATTCGACATTGTCAAAATTGTAATATGGATTCAAAGAAATTATATAAAATGCAGAACAAAAAGAGATGGAAAATACGAAAGAGAGGGAAAGTTAGGAGGACTATGAGAAGGCCAATATATATCTAATAGGAGTCCCACAGAGAGAATGGAGAAAAAAAAGAGAGGAAAACTTTTTCTCAAAGAAATTAAGGTTGAAAATTTTCTAAAACTAATGAAAGACATCAATCACAAACAAATAAGAAAAAGAATAAACGTAGGAGACAAGTTTAGGGAGACAGAGCCAAGCTAGATTAGAGTCGACATTGAAGGGGCCTCTAAAGATTTGGATTTATTGACCCAACACAAAAATAATCCCCAGTCGATCCGTTATGGATCTTCTCTTTTTTTCTTAATTAAGTCGACCCTTGTTTTACAGTAACTAGAGAAATTCTATAATTTTAAAACTGAAAAGACAGCTTTCTAAAAGTGCCAGTGCATTTTCCATTGGAACCCTAAAGAGTCCCCAAGTCCAAGTTAAACCTGAGCCTGGAAGACATGGGAAGCCCCAGGTTACTGCTGGGACATATTCATGCTCATCAGGCAGACGGTGGGCACTGCCTCAGCCTCCCTGTATATTTTCTTTAAACTCCTATTAATTTAACAGGCTTGGGAAAAGGGTGAGTCATAAAGGTGGAAAAATATTTTGGCTGTGGCTTTGGTGAAAGGTGAAATGCATTAACCTTGCAATGAGTCATCATCACCTCAGGCAGCTTAAAAGAAGAAAACAACCTTCACCCACCACGGTGGGTAAAGACTTCAGAATATGTCTGACACTCTGGCAGGATCTGGTAACTTCTTGTCTGGCGCGGGTGCAGCCTGGTGTGAGTTTAGTTTCTCCAGAAGAAGGCCTGAAATGACTTGTTTCCAACGGGCAGCCTGGAGGGCTGGCTCTTCCACCTCCCAGAGCTCAGCGGGAGACACAGCTGCAACCCACCTGCTTCCACGGGGCCAGTTTCATTCCACTGTGAAGGACGGACTAGCTGGTGCCAATGGAGGCCCTAAAGGAGACATGCTTTAAAAATCAGGCGTAGCCCATTAAAGGCTAAGAAAATGACATTGGTAATAAAATTATGTGGAATTACTTCTCTGAACTGTGACTGCCAGCTCATTTAAAGTAAACCCTAACAACTCATTAGTAGGTTTAAATAGGAACAAAATTAACTGTTCTTCCATTATATCGTTCTAGAAAAATAATCACAAATCCTTTAACCTTATTTTTAAAAATGAAAACTGCCTGAATATCACGTTCAGGCATGTATTACTGTCACGTGTTTTCAAAGAAGCTAAGGGCCCCAGATTAGCTATTGGAGATTGGGAAGGGAGGGAAGGTCTCTTAAACTGCGTGAGTAAATAAATGCTTGTTTACTTACATCACCATTAGAGAACAGCTGCAGGCCTCCCATAGGCAAGGGAGGCAGCAGGAGGTACTGCCCAGATGTGGACTTGAATCTGAAACTAGCCATTCTTAGCATGTGACCTTGACCAAGTTACTTAGCCTTGCTGAACCTCAGCTTTCTCCAAATCAAATGAGGGGATAACACCTCTTGCAGGATGGGTATGAGGAGTTATTGAGATGACAAATGTACCATTCCTTGGTACTTAATAATGTCAGCTCCCTTCTGTCTTCCCTCCCTAAAAGCCTCAAACCTTCATGGCACTGGCAGCTGGGCTGGTGAGCTAGTTCAAGCCCAAGAAAGGAGTGGGTAGCATTGGATGGGCAAAGGAGAAATGAGAGAATGTTCTTGACAGCAGGAAAAGCCTGAGCTATTCTGAGGGGTTATTGGGAGACAGTTAGTATTAACCATCCAGCTGTGATGAGGAGTCAAGAGTGGCTGGAAAAGTGGGTATTTGGCAAAATTTTATTCTTTGTTTTACATAGGTATAAATCCCTTAACACAGTGCTTTCAAATTAAATACGCCTACTTCATAGCACTGCCCTTCATCCATGTATTCCCCACTATTTATTAAGTGCATTTAATAATTGCCTACTATGGGCCAGCATTCCATTGGATATCATACAAACAAAATGAAACAAAGCCTCTGTGTTTATGGAGCTTGCACATCATGAGTAGAGACAGACATTAGCCACATGCTCGGACAAATCAAGGTGATGTTACCTCTGAGAAGTGCAAACGAGATACTAGTGCCATGAGAAGATATGGGGACATGGGAGGCCCTCTAGTGAGCAAAAGGCCCAGATGGTTTCCCTGAGGCAAAGAGGACAAAGTTGCTCAAGGCACAAAGGTTAACAAAAGGTGAAACAGAAGGTGGAAGAGCCTGGCTGGCAGAGGCAACAGAGAAAGGGAGGTGGAGCTAAAGATGGCAGAGGATGTCTGGGCCCAGCAGACTCGGTGGTGAGCTCCTGTAGAGTCCTTAAGCACATTGCTCAAAAAAGCCCCACGGCCTCGGTCAGAGCTCATAGTGATCATGAAGGGCAGCATCCAAATGCTTTCAGCGAAGACACCTTACAGAGGAAACTGTTCGGGGGGTGGGGGGGGGGGTTATTTGTGGGCTGGCTCCTTTTAACCCCTCAGTGGTTTCACATAATGACAACTGATCATGCCTTCCGCACAGGTAAGCTGGACAAAACAGTTAATGCTGCTGTAGCCTGAATGTATACTTATCTTGCTGAATGGGCAAAATTGCTTTCCTTATTCCAAACAATGCCATAAATGACAGGTAGGTGTGACAAAGAGGCATAAGAGAAACAGTAAGTATTTCGATAATATTATCTGCATTGTTAAAAGACACCAAGAAAGCATTAAAAAAAAAACTTACACAAAAAGGAGTGTGCCTATTTTAATTTACAAATTGTCAATTTTGTGTACATTGATAAAACTATAAGTTTACATCTCTACCTATATCAGGCATATAGGATAATTGTACAACTCTATGAATAAAATAATCTCTGTATTGTTTATGCACTAATATATTTTGTGTTGAATGAAGAGCAATATAATATTGGCATCTACTAGTTGAAACTCTGTAGAAAATTGACATTTTTTTGTTTGTTTTTTTTCCAGAAATTTCTATTTAAGAGTATAAATTTTTAAAAGCACACAGACACATTCCTGGAGTGTAGACATTTCAAGGTGAAATACTTAAAAGACTCAGACTCCACAAGCCCGGCTTTCCCAATAATCTGTCATCACTGGAAATCTTGAAGGTACTGAGTGGAATATAATCATTTTAGCAGTGCTTTTTCTTAATTTTTTGCTCAAGCCAAATGTTTTTGGCTAAATCCTTGATGCAATGAGCAACTCTCATTAAACCTTAAAGATTGGGATATGTGTCACAGTGGAATAAAAGGACCCTTTAATTGCCTTTCCAGTTTGCAAAGTACTTTCAAATGAATTGCTTTATGAAACTGGGTATGAAAAGGCCTGCTTTTTCTTTCAGTGCCCATGACTTTGAGCTATTCGTTTCATTTACATTGTTAGGATATCACGTACCACATTTCAAGCTGTAATTTGGAACCCATTTCATCATGGGTGCATATGCAAGGTATCCAGAAGGATCTAGAATGAGATGGAGAGCACATTTCTCCCAGTCACACAAGCTATAAACTGCAGCCAGTTAAGTCTGTCGTGCTCCAGGATAAGTTGTAATTTATTTTTATTATTATTTATTCATTCATTTTCCTTCTTTTCTTTTTAATCTCACCCAAGGATATTTTTCCACTGATTTTTAGAAAGAGTAGAAGAGAGAAGGAAAGAGAGAGAAACTTCAATGTGAAAGGAACATATCGATTGGTTGCCTCCTGCACGAGTCCCAACCAGGGTCTGGGCCCTGCAATTGAGGTACATGCCCTTGACCAGAATCAAACCCAGGACCTTTCAGTTTGCAGGCCGATGCTCTGTCCACTGAGCCAAACTGGCTATTATTTTTCATTTCTCAAACCAACCTGCTACTTGAAAAAAAAGTTTTAAAAATAATTACAACTTTTTCTTCTAGAACCAACTTGATTACAGATTGAACAGATGAGTCCTTTCACTGTGAGGTGGGGTTCCTGGGAGAGACAGCATGAATGCGAGAGTCTGTACTCTGCAGTGCACTTGTCCTTCGGGTGCACCCACCCAGCAGCAGCCTGCAGGTCCCACTCCTCCTCAGCCCATCTTAATTCTGATACTTTCTTGTCTGTTTGTTACCTAAAATGCCTAAACACAGAAGAATATTAACACGCTTGGGCTGCCATAAGGAAGTATCACAAACTGAGTGACTTAAACAACAGAAATGTATTCTCTCGCAGTTCTGGAGGCTGGAAGTCTGAGATTAGGGTGTCCGCAGGGCTGATTCCTTCTGAGAGTGGGAGGGAGAATCTGTCCCAGGCCCCTCCCCCAGCTTCTGATGGTTCACTGGCCATCTTTGACGTCTTTTGCCTTGCAAAGCATCACCTCTATCTCTGCCTGCATCTTCATATGATGGTCACCCTGCATGTATATCTTTCTCCAAATTTCTTCTTTATGTAGCAACACAGTCATATTGGCTTAAAGGCCCACCGTACTCCAGCATAACCTCATTTTAACCTAATTATTTTCATTTCAAACTACCCTATCCCCAAATAAGATTATATTCTGAGGTCCTGGGGCCTTAAACATGTGAATTCTGAGGTGACACAATCCCAACTCATAACATGTGTCATGTAATGTATAAATTGCAGGTTAACATATCATAAAGGCACTGAAATGATACATACTAAGCAATTGACCATAGTTACTGCTGGGGTTGAGAGAAAAATAGACCAGAATGGGAGTAGAAGTCAAAGGGGATTTAATTTCAATGGTAATATCTTCATTTTTTTACAAGGAGAAGTGTATTGCCTACGTAAGTGGGAATTAATATAACTAAACTGAGGTTTCATAATGATTCCCAGTGGAAATGGTATCAGCTGCCAAGGCATGTGTTGGACATTTGTGGAGGGTTCTGTTGGCTGTTGCAATGACTGTGGGCACTTCTGGCAGGCAGTGGATGGAGACTGGGGGTGCCAGACATCCTGTGGTCCTCAGGATCATCTCCCATAGAGAAGAACTGTCTGTGTCCTTTATAAAATCCAAATGACTTTTGACATGATTTTAATATACACTGAATTTTCCAGGAATGCAACCTGTGTACCTATGGGGGAGATCGGGGAGATCATACTTTGTGTGGTTCAGAACATTTCCATGACTTTCCCCCTTATTGAAAAACTATGTCACCAATGGCAATATCACTGTCAATATTTGAGTCACCCCCAGAACATGCCTATGGTGTGCTGCACTGGAAGCTGTCACATTCGTGGTGATTCTTTTTGCAGGTATCCACTTAGTTCTGGTTTCTACTGTGTGTCTGTCAAGCCTTCAGCTACTGAAGCATGTCTTACATGATTATACACTTCTTTAATTCTATTTTTCCTTTACAACAAAGGTTGAGCTCTATGAGTATTTTTTAAACACATGTTCAGGTAGATTATTATTTACTAATTTTATTTCAGGGTAGTCAAGGGGATGTTACAAAATATTTCTTGTGAATGGGAGCATTTGTCCTGAGAGTGCTGAGCACTGCCAGCTTCTCTGGTGGTCCGAAGAAGACATATGGATGACCTAACGCAAAGCTTTGGCGACGGAGCAGAGGGAACGTATGCAGGAGATATTTTGAAAGCAAAAATAAATCAAAGGGATGGAACGGTGTATCATATTTTAGATTTAAATGGATGGGACTGTCAAAAATGCCTCTGAGGTGTTTAACTTGGGCTACATGAAAAATATAAATGCAAGGAGAAGGGTGCTGGATTCAAAGTGGGACATTTCATCCCAAGGCACCGATGGGGCAAGAGGGAGATGTCCACAGACATTAAATGGCAAATGTATGACTAAAGGATCCTTAATTGGAGGTGACCATACGACCAGGATTGCTAGAACCTTGACAATGGAGGTCATAAAAAAGTCTTGTCATTCTTCAATCTTATCTCCCTGCTGAGCTTGATGCTTCTCAACATAAAAAGCAAAACCCAGCAAGCAACAACAAAACACAAACCCCAGGACATATATCACTTGCTTACTCCTCACAATGCCTAGCATAGCACTAGATACCCTAGAACCATCTAACCCCACCAGTCAACTGGTTTTGCATAGCCCTTTTTCTCCTGGAGCATTCAGGAAGAGGGAAGGACATACCTGCCATGATTGGGCTTCAGCAAGCAAGACATCCTCGGACCTGTGGGAAGATTTCTCCCGAAGCTCAGACTACCTCAAGGCTCAGAGTCCTCAGGCAGGCAGAGAGAAGACCATCTTACCTGACCACTCCACTTGCCATGCAGGGAGTTGTATCTTGTCACCTGTGAGAGAGGCCATTTCTCCCACCAACAATATTAGACTAAACCATAACTAAAATAATATCAGGGGAAGTGTTACTCCCCAAAACCCTTATCTAGCACAGATTCAGAATGAAAAAGAAAAAAGCCATGATCATCGAAAGCCACATCCCACACTCAGTGGCACTCGCACTCCTGACAGTGACATGACAGTCTCAGGGGTACTCCCCCTGGCTCCATTTCTCCTTCCACTTGCCTGCCAGGAGATCCAATATGGGATAGGAGAGCTGTCACCCAGAGCACATACCTGTGGTCACATAAACACATAAACACTTTCCCTAGCAGCCATGCTCTCCAGTGCTGGCCATGAGGGGCAGCTGACGGCCACACAGGGGAGACCACGCCGAGCGCTGGCCGCTGCTCACATCCACCGTCCACCCTGGCAGGAAATGGGTTCCAGATGTGGCCCCAGCTGAGACTCTCAAGGAGTCAGACTGTTATAAATGGGCCTCTGGGCCTGGGTCTCCAGCCTTCAGTAAGCTCCCTGGACAAAGCTGAGAAAGGGTGGGGAGAAAGGTGGGGATAATGTAAGACTATTCTGTACTGCAAGGCACAGTTTCAGTGGGAAGATGACAGTGTGTTTTGAGTTTTCAGGTCCTGTTTTTATTTTGGTTTTTTTTTGGGAGATGATGGGGTGTGTGTGTGTGTGTGTGTGTGTGTGTGTGTGTGTGTAGTGTGTGTGTATGTGTGTGTGTGTGTGTGTGTGTAGTGTGTGTGTGTGTGTGTAGGGAGGAGGTGAACAAAGGAAATGGGGGAAGGGAAGAGAAGATCCTATTTCAGTTACAAAAAGGTATTGTGCATTTTAGATAAACTAAAATAATAATATAGTCCCATGTCAACCCAAGAAATTTAAAAAAAAAAAACACGTAAAAAAGAGATCAATCCTCTATCTTTGTTTCACCTTTTTTGTATGTGGATACTTTGAATTGTGGGAACAGATTACCTAACTCAAGTTTGTTACAGATCTTTGTTAATAGCATTCAACTAGAATAGTTTTTATTCTAAATTTCCACATTTTACACATGCGGAACCTTAGAATCTCTATACTGGTACTTTGGCAGCTTAATTTTATTTTTATTTATAGGGATAATCGCTTTAAAATCTCATTTGAAAGTAGAATTTAAGTAATATAAGATCTCGACAGCCTGAGAAAAGTAAACAGTGAGTGACCTAACCTCTGAAGTTCTCCATAAATGGAAAATTTTAGCTTGGGGGTGAGGAGGTGTGTCTAAGCCTAAACTGCCGGGCTCAGAATTGATTGTTCTCCAGAATCACGGTAAGATAAGCAGGCAGTTCTATATCAGGCCCTCCAATGAGCAGCAGCTGAGGAGTGCCTAAGTCCTGAGACAGGCGACATTGGCCATTTATCCTCTATTCGGAGCTACTACCTGATGAACCTAAGAGTCACTGCCAAGGTCACTGAGTGAACTTGGATGAGATAACCCCTCTAGTTCTCAGTTTCTTCTTTTGTAAAGTGAAAGATTAGACTACAGCCCAATGTAGCTTAGAGTTTCAGAGATAAATTTTTAAAAGCCTAATATGTTTTAAGCATCATTCAAACTCATCATTCATGTAGGATCTGTTATTTTCTTATTAAGCTGTAGGCAGACTTCAGATGTTCTGATAGTAAATTCTTTTCTGTTACACATATTAAAACTTTTCTCCAGTTTAATTACAGTTATTTGACTTTGTCTATGGGGATTTTGTGTGAATAAAAGTTTTCCTTCCTCTTTCTTCTTTAAATATTGTATACGTATATCCAAATGTACAGATTCCTTCGCACAATCAGTATTGTATGAGTGGGTGGGGGGTGTTAGTCCAGTCTCTTTTGTCCTTCCTTCTACTTGTCTCAGTCCCCTCTCTCTCTCAATCTTAACTCCTTTTGGTTTCCTGCCCTGAGCCCCTCCAATTCAGCTGTATGGGAAGCAATAAAGAAAGACATGAGATTGAAAAGTAAAAATGGGGGAAAATATAATAGGCAAATACTACCAACTAAAAGGAAGTTGTTATAAATATGTTACTATCAAACAAATTACACTTTAAACAAAAAGCAATATTATGAATAAAGAGGTTTACCACATAATGATAACTGATTTATTTCACCAAGAAAGTGTTCTAAACTGAATGCACCCAATACCAGAGCCTTGTATTACACTGAGCCAAATTTTACTAGATTAAGAGAAAAATTGCATTCTCCAGAGTTGTCTTTTTCTCTTTTCCTGAAAGCACAGAGTTGATTGTCACAGAGGCCTGAGGATAGAATTTGAGATACATGGGAAGAGAAGCAAATAACTGAAATATATTTTACTAATAGGAAAATCATATCCATTTTTCTTGGGAGGCAGTACCAATCAAAGGGATCAGAAGAGATCATTTTGTTTACAGAAGAGCAAAAGAAGTCAAGGTAGCTTTAGAGGAAAGATGCTGAAAGTAAGTGAGAAACCAAGCTTTCAAGGACATTTCCTGGAAAAAAAAAATTTCTAGGTTTTGGCAGTTTGTGTGTGTTTTGCATTTAATTTCAAAGTTCAGTGTTTCAACACTTGGTTAAGGGATCATTTATAATTGGGACCTGCCTGACCACAGTCAGCAAACCTTCTTCACCTCCAGGAGGTTTGGGAAATCAAAACAGAGCCTATCTGCCAGCGAGCTGTGGTCCTCATCAAATAAAGCAGCCACAACTGGCATGCCTCTGCTCGGGATGGCCTGGGCTACCCGATGCTGAGACGAAAATATCTCCAGGCTGCTTGAAACATGGGTAAATTCATAGCATAGAAACCAGCCTGTGTGAAACCCCTCACTTGTAGCCAATCGGTATGTGGTTTGTGGGAAGAAGAGAGGTTTAATTTCTATTTCTTTCCATCCCATGTCCTAAGCACAAAAATTGTTGTTGAACATTCAGCTTGTGGCTCTAGTACTTTACCCATCCTGAAATGTGAGGGGGGAGGTGTATACTCTCCTAAAATCATCTTGCACAAAGATTTCTCCCAGGGGAAAAGGGACTCATGCACTTGAAATAAGAAGAATGGTGAGGTGTTTATTTGCCAATGTTCTTACCAAATAACATTAGTCATAGAAAAAAAAGTAGTTTTCAAAATAAAATAGCCTTACTAATAACACCTCTCTCCCACAAAATAAAGGTGCTAATAACGCCTTATTGGGTTGTTTCAACTGCTACCATTATCAATGTTTCATGAACCCGAACTATATGACAAATATATGAAGTGCCAGTGGAAACTGGACAAAGGAAAGGAAAAAGCAGGTGTATGAAATCACCAGGCCAGAAGTCGAAGAATTTCATCCTAAAGAGCTTTTAGATGACCTTAAGAAACTATAGTCGCACAAAAACTTTAAGAATGGTCCTACAGATTTTCATTTAGCATCATCCTTCTAAAGCATTCTAAAGTTTTCTTCCATTCTTTAAAGTCAGATGAACAAACCAAAGCTCATCATCATAAAACCTCCTGCTTTTTTATTTATGTTCCATCAACTCTACAGAGATGTATGGCAGACATGCTTCTCTGCCCTCACCCATGTGTCCAGTCAGTTATCAACCTCCAGATGTCACTCACAGATGTTTCCAACCCCCTCATCAGACACTGCAGGTCTTACCTGGACTATTGCGATTGCATTAGCATTGGTGTTCTCCAATTTTTCTCTTTAGGATCCATTCTATGTGCTTTTTTTTCCCCCCCAGAATAATCCTCCTAAGAAACATATATGGCTCATCCAACAAAATAACTTAAGAAGTTCTCAATTTCTAACCATTTTCAGTCAATATCGAAGCCCTCTCTACCATTCTTCCAGACTAATGCCCAACTAAGTTCCTGCTATCCCTTATAGGTACCAGATAGGTCCAACTAATCGCTGTCCATGAACCACTATACATCTTTTTGCTTCAATGTCGTTCCAATTATTCCCTCTACTTAAAAATGCCATTCTCTCAACTCCAGCCAACAAAGTCTGTACCTCTGTCAAGGCTAAGGTCAAATTCTACATCCACATTAATGCTTTTCCTGAATCTCTGCTCTGAACATCCCCCCACTCTGTACATCCCCAATGTGCTTTGTCACATTCTCTCTTCATTGATAAGTAGAGGCCCTATGCATGATATTCATGCAAGGGGTTTGGCTCTTGTAGCCCCAGCTTCATCTGGAAGGTCATCCAGAAGGACGTCCGGAAAGTCATTTGGCTATCTGGTTTAATTAGCATATTATGCTTTTATTATTATAGATAACAAAGCATGGGACATCACCTATACCATCAATCTTCCTCCCTGTGACCAAAGAAGACACCATTGACATTGACACTCTCTCTTACTAAACCCAGACCTGCTCTCAGACTTCATCTCAACACCAGACTTCAGGCAGCCACTATGAAGTCACTGAAGTTGATACATGAAAGAAAGACCTGTATCAGAGCAAATACCCAATAAATGGTAGCGATTATTATCATTATACCCTGCAGACTACTCATCACATAAAAGAGGAGATTATTGAAGATAAGATTATTTCTTAAACAAACTGCTCCTAAAATGTTATTCAACATTTCTTCACTCTGGACTTAATGGAGAAGGAGAACACGTCTACTCCTGGCAAGTCAGAGTTGTTCTGTCATGCTGAAGAAAACGATGCTGTTTTCCAAAGCAAAATGTCATGATTCCTCTCTCTTCGTGCACATGCCGATTTGTAATAAATGCTATCATTCCTCCAGTTCAGAATGAGTTGCAATTTTATCAACCCCAGAGAAATTTGAGGAAATTATGTCATCTCTGATTTTCCAGGATGGCTGGTGCTGTTTGAGCTCGCCGTAACAGCTGCATTCCCATGGAAAAGCTGGGTCCTGTTTGAAGTGCTGTATTTGTGTGGATAATTTGACTGTCTGGGTGTTTCCCCAAGAGAACAGGTGAGGAGGAAATGTGCACGTGGGAGCACATGTGGAAACATCTGTTCTTAGATGTCATCGGTAGACTCAGGGTGCTTTCGAGTTTACTCTTCCAACAGCTTAAGTACTTCTGCAGTGATTGCTGTTCACATGCTTTCTTGTCACCCTGTAGTGATGACAGTGATTATGATGACTTTAATATTGCTGGTGACGATGGTACATCCCTCTCTACAATGTTCAAATAGAGGAATGGCTAGCAATTAAATATAAATAGGGACGAGGGGAAGTAAGACAGGGACACTCAAATTAAAAATTATAAAACTTTGGACAAAAGGAAGTGTCTAAGCCCCACTACAAAATTGGGACCAGTAGCTACTCCCCACTTCTTTAGGGCCTCGTTCCACGTTGAATGGTAAGTCTGAGAAGGGAATGGAGGGTGAAACCATGTCCAGACACTCCATTTGTATGGGAGATTTTAAATTCAATGTCGGAAGTCCTAACACCTCAAACTTCATCTCAATTTTAGACCTTTTACAACATTATTTCTCCTTCCTTAAGAGGACTTCAGGGACTGGAATTATTTGCCCACCCCCAATGTTCCTTATATCACTCATTCCCCTACAGCAATTAACTCCAGCTTTCTTCATGTTTGTGTTGCTTTACTGGACTGTTTCTTTGGGGAAGAGAATCCAGTTTCCATAGTGATGACAGAATAATCCATTGTGGTGTCTTTTCACCCTCTCGGGGCACCAGTCACTAGGGTGGAGCAGAAGACCACCCTCGGTGCCACGTATGCTCCTCACCTCTCACCATGTGGATTTTATCCCAAGTGGAACCAATGAAGATGATCATGTTCCAGTGGTTGGGTTTGAAGTTGGGCTGAACATGCTTTTGCTGTTCTCCTTGACTTATAACTTCGGATATTGATTTATTATAACTTTTTAACTTCAGCCCTGGAATCTAATCTTGTGAGATGCTAATTAGTATATTTTTATCCCTGAAATTTATACAATTCCCTGATCATGGGAGAAAATCCAGTAGAAACTTTTTTTTGAAACTTTTCTATCCTGAATTAGGGTGCCTAAGGAAAACAAATAAACAAAATAAGATTTGATAATTTTTTCTTCTCCCTTCTCTTTCTTTATTTAAATATCTAAAAACCTAGATTATCCAGACAACAGAATAGCCTGCCCAGGATCTTTCTTTTGCAGATCTTGTTTGAGAGAATTTAGGTAAATTTAAAGCATGAGCCAAGACAGGTTGTTAGTATGGAAAAGCCACTGAAAACAGTTTAGGTGGGCTCACAAGTTCAGTGGGGTGGAAGCTCAGGGAATCTCCAGGGCAGGGCAAACAGAGTTATGGTGACTCAAATATGGCATCTTCCTACCAGCTCTATGGGGGGGGGGGGGGGCACTCATAAAAGTAACAATGACCTCTGCCAGCACTTCTGTCTAGCAGAAAGTTGCCCCTCCAGCTTCATGCTGATGCCAGATAATTCAGTTCCTCCCCTGACCTTCCTGGTGCCTGTCAAACTGCTGGCCCAGTTGTGGAAGTTAGAGCAAGTAAGCCTAAGTAAGTCCATGCTTGGGCCCTTTAGGAGGAAATTCTGGGATTCTAGCTCCCTTCTTTCTCACTCAGCCACAATCCCCTCTGGTTTTTATAGCCAGAAATTATGGACTCTTCTCTTCCTGGCACTGGAACCCTGAGATGGTGACCTAGTGTGGGGCTGGGACCCTTCACTCCACAGAGTAGCCCTCCATAGCTGAGATATCCCTCTCAATCTGCCACACATGGGTATGGGACCAGCTCATTCCTTGTTTCTGCTCCTCCTAGTTTCGCTGTGGCTTCTTCTTTATATCCTTAGTTGTAAGACTTCTGCTCAGCTAGATTTCAGGTGGTTTGGAATAAAGATTATTCTGTGGGTTAGTTGTAATTTTGATGTGGTTGTAGGGGTGTATGGGCATCACATTTACTTATATCTCCATCTTGACTAGAAAACCCTACCATTTTCTTACAGCTCACATTTGGTACCATATTATTACAAAACAGATCTTTTTTGGAAGATGCTAAACTTGTCCTGGAATAAAAGTATTTAGAGGCCTTTGGATACCTGAGTCCCAGATACTGTGCTTTTTTTTTTTTTTCCTGCAGAAACATTATTACATTCTACTGCTTATGATAATGAAAATGCTAATGTGCTTATGCCCACAAACTTTGACATTCAAACAAGAGCTTATAATTCTTATTAAATCTAAGAAATCTGATTCCCCAGAAACATGAGCTTCTCTGACAGTTTTACATCCTCTATACAGAACCTGAGTCTCTGTCATTGTATCTCTTAAGGTCTCTGCTGTGTCACTAAGAAATTGGAGCAAAGATAATAGCTCAGGTTCTGGCAAATACTGTGGACAGTCAAGACAGTCAACCAACCTTTTCTTTTTTTCCAGAAGAGCATGCCTCTGGACAAGAAAAAATTCTCAGGCTGAGTTCTTGCCAATGCCACTCAGCTGTGAGAAACGGGTTAGTGTGTATTAGTGGCTTGCCTTCTTCATTCCTAGGAGTAAATATAAGATATTTGCTTATTCTCTGAGTAACTTCTTATGCCAAGGAAAATTCCCAGAAAAGATAGGGGTGACAGACCTCAAAAATATTCTGCTAAGTGAAAGAAGCCAGCGAGGAAAAAACCACATATTGTATGATCCCACACATAAAATAACCAGAACAGGCAAATCTATAAAGACAGAGCGTGTTTTTGCCTGGGTCTGGGAGTAGGAACAGGGATTTACTGTAAATGGGCCCAAGGAATCCCTTTGGGGTGATGGAAACGTTTTAAAACTGATTGTGGTGATGGTTGAACAACTCCATAAAATTTTAAAATATATTTTATTGAATTTTTTACAGAAAGGAAGGGAGAGAGATAGTCAGAAACATCGATGAGAGAGAAACATCCATCAGCTGCCTCCTGCACACCCCTCACTGGGGATGTGCCGCATCCAAGGTACATCGAACCTGGGATCTTTCAATCTGCAGGCTGACGCTCTATCTACTGAGCCAAACTGGTTTCAGCGAACAACTCCATAAATTTAGTAAAAGTAGTTGAATTATACATTTAAAGCAGATACATTTTATGTATTTAAAAACACAATGGCTATCTAACAAGGTAATTAACAGTATAACCTTTTCTAACATATGGAATATACTATGTTCAGAAAAAAAGCAGTCACTTGTAATTGCACACCTGCATCCAAAGAAATTCAGAGAATTTGCTCAGTTTGAATTATATTTCAGTAATAGTTATGAAATGAATATGCAGTCATGCCATGCATGCTTCCACTGTACAATAGCTTCTCCCTCAGCCTGTAGTTTTCGCTATTACATTTTAAATCTATGATTTTAAGCAAAGCCCTGTAATCTAGGCGTTGTTGGGATTCCTAGGGAAATTCCAAACAAATTTATTGGAATTACCCCTTTTAAACATTATCCAGAACTACTTACATGTCTTTAATCTGTTTATGCCATTATAGTAGCTTTTTATTCTGATAGGATTTTTAACCTACAGAAAAGTCAAAAGAATAGTACAAAGAATTCCAAATGTCATTAGCCAGATTTATGAATTGCTTACATTTTTACCATTTCATCTTCATTATTTCTCTATATATATTTTTATGTATTTTTCTTTCTCAGATACAAATATGTTGCATGTGCATAGGAAAAGCAAGATTAATTATCAAATTACTTAAATAACTTTTCCTGCTTCCATAGAAAAAAATCATTGTTAACAAATGCTTTATTACTCTTCATAGAGTTTTTGAGAGAAGCAAACAAAATAATCTCTGTTAAATTGGTTTGCAAATTGTGATGTGTATATACAAATATGAGTTACTATGAGAAACAAAACAAAAACAGTCCATTCTAGTTTCCCCTTGCAGTTGAACTGGCAATGACCTTGTACTTTATATCTCTCTTTGTATGTAAAGTGACTTCTTTGGAAGGCAGTGTAGAGGCTTGGATTGGTCACAGCTGAGCTGACTGATTTTTGGACTGACCATAATGGCTAACTGGAAATCCCCGGCAAAATAGAAGCAATCATCACACTTATATGATATACATCATAGGACATTCATAGGTAGAGACACCTGTGTGATCATAGACCACACAAAGGAAATGAACCAACACTGGTAACTGTGTTTTGTAATTGTTTTTCCTGGTCATCCATGTCTAAGACATTGGTCTTCCATCAATGATCATGTGTAGTTGGAATCACAACAGACAAAGCACATCTGAGCCAACGCTAATCAGAGGCAGTTCATAGAAAGGACCCCTGGCTGCGATCCTGCTGACAATGGATAGAGAGGAGAACAAATAATGGGGAATGAAAAGGAGCTGTGCTAACAAGGAACATGTTAAAACAACAGCCACCACAAGTGCCCCCATCTCTGTGTTTATCATGTGCTTTCCCTCCAGCAGCCACCCTAGTCTAAAGTTTCTCATAATGAACTCTCTTAGCCTCATGGAACCTCACAGATCCTGTGCAGACGCCCAGCGGGTGTGGACAGCAGCAGTGGCTGTAAACATAGACATGAACTGCTCCTGGAAAGTGGCTTGAGACAACACTCTGCCATGGCAAGGTGTTCCAAAGCCATAGGGAAGTCTTGTTCACAGGAACGTGAGCACTTCTGTGCGTAAACATGTGCACAACTGGGTGCTAGTGCATTTGCAGGTGTGCGATTGGGTCCATGTCTAAACCATGCTGTTGTGGAAATTATCCCCCAATCTCAGCATTGCTTCTGTTGTTGAAGAAAGTGAATTGGTCCACATGCTAGGTCTGATCAGCATTTTGTACGGTCAAGCAAAGATGATAAATCTGAATTTTTTTAATATATATTTTTTATTGATTTTTTACAGAGAGGAAGGGAGAGGGATAGAGAGATAGAGATATCAATGAGACAGAGACATTGATCAGCCGCCTCCTGCACACTCCCCACTGGGGATGTGCCCACAACCAGGATACATGCTCTTGACCGGAATCGAAGCCGGGACCTTTTAGTCCACAGGCCAACGCTCTGTTCACTGAGCCAAACCAGTTTCGGCATAAATCTGAATTTTTAACTGTAACTAGATCACACACAGAACTTCTGCCCAAGCCCACCTCAAACTTTATTTGAGTATATTAATAAGATTGTCCATTGAATTTAACACAATATGAGAGACTAATGACTTGGAAAAGAACTTTCTTGACTGTTGCCAGTCACCTATTGATTTATGATCATCATTGTCTAACTAAAAAAGTCTCCTATGACTCTTAAGTTTAAAATGTTAAACATGACCCCAAATCTGGCATCCTGGGGACTAGTGCATTGAAGAGATGGATTAAACTAAAACAAGAGGCAGGGACATACCTAAATATTCCTGTAAGAGATGGAGAAGATGCTCAAAGCCAAGACAACTAGGAAGAAGAGGAGGACTGCAGTATGTTTGGCCTGAAGAAGAGAAATCCTAAAGTCTTCAACTGGCTGTTAGAGCTAGATCTAGTATTAACCTATAGATAGATTAATATTCAATATTAAGAAGGTATTTCTAATTATCATAGTTAATTTTAAAATCAAATGGATGACTACTGAAGAGACAGAGTTTCTATTGTTGAAGTTGTTCAACAGTGTTACTTTCCTAAGTTAGAATCCAATGAGAAGCAAATAGAGAACAGACTGCATCTGTATCCCACAGCTTAGCACAGATCCCAGCATGTGGCAGGTATCCAAACACCACTGGTTAGATGAAGTATGCCCAGGGTTCCTTTCCAGCTAATTATTTGGTTCAGTGAAGTCTTGGGAGGGAACAGGAGTGTGGGAATGCAAAGATACACTAGGGAAAGCGGGGGGCATAGCATGCTTTAGATAATACATAATTGATACATACTTTGGAAAATACTTTCAAATATTTCAAAGCAAAATTCCTTGGAGCATAAACAGTGGCCAGTTCTGTGGTGCCTATCTTAGTTAGGGTATTGCCAGCTGTTGTAACACATAAGCACTAATATTTCAATGACTTGATGTAATGAAAGTTTATTCTTGCAGACATAGTGGGCAATTTAGGTGGTTCTGGAGAATAGCCAACTCTCCCACATGGAGATTCAGACACCCAGGTTATGTCTGTCTTAAAGCTCTGCCTTCCCTTAAGACTCCAGAGTCATTTTCAAGAGCAAGGGCTTGAAGGGGCAGGAATACAAACATTTTATGGCTTACATATGACACACATTTGTGCTGTTCCCATTGCATAGACGACTTTCATCCATGCCTAACTGCAAGGGATGCTGGGAGTTATTGCCAATAATTTTGGTGGACAGCTAGTAGTCTCCTCTGCTATACTCACATGCATCCTTCTTCCCACACATAGATAACACTCAGTACCTCTCAGAGACCCATCTATTAAAGCAACTATTTCAAAGATTAATTTTTTTTGAGAATTCATCACTAAATCAAGTGGCTAAGGATATGCTGATAAACTTTGCGGGAGTCCAATAAAATGTTGAGAAATCTGCCAAAGTCATATTGGAGGAATTTACTTTCCAAGCAAGAGAACCGATGACTCTGTAAGCTGGCATTCTGAGGCCAACAACTACATTTAATGTCATATTCAATTCCCCCTTTGAACAGTGAGAGGGATATCTCAGATGCTGACCTGAGATGATACATTCTAGTTTTTCAACTATTCTGACTGTATAAAGAGATTCTTTAATACCTAGCCAATGTTTCACTCTTCATGGCAGCAAGCCAAAGCATTTTGCTCTTGTCTGTCAGTGGATAAAGTTTGCCATGCCAATAAAAAGAACAGCAAGATCAAACATGATGAAGGACTAATACCTTTGCATTCCTGTCTCCTGCCTTTTCTAGTACAGAGTGACTGGCACATTCTTGCTCCGTGACGATCTGAGTTATATCCAGGATTACAATATCTTCAGAGTTCTCAGGAAGTCTGCTGAGGAACCTACCACTTACCCAAACCCATCAACTCGGGCCTAATAAGGCATTATTTTCTCTACATTAATGATCAATTACATTTTCATTGCTAATTTATTAACCACATCTCTTTTATTAAGTTTACTTTCTGTCCCTAGTCCATTAAAAAAAAAGAATGAAATCTTATTATTTGTTGCAACATGGATAGACATAGAGGGCATTATGCTAAGTGAAATAAGTCAAACAGAGAAAGACAGATACCATATGATCTCACTCTATGTGAATCTAGAAAAACAAAATAAATAAGTGAACAAACAAAACAGAAACAGATTCTTAGAAGCAGAGAACAAATTGATGGTTGCCATATGGGAATAGGGTGGGGTACTGGGTAAAAAAGGTGAATGGGGTTAAGAAGTACAAATTGGCAATTACAGAATAGTTACAGGTATGTAAAGGATAGCCTAGGGAATATAGTAAGAAATATTGTAATAACAATGTATGCCAGATGGGTACTGGAAATATCAGGGCGATTACTTTGTAAGTTACATGTAATGTCTAACCACTATGTTGTACACATGAAACTAATATAATGTTGAAAGTCAACTGTAATTGAAAAATAAATAAATAATAATAAAAAGATTACTTTCTGTTCTTGCTCTTTATTTTAAAACCTATATTCCATTTGCTCTTTCAGGCCAATACTCTTTAATTTTAACAGCAATATCCATCTTGCACTCAGCTACTGAGTAAGAATCAATTGTTTTAAAAATTAGATTTCTTACTCCAAAATATCTGGTTTTGTGTTATTTTTGTTATGCAATTTGTGATGCAGGTGTCTCCTTCAGCCACCTGTTCTCTGAGCTCACCTTGTTCTCCATCTCTGGGGTTATGGTCAGAGATTTTCTTTTCCCACTCCTGTTTCTCTTCATCCTATGGGCTCAAATCACTTTAAAGAGAACCTTGAGCAGTAGCAGCTGTATAAGTAGTTAGAGGCACAAGTTCCTGCTGGCAAAGTGGCTGCCTTGGGGAAGGCACCCGAAGGGAACATCTCTTTCCCTGGGAACGCTCAGCAAGTTCTCCTTCAGCCAGCCTCAGGGAGGCAGAAAGTCAGCCCATGAGGTATTTGCTCCCACAGTTCCACAACCTGGGCAGCCCAGAGGTTCTCTTAAGATGACATGCACACACTTTAGAGGCCACAGGCCTCTGGGGGCCATGCAATTTTACCACCCTTCCGAGGTGCAAGTTCTGCACCTGTTCAGCCTCCTCTGGTTCCTGGGAGACCCTGAGGGGCACAGCCTTCCCATCCTGCCCACTTGCAAGTCTGGCAGCTGTGCACTCAGGACAGCTGGTGGTGGATCAAGAGGAGCTGCACAAGGAGGGCATCAGAATTCCTCACTCAACTGCCAACTTCCAAGAATCTCCTTCACTAGATGCAATTTTAAGAATCTTAAAATTCTTTCTGATAAAATGTCATTGTTCGCTTATCTCCTTTTAAAGAGTAGCATTTGGCTGCAGCTCAAATCTTTCAGCCAGGACTCTTGAGAACGAGAGATAATTCTCCCGTTGGTTTGAGGATATGGGGACAAAAGACCTTTTATTGTGACAGTTGATTCTGTTTCAGGAATCCATCAGGCTCTCAGATAGTCACTAATGTTTCCACATCTCCACATCTCTGCCCACTTGGAGCTGGTTTGGGAATGTTAATTGCCAGGGCCAGTTAGGGGGAAAGAGTTACAAGAATGTCAATCACCATTTTGTATGGGAATGTCGTAGGGAATGATCATAACAATGCTCTCGCGCATTTATCATGCATTACTATATACCAGACTGTTTTTGAAGAAAGTATTTTCTGCAAATGATGCCATCAAATCATCACAATCATCCCAAAGCCACCTTGCCGATGCGATACAAGGCAAAGGAATAATCAGAAGAGAGAATGGGACCATCTCAGCATTCTGAAGCCAGCAGTGTGAGTCAGTGTGACCATCAGGCTGCCATTTCTTCTGCTGGAGTAAAGGTCCCCAGACTTAGGATTGCAGAGGAATGTTAACATTGGCATATTTTGGTAATGAGGATAGGCCTGCCAGCATTTTTGTTGCCAAGTGTCTTCACTTGGAAACATCTACTATTTATTTCATAAAAATGAAATATAAATTTCAAAAAAAGTAGGAAAGCCCTAGCCAGTTTTGCTCAGTGGATAGAGCATTGGCCAGTAGACTGAAGAGCCCCAGGTTTGATTCTGGTCAAGGGCATGTACCTTGGTTGCAGGATCGATCCCTGGGCCCTGTCAGGATGCATGCAGGAGGCAACCCATAGATGTGTCTCTCTCATATCTATGTTTCTCTCTCTTTGTCTCTCCTTCTCCCTTCCACTCTTTCTAAATATCAATGGGAAAATATTTTCCGGTGAAGACTGACAGAACAAACAAAAAAAAGGTAGAAAAAGACAAAAATCTCATAATTTTAAAAGCGAATAAATATAAACTTTATGAAAAACTCACCCAAATGTGAAAATGCTACCACCAACTACCATCACAGAGAAACTTTTGGAAACCAATTGTTGGGGGAGCTTCAGCTGCCAGAGATATTTCCCTCCAGGAGAGAAAAAAAAGGGGTGGAAGTAAGTTCAGTGCTAGAGCCAGCCCTGCAGCATGCCTATGTCCCTTCTGATTACAAAGGGAATCCACCTAGCAAGTGTCATCTACCTTCTTCATGTCTGAACAAGATACAGTAGAAGCAGCCACGGGGCTATAATGGTGACAAATGATTCTACAAAAGAATAAACCACTAAAAACCCCATCTTTTCTCCTTTCAGGACAATCTTCTGTGCTCCAGCTCTGGGGCCAGGCTGCTGAATCAGAATTCCAGCTCCACATTTTACTAGCTTAATAATCTTGGGCAATTTTCCTAATACCTCCAAGCCTCAATTTGCTCAGCAAAATGGGGATAATAATACCTCAAAGAGTCGTGAGGTTTAAACAAGATGATGCATGTAAATGTTTACATAAGAGAAGCTTATTATATGCCAGGTCATGTTACTGTTGAGCAATTATGATGCTCCAGAAACATGCTAAGTATTGAGAATAAATAGGTGGTTACCAAAAAATGGCCACATCAATCCCCTCATTCCCTTCTACAGCATGACTTTGCTGGTCCTGCCATCAAACGGTGGAGTCTATTTCCCCACCCCATCAACCTGGGCGTCCTTGTGTCTTGCTTTGGCTGAGGTGCTGCTGCATGACTTCTGGACTAAGATTAGAGAGACATTGCACCTTCCATTTCTTCCTCTTGGGAGCCTGAAGCCATGTAAGAAGGCTCCAGCTGGACTATTGAATGATGACAGATCTCTGGAGAGAGAAAACCTACACAGAGGACAACTTAGATTGGTCCTGACAACCAGGATCAAGGCCCCAGATGTGTGAGAGAGGCCATGGTAGGTTCTCAGCCCCAGCTGAGCCACCTCACCTAAATTCCTCACCCCAGAGTCATGGGCAATTCAATGGTTTTAAGGCATTATGTTCTGAGGTTGTTTGTGATGCAGCAATAGAAAACTGAAACAGAAGACATAACCCAATCCATGGTGGAAACTAGCAGAGACTCATAAACCCACTTTCAGATCACATGGAAAATATGATGATAGAGGCACTAGGCCTTTGCCACCTCCTGTGGGCACACAGAGAAACAATGATTCATCCTGCCAGAGCCAGAGAGATCAAAAAGAGAAGACCTGGGAGATTGGAAGGGACCATCAAAGCTACCTGAGTAGGCACAGCCTGAAAAATGGAAAGGAATTTCTGCATGCCACTGGACAGGCAGGGGGAGCTGGCAGGTCTGAACACCTCAGAGGGGTATCTAGCTGATCCTTTCTAATGAAAGGGACAGATATAAATTTTACTTAAGTCAAGGATGACCTACCATTGGCTTGTCATCTGTATGTATTTTGTGTTCCCAACAAAAATTGTACATTCCTTGAGAGCAGATGTTCTCTTTACTTTGTCTTATTTTCTACCCCTATTCCCACTCTGCCCATCCTACTCCCTAACAAGGTGTTTTGCCTGAGTAAATGTTCTATAAATACACAGAAAATGGTGGATTCATGCAATCTAATCCTTGAAAAGAAACTTGTAGCTCTTCTAGTTTAAGCTCCCCCTCAAAGTCCTTCAAAGCTAGACAGCCCCAGACTTGGCCACTGCTGACTGGTCAGTGGATAAATGCCATATACATCTCCTGCCCCACCCATGCAAGGATACAGAGACAAGCTTGCTACCAGAGCCTTCATGAACCCTCAGGAAAACTCAGGCTGAAGCAGGTCTGAAAACCTTACCACTCTCATAACTCTTTGTGCTCCCCATTGACAGGAATTATCCAAGTACTTCAGCGGTTCTCAACCTGTGGGTCGCAACCCCTTTGGGAGTCGAATGACCCTTTCACAGGGGTCGCCTAAGACTATTGGAAAACACCTATTTCCCATGGTCTTAGGAACCAACACACTGCTCCTCGGTGTAGCAAAATGTAGCAATGTAGTTTACTGTTGTCATATTAAGACTGTTACCCATGCTGCACCACGATTCAAGACAAAGTTTCATTTATTTGTAATTAGAAATAAATATTTCACAATATATAATTACATATTGTTTTTGGTGATTAAACACTATGCTTTAATTATATTCAATTTGTAACAATGAAAATACATCCTGCATATCAGATATTTACATTACAGTTCATAACAGTAGCAAAATTACAGTTATGGAGTAGCAATGGAAATAATTTTTTATGCTTGGGGGTCACCACCACATGAGGAGCTGTCTTAAAGGGTCGCGGCATTAGGAAAGTTGAGAACCCACTGAAGTACTTAATGCGTATCTTCCCCTTTGGACTATACACTTGGAGTGCATGGAAGTATTTACCCTACTCTTTTCCAGACTCTCAAAGCCTAGAATAGTGCCTGCCACAGAGTGTGTATTGTGTGAATGAATGAATAAATGAATTACTGAATCCAATTATAAGATATGGTCTAAAATACCTGGCATTTATTGATTTATAATGTCTGGATACTTATGCTATACCCAAATAAATAGCCAAATTCATGCAGGAAAGAGGTCCAAACATCTGTGTTCTATATATATATTCTATATAATTTCCATAATAATAATTAATACAAGTTGAATGCTTACTATATGCCAGGCACTGCTCTAAGTACTTACATATGTTTACCTTATTTTACACATGGGGGATTTCTTTAAGGTAGTTCCTATTACAATCCTGATTTATAGGTGAAGAAATGTGAGGCACAGAGAGATTCAGTAACTTACCTAAAGTCACACAGTACAGCTGGTAAGTAGCTGAGCTTGGATTCAAACCCAGGCAACTGCACCTTATAGAGAATTCCCTTTACACTAAACAATAATGCTCCTTTTAATGAGATTCCATTAAAATTAAAGAAAGAGCAACAGAAGACTAAGGTGACAAGATATGGCCACTTTTCTCCACGAGTTTTTTTTTTTTTTTTTGCTCAGTTTCAGCTACATGAGTGTTGAAGACTTGCTGTGTGTCTTTTGCAGCCTACAAGAACTAAAAATAAGTCCAAGAGAATGATTCTGGGTGGGACGGAGTCCAGGCATGGCAACAGCCATTGAGTGGTCAACATAGTATGCAGGGGATCCTTTGAATGAAGCTCTCTGAGGACCTCAATGATGGGACAGGAGCTCCTTCCACAAAAATGCCCTTCTGTTTGAAAGGGTGGGCCTCATGGGCAGGGCCAAACATGTCTTGAGAGAAAGCACCAATTCTAGGTCCACTTCTGTCATCAACCAAGTGCTGGGGAAGTTTAGGGTCATATCCATCCACACCCAAAATCCTCAGCTCTTTCCCAGTAGCAAAATGCTTTAGATTCTTTTGGAATTTACACTGAAACTTAACAGCCCCAAGAAAAGCAGTTCTAACAGCTCATGACCACTCCAGTCTACTTCCCAATGATGACCAAGTGCAGGCAGCAGCAGCTCGTGATCTTCGAGACAATTAAAACCGAGTCAAGTTTGATGGACATTGGGTCTTGTATTAGCAACAATATAGCTATGAGAACTACAAACACAGCTTGCTTCCAGACCAGGACTCTGTTATGTAATTTGTTTTAATAAACCGAGAAAGAGCCACAGTTATCACACTGTATTTGGTGTGAATTTTCTCCTAACAATGTTCTGGCAGATGTCAACAGAAAGAGCAGGAAGGAGAAACTGTCATTACAAAGCTTTCTGTTTCTATATTGGCAAATGTCAAAACTTTCTGAAAAAAAGTGTTCTCCAAAGTCTCAGCTTGACTTTTAGTCCTCTGCCCACATAAGTGAAGCACATGCAAGAACTTGAATGGCCCCACTCTCCAAAGTGTTTCAGTGAAAGCAAAATTTAAAGTAAGTATCGCCTGGCCAGTGTGGCTAAGTGTTTGATTAGGAACCAAGAAGTCACTGCTTTGATTCCTGGTCAGGGTACATGCTTGCGTTGTGGGCTTGATCCCCAGTGTGGAGCCTGCAGGAGGCAACCGGTTGACCATGTTCCTCTCTCATCGATGTTTACATCTCTCTATTCCTCTCCCTTATTCTCTCCCTCTAAAAAATCAATAATTTTAAAAAATAAGTATCTGTGTTGCGAGTTCCACAGTCTCTACTTGAGAGCAAAGGAAACCAGATTCACAAGAAGTGAAAAGGAAGAAGACACTAGGGTTGAAGGAAAACTCATTTTCCACATCTCTTTCCTGCCACCCTTCTCATCCCTTGTTGTTCAACTGTCATTGATCCACTTTGAAGTCAACACTAAGAGTTTAAAATACAGTGACACCCTCTGTTTTCAGCTTTGCTGCATGGCAAAAAAGAGAGAGAGGGAAATAGGAAAGACCACGAAGGCCCTTATTAGAAGCTGCCTGGTTCCGTTGAATAATCAGTTTTCTGGTAGACAATGTTAACAAATCTGTGACTTTGTTCTGTCCCCAGTCCCTGCTTGTCCACCCAGCCCCTCCAGCACTGGGTTCAAACTCTGAAAGCAAGACTGGCCTCTAGGAAGACCCTGGCTTATCAATTTCAGCCCTGTGATCATGGACAGGTTAATTAACCTCTCATTGCCTTTATTTCCTCTTTTGTAAAATAAGGAAAATAAATTGTAACAAGACATAGAGAGCTGTTATAATTGAATAAATGGGTTAATGGGTGCAAAGAAAATCAGCATAGAAGTACCTAGGAAATTCCAATTTTAACCAGTAGTAATGTTATTCTTTTTATTAACCACCCTTATCCTATCATTCAATGAAAAGGATCTATTAACCAGTATTTGCAACAAGGCAGAAGCTCACTGATAGACTTTAGTGTATAAATTGATAATGGATTTTCATGTTCTACTTTATATCTCTAATTGTGACATGAAAGGCTGTTTCCCTCAGTTACATTTATTAACAAACTTTTACTGGCAGATGTCAGAACATAGAGTATGCTGGGTACTATAATATATCCCCAGTACATAGGGGGTGCTCAGGAAATGTATCCCCAGTACATAGGGGGTGCTCAGGAAATGT